>CM062920.1:99287042-99917042 GCA_031878705.1 Tapirus indicus
ACCAGCGGGAAGACAAAACTGCCAAGCTAGCGGCGGCTCTGCCTCGCCTACCTCCCCGGGCGGGAGGCTGCGCAAGCGCAATGGCTGCAGGCGGGGTGGCGCAGGCCGGTGGCGTCATCCGGCGGCGCGACCTAGTGCACGTGACTGAGGCGCCGAGTAGAAGGCGGCGGCGGCAGTGGCGGCGGCGTGGGCGACTGTGGCAGCATGAGCGGCTGCGGGCTCTTCTTGCGCACCGCGGCGCGTGCCCGCCGCGCCGTGGTGGCCTTCACCGCGAGCCGCCGGCCGCTGCGCACCAGTCCGCTGAGCCGAGCTTTCGCCAAGGAGCTCTTTCTGGGCAAAATCGAGAAGGTAAGCCCGAGCGCGGGCCGGCCCTTGCTCCCCTCCCCCCGCTCTTCGCCCTTAGCAGGGAAGACTGGGGTCGGTCTTTGTCCCTGTTCCCACACCTGCCTGACCACTATACCTGAGGGGCGGGGCGTGCTGAAACTCCAGAGTCCTGAGTTCCACTAGACCTTTCCAGGGCAGGGGGTCCTGAGACACCGTGGTTTTGACAAGTGTTCCAGCTAATTCTTGCCAGGCCAATTTGGGAAACCCTAGGCGAGGCGAGGCGGCCCTCAGCTCAGCGTCGTGGCTCCCGAATGTGCGGGCTTCTTCTCTGATTCCTAAACACAGCTCAGACCTTGCGGCTCCTCTGCCGGCCTCCAGCGGCCCTTGGGCGTCCACAGCTCAGTCCCAGCGCCTCGCGTTGCCATTAAGTTTCCTTAGAAGTCTGGCTCCAGGGGCCTTCCTCACCTCATCCCTTCCACGGGTCGTCCAGCCCAGTAGTAACCCAGTTGTTACCCAACGGTGACAGCTTGAAGCACTCACTCTCCTGTTATATTTGGAAGACTTGGATTTGACCTTGGCCCTGTGACTTTGAGCCTCGGTTCTTTCAGCCTTAAAATGACGTGTTCTGCCCCACAGATGTGTTGGAAAGCCCCAGTGAGATATATAGTCTGTGGAAATGCTTTTTAAACTGTAAGGTGCTGTGCGGATGCAAGAGGCAGCAGAGTGGGTAGTTAATGTTGGCTTCAACACACGTGCTTCAACACCACCACCGTGGACTAGTCACTTACCTTCCTGTGCCTCAGTGTGCTAATCTACAAAATAAGAGCAATACTTGCCCCCTCCTAAAGGTGCTGTGCAAACTAAAGAAAAATCTGTGTACAGTGCTTTGAACCTGGCGGAAACGTTGGCTGATACGCTATTACTTAAGGAGTTATTCAGTGGTTTCTCTTTAGAACATTTTGATACTGAAACAAGTGGGCTCACCTGGTGAGTTAAATAAGCCTCTACACCAGTGGAAGTTGTCTCACAAAGTAGAGTGTATTTGCAGCAAGTAGGAGGCCACGAGGAATCATTTCCAAAGTCATGGCGACCCCAAACAAAGGGAAGCAGGAACTTCTGTTTCGGTTGGGAAATGAATATTCAGAAGGGAGAGGCAGGTACACTGCAGACTATGGTCACGAGGCTTCATCCCCTCTTGAAGAGATCTCCTCATTAAAAATAAGGCGAGGTCGTGGGCGGAGCTCTTGTAGGGAGGCTTGGTTAGCTTCAGGGTGGCTGCTGGTTGTGTCTCCTTAACATAAAAAAGCAACTTAGAGAAAGTTAAATGCTTCTAAACTGACCCTTGAGTTCCTCAGGGGCACTAGTTGGTGACGGTTTCTCGAATCTGTTAGCCATTGCAGATGCAGAAGCTGAAACTCAGACTAAGAGTGGTTTGCCCTGCTAGGAAGTGCAAAGCCAAGCTTTAACGTTTGGGAAACCATTTTTCCCAGAACCTGGGGCTGTGTGGTGCTCTATCCTGGGACCTCATACCTCCCAGCACATTGGTGAAGAAAGAACACAGATCTTTCATGCTTTTATTTCTCGAAGCTTCTTGCACCACCTCCCCCATCCTCACTCTTAGCTGTCAACCCTGCCTCCTATTTCACTGAAAAAATATGTGCAGTCAGCTGAGCACTTTCCACCACATGTACCGCCTCCTTCCCGCACGTGTGCCCATAGGGTCTACATTCTATTACTATGGTGAACTCTTTACTTCTAGCAAAGGCCAACCTGTCACCAGACCTCATGCCTTCTCACCTACTCAAGGGCATCCATCCAGTAATTCTGTCCTTTCTCATCTACATCATCAGTTCCCTCTCTGCTGCATCTTTAACCCATACCATTCAGGCTTTTGTCCTTAACAGTCTACTAAAACTGCTCTCATGAAAGTCACTTGTGATTTCCATGTTGTCAGATCTAGTGGTCTGTTCTCATTCTGTATCTTACTTGACCCATCACTGGCGTTTGACATAGTTCATCACTCCTGGCTTTTCTCTTTACTTCATTGGCTGATCCTTCTCGGTCTCCTTCGCTGGTTCCTTCTTGGCTCCTTAACCTGTAAACATTGGCCAGTGTTTCCAACTAGCCCAGTCCGATTTGGAGTTTTATAAGGCTCAATCTCTAGACTTCTCTTTTCATCTACAGTCCTTCCTTTGATCTAATTTAGTATTGTGGCTTTAAATACCATCAATATCCTGATGACCCAAGTTTATTTCTCCGGCTCAGATTTCTCCCCTGAACTCCAGACTCTTGATATCTACCTTTCTACTCAAAAGCTCCACTTAGATGTCTAATAGGAGTCTTAAATGTAGCATATCCAAAACTGAGCTCCTGCTCTCCCCACCCAGCCCTCCTCCCACTAGTCTTTATCGTAGATGGTGGCGTCTCTTGTTCTACTTGTTCAGGCCAAACACCTGGAGTCACCTTTGTTTCCTCTTATTCTCATAATCCACTTCTAATCCGACTGCAAATCCTCTTTTCTCTACCTTCAGGTTATATTTAAAATCTGACCACTTTTAAGCACCTCCACCCTACAGCTCTGATTCAGGCCATCATCTCTCACAGCATTACTGAGGTTTGAGCAGGAATGTGGCATCTGAGATGGTTAGAATCTTTGAATAGAAAGACCCCCTCATGATCATCTGGGCCAGTAGCTGTCACTCTGTCTTCAGTTGGACCCTTGCTGCTCATGGAAGTACCCCTGGAGTTACTCCAGGGACCAGGGAGGAGTCTAGTGGGAGGCATTTGGGTGACCTCCCCGTCCGCAGCCTCAACCAGATCAGCTTGGCTTTCATCTGTTTTACATACTTGGTTTCTGCACTAGATTTATTTGAAAAACAGGTTCGACTGCTTTAAAAAATTTAAGAACTGCTGGTAAAAATTGAACCCATCACTCATGAGGCACCACATTCAATTTTTGAACATTGCTGTCAGAGATGCATTCTTACATGCACTTGAGACCTCTCTCCCTATAGCAGTTACCTTTTGGTTATAGCTGAAGGCCAACTAGTTGCCAGGCTGTTTTCTTTTCTCATCTGGCGTGCTCACTGGTACCAGAATAATCTTCCTCGAACACAGCCCATTGCCCAAGGTCCAGATGAAACAGTGAGGCTGTGAAGGGGGTGGGTTAAGCCTTTGTATATTCAGCTAAGGATCCATCTTTGTTCTGAGAGGCTGCAGAGTGATGAGAGTCGGTATATTTTTCTTCTAGACCACCTTGAGGGCAGGGTCACGGATGGCCCAAAAGCAGGAATTCCTTTAAGTCAGCTGTCACTTTTGGATAGGGACACATCTATAAACCAGTAGTCATGGGGCCTGAGAGGAGAAAACCAATTTGGGAGCATATTACTATGGTGGATAGGCTTTTGTAGCTGATTAGATCCACAGGGGCTGGAGGGGGAAGATTGAGGACTCTGCTTTGAAAACCTTTCTTGAGACACTTGGTGAGAGATGCTGTGAGGAGAGGCAGGGCTCCTGGGGGCTGGCAGACCTGGGACATCACTTCTCAGCAGCTGAGTCCAAATCCAAATAGTCATGTCATATTGGCAGCTAAAGGGGTAGTTGGATCCCAGAAAGCCAGAAGGGCTTTTGATGATGACAGCAGGATTTCAAGCAATATATAGTGATGGCCCAGTGGGGAATCCTGGGCCAGTCAGAAACATTGGCCACTCACTGACTGGTTTGAGGCAGAGACTTAGAGGCTTAAAGCTCAGTCATTTCCAGGCTATGAGGTGGAGACAAGACCAGAGCCAGTATCTGATAGAAATAATTACAGTTACTTCATGTTCCAGGACACATTATCTCTTTTGAACCTCACAGCTACCTTCAGAGGTAACATCTATAACAGAAGAGAAACTGACACTGAGAAAGGCTCACTTGCCCAGGTCGCTATAAGAAGTGGTGAGCCTGGGTTGAGTTCAGGTTGATCTGGCTTACCAGCTGGGCCTCCTCCAGTGACCCTGCTACCTTGCATGTTCAGCATGAGTAGCAGATGTCCTGGAGCAGGAGGGACAGAGGCTGGAATGTGCAGCTGAATGGGAACCTGGAGAGATGTCAGACCTTGAAACCACAGTCTCCTCTTGTCAGCAGCAGCATCTTTGAACTCACAAAATAACTAATGTAAAATTTTACACTTTAATAAAGAGCTTTTGCATCCTTTATCTCCGATGATCCTCACAACTTGAATTATTGAGTAAATATTACCTGCGTGTTATGGGTGAGAAAATGGAAGCATGGAGAAGCGAAGGGTTTTGGCTGAGGCCACACAATTAGTAAGCTGCAAACCAAGGAACAGAACCCAGGGCTTTTGAAATTGTTTTGTGGGACAATCATCATAACTTGTTATTGATAAGGAAAGCTGATCGTAATCAGGACTAAACCTGCTTTAGTTGGGAAGGAAGATGTACCTGCGTGGTGGAGTCCAGCATAGGATTCTTGTACCTTTAACACCTTCTGAGGTTTATCTTCAAATTCCTTCAGTGAATAATGTCCTGCCCACCAGATCTGGAATTGAGCAATTCTTTTTCCTTCACTTTTGACTGATATTGCCACTATGGGAGGCTGCTAAAAATTAAATTTTTAGTAAATGTTTATCATTTTTAGAAAGAAGTTTTCCCATTTCCAGAAGTTAGCCAAGATGAACTTAATGAAATCAATCAGTTTGTGGGACCTGTAGAAAAATTCTTCACTGAAGAGGGTATGTATGATTTTGTTTATCATTACCAGTTTCCCTTTTAAGGGCGATTACTTTGGTATTTATATTAGAAGTGATATACATAGAGGAAATGTTCTTGAGTGTCATTAATCATGGAGAAATAATATCTGTTGATGATATTTTGCTTTAAGGATCCTCCCAATTGTTATGTAATTATAAGACATCTGGTTCAGTGCTTCTCAGTATATGCATGGTGAAGAACCATTTCTAAACAGTTGCAGACTGACAGTTTTATAAAATACAATAAAAATGAACAACTAGGAAAATGAAATGGAAAAAAGCTGAGGACATACAAAATACGAGCCCATTGATCATGTGCTTGGTTGTGTGGCTGTGTAAAATTGCTGTAAATGTTTCTAAAGGTTTACTGTCATTTTCTGTATTTCACTTATTATGAATCAGGAATAGTTGTAGACCAGCAGCAGCCTACAGACTGCAGGGTCCACCCTTAGAATGGTCAGCTCCCCTTTGCAAAAGCAGCTGCCACTGCCTGAGGGAGCCCGGTGGGGAGTTCAGTGATGATAGATTGAGAGCAGTGCTCTTCCAACACTGAGGACCCCAAAGAGTTCTTGTTCATGTGGGTTTTATCTATCAATGTGTGTCCTATTAGAAATTAAAACTGAGAAATTTAAAAAATGCTGTTCATTTATTTGTTTAAAAATGGTAAGCCTGTTGTATATTAATGTAAACAATATTTTTTTGTGTGAGGAAGCCTTGAGCCTTAGCCTTGAGCTAACATCCGTTGCCAATCCTTCTCTCTTTTTATTTATTTTTTTGCTGAAGAAGATTGGCCCTGGGTTAACATCCGTGCCCGTCTTCCTCTACTTTATATGGGACGCTGCCACAGCATGGCTTGATAAGTGGTGTGTCGTTCCCCGCCTGGGATCTGAACCTGTGAACCCCACAAACTTAACCGCTACACCACTGGGCCAGCCCCCCTAAGCAATATTTTTAATGAAAAATATTTCCAAAACCAAAAAAGTAGTGAAGAGTGGCATTGTTTTACAGTTTTGCAAATTTTTAAACTATTTGGCTTATTAGAAGACAGCTGGCTTCTCATATCTGTTTTTGCATTTAATCTGTGATATGTATCATGTAGCCCTTGGAAGACGCCACTGTATACTCAATTAAAAAGGCAAATAAGATCTTTCTATTATTATTAAAATAGTGTTGACTCCCTGGACACTCCCCGAAAGTGTCTCAGGTCCCCCCTCACCACCCCATCACACAGACTTTGAGAACTGCTGATCTATATAAATAACTAGTTTTGTTATTTTATGTTGCTAGTTTTAAAAGTTGTTTAATTTAATATTTATAAATAAATATCTTTTGTTATTTAGAAATATTTGTTTCTATTTTTGTTCTAGTGGTTATCTCACTACTTGTATCTTTTTTTAGTACCTCAGTCCTTTGTTCTTTTATTTAAACTTTTACTATCTGGTTTGTCAGCCTTTCTTTTTTTTTTTTTTCCCCAGTTTTTATTGGGGTGTAATTGATTTCCAATAAATTGCACATATTTAAAGTGTACAATTTGATAAATTTTGGCCTATGTGTACCCCCAAGGAACCATGAACACAATTAAGGTAATAAACATATCCATTACCCCTAAGAGTTTTCTCTTGCTCCTGTCATTCCCTCCTTGTCCCCAGGCAACCATTGATCTGCTTTCTATCACTATAGATTAC
Source organism: Tapirus indicus (assembly GCA_031878705.1). Lineage (NCBI taxonomy): Eukaryota > Metazoa > Chordata > Mammalia > Perissodactyla > Tapiridae > Tapirus > Tapirus indicus. Next base: position 99,293,805 of record CM062920.1, read on the forward strand.
TTTGGATTTTCTGGAATTTTATTTAAATAGATTCATACATTATGTATGTTTTTTGTCCAGCTTCTTTCAGCATAATTTTGAGTTTCATCCATGTTGCATGTATCAATAGTTCATTCCTTTTTAAACCCGAGTAGTATTTCTTTGTATGGATATACCAAAATTTGTTTATCCGTTCACCTATTAATTGACATTTGGTATGTATCCAGATTTTAGCTATCACAAAAAAAGGTGTTGTGAATGCTTTTCTATGAGTCTGGTGTAGACATATGCTTGCATTTCTCTTGAGGAAATACTTAATAGTAGAGTGTCTGGATCATATGATAGGTGTATATTTAACTCTTTAAGAAACTGCCAAACTGTTTTCCAGTGTGGTTATCACTTTGCATTCCCACCAGTAGTATAATCGAGTTCCAGTTGCCCCACATTTTCACCAGCACTTGGTATGGTCCATCTTTAATATTAACCATTCTAGTGGGTCTCTTATGGTATCTCATTGTGGTTATGCTTTACATTTCCCTAATGATTAATGATGTTGGTCATCTTTTCCTGTGCTTATTTGCCACCTGTATATCTTTTTTGGTGAAGTGTCTTTCTTTTTTTTTTTTTTGTGGGGAAGACCAGCCCTGAGCTAACATCCGTCGCCAATCCTCCTCTTTTTGCTGAGGAAGACTGGCCCTGGGCTAACATCCGTGCCCATCTTCCTCTACTTTATGTGGGACGCCGCCACGGCATGGCTGACAAGCAGTGCGTCGGCGGGCGCCCGGGATCCGAACTCGCGAACCCCGGGCTGCCAAGCGCGAACTTAACCGCTGTGCCACCGGGCAGCCCCTGATACTGGTAATTTTTTAAAACACAATTCTTGCCAGGCTAATTAGGTAAAATGGAGCACATGCTGAATGACCCTGACTAGGCAATTTCCAGTTTTGAAGTTTCTGACACTGGAATTGTATCATATACAAAAACTGTTGTTTACTTTTATTTGTATAAATGTAGCTCAAGTTTTGTTTAATCAAGATATTTCCTCTTGGCAGTGGACTCTCGAAAAATTGACCAGGAGGGAAAAATTCCACATGAAACTTTAGAGAAGTTGAAGAGCCTGGGACTTTTTGGAATGCAAGTCCCAGAAGAATATGGTAAGTAAAGGAAATCACCACCCCACTGGTTGGCTCTTAAGAAGGTCTTCTGTATTTGTCCAAAAAAGGGTTCTGTTCAGGAAAGGTTGCCTTTGAAGGTGTTTAAGAATGAGCTATAAAACTGCTGGAAGTAATACAAACACCCATTGTGGGCTAACTATGGAGTGGCTGGCTGGTGAGCGTGTGTGAACTGGCTAAGGGGCTTTTAGGCAGGAAGGGCTGTTGAGTTCTGTGCTCTTTGTCTGAAATGGATAAGGGCCCTGCAAGATGGCTGTGCTCTGTGGGTCCCTGTGGGCAGTGGAGGAGGGAGTGTGTATAACCTCAAAGCTGAATTGGCTGATTTCAGCGTCATCTCCACCGGGAGGTTTTTGGTCCGTGGCAGAGGAATTTCCTCCAGAGCCAAGAGCTTTGTGTTGGTGGGATAACCATGTGGGGAGAGCTCAGGCAGTGGAGTTCACCAGGCCTGGTTGCTCATCCCAGCACAGAGGAATAAGGTGTATGGCGGTAGGGCACAGGGCACATCGAGATGGGAGATTCGACCAGTGGGCAACTTGGAGCAGGTACCTTTGTCCATTAGACTGTCTGCATAATTCTTGTAGTGTGGTTAGTGATATTTTTAGCCCCCAACTGAAAGACCTTGCCTTTCTCCCCAGAATCCCAGTGTAACTCTGCCTTATTAGACTTAGCCGATCACTACAGCTTGTCTCTCGTTTGCCTAATCTCGAGGTGGTCATCTCAATTCTGTGGGATTAAGGGGACAAGTGGGAAGTGTGTGGGGGGCAGAGGAACAGAAACTTTCATCAGGACAGGACATAGTCACGTGTGTGCATGTGCACATACACATAGCATTTATTTTTACTCTCAGGTCCTTTTGACATAAAAGTGTGGCTCTAGGCTCTGCAGCCTTCGCTCTGCACCATCACTCTCTGAGCCCTCTCCCTGAGCCTTTGCTGAGGCTACTTCCAGCTTTGATCAGCTCAGAGTCAAGGGTTTCGGGGAGAGCTGTAGTTGGTGATTTAAGGGCTGGGCATATTGCGTGGCTATGAGCTGGTCATTTGGAGGTTTACTGTTTTGAGCACTTTCCCAGCCAGGTCATGAGTTAGGTTTTACACAGACAGTCACAGAAGCCAGGAGCTTTTCTTGATGTTCTGTCTCCCTGCCTGGTTTATCTCCAGAGACTAAAGTTAGGTCACCTCCCTGCAGCCAAGGGTGGGGAACCCTTGATGTCTGTAGAAAAACTTCTCTTTGCTATGTAGTCTGGAGCTAGTCCAGTCTGAGACAAAATGTGAAAATTTAGGACAAACTAGTGGGATGCCTGATTTCCTTGATTCTGAGGCATATTTTAATCAGGTTAAATCTTAGTTTATGTATATGTTGATTGCAGTGTTTTAAGCTGTTAAAGGATGTATCTTACTTGTCGTCCTATGAAACACCTCCTACCACCTTTCCAAATTTTTAAAAAGATTACCCTATCTGCAGAATAGATAAAATAATCAGTGCTGCTGCTACCCCTAGTGGTGGAACGTGATGGCATAAACCTCTGCAGGGGGAGCTACCCCTCCTGTGTTTTTCTTCATCCAAGTCTGCAGTCTCCGAGTGAGGGAGGGGACGACTGAACTCCTCCCAGATATCTGAGGCTTGTCCAGCGACAGGAGAGTTGTCTGCCATAACATGAGGGCCACCTCAAATATGAGAGTAGAAAGAAGGTGGGGGTGGAGCCGGAGAGGGGTGATTGGTCTGTCACCAGCTGAAAAACATAAGTGCTTGGAGAAAACAGAAATAGAGGAAAGGTGCTCAAAATAGCCAGGTTAGCAGTAATATATATTTCCCCTTCAGCATCATTTAGAAATTACTTCTGGATTGATGAAAAGTACTTAATTTTCCCCCCAAACAATTTCTGTGTAAAATTGGGATATGTCTTTTTTGCATCTGCATGTGTTTTATGTCAGCCTGTGTGGGGTGTGTGTGGAGGAGTGTGACATTACACAGCTCTCCATCCTTATTCCTGTTTCATGTCTTACTCTCTGGTATGAAAATGAGATGATAATGGTTTGGGGCCATTTCATTTTCTGTCTTTTTTTCTTCCTTGAGAAATTAAGGCAACAGCAACCTTATGTTCATGCCCAAAAAGTTGTAGGGAAATTTTTCCAGTCTGGAGCATTCTAAAGACTGGAGACTGCTATCCTGGAAAGTGGCAGCCTTTCCACCAACTGAGCCTGGACTCCCCCCCAGCGCCCTGCATGCCGCCCAGCCTGCTCCTCAACACCCCCCCGGCAGTCTCCACCCACCTGTCTGTCCCCATGTGATTGCTGTCCCACCATGATTTTAGCAATACTTTCTTGGGGGGGAAGCATCAGAATTTTTTTTAGCAAACAAAACTGACTCCCTTGGTATATGAAATGAGGAAGAGTAAAAGTGTTTTGATTAAAACAGAGGCAGGTGTTGGTTACTGCAGAGCCCTGGCCTTCCCCCAGTACCATCACTGAACCCAGGGCACTATATAGGCCGGGCAGGGCCACTGTGCACCCCTGCAGGGACGCCGTTGCATTTGTGTGACTGGTACTCTCTGCAGTTGGGCTGTGTGGTGGGTCCAGGGCCTGCACCCATGCCCCTGAGTTGAGGGCCCAGCTCTGCTACTTGTTGGCCACGTGCCCTTAGGCCTCAGTTTGTCATTTGTAAGATGCACATAAGGCCACCCAGCCATCTCTGGAAGTTGAAGATGAAATGCAAAATACTCAAGTTCAGTGGAGTTTTTGCTTTTTAATCTTTTTGTCTTTTTATTCCTAGAATAGTGTTTCCCAACTGGGGTAATTTTGTCCCCCAGGGAACATTTGGCGAGGTCTAGAGACATTTTTGCTTGTCGAAACAGGGTGGTGGGGGGAGGGACAACTACTGGCATTTAGTGGGTAGCGGCCAAGGATGCTGCTAAATATCCTACAGTGCCCAGGATGGTGCCTCATGACAGAGTATGATCCATCCCAAAATGTCAGTAGTGCCACGGTGGAGAGACCCTGTCCTAGAGTCCACTAGATACTGGGAATGGGACACAGGACAGCTGTTACATTTATGAAGATCTATATCTGGGACAGGACATCTTCACAACATATTAAAGGATTAATGTATGTATAGGTTTATGTTTTTATATTAAATATTATATTTTTATATCAAAAATGTATATCTATATATGCTTATATGCTTAGAAAAAGTCTGAAAGGATGTACACAAAAATGCTCTTTCTGAGTGATCAGTTTATGGGTAATTTTTATTTTCTTTGTACCTTTCTGTATTGTGATTTATTTTTTTTTAATGATGATGTGGCGTTACTTTATCAGAAAAAACCCGTAAAGCCATTTGCCTTTCCTGGGAGGAATTTGGGGCTGCACCACAAGTCAAGCTGGTCTGTTTCTTCTCTAGGTGGCCTGGGTCTCTCCAACACCATGTACGCACGGCTAGGGGAAATCATCAGCCTGGATGGGTCAATTGCTGTGACCCTGGCAGCACACCAGGCTATCGGCCTCAAGGTCAAGTGTCTGGGGTTTCTCTGTGATGCTGTCTGAAAGTCTTCTGGAGTCACGCGGTGGCGTCGAGGCAGGAGGCTTGCTCACTTTCACCAAGAAGTGAACGGGCTTGCTGTCTCAGGGTCTTAGAGGGGCCCAGCCTGCTCTGCAGCCTCACCCTGCAGTGCCTCACTCCTGCATGTCCTCTCTCCAGCCATGCCCTACACACTCAGTCTCCACACAAGCAGCGTCCCTTTGATCACACTGTCCCTTCCTTTTGAATCCTCCTCCTGTCCATATCACCTTTGACCCACCCTTTGAGATCAGGTCAGCTGCCCCTGCCTCCCTGGAGCCTGCCTTCACCTGAGCTCTTGCATCACTCACTCAGGGCCCGAGCGTGTCCTCCCTGCTGTTTGTGCCCGTGCTGTCCTTACCCCACTGGGCTCAGCACTTTAGGGCAGGTGCAGGGTCACACAGCTCTTGGTGACAGTTCCATTCCTTGGTTGTTTCTGCTGAGTGTAGAAGTCAAAGGAGCCGACTGAGCAGCTTGCTCGGCTCTCCCACCCTGAGCGCACGTGTGCTCATGCAGTCATTCAGTGGAGGGTGGCCTGCACTGACTGCAGGGGTGGGACAGTCTGGCCTTGACTGAGCACCTTCTTTATGTCCCATGTGGCTCTGGCACCCCTGCACCTTCATGTTTTATCATCCAAACCAGCTCTCGATTGGTAGGATTATCCCTAGTGTGGAGGTGACGAGATGGAGACACAGAGAAGGGCCATCCCTGACCCCTGGCCACCCATCTGGAAAGTGGAGTTGTGCCCATCCTCTGGGCTCAAGCTGTTTTAGAATGTGCACTTGAGGGTGGCTCCTCGGCAGCCTGGCTCCCCATTCTCCCCAGCAGCTCCCCATTTTTTACCTGCGGCTGCCAGCTCTGAGCTCAGGGTGTCTCCTCTTGCATGAAGTATGTATTTCTTCAGCAGGAGCTGTGTTTGGCACATTGCACACACTCCCTTCTCCCTGCAGCTGAAATCAGCCTGTGTGTGTTTTGTGTAGGGGATCATCTTGGCCGGCAGTGAGGAGCAGAAGGCCAAATACCTGCCCAAACTGGCATCTGGGGAGCACATCGCTGCCTTCTGCCTGACGGAGCCAGCCAGGTCTGCCCCTCGGCGAGAGGTGTCGTGTAACAGCAGCTGGGGCATCTTTCAGGGTGCACTGGGACAGGGGGCTGTGGTTTTGTTGAATAGGTGGTGACTTACTTCTTCCCTCCCTGAAATCTTCCACAGCCACCTCAGCAGCTTTTCTTGCCCATTCTCTTATCTTTATTTCTCTGCCCCAGTGAGACTCACAAATAAGGTAACACACCTGACAGCACCATTAAATAGTTTTTTCATAGTCTGTAAGACACCTTACATACGATAATGCATTCAGGCTTCAAAGCAACTTTCAGAGTATGTAGGGCAGGTGGTATTGTGCCCATTTTACAGATTAGGAACTGAGGTTCAGTGAGATTGTGTGATCAGCCCAAAGTCACACAGCTAGGACCTAACATGGTTGGTGCAGGACTCAGGACTTCTGATGGCAAGTCTGTTACTTGGACCATCTATCCTGCTTCTCTACACTTGGGAACCTGGGGTCTCTTGAACTCGTCCTCACAGGAGCTCAGATGTGTCTGTTTTGAGCACACATTTCCAGGTTTAAACCTAACCCAAGTTGTTTTCACTACCACTTTTTTACCTGCTTGATAAAGCAGGGGTCGTCGAATCCAGTTGTTTTTGTAAATAAAGCTTTTCTGGAGCATGCCCGTTATTTACACACTGTCTGTGGCTGCCTTCGTGCCATGGCGGCAGAGTTGGGGCAGATAGCCTAAGTCCGCAGAGCTGAATATATTTATCATCTGGCCCTTTACTTTAAAATTTGCCAACAATTAAATTACTAAAGGCCTCCATTTTGGGGCCTTCAAAGCCATTCTTTATTCCCAGCATTACTCTCCTTAGCCGCATGTTTCTGTCCCCTCAGCGGGAGTGATGCTGCCTCCATCCGGACCAGGGCCACGTTGAGTGAAGATAAGAGGCACTACGTGCTCAATGGCTCCAAGGTATGGCTCCAGGGCACGTCGGGTCTCCGTCATGACTCGCCCACCACACACTGACCACTGTCCATGCACCAGGGGTTGTAAGGGGCGTACATGTCATCTCTGACCACCTGTTGGGGATGGTACTCTGCTGTTTTGGAGGAAGAAACTGGCTCAGAGAGGTTAAGTGACTTGCCAGCGTCCTGTGTCTGCTCAGTGGCAGAGCCTGGATTGGAGCCCAGGCTTCCCGGCGCCAGAGTCTACGTGCTTCCATAGTGCCAGCTGCCTCCCAAGCTGCTCTGTGTGTTTGTCCTTCAGTTTTTTATTATGCAAATTTTGAAACATATACCAGAGTTTAGTGTAATGAGCTTCCACACACGCATCGCCCAGCTTCAGCAGTTACCAGCTCACGGTCAGTCCTGTTCCTTCTGTCAGCATCGCCACTCCTGGATTGCGTCCGTAACGATCTCAGCACGTGTCTGTACAGGATAGAACTATTAGAAAACAAAGTTGCAATACCATTATTACGTTTAAAAAATGGCTAATAATTTCTTACTATCTAGATAGCATTCAAATGTCCGATTGTCGCATACCTTTTTATTTTTCCAAACAGTTTGCATGAATCAAGATCCAAATAGGGGCCACCGGGTGGCACAGCAGTTTAGTTCGCGCTTTGGCAGCCTGGGGTTCGCGGGTTTGGATCCCGGGTGCTGGCGACACACTGCTTGTCAGCCATGCTGTGGTGGCGTCCCATATAAAGTAGAGGAAGATGGGCACGGATGTTAGCCCAGCTAGTCTTCCTCAGCAAAAAAGAGGAAGATTAGCAATGGATGTTAGCTCAGGGCTGGGGAGACCCACCCACCCACCCTCCCTCCCTCCGGATGTTAGCTCAGGGCTGGACACACACACACACACACACACACACACACACACACACACACACACACACACACACACACACACACACACACACACACACACACACACACACACACACACACACACACACACACACACACATTCTCTCTCACTCTCTCACTCTCTCACTCTCTCACTCTCTCACTCTCTCTCTCTCTCTCTCTCTCACTCTCTCTCTCTCTCTCTCTCTCTCTCTCTCTCTCTCTCTCTCTCTCTCTCACTGGATGTTAGTTCAGGGCTGGGGACACACACACACCAGCTGTTTGGTGTTAGACTTAAGCTGTCTTAGTACCATTGGCTGCTCTTACACACACACACAGCCGGGCCACCTGTGTCTCCTGGGACAGTCCTTGCTCTGGGGAGACTGGATTGAGCCCCTGTCTTCTGTTCGCACAGGCTTGGCTTCCCCAGAGCCAAGGGCTTTACATTCTGGCCCAAAGTTTGACAAGCAGCTGGAGTGTCCTGTGGCAAAGATGTTGCTGAGTGGTGGCCCACAATAGTCTGGTTTTCTTCAAAGCCCTGTTGCTTCCTTTCCTCAGGTCTGGATCACCAATGGAGGACTAGCCAATATTTTTACTGTGTTTGCAAAGACCAACATTGTTGATTCTGACAACTCAGTAAAAGACAAAATTACAGCATTCATAGTAGAGAGAGACTTTGGTGGAGTCACTAACGGAAAACCTGAAGATAAGTTAGGCATCCGGGGCTCCAACAGTAAGTAGCATGCGTGTGTGTGTAAGGGAGAAAGTGGGTGGGAGGGAGAGAGACCCTTCAGCCCCATACAAATGTCAAGATAAAATGAGGTTTAAACAATTTTGGTTCCACTTAAGCATTTAGCAAAATTAAACTAAGAATGCCACAGTGATGTCTTGGGCTTTGGTGATTTCAAGGTAAAATAAGTGCAGCGTCCTGGAGCTCTCAGCCTTGTGAGGAAGGCGGTAGTGGACAGCAAGAAGGACAGTGGGCTGTCCTAGGTGAACACTCCATGATGGGAAACCCCGTCTGTCCTGCCTAGAACCTCCTTCCTCCTACTCTCCCTCCTCCCCACCCCGCCCGCCCGCAGCACCCTGGTCAACCCTCAGTTCACTGGGGCTTGTGTCCTGTAAGTGGCTCTCCATCCACCGAGTGCTGCTGTGGCGTCCTCACGAGACTCCCTTTTGGGTCTCCTGGTTCAGATCATAAGAGTTTCCGTGCTGCAGGTGACTGCATGCTGCCCTTGGCACCTGCAGACCCACTTCTGTTTACCACCTCGGCTTTGGGGACCCTGTGTTCATCTGCTCGACATCTGCTCTGCCTTAGGGGTCAGAGGGTCCCGAGCTCTAACCTGGCTCTGCCACTTAGAAGCTGTGTGACCTTGAACAAGCTAGTTTACTTCTCTGTGCTTCAGTTTTCTCACCTACAGGGAATTGGTGATAGAACCTACCTCATGGAGGTGACATGAGAAGGGAGTGTTACAACATGTAGTGAACATGGAGGCACAACAATGTTCGCTCCTGCTGTTAATGGTATTGACATTACAACTAGTGCTGCCTATTGAGTAATACTCAATACATGGAGAATGTTCCAGCAGAGGAAGGAGTGTGCTCTGAGGCCCTGAGATAAGAAAGAGCTTGGTGTGCTGGTGGAGAAAGGGTGGCCAGAGTGACCGAGGTGGTGTGAGGGAGCAGGGCTGTCGCCGTGCATCATTGCGGGGGCACTGTCCACACAGGTCTGGGTAGGTGGTGCCCACTGGAATTGCGTAGTGGCCCTGTGAGAGGGGGTCAAGTAGCACAAGATGAGGTCAGAGAGGGAGGCAGTGTCCTCCCCACGCCCAGCAGTCTGTGAAGGAACAAGAGCTGTTAGAAGAAGGGCCTGGGCTCACAGCCATAAATAGGACCCAGCGGCCAGAGAGATGGAGATTTCATTGTATTTTACAACCAGGCTGGTTGAACACAGTTATAATAGTAGAGTCTGTATACCCTGGTTTCCCACACCAGGCTTGGGTACTCGAGCCGTGACCTCTGTGTCCCAGGCCTCCCTTTTTTCCAGTGTAAGGTGCTGGGAGCCGCCATGTTTATATAACATAACATACAGAAAGTCACTGTTACAGAAAACACGGTGCAGAAGCCCTGGTTCCTTCCCCTCCTCTGCCCTCACCCCTGCCACGCTTGTTCTGACTGCTGCTCGTTCACACTGACCTCGGCTTCCTCCAGCACGCCGAGTGCTTCCTCACTTTAAGATCTGCTTGTCATCCATCCCTGCCATAACGCTGTCTGAGAAGCCTCCCCAGAACTTGGCATTTATTCTCTCTCACAGGTCACGGTGTCTGGGGCAGCCTGCTTCAGGCGGGGGGTTGGGTTCAGGTCTGCCCGGGTGTACTTTTTACTGAGCTGGGGCGTGTTCTCTTCACAGCAGATCGTAAGAGCCCAAGGGGCCAGGCCAGACTATCTCTCGGCTCGTGTTGGGTTGGCTACGTGCCCCTGGCCACAGCAAGTCACTTGGTCAAACCCAGTGGGTAGGGAAAGGCAGTCTGCTCCTCCCGCAGAGCCAGGGCAGCGCTGTGGCTGCATTAAGGTAGAGTTCAGTGGGACCGATATTCCCATCCAGCACAGGGGCCTTAGAAAATGCCGTGCCATCTGGGTTTATTGTTCTGTCCCTGGCTCTTTCTCATCCTTCAGACTTCACCTTAGAAAAATCTGATGTAACGATATTGTTATCTGCCTTCCTCCAACCTCCATTCCTATCACCGGGCCGTATTTGTTTCTTCCATGGCACTTAACACAGTATTCTGTCATCTTGTTTATAGTTGATCTCCCTAACCGTAGTACAAGCTCCACGTGGACAGAACCTGTCTTTCTGTACTGTCCTTTTAGTAGATGTAGAATGAAGGAGTGAATGAATGGATTGCATTTTGTGCTGCGGGTCAAGTGCAGAGTGGCTTGCATCTGTCAGGTAAGGCCTTCACTTGCGTGTGTTTCAGCTTGTGAAGTCCACTTTGAAAACACCAGGGTGCCCGTGGAAAACGTCCTTGGAGAAGTCGGAGGTGGGTTTAAGGTGAGTTGCCAGCAGCAGCCCCTGTGAGTGCTGTGCAGTTTCCTGGTGCGGTTTGTTGGCCCCCAGCTTTCTATCCCACCCCTTTGCTTGCAGGTGACCTTGCTTGGTTCTGCACTGGGAAATCAGCAAAGTGGAGAGTGGAAAAATTGGCTCCCCAAAGAGGGAGGGATGGTTAGAACTATGTCTCTTCCTTCACCCACGAGGCTTCACCTGCCTTGAGCAGGAATAGGACCCCCTCCAGGGAGCATGGGAGAGCAGGCCAGCAGGTACTGGAGAAGCTCAGGTTCTCTGAATGTACAACCCTGGGTCCTGCCTGACTCCCTCATGTTTTTTGTCTTGGAGTTAGATTTAATATTTTGTTGACAGATAATTCACATCACTTAAAATTCACCATTTCCAAATGTACACTTCAGTGGTTTTTAGTTTATTCACTATGTTTTGCAGGCATCATCATGGTCTAATTCCAGAACATTTCTATCACTCCAGAAAGAAATGCTGTACCTTCTCATTTCCCCTTCCCCCCATCCCTTGGCAATTGCTATTTTACTTTCTGTTTCTGTGGATTTGCCTGTTTTGAACATTTCCTATCAATGGGATCCACATGTGGTCTTTTGTGTTTGGCCTCTTTCATGGAGCATAATGTTTTTAAGGTTCATCCAAGTTGTAGCATGTGTCAGTCATTTTTGTGGCTGAGTAATATTCCATTGTATGAGTAGACTGCGTTTTGTTTATCCGTTCATCAGCTGATGGACATGTGGGTTGTTTCCACTTTTTGGCCATTATCAATGATGCTGCTATGAACATTCATGTACAAGTTTTTGTGTGAAAAACATGTTTTCACTTCTTTGGGTCTAGACCTAGAAGTGGAATTGCTAGGTCATATGGTGACCATATGCTTACTCTTGTGAGGAACTGCCAGACTGTTTTCCACAGCAGCTGTATCACTTTATATTCCCACCAGCAATATATGAGGGTTCCAATTTATCCACATCCTCACCAACACTTGTTATTGTCCATTTTTAAAATTATAGCCATCCTAGTGGGTATGAAGTGGTATCTCATACTTGCATTTCCCTAACTGACTAATCATACTGAGCATCTTTCCATGTGCTTGTTGGCCATTTGCATATCTTTGGAGAAATGTCTTTTTAAATCCTTTGCCCATTTTTAAATTAGGCTATTCATCTTTTTATTGTTGGCCTGCCCTAATTTGCTGGCTGACCTGTGTAAGTATCTTCACCCTGGGGAGCAGGGAGCCTCCCTCCCTCCTGGGTATCATGAGAATCAGATGAACACCATCAGCCAGAGCTCCTGTCACGAGGCTGCTCAGTGACTGTGGAGCAAAGGGTTGTCGAGGTGGAAGGACAAACGAGGGAACAGTCTGTACAGTGATAGGTTTGTTTATTATTCGTGTAACTCACGTTACATACAAATCAGAGAATATAGACAGAAAAAAATGAAATCACCTGAAGCCTGTCCCCAAGAGAGTAGCCATTCATTGTTCACATTTTGGGTGCTTATCTTTCTAGATCTTTTTAAAGAGTATACGTCACTTAAATGTTTGGTGTGTATGTGTAATATAGCCTGCATTTTTTCACTTATCAATAAATCCTAATGATCTCTTCATGCTAGTGAGCATATATTACTAACGTTTAATGCTGTATCACGTTTCTTTGTGTAGAGATGTCACAGTTAATGTTACCAGGTGCCCAGGATCGGGCACTTAACACTGTTCTCACTTTTTCCCTGCTCAGAACCACATTGTGTGGCATGTATCCTTGTACATATCTTTGCACACTTGTCTAATCATTTCCTGAGTTTCAACACCACCAATAAAATTTACCAGGTCAGAGGGTTCTTGATCCGTGTTGCCAAGGTGCCTGCTGGGAAGTTGGGCCAGTGTCTTCTCCCTTCAGTAGTGCGTGAGAATGCCCCTTTCCCAGTACATCCCAACACTGCATTAAAAAAATTGTTTTTCCATTGTGTTAGGTGAAAAATGACTTTTAATATGCAAAAGAAAATTGACTTCTGAAGCCTTTTTTTGTTACTAGTGGGATTGCTTGCCAGTTAACCTAAATACTAAAAAGTGTGATATACTCGAGTGATTCCAGAGATCATAAAGTGATCCCAGGCTGGGTGAAAATTGAGTGGCTGATGTGAGATGAAAGTAAGCGCTTTCCCTCGGGGGGGTCAGAAGGTTTTATCAACAGTCAGACCTCTGAAGGGGCAGAGGCAGTTCACTGACGGGCTGTTGATGGAATGGATTCTGTCTTTATCTGGGAAAACTGTGATCTAGAGTGTAGTTGTGGAAATTATAGAAGGAAACTATCCTGCAGAACAGGTGGTGATAAAGCCTGCGCTGCTAAGGAGGCAGGAGGAGGGACTCCGAGGGTGAGAAGGAAGATGAATATTTGAGCTCATGAGCCCCTCTTCAGATCAGGCTAAACCTAGTAGGTCTTGGTTCCTCTGGGGAACGAGACCTTGTATCAAATCCTTCTTCTTTCTATTTTTTTTTTAATGAGGTTAAGAATGAACTATGAAGGGCTGTGAAGTGGATATTGTTCATAAAACTGTGAGCTGGCTTTTGAAAGCCCAACTGGGAAGACGGAATAAAGGTGGGAGAATTTAGTTCCTCTCCATAGCCTGGTGGGTCAAGAGAGCCCAGTGTCCTCCCGTGTCCTGAGACACAGGAATTCTGAAGCTAGAGGTCTGAGGGCCCTGGGGAGGAGACGGTAGGATCTGAATGTCACACTGTGGTGTGACTTAGCCAGGCCCTGCTCCCCCATCCAGTGCTGGGGGCTGGCCTGACACCCAGGGTGCCTGTGGCCTTGTCCACCACATTTCCCCGCCGCTGCACCTGAGCGGTTAGAATCAACACTTGCCATTTCCAGTAGTTGGGGCAGTTTTCAATCTCTCCAAGCCCAGAGGATCTGTTTTGAGCGATTCTCCTATTTAGGTTAACAGGTAATCGTAAGTTCAAATCCACTTGCATGTTTTATGAGTCCAAGTCTCACGTAAGCAAGCAGTCAGTAAAAAGTAGTAATATATTTGAAGTTGAGCTTTTAGGAAAACTATAGAGTTCACAGGCTCCCTTCTGCCCTCAGACCCCAGCCCTCCTTTGAGGCCTCCTAATTGGGTAGCACGGTCTTGAGCAGAGGCTTGGCAGGGCACACCGTCCTTTAGGAGGCTTGTGGTGGTGGCCCCTCCTCCCTGGATGGCCTGGTAGATGCAGCTCAGGGGCTCCTTGAGAGCCTTTGCTGCCCAACATCCCCTCTCCCCACACCAAAAGAAAGACACACGTAACCATTCCCACTGGACTTGTGCACCCTCTCTAGTCCACCATCACACCACTGACCACCCTACTGCCTTGTCAGCTGTTTGTCTCTGTGCCCCTTTGGGTGTGTCAGGAGAAGCCTCCATGGATCTAGATAGTCTTAGTAAGGAAGCGGTGTGTGTGCAAGTGTGTGCCTCTCCTTCGTCCCAGCTGATCTCTGTCTGCATTAGGTAGGAAGGTAGGACTGGAAAAGAGGAGAGAAGCTGACATAGCTCCTTAAGAAATGTCATTATTGTAGGAATTTGGTGGGGGGGGGATCATGTCATGTTAGTGTAAGGGGCTGTTTCAGTGGAGAGAGCACAGGCCTAGATGTCAGGCAGATACTTGCTGTGTGACCTTGGGAGAGTCACCTCACCCTTCTGAACCTCAGGTTCTTCACCCGTAAAATGAGGATCCTGGTGCTGAAGCACTGTTGGGAAAGTCTAAGTAGCTTGCAGCTTCTTCCCAGCAGGTCTGAGTTTTACTCCATTCCCCTAAGGACTAAGGGAATTGGCCTGTTCTTTCGGAATAAGATTATCATTGCCTTTTGGGGAGATGACTCCAGGGGTGTTCATGAGAGCCATTGCAGTGACTGAGTCACCTTGTTGTGAAGCACTGGGACTGTGCTCTCTCCTGGCCCAATGAGGATTAGCAGGATGATGAACTCCGCCCAGATGCTGGCACAGAATTCTCTAGAAACTTGGCATTTATTTTCAAGAAACCTGGTAAAAATAAGCACTGTTGTGGACTGTCACCTCTGGTCCTCTGGGCTCTTGGGCTTTTCCCAGCACAGCAGGGGTAAGCAGGATGCTTAGGGAGTGGATCTCAGTGAGCCTTCTCCACTCTCCCTGCAGGTGGCCATGAATATCCTCAACAGCGGACGGTTCAGCATGGGCAGTGCCGTGGCTGGGTTGCTCAAGAAATTGATCGGTAGGTAAGTTGGGGACAGGAGCCCTTTGTGGTACAGTCTTGCCCCTGCTGGCGCCACGCCAGCCCAGAGGCTCTGCCATGTCCCCAGGGAAGGCTGGTGCTGAACCAGGCCACCTGGCCGAATGGTCCAGGTGAAGTTTAGGATCCAGGCTTCCGTTTAGACCAAAGAATGTACCCGGTCTGCCCCCAAAGGGTTAGTCTTCATGTTTCAACATTCTTCTATTTTACCTACTCAAAGAGTCAGGGGAGAGGGAGTGGACATTCTGTCAGAGGTCGAGGGGGGTTGCTGTTCTGACCACTCAGTTTCTTAGGGAACATCTAGATGTGAGCCAGACACTGGTAAACATCAGTGCTAATTCCCACAAGATCCCCGTTCTGTAGGTGACTCTGCACAGTGGGTCACGTTTGGAACCCAGATCCCTCGGCCTCTGGACCTTCCCCATGTTTGTTCTGTTAGGATACCTGAAACCTGGATTGTCCTTTGCAGTGAACCTAAAACAGCCCTATAGGTTTTTTGTTGGGCACGAAGTGTCACTACCTTTTTAGCTCTGTGGAGGTGATTGCAGGGAAATGCAGGGGCCCGGGCTGTCGGTGTTGGGAGTTCCCCAGGGCTAGCACACCCTCAAGTGCTTATCAAGTTCCTCAGAGTTCAGGGCAAGGTGGGATGGGGACTTTGTTTTAGGCTGTCCCCTCTGTTTTATAGATGAGGGGACTGAGGCTCAGAGAGGATGAGTGGTTTGCCCACGGCCATGCACCTGGGCTAAAAGCTGACCCTGTCAGGGCTCGTCTCACTTTGCTGTGCTGCTCCCAAGGCCCTGAAGCCCTCTGAGCCTCTGATTCCTCATCTGGAAAACTCTACAAGAGTTTCACGGGGGCTCTCATAGTCAGCCTATCCCCAAATGATGTGGAAGCTCTGATGAGATCCTGAGGCCCAGAAATGTGTGAATGTGGGGGCCTGTCTACCATCTACACCATCATGGGGACCCGTCTGTGCTTGGATGATGCTTGTGAAAGTGCCTGGAGAGCACTGACTGCAGGGAGAGGAAGGTGAGGGTGCTGCTGACTGGGGGGAAGCCACTGTGTTCACCCAGGTGCCTTCAGAGTTGCACCTGTTCACAAGTATACACCTTGAAGCCACAGGCCCGAATTTTCAAAATAGGCCACCCTCCTGCTTTGGTCATGAACAGCTGTGACAGGTGTGAGCCTGCCCCCACTTCTGTCGAGGGCGCTTCTGTGGGCCCGCTCTGTGCTGGGCGCCTTTGCCCCGCATCTCATGTGGTCTTCCCAGTAGCTCTGTGAGATCGGTCGTATTTCCAGGGAGGTGAAGCTGCTTGGCCCAGGCTATTAGCTGGTAAGAAAAATTGCCAGATTCAGACCTGGGTCTGACTCCAGACTCTGTGCTTCTGCTCATGTCCACTGCCATAGGCACCACCAGGAGTGGACAGTCCCTCCTCAAACCCAGATATGCTAGAAAGGGGGGGGCCCTGTCTTTCAGGGCTTTTGGTCTCAGTGGACCTGTTTCTCATAGTTCCTGCCTGAGTGTTTGAAGGGTAATGATGATAGCCTTAGGAAAGCCTTAGGACAGCCAGAAAATTGTTCTTTTTACTAACTCTGCTCTTCTCCAGAAATGACCGCTGAATATGCCTGCACAAGGAAACAGTTCAACAGGAACCTCAGTGAATTCGGATTAATTCAGGTACTGAAGGCTAGGAGGGCTGTGCTTGATGATTTCACGTGGGCATTAAAGTGTGCTTGCTGTGTCTCTGTGCCCCTGTGCGGTGACGCGGGAAGAAGATGCGATGTGGCCCCGTTCTGTTGGCTTCTGCCCTTCCATGTGCGCCAGGCTGGTTCTCTCGGGCACTGAGGCTCCGGGCTGAGTTACCTTCTCTGCTGCTCGGCAGATTTAGGTCTCAGCACATGCAGACTATTGTGTTTTTTTCTGAGCACTCCAGGAGAAGTTTGCCCTGATGGCTCAGAAGGCTTATGTAATGGAAAGCATGGCCTACCTCACTGCGGGGATGCTGGACCAACCAGGGTTTCCTGACTGCTCCATCGAGGCCGCCATGGTGAAGGTAATCCCAGCACAGCCAGACAGAGACAGAAAAGCTCTTTAGCTGCAGCCTTTCAGACCCAGTGTTGTCTGCCGTCTTCCTCTTCTCATTAGTCTATAGGTCAGCTTATCGTTGATCCAGTATTTATGATGTACCCACCATGCGAGGCTTACCCCCAGGATGCAGCTGGGAGACCAGAATAGCATGGAAGCAGCAGCAAAGAACAGTGCCCAGCTGAGTGCAAGTTTATAGGACAGGTTGGCATCTCCCAGTGCAGTTTGTGCCAAGTTGTCACCAGCTGATGTGTTATACTTCATATTAGTGTAAAATAGCAGCTGGGCTTTCTTGGGAAGGACCGTGTTTTATTATGAGTGTATGGCCATCCTACGTTTTGGTATCAAAACCTTTTATGATATATTTGGTTGAGGTACCCATAGTTATTTTCAAACTGATCTCTGGAATTAAACTCTTGAGAGAAATGGTGAGAGGTATGACAGCTTAGAGCAGTGACATTTGGTGTCGGGAGGAGAATCTGCCTAACCAGTTTGGAATCATGTAAGGTTTTACCGAGTTTCTGTGCCAAGCCTCTGTGCTGGTGCTTCTGTGTTCTTTGTTTCACCTCGTCCTCGCATCACCCATCAACAATAACACTCAGTCACTGGCCCGTCAGCAGCTCCTCTTCTGGAGCTAAGCCCAGAGCCACATCTGACAGTGTCTCTGCACTCAGGGTGTTCGCATGGGGACAAACACATAGCCTGTCAACACAGGGCCAGGTATCCAGCCACATAGTCCCAGGGCAGAGGAGCCAGTCGCAGGCAACCAGGGCTAGGCGGGAGTGGGCCAGGCTTCTCAGAGAAGGTGAAATCTGAGGTGGGTTTTAAAAGGACAGGAGTTACCCCAGGTGTGGAAGGTGTGGAGAGGGTCCTTCCACCCCAAGGAAGACTCCCAGGTATGAAGCCACGGCGGTGGGGGGAGCCACAGCTGGTCAGTATGGTCGAGGAAGGAAAAGGACTTGCCTGAGGCCACCCAGTGAGACCGTGACAGTCAGGGCTTCTACCTGGGTTGGTCTCATCCCAAGATCCAGTTCTCCACACCAGGCCTCCCACTCCATCCCCAGCCACCTGCCCCTGTGACTGAGGTCCTCCTTTAGGAAGGGACTCAGCACCCATCACCTCGTGCTGACCTTGCCCTTGGGTCCATGGCAGGTGTTCAGCTCAGAGGGCGCCTGGCAGTGCGTGAGTGAAGCGCTGCAGATCTTCGGGGGCTCAGGTTACATTAGGGACTACCCCTTTGAGCGCATTCTGCGTGATACCCGCATCCTGCTCATCTTTGAGGTGAGTGCCCGCTCTTGAGCCTCTTGAGGCTGAGAGGCCAAGTAGGTCACTCAGGGTCCCATTCCCGAGGGCCCTTTCTGATGAGCCCCACCACCTTCTGGCGACCCTGCACATCTCTGCCAAGTTGCTTTTGGCTGGCTGTGGTGGGACAAGCAGAGACCTTGTAGGAGGCCTGGGCTCTGCTGTCTGGGTCTGGATTTCTTCTCAGTATATTGGGGCAGCTCAGCAGGGTCATCTCTGAGGGCTTGCCCAGCCCCAGCACTTCCCTAACTTCTGCCCCCGCCCCCCGTGAGTTCACAAGCCTAAAGAGTCAGTTCAGTGAGCGTGTGCCAGGTGGGGATCTGAGGGCAAGGAAGAAAGAGGAGCTTGGGGCCACAGAGATGCCTTTAGGGTGCTCGTGGTCTGATCATACGGCCTCACTGACTGAGGATGACACTGGCATACCCGTGCAGTGAAGGCCCAAGGTGCGTCTCCTCCCAGAGGGTCAGAGTCTCAAGAAGCAAGTGCACTTGGCCTTTGAGCGCAGAAAGGACTATGACCAGGCTTAGAGGAGGGCAGTTTGGGCTGAGGGCAGGGAAATAGTACGTGCCAGGCCCAGATAGGACCCTACCTGCCAGCAAATGGAGGGAGAATAAGCAAGTCTGTGTGGGAGCAGCAGCCAGTCCTGCTCAGTGGGGCTGGGGTAGGTGGTGGTGTCGGTGAGGGGTGGATGGGAAGGGGAGAGAAGTGGCCAGGTTGTGGAGGACGTTGGCTGATAAGCAGAGGAGTTTCAGTCTTCTTGTGAGGGCGGTAGAAGCCATAGAAGGTTTTTGAGCAGGGACCAACTTGGTGGCATTTGTGTTCTAGGAAGTTCCCCAAGGCTCATGTGGGGGTGGGTTGCAGAGGTGAGACCAGAGGCCAGGGTGCCCAGAGGGGCAGGGAAGGGGTAGACTTAGAGGCTGTGGGGAGAGGACGGACAGGATCATGGGATGGACTTACGGTGTGCATGAGGCAGACCCTTAGATCTAAGTGTGAGGCTTGGCACCTGAGCAAGTGGTGTGGTTTCCAAGGGGCACCCTCAGACTATCTGCAGTTGGGTGGGGCTCAGCTCCTGAGGGGAAGGCCTCATTGGCTGCTCTTGTTCCCTGTGTGCCCCACATGTCCCAGTCCTATGTTTTCTCCCTCAGTGGACAGAAGGCGCAGCCAGCCTGAGGGTACAAGGGTCACTTTCCCCAGGGCCTAGGGACAGTCACAGCCCTGCTGCCCAAGATGGCTTCTCCCAATGTCCCTTCCCCTCGCCTGGGCACGTGCAGTCCTCCATGGCTGGGTGGGGTGGCCAGCAGGGGTTTGGGAAGCTCTGAGGGGTGCGGAGCCCTCGGCATGAAGTATATGGTCCCGTCAAGACTGCTCAGGACAGGGCATGGTTAGCCTGAGGCCTCCACATTCCTTCCTCTCCTATAAGAGTCTTGCTGTCAGTGGTGCAGCCTGGCTGGAGGGCTCAGTGCCCAGCACTGGCTGTGTGGCCTCAGGCCAGCAGCCCCTGCCCCTCTGATGCACAGCACCATTGTGCACGATGGGCACGAGCCCCGTAGCCTGCCTCCCCGAGATCAGATGAAATCATGGGTGCTGAGGGCCAGTGCCCAGGGATGGCAGCAGGGAAGAGGTGGCCCTCTAGGTATTGACACCTGGCACTGGGGAGCAGAGCTGCCAGCTGCCCTTCCTCAGCGGTGTGTGGCTTCCCTGAGGAATATGGCCTGGACCAGAGCCAGCAGTGTTGGCCAGCACTTGCTGTGTCCTGGGCATGAGCATCTCTCTCCACCTGGGAGAGCCGTTTCTGTCATTATAAAGAAGCAAAGTTGGAGGCTTGAGAAGGGAATGACCCATATGTGATTGGTCATGGGGAGATGGTAGGTCCCAGAGGGCTATCTGGTCAGCTCCCCACTTGTCCCTGTGGAGATGGTAGACTCCGCGTTGCCCTGACCCCCAGTCACGTCCCTGCTCCTGGCTGTTTCCAAAGCAGTGGCTTGTATAGTGCGGGTGAGCAGGCAGTGGTGTGGCCTACCCAGTCACACACGTGGCACTGCTGGGGCTGCCCCAATGGGGGCAGCCTTTGACCTCTATACTGCTGGCCGCAGGGAACCAACGAGATTCTGCGGATGTACATCGCCCTGACAGGCCTGCAGCACGCTGGCCGCATCCTGACTGCAAGGGTCAAGTAGGTGCCGTTCCCACTGTCTGCTGCTTGGGTCCCACCTGCCCAGAAGAGGCCCTTGCTGGGGCGGCAAGAGGAGAGGCCACCTTGCTCATGAGGCTGGAGGGAGGGAAGGAGGCGGGAGCCTTGGCCGGTGACTGTGGGGCCCCGAAAGCCCGGCTCCAGAGCTTGGCTTCACCTGCGGGTGAGGAGAGGGCCGGCTGCCTAGGAAGCCCTTCCTGCCCTTCTCCCCGGGCAGCCCGCCTCCCACACTGCAGGAAGCTGTGCTTTCAGAACTTGGGCAATGAGAGGTGCCCCTCACACAGGTGCTGGGCTCCGAGGACAACACAAGACCAGTTTCTTCTCTCCTGCTCCCCTGACCCCCATCCTGGGGTCAGAGCAATTAGAAGTCACTGCTGGAGCCCAAATGTGGGCTGCTGAGAGCATTGTGCAGACTCCTTAACAGGAGAAGATGACATGGAAGCGGGCTGTGACTTGGCTCCTTGTGGAGGAAGCCTGCGTGCGTCTCTACCTCAGAGGAGAGGGGCTGCTCTCTGGCCGGTGGAGGCTCCGCCTGCACCAGGCGTCCAGCAGGCCCAGGCCAGGGTGAGGGGCACGTAGGCCCTCAGTTGGTCATTTGTAGCTTTGTGTAACTGGGGCGAAGCAGGTGCCCTGGAGCTTTGGGGTGCCAAGGGGGGCCATGTTGCTGGGCAGTGGGAGCTGGCAGCAGGGCCTCAGGTTGTGGGGCCGTGGCCTTTCTGCAGTGAGCTTAAACGGGGCAATGTGACCACCGTCATGGAGACCATTGGCCGGAGGCTTCGGGACTCCCTGGGCCGAACTGTGGACCTGGGGCTGACAGGGAAGCTTGGAGCTGTGCACCCCAGTGTTGCGGTAAGTGGGCTCAGCAGCTGTGACCACCTGGGTGCCCTCCTGTTGGATATCCCCTTCCCAGAAGGGATGTGACCAGGGGCATTGAGGTGGACCAGGCAGTCCGATCCCCCGTCTCTGCCCTGTCATGGTGGGGAACAGCCTGGCCTGGTAGCAGGGCCTGGGCCCCAGAGCCCCTGCCATGCCCGGTCTGGGTGGGGAGGTACTGAGCCAAGTCCTCTCTTCTGGCCTCCTAGGACAGTGCCAACAAGCTTGAGGAGAACGTGTATTACTTTGGCCGCACTGTGGAGACGTTGTTGCTCCGCTTTGGCAAGGTACTTGGGCCTCTGCTAGACCTGGGGCCGCGGCAGGCCCTCCAAGATGTTTTGCCACGTGTCCACCTTTGGGACCAGGCCTAGAAAGAAAACTTGGTCACCATGGAGGGGCGTGTCAGGAGGTGAAGCTGGCTGTGGCTGCCTGTCCTGGGGGGGCCACTCAGCTAGCTGGGTGGGCGCCTTCCAGGTGAAGAGGGGCTCCCTGGAGTTGGGAGGGGCAGCCCCACCTGGGCCTGAATCTTGGGACCTGATCTAGGAGGCTCTTGCTGCTGAAGGGGCTCTGAAACACCGGCCTCTGGTCTCAGCCAGGGTTCTGGGACCTGGTCTTGCCTTGACCCCTGCCCAAATCTAGACAGAGCAAAGGGAAAACAGAAGGCAGCCACGAGCCAGCCTCCCACAATGTGAAGGGAAAGGTAGCATTAACCCCCCTCCCTTGAGGCATAAAGCAAGGCTCAGAGGTGGGCAAAGATGTCCCCAGGGGAAGAACTGTGTGTGGGGTCCTCTGTTCCCAGACCATCGTGGAGGAGCAGATGGTCTTGAAGCGGGTGGCCAATATCCTCATCAACCTGTATGGCATGACGGCTGTGCTGTCGCGTGCCAGCCGCTCGATCCGAGTGGGGCTCCGGAACCATGACCACGAGGTGAGCCCCTCCCACCCGGCCCCAAGGGCAGCCTCCATGCCAGCTTTGTCCTGTTGCACTTTAATGAGGCTGCTGGGTGGGGGAGAAGGGGTCACTGGGTGGCACAGCACAGTCAGGGAGTCGGGAGTGAATCAAGGGCCTTGGCGCCCAGTGGTGGTCTCAGAGGGAGAGAAGCACAAGGTCCATGCAGCAGCTGACCTGAAGGCTGGTGGGTTGCCGAGTTGTGGCCCGTGGTGAGGTCATGGGAGGGTCCGTTGCTGCTCAGGACGGGCATGCGCTTTCGTCTTTCTACCTGAGAGAAGAGGGTGGGTGAAGGATGGGTCCCAAACCCAGTGCCCTCACTTTGCCTGCCTTCCTCACTCTGCTCGATTGGTGGATACAGTCATTGAGTGCCTACTGTGTACTGGGTCTTAACATGCGCTGTGCCCCAATAACCCTTGGTCGTGGGGATTATGATGTCCCTGTCTTAGAGGAGGAAACTAAGGCTACGTTGGGACAGAGCTAGTTTGGCTTCGGGCTGGAATTAGAACCTAAGACTCTGTGACTTCTGAGCCAGGCTTCTTGACCCCGGCCAAGCTCACAGTTCGGCTGCCAGAGATGCTCAGAGGTCAGACGCCAAGAGTAGGGGTGTGCCCTGTGGTGCAGAGATCCCAGCGTTCTCAGTGGTCGTCCTCTCTGACTTTGGTTCTGGCAGGTTCTATTGGCCAACATGTTCTGCACGGAAGCTTATTACCAGAATCTCTTCGCCCTGTCTCAGCTGGACAAGTGTAAGTGGGGTGGTTGGGAGAGGGAGGGGAGGGCCCGATTCCAGGTGACTTTTGACGGTGAGCTGCTTCTGGACCCTGTCAGGCTCCCAGGGTTTGCTGGCTGCTCACAAACTTCTGCCTTGAGAGGGCGCTGGTAAGGCCTGCGCTTCCCTGCAGCAGGGCCTGCCAGGCAGGAGCACACCTGCAGGTGAGGGCTGTCAGACCCCCTGTGTGGGCCCTGCTGGAGTCGGCCCAGTGAAGGTTCACAAAGGAAGGAGGCACTTTACCTGCCTCTTCACTGCCTGCACTCCAGCTAAAACGCACCTGCCCTTCTCGCAGAGGCCCCAGTCTTTGGCCCTGGACCATGCAGGGGCTTTGCTTCTGCTGCTCAGGTTGTCTGGAGTGCTCTTCCTCTTCCATAGCCACTTGGCCATGTCTTAGAACATCCAGCTCAAATTCCCTTCTGACCCTTCCAGTCCTTTTGGCCTCGAGGCTCTATATCGTGTGTCTGCTGCAGAGCCCAGCCCTTCGCCAGGAGATGGTGGAGAGGCTGCCACTGTTACCACACTCACTGAGGAGAGGGGTGCATGATTCAGTGTAGCTCCTGCTCTGGGTGCTGGCCAGGCACCTTCCCCGGTGCTGACATGACTGTTACATGCTGGAGAGGGTGAAGAAATGGTTTCTCCTCCAGTAGAGGAGAAATCCCAAAGGAGTGTTTCACTGAGCGAGTGCCTTCTCCCCACCCCTACTCCCACAAGATCTGGAGTTTTTAGGGACGAGCCCTTTGTTATTTGGAACAAAGCCTCTGTCCCTTTCTCTCCCTGCAGCCCAGGCTCACTTTCTGGGGGTTTGGAGGGGGCATCACCTCTGTGTTCTTTCTCAGTGGGTGGGCTGACCTTATAGGAAAAATTGCTCCAGCTTCAGCCATGTTTCTATTACCACACTGCAGAAGGATCACGTACTCTCTCTTTTTCCCTCCCAGATGCTCCGGAAAATCTGGATGAACAGATTAAGAAAGTATCCCAACAGGTCCTAGAGAAGCGAACCTATATCTGTGCCCACCCTCTGGACAGGACGTCCTGAAGTGGAAGGACAGTGTTCCCTCCTGCCCCCAGACCACAGCCTGTTGCTGGACAAGTCTCCCTCTTTTTCCAGAAGGCAGGGAACTTGGGGTTATTACAAGTTGAACCATTTCTTCCCAGTCTTCACCGGAAGGGCTTTCTGACCTGAGGGAGCCTCTTCTAGGCTTTGACCACAGGCACTGCTGCCTGACATGATCCCAGGTTCTGAACAGAGACGGGGAGAGAGGATGGAATTGCTGAGACCTGGAATTTGAGGATATTCTGCCAGTTTAGGAGACTGCACAGTGGAAACTGGGGCTTGTGCTGCTGCCCTCTGTGGCATGAGGCTGGTGGGGACCTGTTTCAGGCATGGATAGCCATTTCTACTAGACTATGTAGTCTCTGAGAAAAAGCTGGAAAGCTTGCATACATGTCATTCATTCAGACTAAGAGCAAAATGCACTTAAAACATGTCCCAGAAAGTATTGAACAAAAAAGACCATAAAATGGCAGTTTGTTCCCTTCTAGCCTCTGCTGTATTGTCACGTTTTTCCTCAGCTGGCCTTTAATGGAAAACACCATGAGCCTGAGGTCCACCATTTGGTGGTGACTCCCAGTGCCCTCCGTTCTCACTCTGTGAGAAGAGGGCTGTGAGCGCCAGCCGAGCAGCAGGTGCCCAGTCCAGGGCCACAGTGCCGTGGGGGTCGTGAGCCCTGTGTTTGATCCCTCTCAGGTGATGGGTGGAAAACCGCATTGCCTGGTATATGGCAGCATATGCCATATGTTCCTACCTGGGCTTTTCTCTTTCTTTGCTTTCTTTACAAGGATTGGCCTCCACTCTTGAAGTGAGGACAAGAAGGTGTCTTTAGGCGGCACTAACAGGACTTTGCATTTCTCCAGGCTCTTGTCTGCTGTTATTTGCTAGATACACTTAATCTGTTCATCCAGATACACTGCTCATGCTGGCAGGCTTCAACCTATGGTCTGGTTCCTGGGTGGTTTGGGGCTCCAGAAAACCCATTGTAGATGTTGCTTTGAGGTGGGAGGGGGAGGCCAGGCTCTCTTCTTTTCCTCCAAGTATAAGTCACAGTCTGGTGTGATGACAGAAACAGAGAGGAGGTTGGGGACGCTGACAGCTGAGCTAGCATAGGGGGGCTGGCCTGAGCATTCTGCCAGGGTTTTGGTAACTCATCTTCAAAAGGCAAAAGTTTACAGCTATCATGACTTTGGAAATAACTTTCCAATGAAACCCAAAGTTCTTAAAGTATTTTGTTGGCAAGGAGGCATTTTGCACAAAATGGAGAGTACATATCTTCTTGCACAGCGCTGGGGACAGGAGGCCACATGGAGCTCCTTTGCAGGTGAAAGCTTAGGAAGTGGCCGTTCAGACCCTGCCCCTTCTGGGCGGCCCTCAGGAAAGGGGGCTTCAACTGTAGGCCTGGTGGCATGTAAGTCCCCTGTTAGCAGCACATTCTCTCTTCAGCTGAGTTTAAAAGGCCAAGGCCACCAGTTCAAGTCTCCCTTTCTCACCTGCCATTTCTGAGTTTTTCTTACACGTGTTGTGGGGAGGAGGCCCCAGCATGCATTTGTGATGTGTGTTCAGCCATACGCACAGGCTGCTTGAGATGCCCGGGGAACTTGTGCTGGGAAGGCCTGTGGTGGAGCCCACCAGGAGCACTCTGGCCAGTGAGGCAGGCCTGGGCTGGACTCCAGCAGTGACTCTGAGCCTGAGGCCTGTCCTGAAGGGAGGCAGCAAGGTCCAGGCGAGGGGAGAGAGAAATTTCAGCAGCTTGTTGGCACTTCCTTCTGTTTTATGGAGCTGTTACCAGCTGTCCTTGGGAGTTGGGGAAGAAAGGAAATCCATCTTGTTTATCTGATCTAGCTTTCTGGGAAAGGTTTCTTTGGCAAACCTTGTTGCCAGATAAACTTAGCTCTCTTTATCCCTGAACAAAGGTTCTGTCTCTGTTAACCAACAGATCAGGGTTCTCTATCAACCTATAAATGATTTTGCAGTCCCGCTTCATAAACAGAGGGAGAGAGGAGGACTCGAAGGAATTGCTGTAGCGAGACCCATGCTTCCAGACTCCCTTCCTCCCCCACAGAGGGACAGCTGGCAGTGTTTTGGAGCTGGAAGGTCCCAGTGAAGCCCAGAGTCTCCACCCCCATCTGTTGGCTGACCGTCCAGAGGCCAGTCTGGGTAACGCAGTGTTGAAGCTCGGAAAGCCCTTAGATCTATCTTCCAACTTCCCCATTTTATACCTAAGAAACCAGGCCGAGAGCAGTGAAGGGACCTGCCCAAAGTCACACAGCAAGTTAGTATTACAGCTGGAAGTAGAATTGGGTCTCCTAAGTTCCAGCCCAGCCTTCAATCTTTTATACCAGGCCCGTTCTGAATCTTAATTTCCTGTCATGGAAAGTTTGGACATGTAAAACAAAACGGTCACTGCTGAAGAGACGAAGTGGCACAGACAGCCTCAGCAGGCTCAGCTTTGCAAAGGCCTCGTCTCTTACCTGTCACAGACTTCGGTGCTAGAGACGGGGGCAGCTTGAGGAAAGTCAGTGGCTTCTTGTACAGATCGAAGTCCTGGTGGTGCTGGTCCCAGCTCCGCCTCTCTCCATCCAGCCCAGGCTTCAGCATGTTAGCAAATAGTGCGTTCTCCCTCCACTCCTAAATAAGGGGGACGGTAAGTTATGAGAGAGGTCTCTGTGGACACCCCACCTCAGCCCCTGCTCCTCCCCATGGACCTCATTCAGCTCTGTGATGGTGCCAGTGGGTGGCAGCCTCAGGTGACGGTCACTTTCAATGCTGCTGTGAAGACCCATCACTTGGACTCTCTTGGCTGTGAGCCAGGCCTGCTGGAATTTACTGGCTTTCTTCTCTTCCTTTGAGTCCTGAGGCTCCACCATGGCTGAGAAGTAATTCTGTGAGTATGTGAGTCTCCTCCTTGGTTCCTGGCAACGAGGGGCAAATATAGATGGAAGGGCTGGTAGCACACTTGGATCGGGCTGATGGACCCTCAGGTTTCCGGGCAGGTGTCAGAAACAGCTGGGGGCATACTGATCATCTGAACTCACTGTTGACGTTGTCAGGAACTAACTGAACTGTGCAGCAGCCCTATGAGGGTCACATTATTGTTCCCTTTGATAGAAGAAACCCTTTTCTTAAGTTACTGTGTGCCAGAAGCCTAAGCCAAGGCTTGTCCACCTTTTCCAAGGGCGACAGCTGACGTTCATAAGCAGCAACAAAATGCCCCCTAGATGTGAGGAACCTGCGGTTGTTTGTAGCCATGTACCTCTGAGCACACACTGAGGATCTTGTGGCTCACCCTTGCATGTGCAGGAGTCACACTTAGTGTGGGAACAGAACACCTCTCTCTTCCAGCACCTGATCCCTTGTCCACTTCCCCTAGCTGGTTGGCTTTCGTCCACAACCAGAGATTGCCTGCTGACATCCACACAGTATGTTCAGAGAGGAAAGAGGTCACTGGATTAGCCAACTGCTGTTATCCTATCTGGAGTATAAGCATTTGACTGCTTCCCACTCTCTGGGCCTCTCACTCACCTTGGCCATCTCTCGATACAGCTCCTTTTTGGCAAGCTCTGTGGACGTTAGGGTCTGAATATTGTAGTTAGTTAGAAACAGCATCTTAATATTGTAGTTAGTTAGAAACAGCATCTTTGGCAGGGGCTGAAATTCTAATCACCTTCACGTAGACTTGGGAGGCTTGTTGCTGGCCTTGTAGACTGCCATGGCGGGGTGTGTGTGTGTGCGTGTGTGTGTGTGTGTGTGTGTGTCCCTGAGCTAACATCTGTGCCCATCTTCCTCTACCTTGTATGTGGGATGCTGCCACAGCATAGCTTGACGAGTGGTGCATAGGTCCACGCCTGGGATCCAAACTTGTGAACCCCGGGCCACCAAAGTGGAGCACACGAACTTAACCACTACACCACTGGGCCAGCCCCCTGCCATGATATTTTTCTGAAAAGAGACACCAGTCATTACCCACACAAGGCCCCCTTACCACCAACTGCCAGCTTGTGTTCAGTGAGGTGATCTCTGGTACGTGGCTGCAGCGCAGGTATCAATTCTTGAATCCTAGAGCTGCCATTTCATCACAGAACCCTGCCAAAGGACCATCTAGTCCAACCCCTCACTGTTCACAGTGGAATTAAGAGGACCAGAAACTTTAAGATTTGCCTAAGGTCACTGTTACTGGAGCAGCACCTGGCTGCAGACTGCATTTATGGTGTAGGTGGTCATACGTGGGAGAGGCTCAAGGCTTTCATGGTGCATACAGGGGAGATTATGATTATTACAGCAGCAAGGACTGCCTGCCTTTACCACGGTCGCCTTTCAGTGCGCAGTGCACGAGGAGTGTTACCTTTTCTCCATCTCCCCAAGATCAGCCGTCAGTTTCCTTTGTGAATGAAAATAACAATGAGAGAAATAGGAGATAAAGCAAACGTTGCAGAGAAAGGTGGCTGGGACCCAAAAGAGAGGAAGAGTTTCCATTCTAAATTGTTAAGTACTGTGCAATGTAACTTACCCTTCATTTGCATATTAACTTCAGCAAAACAACTTATGCTTTAAGGAAAAAAAAAAAAAAAAGCTTATCCCAGAATGGTGACCTTGACTCTCATATTAACCATGTCTTTAGGCCAAACCCAGTGTCTTGACTTCGGAATTTTTGAGGAATTTCTGCAAAAGAGTGCAAAGTAGTCAAGGGAAGGACTAAATAAATGGGTGGTTCACACACATGAGAGAAGAGACTGTCTAGGCATGCAAGACTGCTGTGGCTTGGAGCAACAGGGACTGAAGGCAAAGGCTGGCCAAGGGTCATGGGATGAGGGAGAAAGCTCAGGCCTTTGAGCACCTTCGAGATGACTACACCAGAGAGGCCATCAAAGCTAAGATCTTGTCATGGCCCACATGTAGCTTCAATCAGAATATTTAATATTTTGTCCAGTTTTCCTAGTTGTTCTCAGTGAGAGGGTGGATCTGAATTAATCAGTCTGCCATTAGTAAAAGTAGAAGTCCCCTGCTCCTTCCAAACCCTAGAGCTGGTGGATTATAACCTAGGGAGACAGATTCCTCCTCCTGTGCTACTTCCTTAGAGTTGAAAGTTCTGACTGAAAGTTACTTGGTGAAGTGAAAACAAAGAGTGATCAAGAGTTGTTCTGGATGCCTGGGATTTTCTGCCCTGGGGCTGATACCTACAGGTGAATTTGGACTCATAGCCAAAGTAACTAGAGAAGTATATCCAGTGCTTGAGAAGTATATCCAATATGAAAGAAAGACCACAAGCTGAACAGCTGAAGCCAAATTATTAGAAAGAATGAGGTAAGGATTTAAGATAAATATAACAATCATTTAAAAAAGATATAAGTGAAAATATTAGCAATATGAAGCAGAAGTAAGACCAAAGAAAAAAATATTGGGTATAAAAATATTATAGTTGAAATAAAGAACACAAGTGGATAAGATATACTGCAGAAGTGATACAGCTGTTGAATGAATTGGTGATATGAAAAATCAGCTTTAGATATGCTCCCCAGAAGGCTGCCCTGGATAAAAAGATAAAATTACAAAACCTGAGTTTAGAGGATGGAAATAGAAGTAGCAATATCCAAAAAATAGAAGTCCCAAAAGGAGGGGGAAAGGGAGAATAGCAAAATTTGAAGAAATGAGTGTCAGAATAGATAAGGAAAATTCCAAGCCTGGACACACTATTAGATCTAAGACAACAAAGACAAAAAAATTCTGAAAACTTCCAGAGAAAACGGGCAGGCTACCTGTAAAGGAAAAAGTATCAGATTAATATCACACCCCACAATAGCAGGTAGTGTAAACAAGATAACTTGAACCTGGGATTTTATATCCAGGTAAAATGTCCATCTAATTGGGAGGGCATACTCTCAGGTTTACAAGGCCTTAGGAGGTTTTACAAAAAGATTTTCCTTTGAAAATACACTTGGAAGAAAATTCAAAATGGAGGAGAGAGAAATTCAGGAGTATTTAGACAAAGTTAGCAAGTGATGGTGTCCAATATCCTAGTAAACTTTTCTTGTCTAAAAATGACCAGGAAAAGTAAAGTATCATAGTAACCTAGAACTGAAATTCTAGAGACATATAAAAGGGATGGTGGGGTGTGGGTAGAAGAGAGAAAAGGATTTTAAGTGTGTTATTTGTCTTATAAAGGAAGCTACTTTCTGAATTTCAGAATTCAGTAGGAATGTGTAAAAATGAATATGGTCTTTAGGATAACCACGTTAGGAACAAAGGTAGAATGCACACCTTTTTAATAGCAGAAGAAAACCTGATCTATCCAAAGAAAACAGGATAAAGTTAGGTGGCCAAAAAAGCCTAATCTAATAGTTATCACAGTAAATTGGTTAAGGTTGCCAATTAAAGAATCTCACATGGGATTCTTTTTAAGCTAACAGTATGCTGTCTATAAAAAGTTCTTCAGACAAAAAGATACAGATTTGAAATTAAAGGGAGGAAGAATATAAACTAGGGAGAAAGGGACCAGAAAGCTAGAGTGGCATTCTTAATATCTAACCACATAATTCTGGATAAAAATCAATCAAAAGAGGGGCTGGCCGGTGGTGCAGTGGTTTAGGTCATGCTTTGGCAGCCTGGGGTTTGCGGGTTCAGATCCCAGGCGCCTGCCAACGTGCTGCTTGTCAGCCATGCTGTGAGGGTGTCCCATATAAAGTGAGGAAGACGGGCATGGATGTTAGCCCAGTGCTAGTCTACCTCAGCAAAAAAAGAGGATTGGCAATGGATGTTAGCTTAGGGCTGGTCTTCCTCACCAAAAAAAACCCACTAAACAATCAAAAGAGGCAAAAAGGGATATTATATATTGAGAAAAAAACAAAACAGCAAGAAGATAACTATTGTGAACATTTATGCACCTAAGAATATCGTCTCAAAACATATTAAGCAACCCAGCTGACAGGACTGCAGAGAGGAAGCGACACCTATTTGACATCATTGGAGACCAGGCAAGGCTACAGCCAGGCTTTCAGGGGCCAAGAATCTGGCCCAAAGAAGGGAAACACATTGAGTCATGGGGTTTTTGCACCGTTTTCTCTCAAGGTATTTGCTGATTCCTAAGTTGCCCATGAATGAGATGAATGGAGCCGATAAGAACCCAAACTGAAAAAGCAACTAAGAGGTTCAAAAGTTAAGCAGCTGTTTGGGGAAATGTCACAGTACTAGGGAAACAAAAATCGGATTTCAGAGTATGCCAAGGAGGAAGGGCCCTGGTAACACCCTAGGTTTTCAGTTCAGAATTCAGAAAATCTATGCTTTAGAAGTAAGGGCAAAATCAGGAACCAACCTGTTTAAAGGAATTTGACCTTTACTTGACTGCTAGAAGAAAATTAAATCCTCTCTGGAGAAAGATATCAAGAGCCTCTACAATTTTTCCTACACATTGTTCACCATTTAATAAAAATTAACACTGCAAAGCAATCTACAGTTTCAATAAAGTCCCATCAAAATTCCAATGGCATTTTCCACAGAAGTAGAACAAACAATCCTAAACTCTGTATGGAACCACAAAAGACCCCAAATAGCCAAAGGAATCTTGACAAAGAACAACAAAGCTGGAGGCATCATGGTTCCTGATTTCACAGTATATTACAAAGCGACAGTAATCAAAACACTATGGTATTGGCATTAAAACAGACACAAAGATCAATGGAATAAATTAGAGAACCCAGAAATAAACCCATGCGTATATCATCAATTAATTTATGACAAAGGAGCCAAGAATACACAATGGGTAAAGGATAATCTCTTCAATAAATGGTGCTGGGAAAATTGGACCACTATCTTATAAAATACACAAAAACTAACTCAAAATGGATTAAAGACTTGAAACCATTAAACTAGAGGAAAACACAAGCAAGAAGCTTCTTGACATTGCTCTTGGAGATGGTTTTTTGGATTTGACACTAAGCAAAGGGAACAAAAGCAAAAATAAACAAGTGGGATTACATCAAACTGAAAAGCTTCTGTAGAACAAAGGAAACCAACAAAATGAAAAGGCAACCTACTGAATGGGAGAAAATAGTTGCAAATCATGTATCTGATAAGTGGTTAATATCAAAAATTTATAGGAACTCATACAACTCAATAGCAAACCCCCAAACATCCAACTAAAAAATGGGTAGAAGATCTGAATAGACATTTTTCCAAAGAAGACTTACAGATGGCCAACAGGTGCATGAAAAGGTGCTCAACATCACTAATGATCAGGGAAATGCAAATGAAAACTGTAATGAGACACCACCTCACACCTCACATAGTTAGAATGACTATTATAAAAAGAACAAGTGTTGGTGAGGATGTGGAGAAAAGGGAATCCTTGTGCACTGTTGGGAAGAATGTAAATTGGTGCAGCCACTATGGAAAACAGTATGGAGTTTCCTCAATAAACTAAAAATAGAACTACCATATGATCCAGCAATTCTGTTTCTGGGTATTTAACTGAAGGATGTAAAAACACTAACTCAAAAAGATTTATGTACCCCCATGTTCACTGCAGCATTATTTACAATAGCCAAGACATGGAAGCAACCTAAGTGTCCACTTATGGGTGAATGTATACACACACACACACCATGGTATATTCATGGATCTTGAGGGCATTATGCTAAGTGAAATAAGTCAGACAAAAGAAAACACACCATATGATTTCACTCATTTATGGAAACTCAAAAAGAGCTCATACATACAGAGAACAGACTGGTGTTGCCAGAGGTGGCAAGGGGTGTGTGAAATGGGTGAAGGGGGTCAAAAGGTACCAACTTTCAGTTATAAAATAAGTCCTGGGGATGGAATGTACAGCATGGTGACTATAGTTAATAATACTGTATAGTATATTTGAAAGCTGCCATGAGAGTAGATCTTGAAATTTCCTACCACAAGAAAAAATGTTAACTGTGGGGTGATTGTTTCACAATTGACACAAATATCAAATCATTATGTTGTACATCTGAAATGAATATAATGTTAATTATATCTCAATTAAAAAAACATTAACAGACATGCCAGGAAACAAGACCAAATAATGAAAACCAAGAGAAAAGTCAGACAATAGAAACAGACCCAAGGTAATGCACATACTGGAATTATCAGACAAATAATTGTGATGACTATAATGAAGAAAATAAATGAAAAGGTGGAGAAATTGAACCAGATATCTGGAATCTATAGAAAAATTAATTGGAAATCTTGGACTTGAAAAAAATCATTAAAATTACAGTTCACTGGATGGGTTTAATAGCAGCTAGACATACAGCAGAAGAAAAGATTAATGAGTTGGAAGATAGATTGGTTGAAAATATCCAGATTGAAGCACACACACAAAAAAGATGGAAAATAAAAAGTATAAGATGTGTACGTAATGTAAAATATAAGTCACAGTGACAATCTCTAACTTGTCATTAGAATCCTTGGAGGAGAGGGAGAGTAGGAATAGAATAGAAGTAACATCTGGAGAGAAATACTGGCCTAGAATTTTAAAAACTTAGATAAGCCACAGATTCAACAAGCTATACAAACCCATAGCAAGATAAATAAAGAAAAACACATCTATGAAATCATAGCAAAATTGTTGAAAACCAAAGAAGAAAAATTTAAAGGCAACCAGAGAAAAGCACATTATCTTTAAGAAAGCAAGAATAAGGCTGAAAGCTGACTTCAACAATGGAAGTCATGTTATGACATGTTTAAAGTGTTAAAGTAACTGCCAAACTAGCATTCTGCCAGGAAAAAATATATTAAAAAAAATCTGATCAGAGAAAAATGAGGAATTGGAACTCATTAATGTTAAACACTTCTCGTCAAAATACAACATTAGAACAATGAGAGAGCAAGCCACAGACTGGGGAAAGATATTTGTATACATGTAACTGGCAACTCATCTGGATTTTTTAAAAAACCTACAAACCAGTAAGAAAAATATGACCAAGTTTCTTTTAAATGGAGGAAAAATACACATTTGAACTGGCACTTCACAAAAGGAGATATCCAAATGGCCAATAATATGTGAAAAGGTGCTCAACATTATTATTCATCAGGGAAAGACACATTAAAACTAAAATGTAATACCAGTACACCTCACCAGAGTGGTTAAGATTATAAAGATTGCCAAATCCAAGTGTTTGCAGGGTTGCGGCACAAATGGAACTCTCATATATTTGTTAGTGGGAGTATAAAATGGTACAACCACTTTGGAAATGTGGCAGTTAAAAGCTAAACGTATGCCTACACTATGGCCCAGAAATTTTAGTACCCTATGGCCCAGGTGTCAGTACAGAAGTCCAACAAAGAGGATCTGCACAAAAATGTTCATAGCAGCTTTATCCATTATAATCTCTTCCCCTAAAAAGCACACAGCACAAATGAAAATCAGTAGGACACTAGATAAATTAATTGTGCCATATACACAATGGAAAACTGCTCAACAATAAATATATATAACACGAATCTTTGGAAATATATATGTGCAGCAAAAGAAGCTAGTGCAAGAATACGTGTCGTGTGGTTCCATTATATGAAGTTGACAGTGAGCAGAACGATTATATGGTGATAGAATTCAGGACAGTAGTTAACTGAGAAGGAACATAATACTTTCTGGGGTGACAGAAATGTTCTACATCCTGATCTAATAGTAATAGTTTCACAGGTACATACATAGATAAAAATAAATGAGGCTGTACACTTGAGATTTGTGCATTTTTACTAACTTCAATGTATTTCATCTAAAAAACATTACCAGAGATGAGAAGAGGCCTATCATATTTATAAAAGGATTGAATCAACAAGATAAAACACTCCTAATTACACATATTTATCTAAAACATAGTCTTGACATATATAAAGGCAAAAAAAAAAAAAAAAGAAAAGAAAGAAAAGAAAAACACAGAGGAGAAAAAAATTCATAATCATATTTGGAGATTTTAAGACTTCCCCTACTAACTGACAGAAGAAACACAATTTAAAGTTAAGTAAGGATATGGAAGATTTGAATAAAACAATAAAGTTGATGTAATTGACACAAAGAACACTGTATCAACAACTATAGGATACATATTTTTTCAAGTACATTGGAATGTTTACCAAAATTGACATATGCTGGACCATAAAGCAAATCTCAACAAAGGATAGAAATTATAAAAATATATTCTCTGATAACAAAGTAGAACTCAGTAACAAAAAGTATTTGGTATTATAGTATTATAGTATTATAGTATTAAAGTATTATAAAGTATTTGGAAACTAAACAACATACTATTAACCCATGAATCAAAGAAAAAATGAAAATGGAAATTAGAAAATTTTTAACTGTCATAAAAATATGGTGTCTAAAAACTTGGGGGATGCACTCAATGTTCATAGGAAATTTATATCCAAATGATTACAGTATAATAAAATGACGAATGCCTGAAAATCAGTATCTCAACATTCATCTGAAGAAGTTAGAAAAAGAAGAGAAAATTAAATCCAAAGAAAGTAAAAGGAAGGAAATTAATGAGAGCAGAAATCAATGAAATAGAAAATAAATGTACAATATAGAAATCAAAAAAGCAACAAAGAACATTGGTTCTTTGAAGAGAAGAATACATTCATAAATGCAATTTCAGTAAAGTTCTCAGTCACCCATAAACAGACTCATGCATAGATGTCAACTTGATCTGGCAGATTTGGCAATACAGATCATTGGAAAAGGGATGTACTTTTTAACAAAGAGTGCTGGTACCATTGATCAAATGGAAGAAATGCAATTAGATTCCTGCCCTCATACAAAAAATAAATTCCAGATGGATTAAAAATTTAAATATGAGCAAAAAGTTAAATCTTAGAAGAAAACACAGAATAGTTTTTTGACCTTGGAGTAGCAGATTTCTTAAATAAGGTAAAAAATTTAAGTCGTAAGGGAAGAAATGGAAAATTTAAGGTAATTTTTGTCCATTAAAGACACCATGAACAGAGTGAAAGGGCAAGTCTGACACCAGAAGATATTTGACACATATATAAAATGCGATTGAGTTAGCACTGAGAACTTTAAAATAATACTTAAAATTCAAGAGAAGAATTTCATAAAAGAAAAATTTCAAATTTATGAAAAGACATTCAACTTTACTAGTAAACAATGGAATGCAAATTAAAACCTCCATAAGATATTACACATCAGGTTAGCAATAATTTAAGTCTGACTATAACACACGTGAACATGGAAGTAGGACAATGGGGAGCATGGAGGTTGTATCCAGGCAAGTGGAAGTGCCACAGAGCAATTCTAATCCTAGGTATGTATCTTGGAAGAAAATCTTGCTTATTTTTTAGGAGAAGACATATTAACACATGTTTGCAATTATACTGCTTACATAGCAAAACATAAGAAACAGTCCAAATACCCATCAATAAATTGTGGCATATTCCTACAGCTAGACACATAAACATGGTTGAATCTCATCAATACTGAGCAAAAAACACTACAGATTATATACAGTATCATTCCATTCATAACAAAGCATGCAAATCTAAACAATGTTTATGAATAAATACATATGCAGCAAAACTAGAGGAAAGCCAGTAAAAGATAGAATGTGGGACAGCGGTCACTTTTGGGTAAGGGGTAAGAGATGGGAGAGGGCACACAGAAAACTATAAAAGTATTGATCATGTTTGATTTCTTAAGTTGGATAGTGGGTTAAGATTGGTTTTATTTTTGATAGTACACACACATTCTCTTATAGATACAATTTTTTTTTGTTTTTTGTGGGGAAGACCAGCTCTGAGCTAACATCTGTTGCCACTCCTCCCCTTTTTGCTGAGGAAGACTGGCCCTGGGCTAACATTGTGCCCATCTTCCTCCACTTTATATGGGACGCCGCCAAGGCATGGCTGACAGGCAGTGCGTCGGCGGGCGCCCGGGATCCGAACTCGCGAACCCCGGGCTGCCAAGCGCGGACTAAACCGCAGTGCCACCGGGCGGCCCCCTCTTATAGATACATTTAATAAAATATTAATAAAACTATCATTCATGAAAATAGAAAAGGAAGTCATGAGAATTTCTGGAAAATAAAACATGAAAGGTGCAATTTAAAATTATAACTTGTGAACTAACAATGGTCACAGTGGAAGATCAAATTAGTGAAGTGGAAGATACAGGAGAACTCAGTGCAAAAGACCAACAAGTACAAATTAAGAGGGAAAAATATGGAGGAAGGCTCTTAAAGTTCCAGTGAAAAAAAGCCCCCACCTGGACACCTAGACAGGAGCACTGATGCATTAAGAGAAAGTTTTAAAAGACTACAGGGAATCAGTTTAGTGAAAAAGGAAAAAATCAGATGGGCATCAGACTTATCTGCAACACTTGATTCTAGAAAGCAGCGGATTTTGAGGTGGGGGGTGCAGGGATGTGAGTCTATAATCCTAAAAACAGCTCAGTTCCTATTCAAGTGCAAAGACAGAATGAAGACCTTGGACCTGCAAGCATCTGACAGTTTATGATCCACAAAAAAATTTCTAAAAGAAAAAAATAGCAAAACAAAGGGTAAAGTAGACATGGGCCCAAGAAATATTAGCAAACAGAAAAAAGTAAATTTTGTAGTTGGGCAGGAGGAAGACAGGACATCTAGTGTGGTGGGGCAAGGAGCTCAATCCTTTCCTCAAAATGCAATGATAAAACTGCACAAAATTATCAAAAGCAACCTTGGAAATTGTCCAAGGTATACAACCAACTGAGAAGTGTTGATTCATAAAATTATACTGAACCTCAAGTAAGAACACTAAGAGTCAGTGTCATTCCTGCCATCCTAGCATAGTTAGAGAGCAGTAGTTCTAGGGTGGGGCAAGTCATGGAAATCCGCAGTACAGGCTCATTTGATTGGGAGTGGAGCTTGGAGCTTGAGGAAGCCCATGTGCATGGCTATTGTAGGCAACAATAGCAATCTCAGCAGCAAATACACAGGGGAGGCCAGCTGCTAAGGACACAGGTTGCAATCCTCGATGGGGCCATCAGGCCAGCAGATTAATCAGAATTTAACAAGGAGCTACAGGAAAGGAGATAGCCACAGAGGACCTTGATAAGCTCTTCACACATCCCTTGCTGAGAGGTTGCCTGCACACGTAGGGCCCACACCTCCTCCCTCAGGAGGCGAAATCATAATTCAGAGATGCTGCAATGTATTTTAGATGTCCAGTTTTTTAAATCAAAAACTATGAGAAATGCAAAGAAGAAACTGTAAACCTTATTCAGGAAAATAAAGTAGTCAATAGAAACTGAGTGGGCCCAGCTTGATGACTTAGTAGACAGACTTCAAAGCAGGTATTATGTTAAAAAAAAGAAAACTAAAGGAAATTATTTTTAAAGTTCAAGACAAATAGACAATCTGAATAGAAACTTTTGTGTGCGTGTGAGGAAGACCAGCCCTGAGCTAACATCCACTGCCAATTCTCCTCTTTTTGCTGAGGAAGACTGGCCCTGGGCTAACATCTGTGCCCATCTTCCTCCACTTCATATGGGACACCGCCACAGCATGGCTTGATAAGCGGTGTGTCTGTCCGCGCCCAGGATCTGAACCTGCGAGCCCTGGGCCACCAGAAGTGGAGCACGCGAACTTAACCACTACACCACCAGGCCAGACCCTGAGAAATTATTTTTAAAAAGAGCTAAATGAAAATTCTGGAGTTGAAAAGTACAGTAACTGAAATGAAAAATTCACTAGAGGGACTCAACAGCAGATTTAAGCTGATAAAGAACTTGAATAGTGGTCAACAGAGATTATCCAATCTGAAGAACAGAAGAACAAAAACAAAAAGAATTTAAGAAGATGAACACAGTCTCAAGACCTGTTGGACATCATCTAGTGAGCCAACATACACATAATGGGAGTCTGAGAAGGAGAGAGAGAGGAAGGAGCAGAAAAAAATATTTGAAGAAATAATGACCCAAAACATCATTCTACCAATCTAGGAAGATCAATGAATCTCAAGTAGGATAAGTATAAAGAGAGCCACGCCTGGAAATATCAGAGTCAAACAGTTGAAAGAAAAAGATAATCAGAAAATCTTAGAAACAGCAAGAAAAAAAGAACTAATCATGTACAAGGAACAACAATATGATTAATGGCTAAATACTCATCAGAAACGAGAGACCAGGGTACAGAGTAATGATATTTTCAAAGTGCTGAAAGAAAAAAAATAATGTAAACCAAGAATTCTATAGCAAAATCTATCCTTCAAAAAGGAAACTAAAATAAAGATATTCTCTAATAAAGACAGAATTTGTTGATAGTGACCTGCCTTATCAGATATACCAAAGGAGGTCCTTAGGCTGAAAAGAAAGGACACCAGATAGTAACTAGAATCTATATAAAGAAATATCATGGGAGAGATTATGTAAATGTATTTTTCTTTTAACTTTTAATTTAAAAGACATGATTGAATAAAACGATAATTATAGCACAATATTTTTGAGCTTATTGCATATATAGATGTAACATAATATGACAATAGCACAAAGGAAGGGGAGGAAATGGAACTATATTGTAGAATAGTTTCTACATTTTACCCAAATTAAGTTAGTAATAATCTGAAGTAGATTGTGATAAATTAAGATGCATATTATAAGAGAAACCACTAAGAACTTGTTTAAGGTAAAAATCAATTAAAATGGTACACTAAAAATATCTGTTAAATACAAAAGGAGGCAATAAAGGAGCAACAGAGGAACAAAATCAAGATGAAATATATTAAAAAAATAGAAAACATAAAACAAATACAACCATACCAATAATTATATTGTATATATATGGAAATCAAAAGGCAGAGACTGTCAGACTGGACTAAAGAAAAGATAGGATCCAACTACATGCTGTCTACAGAAGACACACTTTAGATTCAAAGACACAAATAATTTGAATGTAAAAGGATGGAAAAAATGTATAGTATGCATACCAGAAGAGAGCTGGAGTGGGTACATTAATATTAGACAAATTGGTCTTTAAGACAAGAAATGTTACTAGAAACAAAGAAGGATATTTTATAAAGATTAAAGGGTCAATTCATCAGGAAGCTATAACAATTATAAACACAAATATACCTAACAACAGAGCCCCAGAATACAATAAGCAAAAATGGACAGAATTGAAAGGAGAAATAGACAATTCAATCATTAATAGAGACTTCAATACCTTAATCTCAATAACTGGTAGAACAACTAGAAAGAAAATCAGCAAATGATATAGAAGACTTGAACACTATTCACCAACTTGACTTGCCATTTAATTAACACTCCTCCCAATATCAGAAGAATACATATTCCTTTAAAGTCTGAGGATGGATCATATGGTATGCCATAAAACAAACTGCAATAAATTTCATAGGATAGAAATCATACAAATATGTTCTCCAGTAACAAAATTAAATTAAAACTAATAACATTAAGACACTTGAGAAATCTCCAAATATTTGATATTAAACAACATACCTCTAAACACCACAATGAAAATTATAAAATATTTTGTGGTGAATGAAAATACAACATACTAATTTTATGGAATGTTGCTAAAATAGTTATTAGGGGGAATTTTGTAGCTGTAAATATATATATGATAAAAGATCTCAAATCAAAACCTAACTTTCCTCAAGAAAGAAGAGTTACAATTGAACCCAAAGTAAGCAGAAGAAAGAAAATTATAATACAATTTAGAATGGAAATAAATTAAATAGAAAAATCAATGAACTCCAAAATTGGTTCTGTGAAAAGACCACCAAAGTTGTCAAACCTTTAGCTAGACTGACGAAGAAAAAAAGGGAAAAGACATAAATTAGTAAAATTAGGAATGAAAGAGGAGACATTCTACTGGTTTTACAGAAATTAAAAGGATTATACAGGATTATAAAGGATCAGAAGAGAATACTGTGAATAACTGTATGCCAACAAACTAGACCACTTAGGTGAAATGGACAAATTACTAGAAAGACACAAATTAAGAAACCTGTCTTAAAAAGAAATAGATATCTGAACAGACATAACAAGTGGAGAAATCAAATTAGTAATTTGAAATTTTCCCACCAAGAAAAGCTCAAGCTTAGATGGCTTCACTGGTTAGTTTTACCAAACACTGAAAGAATGAATACCAACCTTTCACAAATTTCCAGAAAGCAGAAGAGGGGGGCAACACTTCCCAACTCACTCTACAGGGCCAACATTACACTGATACTCAAGTCAAATATACCACAAGAAAAATACGAATTATTAGCAAACCAAATCCAGCAACATATAGATAAAGGATGGTACATCATGACCAAGTGGGATTTATCCCAGGAATGCAAGGTTGTTTTAACATCCAAACGTCAAGTAATGTAATACACCATGTTAATAAAAGACAAGAACAAGAACCACCTCAATATATGCAAAATAAAGCATTTGACAAAATTCAACATTTATTCATGATAAAAATCCTGAACAAACTAAGACCCCAAGGAGGAGTTCCCTACGAGGGAACTTCCTCAACCTGATAAAGCGCATCTCCCCCAAACCTGCAGTTAGTATCCAATTTAATGGTAAAAGACTGACTGCTTTCCCTCTTAAGGTCAGAACCAAGGCAAGTATGTCTCCTCCCACCAGCTTATTCGACACTGGACACTATATAGAGTTCCTAGGCAATGCAAATGGGAGGGAAAGGGGGAGAAGGGTTATGGGCTGAATGTTTGTGTCCCCCCAAATTCATATGTTGAATCCCTAACCCCCAGTGTCACTGTATTTGGAGTAAGGAAGTGATTAAGATTAAATGAGGTCATAAATGTGGGTAATAAAATTCATCAAACACTTATCTGATAGGATTAATATCCTTATAAGAAGAGTTGCCAGGGGCCGCCTGGTGGCGCAGCAGTTTAGTTCGCACTTGGTAGCCTAGGGTTTGAGGATTTGGATCCCAGGCGCCCGCCGACACACTGCTTGTCAGCCCTGCCATAGCGGCGTCCCGTATAAAGTAGAGGAAGATGGGCATGGATGTTAGCCCAGGGCCAG
Organism: Tapirus indicus; assembly: GCA_031878705.1. NCBI lineage: Eukaryota > Metazoa > Chordata > Mammalia > Perissodactyla > Tapiridae > Tapirus > Tapirus indicus. The sequence continues at coordinate 99,335,964 of CM062920.1, forward strand.
TCTTCCTCAGCAAAAAGAGGAGGATTGGCAATGGATGTTAGCTCAGGGACTGGTCTTCCTCACACACACACACACACACACACACACACACACACACACAAATGAAGAAGAGTTGCCAGAGAGCTCACTCCTCCTCTCCCCACACCTGGACAAAAAGGAGTGGGCGTGTGTGCACAATGAGGTGAAAGCTGCCTACAGCCAAGAGAAGAGGCCTCAGGATGAAACCTACTTTACCAGCACCTTCATCTTGGACTTCCAGCCTCCAGAACTGTGAGAAAACTAATTTCTGATGTTCAAGCCACCCAGTCTGTGGTATTTTGTATAGCAGCCTGAGTAGACTAATACAAAAAAGGAAAGGAAGGAAGGGCATCCAGAATGGGAAGGAAGAAGGATAATGATCTTTATCCACGGATGACATGATCCAATTTCAATAGGTTGCAGGATACAAGATAAATATACAAAAATCAATTGTATTTCTATGTTCTGGCAAGAAACAATACAAAAATCAAAACAATTCAATTCATAACAGCGTTAATTTCACAAAAGAAGTATAAGACTTGTACATTGACAACTACAGAAGTTACTAAGGGAAATTAAGGAAAACATACAAAAGCATAGACATTCCACGTTTATGAATTAACAGCTTCAAAACTGTTATAATAACAATTCTCCCCAAATTGATCTATAGATTCAATACACTCCTTATGAAAATCCCCACAGGCTTTTTAATAGAAATTGGCAAGCTGATCCTAAAATTTATATGGAAATGCAAGGGATCCAAAATAGTCTATTTTGAAAAAGAACTTAAAGGACTTACAAAATTCAATTTCAAAACTGACCATACAGCTATAGTAATCAAGGTGAGTAACGTCAGCCTCATGGCGGAGAGTTGTTCCCTTTGTCTCTCCCCTCTAGGTTACAACCAATTGGACATCCACTGACCAATAGATTTCCTACATAGCACAACAGGATGCATAAGAGATCCAAGCATCTATACATCTGAAGGTGGGTGGACTGGACCCCCAGGAGGCAGCAGAACTAGGGGAGCAGCTCCTTTCTTCTCCCCCAACAGCAGCAATCTGGGCTGCAGATGCTCATGTGACTGCAGGTAGAGGCAGTGGGTGCCCCAGCCTGCATGACTGCCAGAGGAGTGGGGCGGTGGGCCTCTGGCCCATGTGACTGTGAGTGGATGTGGCAGAAGCTGAAAAAACAGCCCCTGCTCCCCATCCAAGTGGTGGCAGGTGGAACCTGTGATAAGAAACTTCAGGAACCACAGCAAAACAAGTGACCCCGCCCCCAGAGGCAGCACCTCTGACAACAGTTCCACCAGCAGTGGGGCTGCATACAAGTCTCTGGGTCACTGGGCCCCTGGCAGGAACAGCAACGCCCATGAACCCAGCAGTCCCGGATAACCCAGGAGCAGCAGCACAGGTGGTGCATGGGGCTGCAGCATCTGAGCCCATGAAGAGCCAGCAGAGGAACATGAGACCCAGATGACCCCAGAAGTAGTAGAAGTGCTCGCAGCCTCATGACTCTGGTGGCAACACCTGAGACTGCAGGGACATTGTAAGCAACAAGTCGCCAGCAACCACGGAGGCACAAGCAGCACAAGGAGGGCACTGATGACGCCTCTCTGGCAGAGGCAGTGAAGGGTGGAAAGTGTACGTTCCTAAATACAACCAGAAGCAGCTCAGAACCAAACTAACCAAAGCTGTACTCAAATAAGAAAGGTGGTTACTACCACAAATGCACTGGCATTTGAGGATCAACTGATCAAACACCATGGAGAACTACAGTAATGGCAGGACAGAAAGTGAATGACAAGTCTCCAGAAACCAAACTTGAAGTCACAAAACATTACAATCTAACTGACAGAGAATTCAAAATAGCTGTCATAAAGAAACTCAATGAGTTACAAGAAAACTCAGATAGACAGTTTAATGAGCTCAGGAACAAAATTAATGAACAAAAGGAGTATTTCACCAAAGAGACTGAAACAACAACAAAAAAACAAGAGCCAGCCCTGACAGCCTAGTGGTTAAAGTTCAGCGTGCCCTGCTTTGGCAGCCCAGGTTCAGTTCCTGGGCATGGAACCACACTACGCATCTATCAGTAGCTGTGCTGTGGTGGCGGTTCACGTAGAAGAACTAGAAGGACCTGCAACTAGAATATACAACCATGTACTGGGGCTTTGGGGAGGAAGAAAAAAAGAGACAGAAGAAGATTGGCAATAGACGTTAGCTCAGGATGAATCTTTCCCAGAAAAAAACAATAAAATAAAATTTAAAAAACCAAACAAATTGTGGAGATGAAGAACATAATGAGATGAAAAATAATGTAGAAAGGATTAAAAATAGAGCTGACCATACGGAGGAGAGATTCTGCGAGCTTGAAGATAGAAACAAAGAAATGATTCAGGTGGAGGAGAAGAGAGAACTAAGATTTTTTAAAAATGAAAAAATTGTTCAAGAAATATCTGACTCAACTGGGAAAAATAACGTAAGGATTGTAGTTATCCCAGAAGGAGCAGAGAGCTTATTCAAAGAAATAATAGCTGAGAACTTCCCAAACCTGAAGAAGGAACTGGACATGCAAGTACATGAAGCTAACAGAACTCCTAATTATCTCAATGCAAAAAGACCTCCTCCAAGGAATATATTAAAACTGTCAAAAGTCAATGACAAAGAGTGACATCAGCATCATGGTGGAGTGAGCTTTCCCCCTAAACTCTCCCCCACTAAAATACAACAAAAAGGTCATCCATACATCAATGGAGGTCTTTCAAACTACATAGAGGACGTCTGGGAGACTCATGCAGCCTTACATCTGAGAGTGAAGTTGCTGGAAACCCTAGGGGAAAAGGCAGCAGGTAAGGCAGGCTCCCCTCCTTCCCCAATGGCAGCAGCCCTGAGACTGAGACTGCGTGGCTCTCGGGGGAGGAGGGTGGCCCTCAGCAGGAAAACCTTCACTCTTCAAGTTCCCACAGAGCGGGGAACTCCCACATGGAAGGAACAGTTGTGGGGGTGTTCTATCCAAACTAACACTCCAGGGGAGCAGATAGTGAGGGATGAATGAGTAGCCCCTGGGTACAGGGAGGTGAAAGTGAGTGCCACTCCCTCTCCCTCAGCGTCCCAGCTCAGCAGTGCTCGGCATCTGAGCCCAGAAGTGCTGCAGCCTGGAGGAGGCATGCAGAGATTCAACCCAGTGGAGATCCAGCCCCATGACCACGCCCAAGCCTAGTGGCATGCGGAACCTGCCCCCGCGGAGTTACAGCCCTGCTGCCAGGCTGCAACACCTTGGCACCCAATCCCAGTGGTACTGTAGACTGGCAGAGGCACACAGGGATCCAACCAAGCGGAGCTCCAGCCCAGCAGCTGGCACATGACACCCTGCTCCCACGGAGCTCCAGCCCAGCCACACATCAGCCCAGCTGCACTTCAGTCTGGCCAGAATGCCCGCACATCTTAGTGGTTTCAGAGCACACAGTTATTGACCCCCACCTAGTGGCAGCAAGTGGAATCTACATCCAGACATCTTTATGATGAAGAAAAATAAAAACAAACCCTCAAGCACTATGCAAAAATACATGAAGTCTCCAGTCCAGAATGAAAATGACAACCATCCAGAAATCAACCCAGAAGACACAAAAATTTATAACCTAAACGACGGAGAATTCAAAATAGCTATCATAAAAAAGCTCAATGAATTACAAGAAAATACGGATAGACAATTCAAGGAAATTAGGAGCTTCTTCACAAAGCAGATTGAAACCATAAAGAAAAACCAATCAGAATTATTGGAGATGAAAACACAATGGAGGAGATAAAGGAAAGTCTGGAATCTCTAAAGAACAGAGCTGACAATATGGAGGAAAGAATTAGTTCTACTAAGGATAGCAATGTAGAAAGGCTTTAGATGGAGGAGGAGACAGAACTAAGACTAAAAAGAAATGAAGAAAATCTCTGAGAAATATCTGACCCAATTAAGAAATGAAACTTACAAATTATAGGTATTCCAGAGGGAGAAGAGAGGGGAAAAAGGAGCAGAGAGCTTGTTCAAAGAAATGATAGCTGAGAACTTCCCAAATCTGGGGAAGGAACTGGAAATACAAGTGAAAGAAATCAATACACTCCTAAATGTATCAACGAAAAAAGGCCATCCCCAAGGCACATAGTATAAAGCTGGCAAACATTAATGACAAAGAAAGAATATTAAGGACAGCAAGAGATAAAAAAGATAACATACAAAGGAATTCCAGTCAGGCTCTCAGCAGATTTTTCATCAGAAACCCTACAGGCCAGGAGAAAGTGGAATGATATATTCAAAATTCTTAAAAGACAAAAACTTTCAGCCAAGAATACTCTATTCAGTGAAAATATCCTTCAGATATGATGGAGAAATAATAAATATCCCAGATAAACAAAAGTTAAGGGAGTTCATTGCCACAAGACCCCCCTCCCACTGCAAGAAATGCTCAAGAAGGCTCTCATACCTGAAAAAAAAAGAGAGAGAGAGAAAGGGAATACAAAGCTTTGAGCAAGGAGAAAATAGGTAGACAAAAATCAGATAAATTGCAACTCTCTACCAGATCACGTTAGCAAACAATTATGACATCAAAGATCAGGGGAAGGAAAATACCAAAAATAAACATAAACTTATCATTATAAACATGAAATCACAACACAAGATGGAATAAGTTGTCATAACAAAACTTAGGAGGGGAAGAGGAAAGGGATGGAATTGACTTAGACAAAAGAAATAAGACATCAGAAAATGGACTATCTCATCTATGAGAATTTTTATACAAATCTCATGGTAACCACTAAACTAATATTCAGAGCAGAGACATATATGATAAATAAAGATAAAACTAAGAAAACCATACGGAACTCCCAAACAGAATTGGTAGTCCGAATCACACGAGACAAGAAACAAAGCAAATGGAAAAGATCTGGAAAATGAGCAATAAAGTAGCAACACTAAGCCCATATATATCAATAATCACTCTAAATGTAATTGGATTGAATTCTCCAATCAAAAGACACAGAGTAGGGGGATGGATTAAAAAACAAGATCCAACAATATGCTGCCTCCAGGAAACACATCTCAGCTCTAAAGACAAACACAGACTCAGAGTAAAAGGATGGAAGACAATAGTCCAAGCTCATGGCAAACAAAAGAAAGCAGGTGTGGCCATACTTATATCAGACAAAATAGACTTCAAGATAAAAAGTGTAATGAGAGACAAATAGGGGCAATATATAATATTAAAAGGGACACTCCACCAGGAAAACATAACACTTATAAATATATATGCAGCCAACACAGGAGCACCAAAGTACATAAAGCAACTATTAACAAACCTAAAAGGAGATATCAAAAACAACAGAATAATAGTAGGAGATCTTAACAGCCCCCTCACCTCAATCTATAGATCATCCAGACAAAAAGCCAACAAGGAAATAGCAGACAAATGAAAACCTAGACGAGATGAACTTAATAGACATATACAGAGCACTCCACCCAAAAACAGCAGATTACACCTTCTCAAGTGCACATGGAACAGACTCAAGGATAGACCATCTGTTGGGCAACAAGGCAAGCCTCTATAAATTTAAGAAGATTGAAATCATAACAAGCATCTTTTCCGACCAGAACGCTATGAAACTAGAAATCAACTACAAGGAAGAAACTGGGAAATTGACAAAGTTGTGGAGACTAAACAACAAGCTACTGAACAACCAATGGATGAAATTAAAGGAGAAATCAAAGAATACCTGGAGACAAACGAAAAAGAAAATACACCATACCAACTCATATAGGATGCAGCAAAAGCAGTCCTGAGTGGGGAAACTCATAGCAATACAGGCCCACCTCAACAAACAAGAAAAATCCCAAATAAGCAACCTTAAACTACATCTAAAAGAACTAGAAAAAGAACAACTAACAAAGCCCAAAGTCAGCAGAAGGAGGGAAACAGTAAAAATTAGAGCAGAAATAAATGAAATTCAAATGAAAAAAGCAGTAGAAAGGATCAATGAAACAAACGGTTGGTTCTTTAAGAGGAACAGAGTTGACAAACCCTTAGCTAGACTCATAGAAAAAAGAAAAAAACAGAGAGAGAAGGCTCAAATAAATAAAATTAGAAATGAAAGAGAAATTACAATAGATAACACAGAAATACAAAGGATCATAAGAGAATACTATGAAAAACTATATGCCAACAAATTGGACAATCTGGAAGAAGTGGATCAATTCTTAGACTCATACAACCTCCCAAAACTGAATCAAGAAGAAATAGAGGATCTGAATAGACCAGTCAAAAGTAAAGAGATTGAAACAGTAATCAAAAACCTCCCCCAAAATAGAAGTCCAAGACCAGATGGCTTCTCCAGAGAATTTTATCAAACATTCAAAGAAGACTTAATACCTATCTTTCTCAAACTTTTCCAAAAATCAGAGGAAGACAGAACACTTCTAATACATTCTACGGGGCCAACATCACCCTAATACCAAAGCTAGACAAGGACAATACAAAAAAGGAAGCCACAGGCCAAGATCGCAAATGAACACAGATGCAAAAATCCTCAACAAAATATTGGCAAACCGAATACAGCAATATATCGAAAAGATCATACAGCATGACCAAGTCGGATTTATACCTGGGACACAGGGATGGTTCAACATCCCCAAATCAATCAACGTAATACACCACATTAACAAAACGAAGAATAAAAACCACATGATCATCTCAATTGATGCAGAGAAGGCATTTGACAAAATCCAACATCCATTTATGATGAAAACTCTCAACAAAATGGGTATAGAAGGAAAAGTACCTCAACATAATAAAGGCCAGATATGACAAACCCACAGCTCACATCATACTCAATAGGGAAAAACTGAAAGCTATTCCTCTGAGAACAGGAACAAGACAAGGGGACCCACTCTCACCACTCTTATTCAACATAGTACTGGAGGCTTTGGCCAGAGCAATTAGGCAACAAAAAGGAATAAAAGGACTCCAAATAGGCAAGGAAGAAGTGAAACTTTCACTATTTGCAGATGACATGATCTTATATATAGAAAACCCTAAATAATCCATTGGAAAACTATTAGAAGTAATCAAAAACTATAGCAAAGTTACAGGATATAAAATCAACTTACAACAATCAGTTGCATTTCTATATGCCAAGAACAAACTAACAGAAAGAGAACTCAAAAAGACAATCCCATTTACAATTGCAACAAAAAGAATAAAATATCTGGGAGTAAATTTAACCAAGGAGGTGAAAGACCTACACAATGAAAACTATAAGACACTATTGAAAGAAATCGATGAAGACATAAAGAAATGGAAAAATATCCCCTGCACATGGATTAGAAGAATAAACATAGTTAAAATGTCCATACTACCTAAAGCAATCTACAGATTCAATGCAATTCCAATCAGAATCCCAATGACATTATTCACAGAAACAGAACAAAGAATACTAAAATTCATATGGGACAACAAAAGACCCCAAACAGCTAAAGCAATTCTGAAAAAAAGGAACAAAGCCAGAGGCATCACAATCCCTGATTTCAAAATATACTACAAAGCCATAGTAATCAAAACACCATGATACTGATACAAAAATAGGCACAGAGATCTATGGAACAGAATTGAAAGCCCAGAAATGAAACCACACATCTATGGACAACTAATCTTTGACAAAGGAGCTAAGTACATACAATGGAGAAAGGAAAGTATCTTCAATAAATGGTGCTGGGAAAATTGGACAGTCACATGCAAAAGAATGAAAGTAGACCATTTTCTATCACCATACACAAAAATTAACTCAAAATGGATCAAAGACCTGAAAGTGAGACCTGAAACTATAAAACTCCTAGAAGAGAATATAGGCAGCATGCTATTTGACATTGGTCATAAAGGGATCTTTTTGCATTTCATGCCTACTCAGACAAGGGAAACAAAAGAAAACATAAGTAAGTGGGGACTTCATCACACTAAAGAGCTTCTACAAGGCAAATGAATCCAGGATCAAAATGAATAGACAACTCACTAGCTGGGAGAAAATTTTTGCAAATCATATATCTCACAAGGGGTTAATCTCCATAATATATAAAGAACTCACACAATGGAACAAACAAAAAACAAGCAACCCAATCAAAAAATGGGTAGAGGATTGGGGCCGGCCCAGTGGCATAGCAGTTAAGTTCGTGCACTCTGATTCAGCAGCCCAGGGTTCGCATTTTTGGATCACAGGTGTGGACAGATGCACCACTTGTCAAGCCATCCCATGGCAGCATCCCATATAAAGTAGAGGAAAATGGGCACAGACACTAGCCCAGGGCCAGTCTTCCTCAGCAAAAAAGAGGATTGGCAATGGATGTTAGCTCAGGGCTAGTATTCCTCACCAAAAAAAAAAAAAGGGCAGAGGATATGAACAGACATTTTCCCAAGGAAGATAAACAGATGCCCAACAGGCACATGAGAAGACGTTCAACATCACTAATCATCAGGGAAATGCAAATCAAAACTACACTAAGATATCACTTTACACCGTTAGATTGGCCATAATCATCAAGACAAAAAACAAGTATTGGAGAGGTTGTGGAGAAACTGGATCCCTAATCCACTGCTGATTGGAATCCGAACTGGTGCAACCTCTATGGAAAACTGTATGGAGAGTCCTCAAAAGATTAAAAATAGAAATACTTTATGACCCAGCTATCCCATTATTGGCTATCTATCCAACAAACCTGAAATCAACAATCCAAAGAGGCTTATGCACTGCTATGTTTATTGCAGCATTATTCAGTATAGCCAAGAAGTGGAAGCAACCCAAGTGTTCCACAACAGATGAGTGGATAAAGAAGACGTGGTATATATATACAATGGAATACTACTCAGCCATAAAAAAGACAAAATTCTCCCATTCGCAACAACATGAATGGACCTGCAGAGTATTACGTTAAGTGAAATAAGCCAGAGAGAGAAAGACAAACACTGCATGATTTCACTCATATGTGGAATATAAACTAACAGTCAGAACTGTTTGGTGGTTACTAGGGCAAGGGAGAGGGGGGTTGGGGACAAGGGGTGAAGGGAAGCATTTATATGGTGATTGACAAACAATAATGTAAAACTAAAACTTCACAAGGTTATAAGCTATTAAGACATCAATAAAAAAAGTCAATGTCAAAGAAGAAATATTAAGGGCAGCAAGAAAGAAGAAAATAACCTACAAAGGAACCGCCATCAGGTTTTCAGCAGATTTCTCAGCAGAAACCCTACAGGCTAGGAGAAAGTGAAATGATATATTCAAAATACTGAAAGACAAAAACTATCAGCCAAGAATACTCTATATTCAATGAAATTATCCTTCAGATATGATGGAGAAATAAAAGGTTTCCCAGAGAAACAAAAGCTGGGGGAGTTCATCACCACTAGACCTGCCTTACAAGAAATGTTGAAAGGAGCCCTTCTACCTGAAACAAAAAGGCAAAGGTTTACAACGCTTTGAACACAGAGGTAAACAGAATTAGAAAATTGCAGCTCTATATCAGAATAGGTTAGTAAACAATTATAAAGGACAAAGGGAAAGAAAGCATCAAAAATAACTATAAACACTTCTATTTGGTCACAAACTCACAACACAAATAAGAATAATTTGTGACAACAAAACATAGAAGGTAAAGAGGAAAGGGATGGAACCTGGTTGGGCTAACGGAGATAAGAGACTATCAGAAAATGGACTATCTCATCTATGAGATCTTTTATACAAACCTCATGGTAACCACTAAACAAAAAATCAAATCAGAGTCACACATCATAGAAAACCACCAAATTGAAGTGGCAAACAGAAATACAAGGAAAAAGAAACAATGGAAATACAGAGCATCCAGAAAACAAAAGATAAAATGGCAGTATTAAGCCCTCAGATATCAATCACTCTAAATGTAAATGGTTTAAATTCACCAATCAAAACACAGAGAATGGCTGGATGGTTTAAAAACAAGACCCAACAATATGTTGCCTCCAGGAAACCATCTCTAAAGACAAACACAGGCTCAGAATGAAGGGATGGAAGATGATACTCAAAGCAAATGGCAAACCAAGAAAAGTGTGTGTAGCCATACCTATAGCAGACAAAACAGACTTCAAGTCAAAAAAGATACCAAGAGACAAAGATGGGCATTGAATAATGATAAAAAGGACATTCCACCAAGAAGACATAACATTTATTAATATATATGCACCTAACACAGGAGCACCAAAGTATATAAAGCAACTATTAACAGACCCAAAGGGAGAAATTGGCCGCAACGCAACAATAGTACAGGACCTCAACACCCCACTTGCGTCAATGGATAGACCATCCAGACAGAAAGTCAACAAGTCAACAGTATCCTCAAATGAAACATTAGATCAAATGGACTTAATAGAAATATATACAACATTCCATCCCAAAACAGCAGAAGACACATTCTTCTCAAGTGCACATGGAACAATCTCAAAGATAGACCATATGCTTGGAGACAAAACAAACCTCAATAAATTTAAGAAGACTGAAATCACATCAAGCATCTTTTCTGACCACAATGGTATGAAATTAGAAACCAACTACAAGAAAAAAGCTGGAAAAGTCACACATATTTGGAGACTAAAAAGCATGCTACTCAACTACTATTGGACCAATGAATAAATAAAAATATACCTGGAGACAAATGAAAATGAAAACACAACATACCAAAACTTATGGGATGTAGCAAAAGCAGTACTAAGAGGGAAGTTTATAGCAATACAGGGCTACCTCAATTAAAAAGAAAAATCTCAAATAAACAGTCTTTTTTTTTTTTTTACCATTTTTTAAAATTGATGTCTTAATAGTTTATAACACTGTGGGGTTTTAGTTGTACATTTTTGTTTGTCCATCACCTTGTGGATGTAACCCTTCACCCCTTGTGCCCACCCCCCACCCCCCTTCCCCTTGGTAACCACCAATCAGTTCTCTCTGTCCGTGTGTTCACTTATATTCCATATATGAGTGAGTTCGTGCAGTGTCTGTCCTTCTCTCTCTGGCTTATTTCACTTAACATAATACCCTCTAGGTCCATCCATGTTGTTGCAAATGGGACAATTGTGTCTTTTCTTATGGCTGAGTAGTATTCCATTGTATGTCTATACCACCATTCTTTAACCAATCATCAGTCGAGGGACACTTGGGTTGCTTCCACTTCTTGGCTATAGTGAATAATGCTGCAATGAACATAGGGGTGCATACGCCTCTTGTGATGGTTGATTTCATGTCCATTGGGTAGATGCCCAAGAGTGGGATTGCTGGATCATAAGGTATTTCTATTTTTAATTTTTTGAGGACTCTCCATACTGTTTTCCATAGAGGCTGCACCAGTTTGCATTCCCACAAGCAGTGAATGAGGGTCCCCGTCAAATAAACAGTCTTATACTATACATTCAAGAACTAAAAAAAGAAGAACAAACAAAGCCCAAAGTCAGTAGAAGGGAGGAAATAATAAAAATCAGAGGAGAAATAAATGAAATAGAGACTAAAAAATAATAGAAAGGATCAATGAAACTAAGGCCTGGTTCTTTGAGAAGATAAACAAAATTGACAAACCCTTAGCTAGACTCACTAAGAAAAAAAGAGAAAAGAATCAAATAAAGAAATGAAAGAGAAGAAATTACAATGGACACCATGGAAATACAAAGGATTATAAGAGAATACTATGAAAAGCTATACACCAACAAATTGGAAAACCTAGAAGAAATGGATAAATTCTGAGAATCATACAACCTCCCAAAACTGAACCAAGAAGAAATAGAGAATCTGAATAGACCAATCATAAGTAAAGATATTGAAACAGCAATCAAAAACCTCCCAAAAACCAAAAATCCAGGACCAGACAGCTTCTCTGGTGAATTCTACCAAACATTCAAAGAAGATTTAATATTTATCCTTCTCAAACTCTTCCAAAAAACTGAAGAGGATGGGACACTTCCTAACTCATTTTATGAGGCCAACATTACGCTGATATCAAAACCAGACAAGGACAACACAAAAAAGGAAAATTCCAGGACAATATTGCTGATGAACATAGATGCAAAAATCCTCAACAAAATATTAGCAAATTGAATACAACAATACATTAAAAGGATCATACACCATGATGAAGTGGGATTTATTTATTAAAGTGCAGTTCAACATCTGCAAATCAATCAATGTGATACACCACATTAACAAAATGAAGAATAAAAACCACATGATCATCTCAATAGGTGCAGAGAAAGCATTTGACAAGATCCAACATCCATTTATGATAAAAACTCTTAATGAAGTGGCTATAGAAGGAAAGTACCTCAACACAATAAAGGCCATATATGACAAGCCCACAGCTAACATCATACTCAATGGGGAAAAACTGAAAGCCATCCCTCTGAGGACAGGAACAAGATGAGGGTGCCCTCTCTCACCACTCTTATTCAACATAGTATCAAAAGTTTTAGACAGAGCAATCAGGCAAGAAAATTTTAAAAAGGATCGAAATTGGAAAGGAAGAAGTAAAACCCATCACTATTTGCAGATGACATGATTCTATATATATAGAAAACCCTAAAGAATCCACCAAAAGCAATTAGAAATAAATCAACAATTACAGTAAAGTTGCAGGGTACAAAATTAACACACAAAAACCAGTTACATTTCTTTACCCTAATAACAAACTAGCAGGAAGAGAAATCAAGAATATGATCCCATTTACAATTACAACAAAAAGAATAAAATACCTAGAAATAAATTTAACCCAGGAGGTGCAAGACCTATACACTGAAAACTATGAGACATTACTGAAAGAATTTGAAGAAGACATAGAGAAATGGAAAGAAATTTCATGCTCATGGACTGGAAGAATAAACATAGCTAAAATGTCCATATTACCTAAAGCAATCTACAGATTCAATGCAATCCCAATGAGAATCCCAATGACATTCTTCATGGAATAGAACAAAGAATCCTAAAATTTATATGGAACAACAAAAGACCCCAAGTAGACAAAGCAATCCTGAGAAAAAAGAACAAAGTTGGAGGTATCACACTCCCTGACTTCAAAATATGCTACAAGCTATAGCAATCAAAACAGCATGGTACAGGCACAAAAACAGACACAAAGATCAATGGAACAGAGTTGAGAGCCCAGAAATCCACATGCAAAAAGATGAATTTAGGTTCCTCCCTTACATCATACACAAACAAAATTGGTCAAAATAGTCCATGGACCTGAATGTAAGCTAAAACTAAAAATCTCCTAGAAGAAGGCATAGGAGAAAATCTTTGTGATTTTGGGTTTGGCATAGTTTTAGCTATGACATCAAAAGCATGATCAATAAAAGAAAAAAATTGATAAACTGGAATTCATCAAAATTAAAAACTTCTGCACTTCAAGAGTTCGATGAAATGGCAAATACAGAGAAAATATTTGCAAATCACGCAGGCATACCTTAGAGATACAGCGGGTTGGGTTCCAGGCCTCTGCAATAAAGCGATTATCACAATAAAGCAAGTTACACAAATTTTTTTGGTTTCTCAGCACATAAAACAGTTATGTTTAGGGGCCGGCCCAGTGGCACAGTGGTTAAGTCTGCATGCTCCGCTCTGGCAGCCCAGGGTTTGCAGGTTCGGAATCTGGGAGTGGACCTACGCACCACTTATCAAGCCATGCTGTGGCAGGCATCCCACATATAAAGTAGAGGAAGATGGGCACAGGGCCAATCTTTCCTCTTAGAATTGCTTAGAGGAAGATGTTAGCACAGGGCCAATCTTCCTCAGCAAAAAAGAAGAAGATTGGCAATAGATGTTAGCTCAAGGCTAATCTTCCTCACACATAGACACACAAAAGTTGTTTACACTATACTGTAGTGTATTAAGTGTGCAATAGCATTATGTCTAAAAAATGTACATACCTTAATTAAATCTTCAATTTGTGAATAATGCAATATCTGTGAAGTGCAATAAAATGAGGTACGCCCATATTTCTGATGAAGAAATTGTATCCAGAACCTGTTAAGACCTTTTACAACTCAACAATTAGAAAACAAGCAACATGATTTTGAAATGGATAAAAGATATTAAGATATTCCACCAAAGAAGATATACGAACTGCGAATAAGCACATTAAAAGATAACCAACATCATTAGTGATTATAAAATGCAACTTAAAACCACAATGAGGACTCATTACACACACACTTGAAAGGTTATAATCAAAAAGACTGATGATAACAAGTGTTAGTGAGAATGTGGAGACACTGGAACTCTCATGCATTGCTGGTGTTGGTGTAAAATGGTGCAACTACACTGTAAAACTGCTTGACAATTTCTTACAATGTTAAACATAAATGTACCATATGAACCAGCAATTCTACTTCTGGGTTTCTACCCAAGAGAAATGAGAATGCATTTTCATTTGTAAGCAAATGTTCATAGCAGCAATATTCATAAAAGCCTCAAACCAGAAACAATGCAAATTCCACCAAGTGATGAAATGTGGTACATTCAATCAATGAAATACTATTCAGTAATTTAAAAAAAAGAAACAAACTACTGATACATTCTGCAGCATGGATGAACCTCAGAAACATAATGCTCCGTGAAAGAAGTGACAAGACTGAAATCATATCAAGCATCTTTTCTGACCACAACAGTATGAAACTAGAAATCGATTACAGAACAAAATGGAAAAATTCACTAATATGTGGAAATTAAACAGCATGCTACTGAACAACCAGTGCATCAACAAAGACATCAAAAGATAAATCAAAAAATACCTTGAGGCATATGAAAATGGAAATACAACATACCAAAACTTATAGGATGCAGCAAAAGCAGTTCTAAGAGGAAAGTTCATATTGATAAATGCCTACCCTCAAGAAACAAGAAAAATCTCATAGAAGCAACTGAAATTTATACCTCAAGGAACTAGAAAAAGAAGAACAAATGAAGCCCAAAGTTAGTAGAAGAAAAGAAATAAAGATCAGAGTGGAAATAAATAAAATAGAGACTAAAAATACAATAGAAACGATCAGTGAAACAGCTGATTCGTTGAAAAGATAAAATTGACAAACCTTTAGCTAGACTCACCAAGAAAAAAAGAGGGCTCAAATAAATCAGAAATGAAAGAGGAAATTTTACAATTGATACCACAGACATACAAATGATCATAAGAGACTACTATATGCCAACAAATTGGAAAACCTAGAAGAAATGAATAAATTCCTAGAAATATACGACCTAGGAAGACCGAATCATGAAGAAATAGAAAATCTGAATAGCCTGATTACTGGTAAGGAGATTGAATCAGTAATCAAAACCTCTGAACAAATGAAAATGCAGGATGGCTTCACTGGTGACTTCTACCAAACATTCCAAAAATAATTAATACCAATCTTTTTCAAACTCTTCCCAAAAAAAAGAAGAGGAGGGAATGCTGCCAAACTCATTTTATGTAGCCAACATCACCCTGATACCAAAACCAGACAAGAACACTACAAGAAAAGCAAATTACAGGCCAATATCCCCGATGAACATAGATACAAAAATCCTCAACAAAATATTAGCAAACTGAATTCAACAATACATTAAAAGGATCATACATCATGATCAAGTGGGACTTATTCCAGGATTGCAAGGATGGTTCAACATCCACAAATCGATCAATGTGATACACCACATTAACAAAATGAGTATGAAAATCATATGATCATCTCAATAGATGTAGAAAAGCATTTGACAAAATTCAACATTCACTTATGATAAAAACTCTCAACAATGTGTGTATAGAGGAAATGTACCTCAACATAATGAAGGCCATATATGAGAAACCCACAGCTAACATGGTCAATGGTGAAAAGATGAAAGCTTTTCCTCTAAGATCAGGAACAAGACAAGGATGCCCACTTTCACCACTTTATTCAACATAGTATTGGAAGTACTCGTCAGAACAATCAGGCAAGAAAAAGATATAAAGGCACACAAATTGGAAAGGAAGAAGTAAAACTGTGACTATTTGCAGATAACATGATATTATATATAGATAACCCTACCTAAAGACTCTGCCAAAAAACTGTTAGAACTAATAAATGGATTCAGTCAAATTGCAGGATACAAAATCAATATACAAAAATCAGTTGTGTTTCTATACAGTAATAATGAGCTATCAGAACGAGAAATTAAGCAAACAATGCCATTACAATTGCACCAAAAATAAAATACCTAACGAAGGAGTTAAAAGACCTGTACACTGAAACTATAAGACATCGACGAAAGAAACTGAAAAAGACACAAATAAACGGAAAGATATTCTCTGCTCCTGGATTGGAAAAATTAAATATTGTTAAAATGTCCATATTACCCAAAGCAATCTACAGATTCAATGCAATTGCTATCAAAATTCCAAATGGATTTTTCATAGAAATAGAACAAGCAATCATAAAATTTGTATGGAACCACAAATAGCCAAAGCAATCCTGAGAAAGAAGAACAAAGCTGGAGGCATTATGCTCCCTGATTTCAAACTATATTACAAAGCTATAGTAATCAAAACACCATGGTATTGGCATAAAAACAGATACATAGATCAATGGAACAGAATAGAGTGCCCAGAAATAAATTCATGCATATATGGTCAATTAATTTATGACAAAGGAGCCAAGAACATACGATGGGGAAAGGACAGTTTCTTCAATAAATAGTGCTGGGAAAACTGGACAGGCACATTCAAAAGAATGAAACTAGACTCCTATCTCATACCATACACAAAAATTAACTCAAAATGGATCAAAGACTTGAATGTAAGATCTGAAACCATAAAACTCGTAGAAGAAAACATAGGTGGTAAGCTCTTTGACATCAGCCTTGGCAATGATTTTTTGGATCTGACACCAAAAGCAAAGGTAACAAAAGTGAAAATAAACAAGTGGAAATACATCACACTAAAAAGCTTTTGCACAGCAAAGGAAATCATCAACAAAATGAAAAGGCAAATTACCAAATGGGAGAAAATATTTGAAAATCATGTATCTGATAAGGGGTTAGTATCAAAAATATATAAAGAACTCGTACAACTCAATAGCAAAAACACAAACAATCCAGTTAAAAAATGGGCAGAGGGGGGCCGGCCCAGTGGCGTAGCAGTTAATTTCACGCAGTCCACTTCAGCGGCCCGGGGTTTGCAGGTTCAGATCCCGGGCGTGAACCAACGCACCACTTGTCAAGCCATCCTGTGGCAGTGTCCCATATAAAGTGGAGGAAGATGGGCACAGATGTTAACCCAGGGCCAGTCTTTCTCAGCAAAAAGAGGAGGATTGGCAATGGATGTTAGCTCAGGGCTAATCTTCCTCACCAAAAAGGAAAAAAATGGGCAGAGGATATGAGCAGACATTATTTCAAAGAAGACATACAGTGGCCACCAGGTACATGAAGAGATGCACAACACCACTAGTCATTAGGGAAATGCAAATCAAAACCACAATGAGATATCACCTCACCTGTCTAAATGGCTATTATCAAAAAGACAAGAAATAACAAGTGGTGGCAAATGTGGAGAAAAGGGAACTCTTGTGCACTGTTAGTGGGAATGTAAATCAGTGCAGCCACTATGGAAAACAGTATGGAAGATCCTCAAAAAATTAAAAATAGAACTACCATATGATCCAGCAATTCCATTTCTGGGTATTTATCTGAAGAAAATGAAAACACTTATTCAAAAAGATATATGCATCCACATGTTCATTGCAGCATGTTTACAGTAGCTAAGATACAGAAACAACCTACAAGTCCATCCATGGATAAAGAAAAAATGGTGTATACAGACACACACACACACACACACACACACACACATAATGGAATACTATTCAGCCATAAAAAAGAATGACATCTTGCCATTTGCGACTACACAGATGGACCTTGAGGGCATTATGCTAAGTGAAATAAGTCAGAGAAAGACAAATATCATATGATCTCACTTATATGCGGGATCTAACAAAACCAAGTTCATTGGTGGTTGCCAGAGGTGGAGGGTAGGGGTTGGGTGAACTTTGTGAAGAGAGAAAAAAATGGTAAAAAGAGACAAAGATAGTCATTATCTAATGATGAAGGGTGAAGACATCAAGAAGATATACCAATCATAAATATTTATGTACCCAACATCAGAGCATCTAAATACATAAAGCAACAACAGAGCTAAAAGGAGAAAAAACAGCAATACAATAATAGTTGTGGACTTGAATACCCCACCTTCAACAATGGATAGATCATCCAAACAGAAAATCAATAAGGAAAGAGTGGATTTGAACAACACTATAAACCAAATGGACCTAACAGGTATACACAGAACATTCTATCTGACAACAGCAGAATACACATTGTTCTCAAGTGTACATTTTCTAGGATAGACCATATTTTGGGCCACAAGTCTTAGCAAATTCAAGAAGACTAAAATCATATCAAGTATCTTTTCTGACCACAATGTTCTAAAACTACAAATCAGTAACAGGAGGAAAACTGGAAAACTCACAAACATGGAAATTAAAGAACACTCTCCTGAACAACCAATGGACCAAAGAAGAAATGAAAGGAGAAATAAAAAAGTCTCTTGAGACAAAGGAAAATGGAAACACAAGATGCCCAAACTACAGGACACGGCAAGTGCAGTTCTAAGAGGGAAGTTCATAGCAATAAACACCTACATTAAGAAGAAAGATCCCAAATAAACAACCTAACTCTATGCCTTAAAGAACTAGCAAAAGAACTAACTAAGCCCAAAGTTAGTTAAGGAATGAAAGAATAAAGATTAGAGCAGAAATGGATGAACTAGAGAACAGGAAAATGACAGAAAAGATTAACCAAACTAAGAGTTGGTTCTTTGAAAAGGCACACAAAGTTGACAAACCTTTAGCTAGACTAACCAAGGGAAAAAAAGAAGATGCAAATCAAAAAAATTTATAGATGAAAAGGAGACATTACAACTGATACCAAAGAAATACAAAGGCTCATAAGAGGCTTTTATGAACAACTAGACACCAACAAAGTGGACAACCTAGAAGAAATGGAAAATTCTTAGAAACATCAACAAAGTGAAAAGACAACCTACTACAGAATGGGAAAAAATATTTGCAAATCATATATTGATATGGGGTTAACATCCAAAATATATAAAGAACTCATACAACTCAATAGCAAAAAAAATCCCAAATAATCCAATTTTAAAATGGGCAAAAATCTGACTAGATATTTTTTCCAAAGAAGATATATGAATGGCCAACAGATACATGTAAAGATGCTAAACTCACAAGTCATTAGGGAAATGCAAATCAAACCCACAATGAGATGTCATCTCACTCCTTTTAGAATGGCTATCATCAAAAATACAAGAGTTAACAAATGCTGGCGAGGATGTGGAGAAAAGGGAACCCTTGTGCACTGTTGGTGAGAATGTAAATTGGTGCAGCCACTATGGAAAACAGTATGAAGGATTCTTAAAAAATTAAAAGCAGAACTACCATATGATCTAGCAATTCCACTTCTGGGAATATATCCAAAGAAAAAAAAAACACTAACTCAAAAAGATATCTGCACCTCCATGTTCAAAGCAGCATTATTTACAATAGCCAAGATATGAAAACAACCTATGTGTCCATCAATGGATGAGTGGATAAAGAAAATGTGGTACATATATATACACACAATGGAATACAGGCACACCTCGTTTTATTGTGCTTCACTTTATTGCGCTTCGCAGATATTGTGTTTTTCGCAAGACCCTCCACCAGCAAAAAGATTACAACTCACTGAAGGCTCAGATAGTGTTGAGCAGTTTTTAGCACTAAGGTATTTTTTAATTAAGGTATGTAGATTCTTATTTTAAACACAATGCTATTGCACACTTAATAGACTACTGTATAGTGTAAACCTAACTTTCACATGCACTGGGAAACCAAAAAATTCATGTGACTCACTTTATTGTGATATTCTCTTTATCATGGTGGTCTGGAACTGAAACCACAATATTCTCTGAGGTATGCCTGTATTATTCAGCCATAAAAAATGAGGAAATTCGACTGTTTGTGACATCGTGGATGTACCCTCAGGGCATTATGCTGAATGAGATAAATCAGACAGAGAAAGATCTCACTTATATGAGGAATATAAAAAAACCCCACAAAACTCAAACTCAGAAAAAGAGATCAGATTTGTGGTTACTAGAAACAGGGCGGTAGAGGGAATGGGAATTGGAGGAAGGTGGTCAAAAGGTACAAACTTCCAGTTATAAGATAAATAAGTACTAGGGATGTAATGTACATGATGACCACAGTTAACACTGCTGTATGATATATATGAAAGTTGTTAAGAGAGTAAATCCTAAGAGTTCTTATCATGAGGAAAACGCTTTTTTCCCTTTTTCTTTTTATTGTATCTGTATGAGATGATGGATGCTAACCAATCTTATTGTGGTAATTGTTTCACAATATATGAGTCAAACCATTGTGCTATACACCTTAAATTTATACAGTGATATATGTCAATTATATCTCAATAAAACTGGAAAAAAAGAAATAGAAAAACTTTATTTTATTTTAATTTTTTTGTGAGGAAGACCAGCCCTGAGCTAACATCCGTTGCCAATCCTCCTCTTTTTGCTGAGGAAGACTGGCCCTGGGCTAACACCCGTGCCCATCTTCCTCTACTTTATATGGGACGCCGCCACAGTGCGGCTGACAAGCAGTGTGTCGGTCCATGCCTGGGATCCAAACCCTCAAACCCCGGGCTGCCAAAGTGCAAACTAAACTGCTGCACCACCGGACTGGTCCCTAGAGTAACTTTAAAAAAGAATAAAAGTGAATGAAATAGTCAACTCAAGAAGCTAGAAAGGAGAAAAAATAAAAGTTTTAAAATATCATAAAAAATAAAAGCTGAAGTTAATGAATCAGAAAAACAGAAAAAGCAGATTGAGAAATAAATCCAAGAACTGGTTCTTTGGAAAAAACAAAACACCTGAACACTAACGGCAGGCTCCTCGTTGGTTTTTACAAACTATGTGCACATACAAGCATACACACTTCTAAGAGGCTTTGTCCTAGAGACTGGGGTTTGCGGGTCAGGTGGCTTCACCCCACAGACCATGGGCAAGCCACTTCAAGTGACGCCTTGGATGTTGATGTCTTGATGTCTTTTTGGTTGGTGTGGGCTGAGGGAGGTTCTTGGCCATTCAGGCCACAGAGCACCCAGCCTTCCGTCACCTCACCAGCTACTCAGTCTCCTGTTCTCTCTCTCTACTCACATTTTCTCATGCAGATTAGTTTATCTCCAGCGTTGCTTGGATATCTCCAGATCCATGCCCTTAGCAGCTTAAGCAAGATGTTACACACACACGCACACACACGACAGTTCTTTCTCTAGGATGAACTCAGTGGCCAAAGTAAAGGTGATAAACCTAACAGCGTTCCTTTTCACCTTTCAGGAAGGATGATGTATGCCAGGGCTGGGAGTGAAGCAGATACAGGCCAGAGGCAGATGCCCCGCTCAGGAACTGGCCATCTGCCCTGTATCTCCCAGCAGGTGGCTGGACAGCCCAGGTGCGGTGAAGGCCTGGGATCCCTGACCTGGGGGGAGAGAGTGCCCACCTGCATCAGGCTGTGCTTCTGGCCTCGATTCTTCAGCATTATGGTGTTCTGCCACTGCAGGTACTTCCCCTGGTGGGCGTGGATCTCATTAGAGAGGGTGGAATTCCAACTTCGTAAGTCCTCGGAATTGGGGGTGGGATGAGGCGGCACAGCCAACAGTTTCCCATCTCTGAGTTCTTTCCGTGAGATGGGCAACCCGAACTCCTGGCTCAAGGCCTCGATCATGTCGGAGGAGGGCAGCAGGTCTCCTGTGACCACCTCCCTGAGCCTGGTGCTGTGATAGCAGATCCAGTGGATCCTGGAATGCAAAAGGGCCACCCGCTCAGCTGCACCTACCTTGCAAGAGAGGTCAAACCATCCCCACTTTACAAGAGGAAATGGAAATTCAGAAAGGTTGACTACTGGTCCCAGGTCCCAGAGCTACATGAGGAGCTTAGATTCCAGTTCGATAAGCCCACAAAGGGCAATGCCTCCTTCCCTCTCTCCACCCAGCCCCCAGAAGTTAAAGGCTTCCCACATTCTGCTCTGGTTATTTTCCTCTTCCTGTGGCCTTACTCCACACCTCTCACCAACCCATACCCACCAGGGAGCGGCCCCAACAAGCTGGCTGTCAGGGGTGTCAATCTCAGAGCCTCCTGCCCCAGGAGGAGGGCACTAGGCACACAGCCTCATATCTTAGCAAAGCTCAAGGACTGAGCGGTCACCCTCCCCCACCCCGAGGACTCCCTCTCACTGCCATCTCCTCAGGCCCAGCATGCCGTGGACACTTGATTCACTCTGATGCTCTCCAGAATACGTGTCAGCAACCGTTGTTTGCTGCTTGCTGTCTCAGCTGTTTCCAATGTCCCACTTGAGGCTCATGCCTGAGGGCTCTGCCTCTCCCTGGCTGAGTTCCCTGGCCCACCACTTGGCCTTTCTGAGCCTGTTTCCTAACCTTTCAGAGATGAATAAAGCCACAATGGATGTAGCTCCCTAGGGTGCGGTGAGCACTTAATAGTTTTCTACCCTTCCCCTAAGAGAGCTCCCCAGCTACTCCCTATCACTCACCAGGCAGGGCAGGGTCTAGCCTCCCCCGACTGACCGCTGAGGCTCTGGACACCCAAATGCTCCAGCACCCCCCATCATGGGCCTCCTGCCGCACACCTTCCTCATTTGCAGCTTTGGTCACTCTTTTGGGGTTACCCGGTCTACCTGCCCGGCCCCTCGGGCAGAGTTGTGGCTGGAGGGGTGGGAATAAAAGGACAGCCTCTCAGCCCTGCCCGAGTTCTCCTTCCCATGTCCCTGTGCTCTCTCCCTCTCTCTCCTCCCCCCCCCCCCCCCGTTAGTACATTCAACAGGCACATGCTGGGGGCCAGCTCTCGGCCACACCTGTTGCTGGCTCTACAAATACAGAGAGATGGTCTGCATCTCCTGCCCAAGACCAGCAGTGAGTGAACTGTCACCTGCTGAATGTCTGCTCCTTGCTTCTCAAGGTCAGCCTTTCCTGACCTCAAAGTACCAGCCACTGTCCTTCACTGCTGCACTGAGCCCGGCACAGGATAGCCATGGTCCCGGTGTATCCCCTGCACTATTCTTTGCCAGTCTCCGCTTCTAAATTGGGTCTGCCTCTCTCGGCCCTCCTCCTAGAGTGCGCACTAGGCCGTGGCCGTCCCAAACACAACTGGAGGACACCCTTGGGCAAGCATGAGCAGCGCTCCACTCAGCAGGAGGAGCACCCAGCTTCCCAGGGTGGGAGCACCCACTGCCGGAAGGCCTAGGAGGTCACCACATTAGAGCAGAAGGAACAGCACAGGTGAAGGCATGCAAGTGGTGAAAGATCCAGATCATTGGAGGGTGGTTTTCTGAGGAATAGGGAGAGAGGGGGGAACAGGGGATTGGGGAGGAGGCAGATGGAAAACAAACATTTAGTTGGTAGAGAAAGCTGTTGTTGGCCTGTGGATCTGGCGGTTCCAGTCCTTGTTGTTTCCCCATCACTCACTGGGAAAATGGATTCTAAGCAGTGGCTCACTCCTCAGGCTGTTCTAGGATATCCCCAAGAACAGCAGATAGAGTCACGTGACATGTATTTGAGTAAACCGGCCTTTCACCAATATGTTTCTGAAACTGTCTTGGGAGAGTGTGTGGACAGTGGAAATGACTCCGGCTTGGGGCCCCTTGGCACTGGCCTCCACTCCTGACCGGCTTCTTCGGGCATCAAGAAGAATAAAAACTGCACCTCGAAGGGCCACTGCGCCACCCCCCAGTGGCCGCCAAGAGGGCAGGCGGCCACTCCCATCCCTGCAGCCGGCCCAGGGTGCCGCACCTGCTCAGGGCCTGGAAGGCCTTCCGTGGCACAGTGCTGCGGATGTAGAGTGACCCCTGCCTCATGAGCAGCGACAGAGGCTTGAAGAGGTGCACGTGGTACAGGATGGTCTCCAGGTCTGCGTAGAGGCGGCGGCGGAACAGCAGCTGGGAGTTATAGAGCACCTTGTACTGCCCGTGATCTGATTCGGTAATTCTGCAAGAGGCCACAGGGCAGGGTCTTACCATTGCTCTGCGAGTTCTTGGAACACTTTGTGGTTTTGCGCCATCCGGCAGAGCTCTTTTTTTGCTTGTTTAAAAACACAAACAAAAAGAATGCATTAATAATAAATGCCAGCTGGTAGACAAATCTTTCAAAACATGGGCCCTTGAAGGCAGGCTGGCAGTGAAAACACTGAAACCCGCCTCGCCTTGCTCGTGTCCCGCCAGCCCTCCCCAGTCCCTGCCCCGGCACTCACACTTTGCGTGCTGGCCATCTGGCCTGGCAGTTTCTAAACACACCCTGCTGTCTGCCCCTCCGCCAGCCTAGCCGTGTTTGGCTCACGTTGCTCCTCCACCTCGTTGAACCTGGTGAAGTCTACACGTAGCCCGCACATCCCGCTGCTGGGTCTGTGTTTGCTCACCGGCTGTCCTCTTTCGTGAAGTCCTGTTCAAGTCTTTTGCCCATCCTTCCACTGAGATGTTTTGGCCGTTTTCTCATTGACTCGCAGGCTGCAGGGGCACTAGCCTGCGTGCCCTTTAAGAGCCATGCATCCTTGAGGCTCCTTGGCTGTACTCCAGCACTCATGATGATAACAGTCCCGGGCTTGGCTAAGCCAGCTGTTTCTCGTGGGAGAGTTAGCACAGAGACCCTCACAGTCTGAGGGAACATGGAGGCCCTCCAGGGGGTCATACAGGGACAGTCCCCCTCGGCAAGCATGCAGCCTTTGTTCCTCTGCCTACTTAAGCAAGCTTCTCTCAGGGGGCTGTAGCGGGTACACATTTCCTGTCCAGCCAACCGCCACTAGGCCTTCTCTGTAAGTGACTCTCAATAAACCCATATGCTTCCTTCACTGTCTCCCGGTCTTTTCTTCGGTCTCTCGGCAACCTATCCCACACTGCTCACCCAGGTGGGCATGTGGCACAACACAGGCATTTGTATATGTTCAGGAAACTAGTTCCACACATTGCAAATAATTTTTTCTCAGTTTGTAGCTTGCCTTTTCACAATTTTTATGGTGTCTTTTAGATAAACAGAAGTTATTAATTTTAATAGCCAGATTTTAGTAGCCAAATCTATCATTCTTTTCCTTTATTCTTTGCAATTCTATCTTGTACAAGAAATCTTTCTTTATTCTGAAGTCATGAATATGTTCTCCTATATTATCATCTAAAAGCTTTATAATTTTGCTTTTCAAAAATAGATTTTTTCTGGTGAAATCTGAGTAAGAATGGATAATTGTGGTCTAGTTAATTGTACTGTGTCCATCAATATGGCACTTTAGTTATGTCACATGTCACCATTGGGGAAAACTGGGTATTGGGTACATGGAACCTCTGTTATTTTTGCAATTTATTGTGAGTCTATAATTATTTCAGATAGGTTTTTAATCTACCTGGAATTGATTTTTGTGAATTGTGTGAGCCAGCAAATTAGGAACAGAGTGTAACTTCCTCAAACTACAAAAAACTCTACACCTAACATCACGGGGGATGGGGAAAGACTGAATGTCTTCCCCTGAAGATCAGAAACAAGGCAAGGATGTCACCGCTCGTATATAAAATAGTGCTACAATTCCGAGCCAGCACACTGAGACAGACATACAGATTGGAAAGGAAGAAACTGAACTCTCTCCATTTGCAGATGACATGATAGTCTATGTAGAAAATCCCAAGGAATTTACCAAAAACAAACAAAAAAAACAAAAACACTCCTCAAACTCATAAGTGAGCTTAGCAAGGCTGCAGGATCAATACAGAAAAATCAATCTTATTTCTATATGCAAGCAATGAACACATGGAAACTGAAATTAAAAATACAATACCATTTAAAATCACTCAAAAAATAAAATACTTAGATACAAATCTACCAAAACATGTACAGGACTTGTATGCCGAAAACTACAGAACACAGATGAAAGAAATCAAAGATCTAAATAAATGGAGAAACACACCATATTCATGGATTGGAAGACAACATAGCAATGATATCAGTTTTCTCCAACATGATACATAAGTTTAACACAATTCCTATCGACATTCTAGCAAGACTTTTTGTAGATACAGACAGCTTATTATAAAATTTATATGAAAAAGCAAAGGAACTAGAATAGCTACAACAATTTTGAAAAAGAAGAATAATGTGGAAGGGATCACTCTGCCTGACTCTGATTATATAGCTACAGTAATCAAGACTGTGTGGTACGGTGAAGGGACAGACACAGAGATCAATTGACAGAACAGAGAACCCAGAAATAGATCCATACAATTATGACCAACTGATTTTTGATAAAGATGCAAAAGCAATTCCATAAAGAAAGATAGTATTTTCAACAAATAGTGCTACAGCAATTGGTATGAAGGTTAAAAGACAAAAGTAGTTAAAATAACTAAAACTGCAATAACTAGTTAAGGGATCCACAAGACAAAAAGATGTAAAATGTGACATCAAAAACATAAAACATGGAGGGAGGAGAGTAAAAGTGTAGAGCTTTAGAATGCACTCAAACTTAAGTTGTTACCAATTTAAAACGAATTGTTATAAATATAAGTTTTTATATGTAAACTTCATGGCAACCCCAAAGCAAAAACCTATAGTAGACACACAAAAGATAATGAGAAAGGAATGTAAGCATGCCACTAAAGAAAGACGTCAAGCCACAAAGGAAGAGAGTAAGAGAAGAAAGGAATGGAGGAACTACAAAACAGACAGAAAACAATTAACAAAATGGCAATAAGTATATATCTATCAATAATTACTTTAAATGTAAGTGGACTAAATACTCCAATCAAAAGACACAGAATGGCTGAATGGATTAAAAAAACAACACCCATCCATACGTTGCCTACAACAGACTCACTTCAGATGTAAGGACACACACAGACTGAAAGTGAAGGGATGGAAAAAAGATATTCCATGCAAATGGAAAGCAAAAGAAAGCTGGGGTAGCTATACTTTTATCAGACAAAAAGGACTTTAAAACATAGACTGTAGGGGGTGGCCTGGTGGCATAGTGGCTAAGTTCAACACCACTAGCCCTTAGGGAATGCTAAGTAAGACCACAATGAGATACAACTGCACACTTATTAGAGCAGCTAAAATAAAAAATACTGACAATATCAAAAGCTGGCATAGATGCAAAGAAACTGAATCTCTCCTACATTGCTAGTAGAAATGTAAAATGTTACAGCCACTCTAGAAAAATAGCTTGGTAGTTTCTTTAAAAACTCAATGTATTAGTTTTCTACTGCTGTGTAACCAATTACCACAAATTAGCAGCTTAAGGCAGTTTATTAGCTCACACAGTTCTGTAAGTCCAAAGCCCAGCATGGTGTGACTGGGTTCTTAGCTTAGGGTATCACAAGGCTCAAATCAAGGGCTCTGCCAAAAAGAGTTCTGATCTGGATGCCTGGAAAAAATCCACTTCCAAGCTCATTCTTGTTGGTGGCAGAATTCAGTCCTCTGTGGTTGTAGGACTGAGGTCCCCACTTTCTTGCTCAAGGTCATCAGGGCTGCTCTCAGTTCCTACAGGCTACCTGCATTCCTTGACATGTGGCCCTCTTCATCTTCAAGCCAGCAATGATGCATTTAGTCCTTCTTGTGCTTTGAACCCCTTACTTTCTCTGTCTCTGACATCTAGACCAACCAGAGAAAACTGTTTTTACGGGCTCACCTGATTAGATCAGGCCCACCTTCCTATCTTAAGGTGAATTGATTTGGGACCTTAATTGCTGGAAAATCCCTTCACAGAAGTACCTAGATTGGTTGAATAACTGGGAGGAGGTGTGTGCACACCAGGGGCAGGAATCTTGGGGGCCATGTTAAAATTTTGCCTACCACACTAAACATACACTTACCGTATGACCCAGCAATCACTCTCTCGGGGGTACATCCCAGGGAAATGAAAACTTTTGTCCACACAAAATCCTCTACATTGTTCATAGTAGCTTCATATGTAATAATCAAAAACTGGAAACCATCAAAATGTCCCTCAGTAGGTGGATGGTTAAATTGTGGCACATCCATATAATGAAATACTACTCAGCAATAAAAATGAACAAACTATTGATACACACAACTCAGGGCATTACGCTGACTGGAAAAAAAACAATCTCAAAAGGTTATATACTTTATGATTCCATTTATGTGTAACATTCTCCAGATGACAAAATTATGGAAATGCAAAACAGATTAAAGGTTGCCAGTGGTTAAGGACAGTTGTGGTGAAACAATAGTTCTGTATCTTCATTGGAGTAGTGCTCACACCAATTTACAGCTGATAACTGTCATAAACAACACACACACATTGTACCAATGTCAATTTCCTGGTTTAGATATTGTTGTGTACAGTATATCAATATAACTATTGATAGTTATGTAAGATGCAACCATGGGGGGAAGGCAGTGAAGGGTCCATGGGACCTCTCTGCAATATTCTTTAAATTTCCTGTGACACCATAATTATTTCAAAATGAAAAGTTAAAAACGTACATAGGTTTTTCATCCAGCTGGAGTTGATTTTTGTGAATGGTTTGATGTAGGAAATTATTTTCCCCTTTTCCTACAGATAAACAATTATCTCAACACCATTTATTGAAAAGTTTATCCTTTCCTCATTGAATTTTTTTTCCACTAGAAGAATTTTCAAATTGAGATATAATTCAAATGCCATACAATTCACTCATTTAAAGTGTATAATTCAATACTTTTTAGTCTATTCACAGATATGTGCAACCATCACCACAACCAATTTTAGGACAATTTCATCACCTAAAAAAGAAACTTGGTACCCCTTATCTATCACCCCCTACATCCCTACCCCCTGACCCACAGCCCTAAGTACTACTTTCTGTCTCTATAGATTTGGTTATTCTGGACATTTCACACAAATGAATCACATAATATGTGATCTTTTGTGACTGACTTCATTCACTTAGACTATGTTTTCAAGGTGCATCTATGATGTACCATGTGTAAGTATTGCATTCCTTTTTATGTCCAAATAATAGCTCATTGTATTTATATACCACATTTTGTTTATCCATTCACCAATCAATGGGCACTTGAGTTGTGTCCACCTAACGGCTATCATGAACAATGCTGTCATAAACATTTGTGTACTAGTTTAGTGTGGACATATGTTTTCCTTTATCTTGGGCATTTACCTAGGAGTGGGATTCCTGGGTCAAGCAGTAACCCCGTTTAATCATTTGAGGAACTGCCAGACTGTTTGCCAAAGTGACTAATTCCTACCAGCAGTGAATGACAATTCTGATTTCTCTACATCCTTGCCAACACTTGTTATTATCTGACTTTTGATTCTAGCCATCCTAGTGGGTGTGAAGTGGTATCCCACTCTGTAAATTCACCCTTCTTAAGTGTACAATTCAGTGATTTTAGTATATTCATTTCCCACTGATTTTGCAATATCTCATATTTCATATGTCAAGTGACCACTTATGTGTAGGTCTGTTTTGTGGTTTTCTATTATATTCCATAGGTCTGCTTGTCTGTTCCTGAACCAATACCACACTGTCTTAATTACCATAGTTTTTTGTTTTGTTTTGTTTGTTTTTCTGCTGAGGAAGATTCACCCTGAGCAAACATCTGTGCCAATCTTCCTCTACTTTGTATGTGGGTCACAGCCACAGCATGGCCACAACAAGTGGTTTAGGTCTGTGCCCGGGAACCAAACCCAGGCTGTTGAAGCAGGGCACGCCAAACTTAACCACTAGACCATGGGGCCAGCCCCTACTATAGTTTTATAATGAGTCTTGATATCTAGTAGAGCAAGTTCTCCCATCTTGTTCTTATTCAACAGTGTCTTTTTTTAGACCTCTATCAGCTTTTCAAGTTCTACACTTTTAAAAAAGTTGGTATTTTTAAATTGAGATTGCGTTGAATCTATAGATACAATTTCAGGATAACTGACACAATGTTGAGAATTCCAATCCATGAACATGGTACATTTCTTCACTTATTTAGGTTTTCTTTAATGTTTCTAAAAGTTCTTTATGATATTCATGATAGAAGTCTTTTACTCCTTTCTGTTAAATTTACTCCCATGAATTTCATAATTTTATGATTTTTTAAAGTGTTCCTTTTAAAAATTATTTTTCTATGTAGATGGTATTCAGAAATTTGATAGATTTTTACATTCATTTTTATATACAGAAACCTAATTAAACTATCTTATCTGAAAATATTTTTTTAATTTCTTATAGATTTTTAAATTTACTGACATAGTTTAAAACACTTATTTCAATGTCTGCAATATCTATAGTTATGTCTCTAATTTTCAGCCTTTCTTCTTTTCTAATATAAGCATTTAAGGCTATAAAATTTCTTCTAAATAGTGCTTTAACATCACCCCACAAATTAGGTAATATATTATTTTCATTATTGTTCAGATGAAAAATATCTAATTTCCATTACAGTTTCTCTTTGACCCATGGGTTATTTGGAAGTAATTGCTAATTTCCAAGCATATGAATTTTTTTCCGGTTAATGATTTGTTTTTTATTTCTAGCTAAATTGAACTGGTCAGTGAACATTCTTTATATTACTTCTGCCATTGGAAAAAAAACTTTTCACTGAGATATAGTTCCCATACCATATTCACCGAGTTAGCCAAACTGCAAAGTTTGAGAGCACAGTCTCCCAGAATGCCCTGACTTCTGACACCAACTGCAAGTTTAGGGGGTTCCTAAAACCACCCTCAGGTTTGTCAATTTGCTAGAAGAACTCACAGAATTACTAAAAGCTGTTATGCTGACACTCATGGCTTATTACAGGGAAAGAATACAGATTAAAATCAGCTCAAGGAAGAGACACATACGGCAGGCTCCAGGATGGCTCCAAACATGAAGCTTCTGTTGCCCTTTCCTGTGGAGTCAGGATGTGTCGCCCTTATGACACTGATGACTGACAACACGCAGAGTAGCACCCTCAAGCCTTGATGTCCAGAGTTTTCATGGGGGCTGCATTACAAAGGGATGATTGGTTGACTGCCCACACAGCAATCTGTCTCCAGGTCCACTGACACTGCGTGAGCCAAAGCCTCCACCTTAACTCGCGTTGTTGGTCCTTCTGGCATGGCCAACCTCCATCCTATGACTATCAGGTAAGGCTGGTCCCATCCTAAGACCCTGTGTGGTCAGCCTCCGACCTAAAAAGACACTTCTGTCAGGTATGACACAGATCACCTCCCAGAAGCCAAGGGCAAAGGCCAGACCTCTCTTGGGCAAGGCCAAATTCTTTACTACACACCACAAAGTTCACCTTTTTAAAATGTACAGTTCAGTGTTTTTTTAGTATACTCACAATGTTTTGCAACCATAAACACTAATTCTAGAACATTTTCATCACCCCAAAAAGAAACTGTACCCACTGGCAGTCACTCCCTACTTCTCCCTCATCCCTCCCCTGAGACCTTGGCAACCACTGATGTACTTCTATCTCTATGGATTTGACTATTCTAGACATTTCATATAAATGGAATCATATAATATGTGGCCATTTATGTCTGGCTTCTTTCACTTAGCATAATGTTTTCAAGGTTCATCCATGTTGAAGTATGTGTATCAATACTTTGTTTCTTTTTCGTGGCTGAATATTATTCCACTGTGTGAATATATCACATTCTGGAAAAAAAAATACATCACATTTTTTTCATCAGTTGATGGACATTTGGACTGTTTCCACTTTTGACTACTATAAGTAATGCTGCTATGAACATTCATGTGCACATTTTTGTGTGGACATGTTTTCAGTTCTCTTGGGCAAATAATTAGCCATAAGGCCAGCTCCTCGCCAGTGCCTCTTGGCCCATCAGCACATAAAGACAGGTCCCCACAGTGCTGAACTCCCCTCCTGTGTGGACAGACTCAACTTCTGACTCCCTGCTGATGTTGTCAGCATCCGGGTCCTGGGGCAGCTGAGCTCTGAGGACAGAGAGGGGACCTGCAGACTAAAGGACAGAGGTCCTATTTACCCAAACTAGGATACTTGCAAATTGTGAAAGGAAAAGAGAATTATCATGTCACCAAAACTAAAGAATGGAAGGACCATGAGGGGCCACTTGCTCCAGGCCAGAATTGGACACTTTAATTGCCTCTACAATGTCCCCACTGAGTGGCCATCAGTTGCTCCTGAATTCCTCCAGGAAAGGGGAACTTTCTGTAGCCCAGTCAGTCCCTCAGCTTCAAAATCATCGGATATGTCTTACTTGGGCTGAGTTCAAATCTATTTCCTTGTGGTGTCCAACTTAGGGCCATAAGAATGTTCTCCTCCCTGTTAACTGAGTAGGCCCCTCAGAAGTCTGAAGGCAGGACCCATTTTCCTGAACCACCTTCTCTTCTATATACCCCTAAAGTTTTCCCTTCAACCAAAGGCAAGTGATTTTTCCTGTTATCAAGTTCAGTTACTGAGCCCTGCGAAGTATCTTACACAAACCCCAAGAGAAACAGAATCAATATATTCCTCTTATAGACGAGGACAATGAACCTGGAAAGATCTCTCTACTCACTCAGCATCCAGATGCCATCACTTTTCCATGAAGCACAAAAGAAACCACTTACCGGCTTTGGTGGCTCTCCCACAGACACTTTAAGCCTTGGTCAGCCAGGCCTTCCAGAATGAGGAGGTGGATCTTCCCATCCAGCAGATGGAAGCCTGTGAGCACATCCAGGTCCTCCCTCTCCTGGATCTTCACCCGCATCTTAAAGCCTGAAAGGGCCTGCTGGATGTCCTCGAGAGGGTAGGAGTCCAGACTGAGGGCCTTGGCGTTGATCATGGTGATGTCCTGCAGCAGGCTGTGTAGGAGGGTCTTCCTGAAGCCAAATACGAAAATTATGCGACCAAACCGGGTGCCTGTGAGGTCTGGTTTGGGAGCTTCAGCCCCGGCCCCCAGTGGCACTGCAATGTCCACTCGTAGCTTGAGCTGGGAGTTGGCCTCTAGGTAGTTGCCCATGGGCATTGGGCCGTGCTGGAGACCATCTGTGGGAACCCGAAACCCCACAACCTTCCTGCTCCTGCT
Source organism: Tapirus indicus (assembly GCA_031878705.1). Lineage (NCBI taxonomy): Eukaryota > Metazoa > Chordata > Mammalia > Perissodactyla > Tapiridae > Tapirus > Tapirus indicus. The sequence goes on from CM062920.1 coordinate 99,369,204, forward strand.
GTCCTGGCCACGGTTTGTGGGCCTGGGCTCGCAGTTTTGGATGGGGACAGCCAGGTTCAAGTACTTGTGGCCGAGCAGGAGGTCGGCAAAACTGACCCGGGCAACCCCGTAAGGGTCCCACATCTTGCTTTGTGACTCAGAGGGGTGGCGCTCTGTCTCTTCGGGAGAGAAGAGGGCCTGGAGGTTGAGGTAGGAATCCAGGGGGTCCTCCCCAAACAGGGTTGGATTCTGGGAATACTCCTCAGACTTGCGGTCCCGGTCGTGAACTTCCACCACCATGGGGGGGCCCTCCAGGTATTCCCTCAGGTCACTGGGGTTCATCGTCCCAAGGAAGATGACATTGATGTCCTGGAAGTAGATATGGACCCCATGGGGCTGCCCCTCAGTCTTGTGAACCGGAGTCTTGTGGAACTGGTACTTGCAGTACACGGCGGTGCACAGCCTCTACAAGAAAGCAAGGTGACAGCAGGTCACTGGGCTGCGACAGCAATCACTCTGCCTCCCCTCTAAAGGAAGGCTACCAGCACAGGGGGCTCAAATGCCAGTGCCAAACTCATCACATGTAGCCCCCGCACCTGGGTTTCCTCATCCACAAAGTCCCTCTGAGAAAGCCTGCTCCACAAGGCCATTCTGAGGACTGAGTGACAAATGTGAAAGCACCAAGATGGTGGCTGGCACAGGACAAGGACTCAATAACGTATTAGTGACCATTTCTTCCTCCCAAACTCACAGTGCCAGGAAGACAGGCCATGTGCCTTTTTCACATCTGTATTTCTAGTTCCTAGTCCAAGGCTAGGCACAGAAAAGGTGGAAATAATTGGTTTTTAGGAAAAGTAATCCATATTTTCCAGACACATACATCTGGAAGGTTGGTGCAGGCTCACCTTTAGCATGTTAAGTATCCATGCAGAAAGCTGCAACAAGGTGAAAAAAGACTCAGAGGTTGGGGCTTAAGAGGGCAGAGAAAGTAAGATGGAGAGGAGGGGCAGAGCTGTTTTTGAGGCAGAAAACAGGGAACTTTGCACGTTTTAACCTTAGTGCTAAGATTTTATACTTGAAAGCTAACCCTTACACAGGTCTGTGGTTCAAATTCATATAAATGTACTATTTATTTTACAATGAAGCTGAAAATTTATTTTAAAATAATGCTGGCTTGGTAGTGCTCCCAGGTATCTGGCAGAAGTAATTAAGAAACATTTCTGGAGAAATCCACTTTCAACCTAGGCCTCAAAGAATTCCCACAAAGTTCCATTCAATGTGAGATCACAGTAAAAATCACAAAACACCTAAGGGGAAAAGGTACTACTAGCAAAATCAGGTGCACAAAGGCATAACATATTAGAATGATCAGATACATAAATATATTTGTTAGCTTAAAAAAATAAAAGAATATTATCAAGGTCAAGTCTATTGTAACTGTACTTACTAGCAATGAATAATTTAAAAATGAAATTATAAAAATATCACCCATGGTAGTACAAAAACATAAAATACTTAGGAAGAAATTAAATGGAAGATGTGTAAGACTTGTACACTGAAAACTACAAAACACTGCAAAGAGAAGTTAAAGAAATACAGAGAGGCCGGCCCGGTGGTGCAGCGGTTTAGTCCGAGCTTGGCAGCCCAGGGTTCGCAAGTTCGGATCCCAGGCGCCCACCGACGCACTGCTTGTCATCCACGCTGCGGCGGCGTCCCATATAAAGTGGAGGAAGATGGGCACGGATGTTAGCCCAGGGCCAGTCTTCCTCAGCAAAAAAAGAGGAGGATTGACAACGGATGTTAGCTCAGGGCTGGTCTTCCTCACAAATAAATAAATAAATACAGAAATTTTCCTGGCCAGGAAAACACAATTAATTCTAGACGAAGCATAGAAGTAAACATAAAAGGCAAAATCATATATCTTCTAGAAGAAAACATAAGAGAGTATCTTCATGAACTTCAGGTGGGAAAATATTTCTTTGACAAGACACAAAAAGCATTAATCATAACAGAAAAAGTTGATAAAATGGACTTCATCAAAGATGCTATTAAAAAAATTAATGTCAAGCCCCAGACTGGCAGAAGATATATATAATACATATATATCTGACAAAGGACTTGTATCCAGAATATAAAAAGAACATCTACAAATCAATAATAAAATAGAAAAAAAATTAAAAATAGTAAAAGAGGAACATTCAAATCTGGTTAAAAGGAGTAAGCACACCCCACCCTGCATTTCCCAGTGAATGCAACTGAAAACCCTAGACAGAATGCCTAGAGCAGCTATCAGAGGACTTTAAAAAGAAAAAGGCAGTGGGCAGATTGGGGAAGGAGACCAAACTCAAAGTACAACTGACCTAGCAATGAGTTTCCTGGGTTTTATTTTCCTCCTGTATGTCACAGACTGGACTCAAAGGAAGTCTGAATCCCAGAATTGTGCACCAGAGCAAGCTCTAAGAGGAGCCCTCTCTTTCTGTTCCAAGGAATGGGAGAGGGGACCTCTATGGGACAAAGAGGGTGGGGTGAAATCCCCTGATTTTTTTCTCTCCTGGACCTGCCCTCAGGCAAGTTCAAGTTCCAAAGCTGCAATCTGGTGGGAGTGGCAGCAGCCGGGTGGGCACCGAACAGTCTGAGAGAGGAGAATCCTCTTTGACCACAGGAACTGTGATCCAAAGAGTATGTGGAGAATCCTCATTGTTTTTTCTATATATATCTTCCCACCACTGTCCTCAGAGGCAGACCCAGTCTCAGGAAAAGCATGTTACAGGAGGAACACTCAAGTTACACCTTTCAAGCCAGAGGACCAGGATGGAGACTCCTTAGGAGTTAGGGATTGTGGAAGGGGGGAAATCAAGAAAGGGATTCTAAAAAGTTATGTGTAAATTCATGGGCTTATCCCTGAACTGTGCATGTATGGTTCTGATCTTAAGCAGCATACCAGAGGTTTTGAGAACCGAACTACAGAGTAGACCACTGCACAGGTCTCAGACTGGCCCCTGAGTGGTGCACATGCAGGACAGATTTGAATATCACTACAAAATCTTTGAAAACTGAATGTACATTAAAACCACAGCCTACAAAGGTGAGATGGAACTTGCAGCTTGACCTTAACTGAATCTATTGTCTAATAAAACAAAAAAGCCACATTCTCATAGGATTTAAACAAGACCTAGAGTCTCATAACATAATATTCAAAATGTCTAAAATACCATCCAAAATCACTTGACATACAAAGAACCAGGATTGTGACCAATTATCAAAGGGAGAGACAACCAAGAGATGCCACCTCTGAGGTGACTCAAATATTGAAATCATCAGATGAAGACTTTAACACCACTGTTATAACCATGCTCCAAGAAGTAACAGCAAACAGTCTTGAAACAACAGGAAGGTAGCCAGTCTCAGCAAATAGAAACTATAATGAAGGACCAAGTGGAAATTTTCAACTGAAAATATAATAACTGAAATAAAAAATTCACTGGATGGCCCAAAGAACTAAATGGAGATGGCAGAGGAAAGAGTAAGTGGACCTGGAGATAGACCAAAAGAAAGTATGCAATCTGAACACACAGAGAAAAAAGATTGAAAGTTAAAAAGTAAACAGAGCATCAGGAACCTGTGAGACAATATCAAAAGGTCTAACATTTGTATCACCAGAGTCTCAGGAGGAGAGGAGAAAAGATATTTGTAGAAAAAAAAATTTGAAGAAATAATGGCTGAAAATCTCCTAAATCTGGCAAAGGGCATAAACTTACAGATTCAAGAAACTTAGTCAGTCCCAACCAGGACAAAGTCAAAAGAAATACATGCCCAGACACATCCTCATTGAACTGGTGAAAACCAAAGACAAAGAATATGTTTTGAAAGCAGCCAGAGAAAAATGATGCATTACTCCTAGGAGAATAACAATTTGAATAACTATGGATTTCTCAACAGAAACTATGGAGGCCATAATAAACTTGAATAGTGCTGAAAAGGAAAGGAAAGAACTTTTCACTCAGAATTCTAAATTCAGTGTAAATATAATTCAGAGAAGAAGGTAATATAAAGTCATTCTCCTATGAAGGAAAACTATGAGAGAATTTTTTGCTAGCAGACTATAAAAGGTTACTACCATATGATTCCATTTACATGACATTCAGGAAAAGGCAAAACTATAGAGGTGGAAAACAGATCAGTGGTTTCCAGGGACTAGGGGTGGCAGTGGAGTTCACCAGTAAGGGGTAGTATGAGGGGAGGATTAGAGATTATGAAGTGGTATGAGAAGACTTCTGGAGTGTTATGAGTAATGTTATATTTCAGTGAGAAAATATTTCTAAGAACTTAATCTCCATCCCACTCCAAAGAAATCTCAATAGAATAGTTAAACACCAGATTAGAAAAAGTTGAAGAGAGAATTAGTGAACTAGAATACAGTGTTGAATGGATTACCCATGTTTACATAAAAAGACAAAGATATCAGAAATATAAAAGAAAGGTTAAGAGAAAATGGAGAAAAATGTAAGATCTAACATATATCTAATTGGAGTTCCAGAAGACAATTATAAATAGAATTGCAGAGAGGTAAAGATAGAAAAGATAACGATAGAGCATTTTTAAGAACACATCAAAGACAAGAATCAGTTTGAGAGAAAAACAGCTTATATTCCAAAGAACAATTAGACTGAGAGGAGCAAAGAAAGAAACTGAAATAATATTTTCCAAATGCTAAGAGAAGATAACTCTTCAATCTATCTTTCAAGAACAACAGCGAGGGGCCAGCCCAGTGGCATAGCAGTTAAGTTTGCACACTCCACTTCGGCGGCCCGGAGTTTTGTGGGTTCAGATCCCAGGCATGGACAGACACACCACTTGTCAAGCGATGCTGTGGTGGCGTCCCATATAAAGTGGAGGAAGATGGGCACGGATGTTAGCCCAGGGCCAGTCTTCCTCGGAGAAAAAAATAAAAGAGGAGGATTGGCAACAGATGTTAGCTCAGGGCTGGTCTTTCTCACGAAAAAAAGAACAAGAGTGAAATAAAGACATTTTCAGGCAAACAGAAATTGATAGAGTTTACCACCAATACAAATGGCCAACAGGTACATGCAAAGTGCTCAAAATCATTAGTCATAAGGGAAAGGCAAATCAAAACCACAATGAGATATCACCTCACACCTGGTAGAATGGCTGTCATCAAAAAGGCAAGAGATGATAAATGCTGGTGAGGATGTGGAGAAAAGGGAACGTTCATGCACTGCTGGTGGGATTGTAAATTGGTCCAGCCATTATGGAAAACTGTGTGGGGGTTCCTCAAAAAATTATAAATAGAACTACTATATGATCCAGCAATTCCACTTCTAGGAATATATCCGAAGGAAACGAAAACACTAATTCAAAAAGATATATACACCCCCATGTTCATAGCAGCATTATCTACAGCAGCCAAGACGTGAAAACAATGTAAGCGTCCATCAGTGGATAAATGGTAAAGAAAATATGGTGTGTGTGTATACATACATACATACATGCTGTATCTTCTTTAGGGAGTATTATTCAGCTATACAAAAGAAGGAAATCCTGCCACTTGTAACAATATGGATGGACCTTGCGGCATTATGCTAAGTGAAAAAAGTCAGACAGAGAAAGACAAACACTATATGATCTCACTTATATGTAAAATCTAAAACAAACAAACTCATAGAAAAAGAGAAAAGATTTATAGTTAGCAGAGGCAGGGGGTGTGGGAGGGGGAATTGGATGAAGTGGCCAAAAGGTACAAACTTCCAGTTATAAAATAAATAAGTAAGGGGATGTAATGCACAACATTTTAAAAAAGATAACAGACTTTCAGTAACAGCAGAACAGATAATCAGAACTAATCTTCCTGATAAAGACAACCAGAAAAAATAGACAAAATATCCAAAGTATTTCCTTAAAGTCACTGGAGATCTATAAAGATGGTGGAAAGATTCAATTCCCGACCCAAGAGTCTGATGAAGAAGGAAATCCAGAGACCTGAATCTTGCATTTGGTACTACATCTGCCCATTCCAGAATAGGTTTCTGAGAGGCTGAGCATCATTTTTGACTCCAAAGACAAAAAGCTGCAAGCCTCAAAGAGGAGACAGCCAGAGCAGGAAGTGGGCAGCCGCTGCTCCAGGTGTCTACATCTGGGCCTCCTGAAAAACCAACTGTTTATCCTAAGAGTTCTCATCACAAGTATCTACGTGAGATGACGGATGTTAACTAGGCTGACTGTGGTAACCATTTCACAGCATATGTGAGTCAAGTCATTATGCTGCACACCTTCAAGTTATACAGTGCTGTATGTCAATTACACCTCAAGAAAACTGAAATTGAATTAAGACCCTAGCACCTGTCAGAAGAAAAAAATCTTCTCTGAAGGAAGATAAATACTAGGCTACAAATTATTTCTATAAATTATTTTTCAAATACAATGTCAAGTCCACAAAGATAAACAGGCATGCTAAACAAAGACACCATGAATAAAAACTAGTAGAAACAACAGATCATATAAACATCTGACAGGCTCCAGAAATTAGAATTATCAGACACAGATATTAAAATAACCATGTTTACTGTGGTAGGCAGAATAATGCCCCCCCCAAAGACATCCACATCTTAATCTCCAAAACCTGTGACCATGTTACATGGCAAAACAGAATTTTTATAGGTTGAATTATGCCACCCCAAAAGGTCTGTTGAAATTCTAACCCTTCATTTGGAAATAGGGTTTTTGCAGATGTAATCAAGCTAAGATGAGCTCATTAGGGTGGGCCCTAATCCAATATGACATGTCTTTAGCCCACTGATGTGATGGATTACATTGCTTGATTTTCAAATGTTGAACCAGCCTTGCATACTTGGAATAAATCCTTACTAGATCATAAAGTATAATTCTATGTTGGGTTTGGGTCTGACTTGCTAATATTTTATTGAGGAGTTTTGCATCAATGTTCATGACAACTATTGCCCTATAGTTTTCCCTTCTTGCAATTTCTTTATTGGGTTTCAGTATTAGAGTAATGCTGACCTCCAAGAATGAGTTAGGAAGTATTTCCTCTGCTTCTATTTTCTGCAAAAGATTGTAGAGAATTGGTATATTTTCTTCCTTAAATGTTTGGTAGAATTCATGAGTGAACACACCTGGGCCCGGTGCTTTCTATTTTGGCAGGCTATTAATGATTGATTCCATTTCTTTAATAGATATAGACCTATTCAGATCATCTATTTCTTCTTGTGTGAGTTTTGGTAAACTGTGTCTTTCAAAGAATTGGTCCATTTCATCTAGGTTATCAAATTTGTTGGTACTGAGTTGTTAATAATATTCCTTTATTATCCTTTTAATGTCCATGGAATCTAAGGCAGTGATCCTTTTTTCACTTCTTGCCCCCCACCCTGGTTTACTGAGGTATAACTGACAAATAAATACTTCGTATGTTTAAGATGTACAACGTCATGGTTTGATATATACATTGTGAAATTATCACCTCAAACGAGTTAATGCACACACCCACCACCTCACATAGTAAGCCTTTTGTTGGTGGTATGTTGAGAACACTTAAGATCTACTCTCTTAGCAAATTTCAAGTATACAATACAGTATTATTAACTTTAGTCACCATGCTCTACATTAGATCCTCAGGAACTTATTCATCTTGTAACTCAAAGTTTGTACCTTCTGACCAACATCTGCCCACTTTCCCCAGCTCCCAGCTCCTGGTAACCACCACTCTACTCTCTGATTCTATGAGAAACAGATCATAAAGTATTTGTTTTTCTCTGACTTATTTCACTTAGCATAGTGTCTTAAAGGTTCATCCATGTTGTTGCAAATGCAGGATTTCCTTCTTTTTATGGCTGAATAATATTCCACTGTATATGTGTGTATGTATGTGTGCGCATGTGTATATATATATATATATATACATCCCTCACATTTTCTTTATCCATTCATCTCTCGACACTTAGGTTGCTTCTATATCTTGGCTATTGTGAATAATGCTGCAATGAACATGGAAGCAGATATCTCTTCAAGATACTGACTTCATTTCCTTTGGATATATACCCAGTAGTGGGATTGCTGAATCATATGATAGTTATTTTTTATTTTTTTGAGGGACATCGATACTGTTTTCTGTAATGGCTGTAGCAATTTACATTCCCCCCAAAAATGCACAAGGATTCTCTTTTCTCCATACCCTTGCTAACACTTGTTATCTCTTGTCTTATTGATAATAGCCATCATACCAGGTATGAGGTAACATCTCATTGTGGGTTTGATTTGCATTCCCCTGATAATTAGTGATGATGAGCACTTTTTAATATACCTGTTGGCCATTTGTATGTCTTCTTGGAAAAATGTCTATTCAGGTCCTTTGCCCATTTTTTAAATTGGGTTATTTAGGTTTTTTGCTGTTGAGTTGTATGAATTCCTTATATATTTTTAACATTAACCCCTTATCAGGCATATGATTTGCAAGTATTTTCTCCCATTTCTTAGGTTGGCTTTTCTTCTTTTTTATGGTTTCCTTTTCTGTGCAGAAGCCATTTAGTTTGATGTAGCCCCCAGTTGTTTTCGTTTTTGTTGCCTGTGCTTTTGGTGTCATATCCAAAAAATCATTGCCAAAACGAATGTCAAGGAGCTTTCTCCCTAGGTTTTCTTCTATGAGTTTTATGGTTTCATATCTTTTGCTTAAGTCTTTAATCCATTTTGAGTTGATTTTTTTATACGGTGTAAGGTTCACTGTGTATTCTTGGTGCCCTTGTCATAGATTAGTTGACCATATATGTGTGAGTTTATGGGTTTATTTCTGCGTTCTCTATTCTGTTCCATTGGTCTATGTGTCCATACTGTTTTTATGCCAGTACATACTGTTTTCATTACAATAGCTTTGTAATATAGTTTGAAATCAGGAAGTGTGATGGCACCAGCCTTGTTCTTTCTGAAGGTTTCTTGGGCTATTTGAGGTCTTCTGTGGTTCCATACTAATTTTAGGATTGTTTTCTGTATTTCTGTGAAAAATGCCATAGGAATTTTGATAGGTATTGCACTGAATCTGTAGACTGCTTTGGGTAGTGTGAACATTTGGATAATACTAAGTCTTCCAGTCCATGAGCACAGTGTGTCTTCCATTTATTTGTGTCTTTATTTCAGAATGTTCTGTAGCTGTCAGTGTACAGCTCTTTTGCCCCCTTGTTTAATTTATTCCTAATATTTGACTCTATTTGATGCTATTGTAAATGGGATTGTTTTCTTAATTTATTTTCCAGATAATTCATTGCTAGTGTATAGAAATACAATTAATTTTTGTACATTGACTTTGCATTCTGCAACTCTACTAAATTCATTTATTAGTTTTCACAGTTTCTTGGTGGAACCGTTAGAGTTTTCTACATATAAGATCACGTTATCTGCAAACAAAGACAATTTAACTTCTTCCTTTCTGATTTGGAAGCCTTTTCTTTTTCTTGCCTAATTGCTCTGGCTAGAACTCCCAGTACTGTGTTGAATAAAAGTGGTGAGAGCAGGTACCTTGTCTTGTTCTTGATCTTAGAGGAAAAGCTATGATGTTAGTGGTAGGATTGTCACATGTGGCCTTTATTATGTTGAGGTACTTTCCTTTTATAGCTAATTTGACAGTTTTTATTAAGATGTTGAACTTTGTCAAATGCTTTTTCTGCATCTATTGGGATGATCATATACTTTTTCTCCTTTGTTTTGTTAATGTGGTATATCACATTTATTGATTTGTATATGTTAAACCATCCTTGCATCCCAGGGATAAATCCCACTTGACCATAGTTTATGATCCTTTTAACATGCTATTGAATTTGGTTTGCTAGTATTTGGTTGAGGATTTTTGTATCCATGTTCATGAGGGATACTGCCCTGTAATTTTCTTTTCTTGCAGTGTCCTTATTTAGCTTTGGTATAAAGATAATTCTGGCCTCATACAGTAACTTTGGAAGCTTTCCCTCTTCAATTTTTTGGGAAGAGTTTGAAAAGGATTGGAAGAATTTACACATGAAGCCACCTGGTTCTGGGCTTTTCTTTGTTGGGGGGTTTCTGATTACCAACTCAACCCCCTTACTTGTTATTGGTCTGTTCGGATTTAACATTTCTTCATAATTCAGTCTCATAGGTAGGAATTTATCCATTTCTTCTAGGTTATCCAATTTTCTGCTGTATCATCATTCACAGCAGTCTCTTATGATTCTTTTTATTTCTGTGGTATCAGTTGTAATGTCTCCTCTGTCACTTATGATTTTATTTATTTGAGTCCTCTCTCTTTTTTCTTGGTGAGTCTAAACATTTGTCAATTTTTTCTTTTAAAAAACCCAACTCTTAGTTTCACTTATTTTTTCTATTGTTTTTCTAGTATCTATTTCGTTTATTTCTGCTCTAACCTTTATTATTTCCCTCTTAATGTAGGCATTTAAATATCACCATAAATGTCTTAAAATTGCTTTTGTTGCATCCCCTAAGTTTTGGTATGTTGTGTTTTCCATTTTTGTTTGTCTCAAGATACTTTTTGATTTCCCTTTTGATTTCTTCTTTGACCCACTGGTTGTTCAGGAGTGTGTTGCTTAATTTCCACATATTTGTGAATTTTTCAATTTTCCTCCTGTTATTGATTTCTAGTTTCATACCATTGTGGTCAGAAAAGATATTTGATATGATTTCAATCTTCTTAAATTTGATAAGACTTGCTTTGTGGCCCAACATGTGATCTGTCCTGGAGAAAGTTCTGTGTGTACTTGAGAAGAATGTGTATTCAGGTGCTGTTGGATGAAATGTTCTGTATGTCTGTCTGTTAGATCCATTTGGTTTACTGTGTTATTCAAGTCTGCTGTTTCCTTATTGATTTTCTGTCTGGATAACCTATCCATTGTTGAAAGTGGGGTATAGAAGTCCCATAGTATTATTGTATTGCTGTCTATTTCTCCCTTTAGTTCTATTAATATTTGCTTTGAATATTTAGGTGCCCCAATCTTGTGTGCATATATGTTTACAATTGTTATATCCTCTTGATGAATTTACCTCTTTATCACTAGAGTGACCTTCTTTGTGTTTGTGACCAATTTTAACTGGAAGTCTCTTTTGTCTGCCATTTACCTTCTCTCTGTTGGTTACCATTTGCATGAAATATCTTTTTCCATTCCTTCACTTTCAGCATGTGTGTGTCCTTAAAGCTAAAGTGAGTCTCTTGAGGCAGCATATTGTTGGATCTTGTTTTTTGATCCATTCAGCCACTCTGTGTCTTTTAATGGGAGAATTCAATCCATTTACATTTAAAGCAATTATTGATAAGCAACGACTTTCTATTGCCATTTTGTTAATTTTTTTCTGACTGTCTTGTAGTTCCTTTGTTCCTTTTTTCCTCTCTTGATGTCTTCCTTTGTGATTGATATTTTGTAATGGATTAATTTCTTTCTCTTTCTCTTTTGTGTATCTACTAGAGGTTTTTTCTTTGTGGTTACGATGACGGTGACATAAAACATCTTATATTTACAAGTCTTCTTTAAGCTTATAACAGCTTACTTTCAATTGCATTCAAAACTCTACACTTTTACTTCTCCTCCCCCCACATTTTATGCTAGGACAGCATACTTTACATCTTTTTATATTGTGCATCTATTAACAAATTATTGTAGCTACAGTTTTTAATACTATTGCCTTTTAACTTTTATACTAGAGATAGAAGTGATTTACATTTACACATCACCATTGAGTATTATGGTATTCTGAATTTATTTACTATTTATTATATATTTACCTTTACCAGTGAGTTTTATACTTTCATGTCTTCCTATTGTTACTTAGCATCCTTTCATTTCAACTTGAAGAACTCCCTTTAGCATTTCTTGTAAGATAGGTCTAGTGGTGATGAACTCCCTCAGCTTTTTTTTGGTCTAAGAATGTCTTTATCCCTCCTTCATTCTGAAGGACAATTTTGCTAGGTATAGTATTCCTGGTTAGCAAGTTTTTTTTCTTTCAGCACTTTGAATATATCATCTCACTCCCTCCTGGCCTGCAAAGTTTCTCCTAAGAAATGCACTGATAGCCTTATGGAGATTCCTTGTATGTGATGAGTCACTTGTCTTTTGCGGCTTCCATAATTCTTTGAGTTTTAACAGTTTTATTATAATATGTCTTGGGGTAATCTTCTTTGGGTTGATCTTGCTTGGGATCCTTTGAGCTTCTGTACCAGAATATCCATCTCTCTCCCAAGATTTGGGAAGTTCTAAGCTATTATTCCTTTAAATAAGCTTCTGTCTCCTCTTTCTTCTCCTTCTGGGATGCCCATGATCCGTGTATTTGTTTGCTTGATAGTCTCCCTTAATTCGTGTAGGCTTTCTTCACTCTTTTTCTTTCTTTTTTCTTTTTGTCCTCTGAATGGCTAAATTCAAATGACTCATTTTTGAGTTCACCAATTCCTTCTTCCGCATCATTGAGTCTGATATTGAAGCTCTCTGTTGATTTTCAGTTCTGTCATTGTATTTTTCAGCTCCAGGATTTCCGTTTGGTTCTTCTTATGGTTTCTGGTTCTTTATTAAACTTATTTTGTGCATGCATTGTTTTCCTGATTTCGCTTAGCTGTCTACCTGTGTTCTCTTGCATTTCACTGAGTTTCTTTAAGATGATTATTTTAAATTCTTTCTCAGGCAATTCAAACATCTCTATTTCTTTGGGGTCAGTTACTGGAGCTTTATTAATTTCCTTTGGTGGTGCTATTTTTGCCTGATTCCTCATGATCAGTGTAGATTTGTGTTGGTGTCTATGCATTTGAAGGAGCAAACACCTCCTCCAGTCTTTACAGACCTGTTTCAACAAGTAAAGACCTCCTCCTGTCTGTTCCCCTGGCTGATAGTATTAGCTTGAGAACTGCAGTTAAGCTAGGTTGGAGCCAGTTACATGGATGTTGCTGGGTCTGCAGTGTGGTCTGCAACTGTGGGGCCTGTTACCAGGTGCTTGGGTGGGCATGGATCCTGTCTAGTTTCTGGATGAGATAACCTCAAAAACCTTGTTCAAGAGGTCTGGAATTGGGACAAGAATCCCACCTCAGAGTCCACAGTTGGGTCCACAGACAGTGGGCCAGTTACCAGGTGAAAAGACAGATGTAGCTCTTGCCAGGTCCCTGGGAAGGCTGCTGGATCACTGGGTAGATCCCTGGGTGGGCAAGACTGGCTTCAGACTGTGGCCAAGAGGGGCTGGAACCAAGTCCCAGTGCTGCTTCAGGGTCCACAGCTGGGACTGAGGTCTACAGATCTGCCTCTGAAAGCAGAGACAGATGTGTCTCCTGCCAGGTCCCTGGGCAGGCAGGACTGCTTGTAGATTGCTGCTGGGAGGGACAAGAGCCAAGTCACAGGGCCATTTCAGGACCTGCTGGGAGACAAAGGTTGGCTAGCCTGCTTCTGCGGGCACTAACAGATGTGTCCCCTGCTGTGTCCCTAGCGGGCAGGACTGCTTGTAGATTCCTGACAGGGGAAGAGCTTTATTATAGGGCCACTTTAGGCTCCGAGGGCACAGATGGGAGTGTCTCCCACTGGGTCCGTAGGCTGGCAGGATTGCTTGCAGACTGCAGCTGGGAGAGTCTGGAGCTGATTTACAGAGCCATTTCAGGATCTACAGTCAGACTGAGTTTGGCAGCTTGCCTCCAGGGGCTTCTGGACCATGGCTGAGAGAAGCTGGAGCCACGTCATGGTCAACTTCAGGGTCCACAGCTGGAACTGAGGTCTGCAGGCCTAATACCCAAGGCAGGGGCATGACTCCTTCCAGGTCCCTTGGCATATGGTATTGGTGGCAAGACCAAGGCCAAGCAGAGCTGTAGCTGAGTCCACAGGGAGATGGAGCATTTTCCAGGTCTGTAGCCAGGACCACACAGTCAGCAAGTCTGGGTGTGGGTCTGCCTTCTCAAAATGGCCGTCCTTGGTCTTGGACTCCACCAAGGTTTCACAATCTCCTACCTGGATCTCAATGCTCCACAAGAGAACTTTTGTCCATGGATGGCTGCCAAATTATTGTTGCTGAGGGGGGATATGAAGGGGGGACCTTATATTCTCCCATCTTGCTGATCCCTCTTTTCCTCTCTGATATTAATAATTTGTGTCTGCTCTCTTTTTTCTTAGCTTAGGTAGAGACTTTTCCATTTTATTGATCTTTTCAAAACCAGCGTTTGGTTTTGCTGATTTTCTCTATTGATTTTCTGTTTTCAATTTCACTGATCTCTGCTCTAATTTTTATTATTTCTTTTCTTCTGCTTGCTTTGGATCTAATTTGCTCTTCTTTTTCTAGTTTCCTAAGGAGAAAGTTTAGATTGATTTTAGAACTTTCTTCTATTCTAATATATACATTCAATGCTACAAATTCCCCTCTAAGCACTGATTCTGCTGCATGCCACAAATTTTGATAAGTTGTACTTTCATTTTTATTTAGTTCAAAATATTTTATTTATTTAAAAGACTGTTTTTCATGACAATTTTAGGTTCACAGCAAAACTGAGTGGAAGGTACAAAGAGTGCCCATATACCCCCTGCCCCAACACATGTATAGTGTCTCCCACCATCAACATCCCTCACCAGAGTGGTACATTTGCTACAACTGATGGACCTGCATTGACACATCATTATCACCCAAAGTCCATAGTTCAATCAGGGTTCATTCTTGGTGTTATACATTCTATGGTTTTTGACAAATGTATGACGACATGTATCTACTATTATAGCATCATGTAGTAGTTTCAATAACCTAAAAATCCTCTATGCTCTGCCTAACCCTCTCCTCTAACTCCTGATCTTTTGGCAATCTCCATAGTTTTGTCCTTTCCAGAATGTCATATAGTTGGAATCATACAGTATGTAGCCTTTTCAGATCAGCTTCTTTCACTTAGTAACATGCATTTAAGATTCCCCCATGTCTTTTTATGACTTGATAGCTCATTTCTTTTCAGTGCTGAATAATATTCCATTGCCTGGATGTATCACAGTTTACTTATCCTTTCACTTACTGAAGGACATCTTGGTTGCTTCCAAGTTTTGGCAATTATGAATAAAGCTGCTGTAAACATCCATGTGCAGGTTTTTGTGTGGGCGTAAGTTTTCAACTCATTTAAATCCCAAGTAGCATGATTGCTGGATTACACATTAAGAGTATGTTTAGTTTTGTAAGAAATGGCCAAACCGTTTTCCAAAGTGGCTGTACCATCTTGCCTTCCCACCAACAGTGAATGAGAGTCTCTGTTGCTCCACATCCTCGCCAGCATATGGTGTCAGTGATTTGGATTTGGCCATTCTGATAGGTGTGTAGTGGTATCTCACTGTTTTAATTTGCAGTTCCATAATGACAAAATGATGTTGAGCATGTCTTCATTTGCTTATTTGCCATCTGTATATCTTCTTTGGTGAAGTGTCTATTCAGATGTTTTGACCATCTTTAAAAATCAAGTTGTTAGTTTTCTTTTTGTTGAGTTTTAAGAGTTCTTAAAGAAAATATTTCTTTAAGAGAAATATTTTCAAATTTCTCTTGAGACTTAATCTTTGACCCATGTGTTATTTAATGCCCAAGTATTTTGAGGCTTTCCAGCCTCATTCCAGTTACCTTTGTATTGGTTCCTAGTGTAATTCCATTGTGGTCTGAGAGCATACTTTGTATGATTTCTCTTCTTTTAAATTTGTTAAGGTTTTGTTTTATGAACCAGAATGTGGTCTGGGTGAATGATCCAAGGGAACTTGAAAAGAATATCTATTCTGCATTTACTGGACGATGTAGTCTATAGATGTCAATTAGATCCCATTGACTGATAGTGCTGTTGAGTTAAAATATGTCCTTTCTGATTTTCTGCCTGCTGGATCTGTTAACTACTGGTAAAGGGGTGTTGAAGTCTCCAAATATAATAGTGAATTCATCTATTTCAACTTGCAGTTCTATCAATTTTTGCCTCATGTATTTGACCTCTGTTTTTAGGCACATACACATTAAGGACTGTTATGTCTTCTTGGAGAATTGACCCCTTTGTCATTATGTAACGCCCCTTCTTATTCCTGATGATTTCCCTTTCTCTGAAGTCTGCTTTGTCTGTAATTAATATAGCTACTACAGTTTTCCTTTTGTTCGTGTTAGAATGGTATATCTCTGTCCATCCCTTTACTTTTAATCTGTATCTTTATATTTAAAGCGGATTTCTTGTAGACAACATATGGTTGAGTCTTGGTTTTTTAATCTGCTCTGACAGTCTCTAACTTTTAATTGGTATATTTAGAGCATAGCCATTTAAGGTAATTATTGATATAGCTGGATTAATATCTACCACATTTGTTACCATTTTATATACACTGCCCTTGTTCTTTGTTCCTATTTTTCTCTTCTACTTTTTTTGTTTTCGTGGTTTTAATTGAGCATTTTATATGATTCCATTTTCTCTCCTCTCAGCATATTCCTTTTTAGCATACTTCCTTGTTTCCTTTTTAAAGTTGTTCTGAAATTTGCAATATACAACTAATCTAAGTCAGTTTTCACATAACACTACACCACTTCACAGGCAGTACAAATACCTTATGAAAACAAAATATTTCTAATTCCTCTCTCCCATCCCTCATATCATTGTTATCATTCATTTCACACATATTTCTCATATATATTATGTGCATATACTATAACAAATACATCGTTGCTATTATTTTGAACAAATTGTTACATCAATTAAGAATAAGAAAAACGGAAGTTTTTATTTTACTTTTCTCTTATTCCTTCTCGAATGCTCTTCCTTTCTTTACATAGATCTGAGTTTCTGACCTGTATCATTTTTCTTCTCTCTGAAGGAACTGTTTTTTCAACCTTTTAACACTTCACTCTCTTCTTGCTTGCATGGTTTCTGAAAATCAGGTGTAATTCTTATCTTTGCTTCTCTACAGACAAGGTGTTTTTTTCACTGGATTCTTTCAAGATTTATCATCTTTGATTTTCTACAGTTTGAATATGATATGCCTAGGTATTGTTTTTTAGAGGCATTTATCCCGCCTGGTATTCTCTGAGCTTCCTGCATCTGTGGTTTGCTGTCTGATATTAAATTGGGGAAAATTCTCAGTCATTGTTATTCAAATATTTCTTCTGTTCCTTTCTCTCTTCTTTTTCTGGTATTCCCATTACAAGTCTGTTACACTTTTTGTAGTTGTCCCATAGTTCTTGGATATTCTCTTCCCTTTTCTTAGTCATTTTTTTCCCATTTGCTTTACAGTTTTGGGTGTTTCTACTGATATACCCTGAAGCTCAGAGAATCGTTCCTCATCTGAGTCTGTTCTACTAATGAGCCCATCAAAGATATTCTTCATTTCTGTTACAATTTTTTTTAATCTCTAGTATTTCTTTTTGATTCTTTGTTAGACTTTCCATATCTCTGCTTATATTACCCATATGTTCTTGCACATTTTCTGCTTTCTTCATTCGAGGCCTTAATACGTTAATCACAGTTTTAAAAAATTTCCAGTCTGGGGGCTGGCCCAGTGGTGCAGCGGTTTAATTCACGCTTTGGCAGCCCAGGGTTCGCGGGTTCAGATCCCGGGCGCCAACCGACGCACTGCTTGTCAGCCATGCTGTGGAGGCATCCCATATAAAGTAGAGGAAGATGGGCACAGATCTTAGCTCAGGGCCAGTCTTCCTCAGCAAAAGGAGGAAGATTGGCAATGGATGTTAGCTTAGGACTGGTCTTCCTCACAAAAAAAAAAAAAAAAAAAATCCCAGTCTGATAATCCCAACACCCCTGCCAAAGCTGAGTCTGGTTCTGGGGCTTGCTCTGACTCTCAAATTGTTTCTGTTTTTGTTTGCCTTGTAATTTTTTTTGTTGAAGGGCAGACATGATGTACTGGGTAAAAGGAACTCCAATAAATAGGCCTTTACTGGTGTGGGGTGAGGTGTGAGAGGAGGGGAGCATTCTACAGTCCTATGATTAGGTCTCAGTCTTTTAGTGAGCCTGAGCCCTGGGCTGTGACCTTCAAGAGTGCTTCTCAGCTCCCCCACCTCCATCCCTCAGGTGGGACAGGATGTCTAGAGCAGGCTGGAGCTGAGTAATTCTCTTCCGCCGGGTTGGTTAGTCTCTGATAAAATTCTAATAATTTAGGATCTGGTAAAAAAGTTTCTCTTGAGGGCAGGTCTCCTTAAGAACGGAATGCTCTTGTGTATTTTTAAATGGCTACTTTTCCTCTATGAAACCCAAGGAGATATTTCTCTGATCTTCCCTGTGATAACCTGGTAGGGCACCTGGCAGTTAAATTCACAAAAGCATAAAGGTCCCCCTAAGACTGTGCCCCCCCTGAAGTTTTTACCCCTCAACCTTGTTTAGTTGAGCCTCCACAAATCTGTCAATTATGGTTTGAGTTTTCCTCCCCTGTACTGCTTCTACCAGAGGTTTCCTATGGAGAAATTGGAAGCCTCATACATTGCTGATAGAAATATAAAATGGTGCTGCCACTTTGGAAAACAATTTGGCAGTCCCTTAAAAGGTTAGACTAACCATATGACCCAGCAATTCCATCCCTTGGTATATGCCCAAGAGAAATGAAAACATATATCCAAAAAAAACACTTGTGCAAGAATGTTCACCACAGCACTATTCATAATGGCTCAAAAGTGGAAATAGCCCAAATGTCCATCAACTGATGAATCAATAAACAAAGTGTGATACATCCATATGGTGGAATATAATTGGACAATAAAAAGCAATAAAGTACTGATGCACTCTACAACATGGATGAACCTTGAAAACATCACACTAAATGAAAGAAGCCAGTCACAAAGGCCACAAATTACATAATTCCATTTATATGAAATGTCCAGAAGAGGCAAATTTATAGAGGCAGAAAGGAGAAAAGTGGCTGCCAGGGGCTGGGGGAGTGAATGCTAATGGGTATGAGGTTTAAATTCAGATTGTAGTGATGGATGCAGAACTCTGAATAAACTAAAACCACTGAATTGTACACTTTAAATGGGGGGATTTATGATACAAGAATTATGTCTCAATAAAGATGTTTTAAATACTGGTGTCTGGGCCCTCCCTCACACAAATCTGTCAGAGTTTCCCCAAGCAAGTCTAATATGTAGTTCAAGTCGAAAGCTATCACCATAGAAGGGCTCTTGCAAAGTGCATATGGAAATATGTACAAGAACGTTCACAGTATCATTGTTTGTAATAACAAAAAAACGGAAACCACCAGCATGTATAGACAGGAGAGTGGCTAAAAAACTGTGGAATATTACAATGAGTGAAAATAAATGAGCTACAGCCCCCACATCAACATAGATGAATCTCACAAGCAAGACGATGAGTGAACTGAAGGACACACATTTCCACATTAAAAGAGCCCACTGAGTGGATAAAGACAGACCCACACCAAGGCACATTAACATAACATTTCCACACACTGGAGAAGAAAAGATCCTACTAGTTCTCAGAGGGGAGAAGACAGGCTCCACCTGAAGGAGCCAGGCTTTGGGCATCAGGGTGTCTGAGAGAAGCTCAGGCTTCCATTTATACCTTTTGCTGGGATTGTCCACCTGCCCAACTGTGTCTGCCTGTGCCATCGTCACCACGTCAGCCTTGAGATTTTAAAAGATCCAACAAATTTCCTAAGTTTTCTTTCTCCAAACTAAACAACCCAGTTCCCCTGGTTGCTCCCCATGTAAGGAATGCAGTAGGAAGACTGCATGCTGTTGACGTGTAAACGGATGTGGCTGCTTTGCCTTCGAGAGGAGAAGCAGAATCACTTCAACTTGGACAACTTCCTTGTTCAGGAAAACACCTGATGGGGCTCCTTGGCTGAGAAAAGTACATCACTGAATCGCTGCCCACCCTGGCATGGTTAGGACAGGCAAAAGAAAAGTGGATAGAGAAGTGACCGCACTGAAGAACAGGACAAGAATGTTTACATTGTTTGGGTAATGTAGAAAAGAGAAAGTGAGAGTCCCTAGAAACTGAAAGAAGAGACGTGAGGATGGCCTGGGTAAAGAGATGGGATCCAGGGCAAGGGATTGGGGCAAAAGTCATCCAGTGAAACAGTCCCTGATGAATGTGTGAACAAAATGTGGTACAGTGATTCTAACACTCAGTTATAAGTTGTCTGCAGAGATCATCAGTCACTTGAAGAAGGTCTCCAATATGAAGGTGACCAAGATAAAAAGAAAGATTATTCTAAAGGAAACAAATAGTGCAAGAAGGAAATCAAAATGGTACACTATAAAAAAAATCAGCTAAATATCCAAAAATGCAATAATGAAGGAACCAAGAAACAAAAAACATGTAAGACATACAGAAAACAAACAGATAAATGGCAGGAAAAAAATAAATCCTTCTTTTTTAGCAATCACCTTAAAAGTAAATAGATTAAACTCCCCTTGAAAAGGTAGAGATTTACAGACTGGATATAAAAGAAAACCAGGATCCATTTATATGCTGTCTATAAGAGACTCACTTTAGATATAAGGACACAAAGCAGTTGCAGGTAAAAGAATGTAAAAAGATGTTCCATGCAAATAGTAGCCAAAAGAGACCTGGGGTGGCTATATTATTGCCAAATAGACTTTAAATCAAAAAACTTTATAAAATACAAAGAAAGACATTATATATTGCTAAAAGGTTCCATACAGCAAGAAGACATTAACAGTTATAAACATATGCACACCTAACAACAGAGTCCCAAAATAGAGGAACCAAAAGCTGACAGAATTGAAGTGAGAAATAGTTCAACAATAACAGGTGGAGACTTCAATACCCCATTTGAATAGTGGATAGAACAAGGAGGTGGGAAATCAGTGAGAAAACAGAGGACTTAAACAACAGTGTAAACCAATTAGACTTAACAGACATTACAGGACACTCCCCACCAACATCAGCACACACACTCTTCTCAAGTGCACACGGGACGTTCTCCAGGACAGACTATATGTAAGGCCCCAACACAAGTCTTAATAAATTTTGAAAGATTGAAATCTTATGAAATATCTTTTCTGATCACAATGGAATGAAAATAGAAATCAATAACAGAAGGAAAATTGGAAAATTCATAAATATGAGGGAATTAAACAACAGACTTTTAATCAACCATTAGGTCAAAGAAGAAATCATATGGGAAGTTAGAAAATGCCTAAAGACTAATGAAAAAGAAAAAACAATATACCGAAACTTGAGATACAGCAAAAAGAGTGCTAAGAGGAAAATTTATAGCTGTAAATGCATATATTAAAAACAAAAATCTCAAATCAATAATCTAACTGTATATCTTAAGAAAGTAGAAAAAGAAGAGCAAACTAAACTGAAAGCTAGCACAATTAAAGACATAGTAAAGATAAGAGCAGATATAAATGAAAGAAAGAATAGAAATAGAGAAAATCAACCATCCCAAAGTAGGTTCATTTGAGAACAAAACTGACAAACCTTTAGCTATATTTAATTTTTGTGTGTGTGAGGAAGACCAGCCCTGAGCTAACATCCATCGCCAATCCTCCTCTTTTGCTGAGGAAGACTGGCCCTGGGCTAACATCTGTGCCCGTCTCACTCCACTTTATATGGGACACTGCCACAGCGTGGCTGACGGGCAGTGCATCAGTGGGCACCTGGGATCCGAACCTGCGAATCCGGGGCTGCCAAGCGCGAACTAAACCACTGCGCCACTGGGCGGCCCCTAGCTATATTTAATTTTAAAACAATAGAGAAAATACTAAAATCAGAAATGTCCATGGGAATATTACTAGTGATTTTACAGAAATAAAAAGGATTATAAGGTAATACTATGACCAATTATACACTAACAAATTGGATAACCTAGATGAAATGGACAAATTCCTGTAATCCTTTGTATTTCTGTGGTATGCATTATAATTTCTCCTCTTTCATTTCTAATTTTATTTATTGGAGCCTTCTCTCTTTTCTCTTAGTGAGTCTGACCAAGGGTTTGTCAATTTTATCTTCTCAAAGAACCAGCTCTTTGTTTCATTGATCCTTTCTACTGTTTTTTTTGTTTGTTTCAATTTCATCTCTGCTCTAATTTTTATTTGCCTCCTGCTGACTTTGGGAGTTGTTCTTCTTTTTCTAGTTCTGTTAGGTGTAGTTTAAGGTTGCTTACTTGGGACTTTTCTTGTTTGTTAAGGTGGGCCTGTATTGCTATGAGTATCCCTCTCAGGACCACTTTTGTTGCACCCCATACGAGTTGGTGTGGTGTATTTTCATTTTCGTTTGTCTCCAGATATTTTTTGATTTCTCCTTTAATTTCTTCAATGATTCACTGGTTGTTCAGTAGCATGTTGTTGTCTCTGCACTTCTGTCACTTTCCCAGTTATTTTCTTGTAGTTGATTTCTAGTTTCATAGCATTATGGTCAGAAAAGATGCTTGTTATGATTTCAATCTTCTTAAATTTATAGAGGCTTGCCTTGTTTCCCAACATATGGTCTATCCTTGAGAATGTTCCACGTACACTTGAGAAGAATGTGTAATCTTCTGGTTTGGGATAGAGTGCTCTGTATATATTTATTAAGTCCATCTCATCTAGTTTTTCCTTTAAGTTCACTATTCCCTTACTGACTTCCTGTCTGGATGATCTATCCGTTGATGTAAGTGGGGTGTTAATGTCCCCTGCTATTATTCTGTTGTTGTTAATATCTCCTTTTAGGTTTGTTAATAGTTGCTTTATGTACTTTTGTGTGCCTGTGTTGGGTGCATATATATTTGTAAGTGATATGTCTTCTTGGTGGAGTGTCCCTTTTATCGTTATATACTGTCCCACTTTGTCTCTCATTACATGTTTTATCTTGAAGTCTACTTTGATATAAGTATGGCAACACCTGCTTTCTTCTGTTTGCCATTAGCTTGGAGTATTGTCTTCCATCCTTTCACTCTGAGTCTGTGTTTGTCTTTAGAGCTGAGATGCGTTTCCTGGAGGCAGCATATTGTTGGGTCTTGTTTTTTAATCCATCCCGCCACTCTGTGTCTTTTGATGGGAGAATTCAATCCATTTACATTTAGAGTGGTCATGGATATATGAGGGCTTAATGTTGCTATTTTATCACTCATTTTCTGGTTCTTTTGCATTTCCTTTGTTTCTTGTCCCGTGTGTTTTGGACTACCAATTCAGTTTGGTAGTTCTGCATGATGATTCTCTTAGTTTTCTCCTTGTTTTTCGTATGTGATTCTGTTCTCATTATTTGCTTAGTGCTTACCATGAGGTTTGTATAAAAAAATCTCATGGATAAGGTAGGTAGTCCATTTTCTGATGGTCTCTTATTTCCTTAGACTAAGTCTATTCCATCCCTATCCTCTTCTGCTTCTACATTATTATTGTCACAACTTATTCCACCTTGTGTTATGAGTGTGTGTTTAAAGTGATGAGGTTACATTTACTTTTGGTGTTTTTCCTTCCCTTAATCTTGATGTTTGTAGTTAAGTGTTTGCTAACCTATTCTGATTGAGCTGTGATTTTTCTGGTTTTGTCTACCTATTTTTCTCCTTGCTCAAAGCTTTGCATCCCTTCCCTTTTTTTGTTTTCAGGCATGAGGGCCTTCTTGAGCATTTCTTGTGGTGGGGGTCTTGCGGCAATGAACTCCCTTAGCTTTTGTTTATCTGGGATGGTTATTATTTCTCCATCATATCTGAAGGATATTTTCACTGGATAGAGTATTCTTGGATGAAAAGTTTTTGCCTTTCAGAATTTTGAATATATCATTCCATTCTCTCCTAGCCTGTAGAGTTTCTGCTGAGAAATCAGCTGAGAGCCTGATAGGACTTCCTTTGTGTGTGATTATTTTTTGTTGTTGTTGCTGCCCTTAATATTTTTTCTTTGTCATTGACTTTTGCCAGCTTTACTACTATATGCCTTGGAGAGGGTCTTGTCATGTTGATATATTTAGGAGATCTATTGACTTCATTCACTTGTATTTCCAGCTCCTTCCCCAGGTTTGGGAAGTTCTCAGCTATTATTTCTTTGAACAAGCTCTCTGCTCCATTCTCCCTCTCTTCTCCTTCTGGAATACCTATAATCTTTATGTTGCATTTCCTAATTGAGTTAGATATTTCTCAGAGCATTTCTTCATTTCTTTTTAGTCTTAGTTCTCTCTCCTCCATCTGCAGCATTTCTGCATTCCTATCCTCAATATTGCTAATTCTTTCCTCCATATTATCAGCTCTGTTCTTTAAAGATTCCAGATTTTCCTTTCTCTCTTCCATTGTGTTTTTCATCTCCAACATTTCTGATGGTTTTTCTTTATAATTTCAATCTCTTTTGTGAAGAAGTTCCTGATTTCATTGAATTGTCTACCTGTATTTTTTTTGTAATTTGTTGAGCTTTTTTGTGATAGCTATTTTGAATTCTCTGTCATTTAGGTTATAAATTTCTGTTTCTTCAGGATTGATTTTGGGTGCCTGTCATTTTCCTTCTGGTCTGGAGATTTAATATATTTTTGCACACTGTTTGAGGGCGTGGGCTTATTTTTCCTCGTGCTGAAAATATCTGGTTGCAGCTTCCACCTGCCACCACTAGATGGGGGTCAAGAGCCGCGTATTCTGAGCCTGCCGCGATCTGTGGGCACTCTGGCCGACCAGCTGAGCTGAAGCACCAGGTGGGAGAGGGGTCTTTCTTTCACCTATCCAATCCCAGGGGCTTCTTGCTCTTCCCTCACTGTCTGCTCTCCTGGGGTGCTAGCTTGATGAAGACACCCCTGCAACAGTTCAGCCCCTCTATATGGAAATATCCCACAGGCTGTGAGAGAACTTGGAGAGCAACGTTTTCCTGCAGAGGACTGCCCCCCCCCCCCCAGAGAGCTGCACAGTCCTGGTCCCAGGGTTGCTGTCATTGGGGAAGGAGAGGAGTTTTTACCTCCTTCCACTTCCTCTGGGGGTTCCAGCACTTCGTGGATCTCTCAGATGTCTTCTGTGTTGTGTGAATGTCCTCTGTTGGTATTTGAATGTCCTTTTGTTGTATCTTAGCGGGGGAGAGTCTAAGGGGGAAAGCTCACTCCACCATGATGCTGATGGCACTCCACAAATTCCTAGAAACACGCAATTCTTTAAAAGTAACTCATGGAAAAATAGAAATTTTGAATGGACTCATAATAAGTAAGGAGATTGAATCAGTAATCAAAAACCTCCCCACAGGTGCCAGCCCCACGGCTGAGTGGTTAAAAGTTCTGTGCACTCCATTTCAGTGGACCATGTTCGTGGGTTTGGATCCCAGGCCTGGACCTACTCCACTCATCAGCCATGCTGTGGGGGCCTCCCACATACAAAATAGAGGAGGACTGGCATGGGTGTGAGCTCAGGGTGAATCTTCCTCAACGAAAAAACAAAAATCTCCCAACAAAGAGAATCCAAGGACCAGAAGGTTTCACTGACGAATTCTACCAAATATTTAAAGAAGAATTAGTACCAATCTTTGTCAAACTCTTCCCAAAAATTGAAAAAGAGGGAATATGTCTTAACTTATTCCCTGAGGCATTACCCTGACACCAAAGTGAGACAAAAACACTATACGAAAACTACAGACCAATATCCATTATGAATATTGATGCAAAGATCCTCAACAAAATATTAGCAAACCAAATTTAGTAGCATATTAAAAAGATTATACACTACGACCAAGTGGAATTTATTCCTAGAATGAAGGATGGTTCTATATACAAAAATTAATGAATGTAATATACTACATTAATAAAATGAAGAGGAAAAAACTCATGATCATCTCAAATGTGGCAGAATAAGTATCTGACAAAAATCAATACCCTTTCATGATTAAAAAAAAAAGACCACTCAAACTAGGAATAGAAGGGAACATCTTTAACACAATAAAGACCATATATGAAAAACCCATAGCTAGCCTCATATTCAGTCAGTTTTTCCCCTGAAATCAGGAACAAGACAACAATGTCCACTTTCACCATTTCTAGTCAATATAGTCTTGGAAGTTCTAGCCAGAGCAATTAGGCAAGAAGAAATTAAAGGCATCCTTGGAAATTAAACGCAAATTGGAAAGGAGAAAGTAAAATTCTGTTTGCAGATGACATGATCTTATATGTAGAAAACCCTAAATATTCCACACAAAAAAACTGTTAGAGCTAATAAATTCAGCAAAGCTGCAAGACACAAAATCAACACACAAAAATTAGTTGCATTTCTATATACTATCAAGGAACAATTGAAAAAGGAAATTAGGAAAGTAATTCCATTTACAATCCCATGAAAAAGAATAAAATATTTAGGAATAAATTTAACCAAAGAATGAAAGACTTGCCCACTGAAAACCACAAAATATTGCTGAATGAAAAGAATGAAGACCTAAAAAAATCGAATGACACCTGTGTTCATGGATTGAAGACTTAATATTGTTAAGGTGACAGGATGACCTACAGATTCAATGCAATACCTGTCAAAATCCCAACGGTGTTATTTTGCAGACCTAGAAAAACCCATCCTAAAATTCATATGGAATCTTAAGGAAGCCCAAATAGCTAAACAATCCTGAAAAAGAACAAAGTGGGAAGACTCACACTTCCTGATTTCAAAACTTCCTACAAAACTATAGTAATTAAAACAGAATGGTACTGGTATAATAACAGGTATACAAACCAATGAAATAGCATATAAGCCCCCAAAACAAACCCTTACATACATTGATCAACTGAGTTTTGGCAAGGGGGCCATGACCATTCAATGGGTAAATGGCAGTCTTTTCAACAAAAACTGGTGCTGGGAAAAGTGGATATCCACAAGCAAAAGAATGAAGTTGGACTCTTACCTTACACCACATGCAAAAATTAACTCAAAATGGATCAAAGACCTAAACTTAAGGGCTAAAACTATAAAACTCTTAGAAGAAAACATACGGGAAAGCTTCACAACATTGGATTTGGCAATGATTTCTTGGATATGACACCAGAAGCATGGGCAACAACTACCACTAGATAAATTGGACTCTTAAAATTTAAAACTTTTGTGCATCAAAGGGCACCAGCAAGAGAGTAAAAAGACAACTCATAAAATGGGAGAAAATATTTCTAAATATTTGGAAATGTCTGATATTTGATATGTCTGATAAGGGAGTAATATCAAAAATATATAAAGAACTCCTACAACTCAACAAGACACAAACAACCCAATTCAAAAATGGGCAAAGGACTGGAATAGACATTTCTCCAAAGAAGATATACAAATGGCCAAGCAGCACAGGAAAAGATGCTCAACATCACTAGTCATTAACGAAATGTAAACCAAAGCCATGAGATACTACTTCACACCTATAAGGATGGCTTTTATTTTTTTAATTAATTAATTAATTTTTTTTTTTGTGGGGAAGACCAGCCCTGAGCTAACATCTGTTGCCAATCTTCCCCTTTTTGCTGAGGAAGACTGGCCCTGGGCTAACATCCGTGCCCGTCTTCCTCCACTTTATATGGGACGCCGCCACGGCATGGCTGACAAGCAGTGCGTCGGCGGGCGCCCGGGATCCGAACTCGCGAACCCCGGGCTGCCAAGTGCGGACTAAACCACTGCGCCACCGGGCGGCCCCCGCTTTTATTTTTTTAAAATGGAAAATAGCAAGTGTTGACAAAAATGTGGAGTGTTGGAAACCTTGTGCATTGCTGACAGGGATGTAAAATGGTGCGACCCCGGTAGAAAATAGTTCGGCAGTTCCTCAAAAAGTTAAACATAGAGTTACCATACGATTCAGCAATTCCACTTCTAGGTATATATCCAAAATAACTGAAAATAGGTACTGAAACAGATAACTGCACAGCAATGTTCACAGCAGCACTATACACAACAGCCACAAGGTAGAAACAACCCAAAGGTCCATCAACAGATGACTGGATAAACAAAATGTGGTATATCCATAGAATGAATTATTCAGCAATGAAATGGAATGAAATTCTGATACATGCTACAACATACATGAACCTTGAAAACATTATGCTGAGTGAAATAATACAGACACAAAAGAACAAATATTATATGATTCCACTTATATGAGGGACCTAGAACAGGTAAATTCATAGAGATAAAAAGTAGAATCGAGGGAGCTGGCCCGGTGGTGCAGCGGTTTAGTTTGCGCTTGGCAGCCCGGGGTTCGCCGGTTCGGATCCCGGGCACCTGCCGATGCACTGCTTGTCAGCCATGCCGTGGCAGCGTCCCATATAAAGTGGAGGAAGATGGGCACGGATGTTAGCCCAGGGCCAGTCTTCCTCAGCAAAAAGAGGAGGATTAGCGACGGATGTTAGCTCAGGGCTGGTCTTCCTCACCAAAAAAAAAAAAAAAGTAGAATCGAGGTTACCAGTGGCTGAGTGGAGCAGGGCATAGGGAGTTCTTGTTTAATGGGTACACAGTCTCTGTCTGAGATGATGAAATAGTTCTGGAAATAGGTAGTGGCAATGGTTACATAACATTGTGAATGTCCCTAATGCCACTTAAAAATAGTTCAATTAGTCAATTTTGTTATATATATTTTACCACAATAAAAAATAGCTAAAAATTAAATTTTTTAAAAATAAAAAATGTAAGGAAATCTGAATAAATTATGGACTTCAGTTAATAATAATGTATCAACCTAGTTTCACTAACGGTAACAAATGTACCATACTAATGTAAGATGTTAACGATACGGGTAACTGTGCAGGGAGGTATGTGGGAACTCTGTACCACCTGCTCAGTTTTTTCAATAAATCTAAAACTGTTCCAAAAATTAAAGTCTATTCATTAAAAATAAAAGAGCCTCACCCAGATCCATCACTGAGTGTGTATGTGTGTTTATGTTCATTTATAAAATGACTCTCTGATCCTTTTCATAACAACCTATTCTAGTTTCAGGAATTTGATGTCCATTCATCTCTCTAAAAACATTAATGCCACTTTTTCAAAGTATTCAGCTGTTTGTTTTATTAATTCTGTTTCTTCAGAGATTAGTTCTTCTGAGTGTTGAGTATGATACCTCTCTTTCATGGTGCTGTATCTTGGTGGGGTTTTTGGTGAAATATCTGGCAGTTCTTGGTGATATCCATACATGAGTGTAAGACTTCCTATTAACTGGTCTATGTTTTGTCTATTCTCTGCAGCTGGTCTCCAGTGAATGCGGAGAGGGGCAGGCCATGCTTCCCAGTGCAGTGTGGCAGCAGCTGGGCTGCTGGACTTGGGGCTCCTAGTCCCTTCTGGATGTCGTTAGACGGGAGGGTTAGGCTTTGGCTCCTGCACTCACCGCTTCTGTGTGAGCGACTTAAGCAGGGGTGAGATGAGGGGCGGAGGACAAGGGCTCAGCTGCCCCAAGGCTATCCCTTACCCCTGCATTACTGCCTTGAAGACATCTCCACCTTCTGTAGATGCTTTCCTCTTCTAGCAAACTATTTTGAGCTATAATTTCCTACTTTGATTCAAATCCTTCTGCCTTCTGTTGGAAACGCCTCATAAATTTCTTGGCCACAGAGAATCCCCTTTCTTATTTTCCCACCTTATTATGAATTCAGACTCCACCATTTACAAATCATGCCACCTCTCTGAGCGTCCGTGTAGAGATAAGACTGCCTGCCTGGCATGGTTTTTGTGAGGATAACTTGTGAAAACATTGGCATGCATCTTGGTTGCCCACCTGAAGACTGCCACCTGGATGGAAGTGACAGTCAAAGGACAGGCTGGGTCTTTGGGCAGACACCCAGTGAGCTGCCCCCAGCTCTATACCTCCCTAGGCTGAGACATCCACAATGAATGGTGCTCTTCAGCCTCTTTCCCCATTTGAAGTTAGTGCCAAGGAGAAAGGAACCCACTCGTCTACGTGCTGAAATCAAGTCCTAATCTAGATGAGGAGGGGCTCCCGCAGACCCCTCCACCGTCAAGCACAGTTAGGGCAGGGCAGACACAGAGCAGCCAGGCTGGGCCAGCAGAGAACAGAGAGCAGACAGGGGGCATAGGAGCCATGCTTCCAGTCCCAGCTATAGGAAGGAAACAGCTGCAAAGGACACCCACATGGGCCACTGACGCTACTGTGTTCATCCAGGGCCCCCTGCCTGTTCACCCAAGGGGAAAGGCACAGGCTGTGAAAATCCTGGCTCTGCTACTAACTAGCTGTGTGATCTTGGGCCAGCCACTCCATCTCCTGAGCCTCAGAGTACTGGTCTGAAAAAGGAGGGTAGTAATACTTGCAAAATTGCTGAATGGATGGGAAGAGTGTCTGACACAGTGTCCCAGACATAGTAGGTAGTACAGATATCACTTCTTTTCCCTCCTTTGTGTGTTGTGTCATTACATTGGCACAATTCACTAGGCAAACTGCCTGCTCATTCATTCCTGCATTTGACTGATGTTCTCTGAGCTCTGGTTCTGTACCAGGCCCTTGCTGGGCACTGGGGATGCCGACAGAGTGGTAACTTCTCCAGCGGCAACCCCTAGTCCAGGGAGGACACAAGCTAAACATCAAACTGCACTGATTTAAGTGGCAGATTGAGCACATACATCTAATTTCACTCCCGACCTGAACTCCACTAAAACCAAAGGGGATTTTCTAAAAAGACATAAACATACAGGAAAAGAAGAGGACAGAAGACACAAACACTAGAAGAGCGACAGGCAAGTAGTAACAGACTCAGCACAGTCAGGAAAGCCAAATCCCCAGTATGCACCAGAGAAGATGAGAACCAACAGATTTTCTCTGTGAAACCCTCAAAAGTCTCAGGAACTGGCAGAACCCAGTATCTCTGGATCAGGGGGTTACAGGGACATGCACGAGCCAGGAGAAGTGGGTGCAAGTCCCCTGAGATGCAATCAGATCCCTCAGTGCCCGCCCCTCCACTGCTTGGCAGAAGTCTGCTAGTTTGTTCCCTAGACAACATGAAAATGAAGGGTCCCGAAAGCTTCAAAATATCAATGAAAGAAATAAAAGAAGACCCAAATAAATGGGGAGGACACTGAATTCAGGACCATATTCAGACTCAACGTAGTAAAGATGTTAACTGTCCCCAAACTGATCTATGGATTTAATGCAATAACAGTCAAAATGTCAGCACAATGTTTTGTAGATGTAGACAAACTGATTCTAAAATTTATATGGAAGAGCAAAGAAACTGGAAGAGCTAACATAATTTTGAAAAAGAAAAATAAAGAACCCAGAGATAGACCTACACAAGTATGGCCAATCGATTTTTGTCAGAAGTGCAAAGGAAATTCAATGAAAAGAAGTCTTCTCCACAAATGGTGTTGGAACAATTAGTCATGCATATACAAAAAAAAAATGAACCTCAACGTTTTACGAAAATTAACTCAAAATTAATCATAGATCTAAATGTAAAATGTAAAACTAGAAAAATATAGAAAAAACAGGAAATAAAACTTTGTGACCTGGGGTTAGGCAAGGAGTTCTTACATGTGACACAAAACACACTCCATAAAAGAAAAAAATGTGTAATTTGGACTTCATCAAAAGTAAAAACTTTTGCTCTGCAAAAGATATCATTAAGAGAATGAAAAGACAAACTACCACATAGGAGAAAATATTTGCAAATAATATGTTCAGCAGAGGACTTATATCCAGAATAGATTTTTAAAAACTCTCAAAACTCAACAATAAGAAAACAAACAGGGGCCAGCCCAGTGGCGTAGTGGTTAAGTTCGGGCGCTCCCCATCTGGCGGCCTGGGGTTCGCAGGTTCGGATCCTGGGCGCAGATAGACGCACTGCATGTCAAGCCATGCCCTTGCGGTGTCCCATATAAAGTAGAGGAAGATGGGCACAGGTGTTAGCCCAGGGCCAATACTCCTCAACCAAAAAAGAGGAGGATTGGCAACGATGTTAGCTCAGGGCTAATCTTCCTTACAAAAAAAAAAAAGAAAGAAAAGAAAACAAACAACCCAACTGAAAAGTGGGCAAAAACTTGAATAGACCCCTCACCAAAGGGGATTTAAAATGGCAAATAAGCACATTAAGAGATGTTCAACATCTTTATGCATCTGGGAAATGCAAATTAAAACCAAGATGTGGTAACACCGCATACTTATTAGAATGGCTAAAATTAAAAAATATACTGACAATATCAAGTTCTGGGGAGAAAGGAGCAACTTGAATCCTCATACACTGCTGGTGAGAGTGAAAAATGATACAGCCATTCTGGGAAATGGTTTGGCAGTTTCTCATGAAGTCAAACATACACATGCCATATAGCCCAGCAATCCCGTTTGTGGGCATTTATCCTGAAGAACTGAAAACTACGTTCACGCAAAAACACACGTATGCAGATGTTTTTAGCAGTTCTATTCATAACTGCCCAAAACTAGAAACAACCTCATGTCCTTCAGTGGGTGAATGGATAGACAAACTGTGGTTCATCCTTGCAATGGAAAAGGACTCAGCAAGAAAAAATAATGAATTCTTGAGACACAACAATTTGGATGAATCTCAAAGGCATTATGCTAAGAGAAAGAGGTCATACATATTGTTACACGTTGAAACAGAGGTTAATAGTGTATGATGTTCCAAAATACGTAACTCCATCCATATGACACTATTCAAAAGTGAAAACTATAGTGATGGAGAACATATCAGTGGTTCCCAGGGGGTGTGGGTGAGGGGATGATGTGGTTATAAAGGGCTTGTATAAAAGAGTTTTTTGGGATGATAGAACTGTTCTGTATCCTAATTGTGGTGGTGATAACACTGATCTACACGTGAATTAAAATTTATAAAACTGGACACTAAAAGAAAATAAGTTGATTTTACCATAGGACATTTTTACTTTTTTGCTTTTGTTTTAAAAATTTAAAAACAACAACAGAGGGGGCCGCCCTGTGGCGCAGCGGTTTAGTCCGCGCTTGGCAGCCCGGGGTTCGCGGGTTCGGATCCCGGGTGCCCACCGATGCACTGCTCGTCAGCCACGCCGTGGCGGCGTCCCATATAAAGTAGAGGAAGATGGGCACGGATGTTAGCCCAGGGCCAAGTCTTCCTCAGCAAAAGAGAGGAGGACTGGCGACGGATGTTAGCTCAGGGCTGGTCTTCCTCACACACAAAAAAAAACAAAACAAAAACAAAAACAGAGAGTCTTTGGAAAGGGGAAAGTTGAAGGTATCTGGCTCACACCCAAACCAGATGGATTAGGTGACCAAATGCTCACTGACAGCTCCAGGCAGACCCTCAGCCCCTTTCCATCACTTGGCTATCAGA
The DNA here is from genome assembly GCA_031878705.1 of Tapirus indicus. NCBI lineage: Eukaryota > Metazoa > Chordata > Mammalia > Perissodactyla > Tapiridae > Tapirus > Tapirus indicus. The sequence goes on from CM062920.1 coordinate 99,402,349, forward strand.
CCCTTAACCTCCCAGCAGGCAACTGGGGAAGATCTCTAGATACCGACCTCGGGGCTTCCCCACCAACGATTCACCCAGACCACCCCATCATGAAGCTCAGAAGTGACCAGCCCATTATGCACCCAGAGCTCGCCCGTTAGGTCCCTGCTCTTAACTATGAGCAACAAGCTGGGGGATCAACAGACACCTGAGGAGAACTTCTAACATGGAAAATAAAGACAAAACAAACATAAAAATCAACCTGAGGAAAGCACAGTCTATACAAATGAGGACAGTGACCCACAAAGCAGGAGAGCTATGCTGTGTCAGGGGCCCTCACGACCACCTTAGATCCAATGAGTCTCTAGGAGAACTCTCAGGACTCAGCATGTGGTCATACCCATAGCTGTGCTTCATTACAGCAAGAGGAGACCAAGCAAGATCAGCACGGGGAAAAGGCACGTGAGGCAAAGCCAGGAGGACGCAGGTACGAGTTTCCAACGGCCTCTTCCCGTGGAGTCCCAGGATGCACTTAGTTGCTCCACAACATATTGTGATCACTCAGGGGCGTGTTGTCTCCCAGGGAAGCCCATTAGAGACTCAGTGCCCAGAGTTTTTACTGGGGCTGGTCATGTAGGCACCCTCTGCCTAGTGTGTACCAAAATTCCAGATTCCCCAAAGGAAAACAAGTGTTCAGCATAAACCATACCGCTTGCATAAACAGTTTAGGAACAGAGAGCCATTCTTATCAGGGAATGATGGGAACCCTCCTGAAATACAAGTTCCCAGATGCCAGCCAAGGGCCAACCATGCAAGCAGGCCTTTTTAGTAGCCTCAGTCCTGCTGTGTTGACTCTTCTGTGCATATGCTATAAAAAAGAACCACAGGGAAGAAAAAGCAACAAAAGCAATTAGAGGAACAGTCCAGGAGAGACAACACCTAAGTAACAGGAACCTCAAAATAAGAGGAGGGGCCGGCCCGGTGGTGCAGCGGTTTAGTTCACACTTTGGCAGCCCGGGGATCACCGGTTCGGATCCCGGGCGCCCGCCGATGCACTGCTTGTCAGCCATGCCGTGGCAGCGTCCCATATAAAGTGGAGGAAGATGGGCACGGATGTTAGCCCAGGGCCAGTCTTCCTCAGCAAGAAGAGGAGGATTAGCAACGGATGTTAGCTCAGGGCTGGTCTTCCTCACCAAAAAAAAAAAAAAAAAATCACTTATCTTACCAAGAACCAGGAAAATCTCAACTTGAATAAGAAAAGACAATCAACAGATGCCAACACCAAGATGACACATCTTAGAATTATCTGACAAGAATTTTAAAGCAATTATGAACATGCTTGAAACAAATGAAAAAAATAAGTCTAAGCAAAGAAATAGAAGATGTAAAAAAGAACCAAATGGAAATTTTAGAACTGAAAAAATACAATAACTGAAATTTAAAAACTCAATGGATGGACTCAACAGCAGGAAGGGACAGAGAAAAGAATCGGTGAACTTGAAGATAAATCAATAGAAATTATCCAATCTGAAGAGCATAGAGAAAAACAGACTAAAAACAAATGAACAGAACTTCAGAGACCTATGGGACTATAACAAAAGAACTAACATTCGTGTCATTGGAGTCCTAGAAGAAGGGAACAAAGAGTGGTACTGAAAAGTATTCAAAGAAATAATGGCTGAAATTTCCCCAAATTTGGCAAAAGACATAAGCCTAGAGATTCAAAAAGCTGAGTGAACTCCACAGGATAAATCCAAAGAAATCCACACCAAGATACATCATAGTCAAACTTCTGAAAACCAGAGACACACAAAAAAATCTTGAAAGCTGCAACAGATAAATGCTTCCTTGACTATAGGAAAAAAACTATTCAAATGACATTCGATTTCTCATCAAAAACCACAGAAGCCATAAGGAAGTGGCACAACATTTTTCAAGTACTGAAGAAAATAAGAACTGTCAACCCCAAATTCTAAATCAAGTGAAACTATCCTTTGGGAATGAAGGAGAAAAAAGACATCCTCAGACAAGAAAAAACTAAGAGAATTTGTCATCAGCAGATCCAGCCTAAAAGAATAACTAAAGGAAGCTTTTTGAAGCAGAAAGGCTATGATAAAAAAAGAAAGAAATCTTGGCACATCAGCACGGAAGAACCATGGAAAGAGCAAATTTAATGGGTAAATACAATATACTTTCCTACTCCTCTTGAATTTTCTAAATTACATTTGACAATTGAAGCAAAAAGTATACCATCATCTGATGTGATTCTCAGCCTGCGTAGAGGAAACATTGAAGATAATTATATTATAAATGAGGGAGGGTAAAAGGATTTAAAGGATGGTAAAGTCTTCTAAACTTCACTCAACCTGGTAAAATGTCAACACCAGTAGACTGTGATAAGTTATGGATGCATAATATAATTCCTAGAGTAACCACTAAAAATGTATACAGAGATACACTCAAAAATGCTATAGATAGATCAAAATAGAACTCTAAAAATAATTCAAGTAACCCATAGGAAAAAAAAAACAGAAAAACAAAACAAAGAAAACAAAAATTTTAACGGCAGACTTCAGCTCTAACATATCAATAATTACACTAGATATAAATGGCCTGAATACACCAATTAAAAGCCCTGGTAAATAAAGAAACATGACTCAACCATATGCAAGGACATTATGCTGTGTGGGGGCAAAAGCCAATTTTAAAAGGTCACATACTGGATGTTTCCATTTATATAACTATATTAGTTTCCTAGGGCTGCCTTAATAAATTACCACAAACTGCGTGGCTCAGAACAACAGAAATTTATTGTCTCACAGTTCTGGAGGCTAGGAGTGTGAAATCAAGGTGTCAGCAGGGCCATGTTCCCCCAGCAGGTACTAAGGAAGGATCTTTCCTTGCCTGTTCCAGCTTCTGGTAGCCCCAGATGTTTCTTGGCTTGTGACAACATAACTTTACTCCTTACATGGCATTCTCCCTATGTCTCTTCACATAGTCTTCCCTCTCTGCATGCCTGTCTCTATGTCCCAATTTCCCTTTTGTAAGGACACCAGTCATATTAGCTTGGGGCCCAACCCAATGACCTCATATTAACTTGATTACCTCTGTAAAGACCCTATTTCCAAATAGGGTCACGTTCTGAGGTACTAGGGGTTAGGAATTCAACATACTTTTTTGAGGGAATACAATTCAACCCATAACAACAACATTCTCAAACTGACAAAATTATAAACATGGAAAACAAATTAGTGGTTAGGGATGGTGGGAGGTAAGGAGGTGGCTGTGACTACAAAGGGGTAGCACAAGAGAGATCTTTGTGGTGATGGAATAGTTCTGTATCACGAGAGCAATGACAGTTACATAAATCTGTACATGTGATAAAGTGACCTAGAACTATACACACGTGTTCGACCACTGTATATCCTGATTTTGAGATTGTGCTACAGTTATATAAGATGTAACCACTGGGGAAAACTGAGTGAAGGGTACATGGGACCTCTCTGCACTATTTGAGCAACTTCCTGTGAACCTATATTAAAAAGTAAATGTCCCATAAATATGTATATGGGTATACCCACACTAAAAAACATAAACAGTTTCAGAAGACAAAAAGAAGATTCCCAAGCTACGAGAGAAGTAAAAGCACATACAAAGGTTCAACATGGAACATAAAAAGATGATGGAAGGATGCGTTCAAACCTCTGAAGGGAAATTATTTTTAACCTAGAATTCTATACCTAACCAAACCATCAACCAAGTATGAGTGCAGAATAAAGACATTTTCAGACATAGGAGATCTCAAAACAAGTATCTCCCATTACCTTTTCTCAAGAAGCTACAGGAGGATGTGCTCCAGCAAAATCAGGGAGCGAACAAAGCAAGGGGAAGACAGAATCCAGGAGACAGGGTCCCACCAGGAGGGGGGAACGGGAATTCCCAGGATAAACAGCAGTGCTAAACCTGGTTGGTTCAAAATGAGTGAGCCTCTCAGTGAGCACTGCTGCTGCAACGAGGAAGCCTCAGGGCTCCTCCTGAAGGGAGGATCGCTGCCTCCATTTGTAGAACCCCCTGGTGTTGTGGAGAGACCTCACACTTGGTGGCTCCTACTCCCAGGAACCAAATCTCTTTCCCGTCTTGCTGTGAGATCCTAAATGGTGAAATGTGGATGATGACCGCACCTCTCACGAAGGGCCACTGGGGGCATTAGGGACTACACTGGCTGGGAGAAGGCGGTCTTCAATCAGATCACCTGGCTCATTCTTACCTCTAGTTCATGGACGGGCACAGGCTGTGACGGAAGGCTGGAGACACACTTGATCTTTATGGTCAGAGGGTTTAAGTCCTGCTTTTGCTCCTCCGTCATGATAGGAACTTCTGTTTTTAAAGTCAAAAGACAATCTAAAATGTTGGCAGACTTCCCACTGCCACGACTCATAACAGTTTGCGATCCTGGGGGAAAATACACACAGCATTAGACCTTTATGCAAGACAGCCCCAAGACAAGCGCAGAGGGATCAGGCAACCTGAGAGAGCCAATGATAAAATTATACCTGAAAGAGGAAAACTTAAGGAAAAAAAAAAAAGAGAATTGGGAATTGCCTACAGGCAGCCCATATAATATACCACTTTCTCAAACTGAGGTCCCATTGGTTCTCTAAGAGGATTTAATTTTTATGACTTAATCTTGATGGTCATCTTATAAGCATTTCCTGAATCATCGATAGGATACAATAAGGTATACTCATGCTCGAGTGCCACTCCCAAACAGTCTGATTTGTTGATCCAGGGTACAGCCTCCACACTGGGATTTGTGAAAGCTCCCCAGGCGATTCTAGAACCATCATCCTAGACTTGTGCTGTCCAGTCTAGTAGCTACTGGCCAATGTGGCTAAATTTAAATTAATTAAAATAAAATTTTAAATGCAGTTCCTTCACCACATTAGTCCCATTTCAAGTGCTCAGCAGCCACGTGTGGCTATGAGCATAGAACATTTCCATCACTGTAGAAAGCTCTGTTGGAGAATGCTGCTCCAGGCAATTCTTTTAGAACAGAACGCATTCAACAGCAAATAATGCCAGTGTGCATGGCTCGTGCCCAATAGTTTGCTTTAACTGTTGTGGTCTAATGAGAAAACATAGACATTAACGTAGAACATAACTGGTACATTTGAGCCAAATCAAGTGTGGGACACCTCCTGCTAGGATGGTTGCAGTGGTGCGACTAGAGAGAAGTGTAGATGGATTGAGCCACTGCATGGCACACAGGCAGCTGTGAGGACACCTTTCTCATAGAAGGGGTCCATACATTTCACCAAGCGGAGACATACTGGTGTAGGCAAAAAAAAAAAAAAAAAAAAAAAGCTCCAGATTCGCAAGCAGAGAGGCCTAGATTCAAACCCTAGATCTCTGACTCTTAGTTGTCATGTGACTTACAAGTCAGAGGCTCTTTGAGGCTGTTTCCTTCTGTACAGAACAGGCACAGAGACAACATTAGGGTTAAGAGGATCAAGACGGATTCTACGTGTGAACATGCCGGGAACACTGCTGAGCACACAGTATGTGTTCAAAGAGATCAATTCTATTCCCTTCAAAATGCTTGTAATTATATTTCTAGGGCACAAAAAAGCCCACACTTAGGAAGAGTACTCACTTCCAAAACAAGTTGTGGGCCTGGTGTGTGCAGCTGTCTGTGAGGCTGTGAGCATGGGGCCGTGTGCATCTCCGGGGGGCAGCCCTCACTGCTCCCACATGATTCTCTTCTTTAAAGCCAACTCATTGAGGCCATAACTAATATGATTTGTGTTCTAGAACTTTGTAAGCCTTTTCATATAAAATTTTCCCAGTTTAGAAGAAATCTCCAGTGCAAACACATACTCAAATCATCATTCAGTAGTTTAAGGAAGTGTCAGCCATAATTCCAGGGCAGGCCTCTCAACCTCAGCACTATTGACATTTGGGGACAGATAATTCTTTGTTGTGGGGACCATTCTGTGCATTGTGGGACATTTAGTAGTATCCCACTAGGTGCCAACAGCACCCTGCTCCCACTGGTGACAACCAAAAGTGCCTCCACATTCTGCCAAATGTTCTCTGGGGGCACAAGTGCCCTAGTTGAGAACCAGGGTTCCAGAGTAAGGGAAAAGGTGCGGGGAACTGGCACCACGCAATGTGTGCACCAACTGCCAGACCTGAACATGCCTTAATGCCGTTTAATCCTCAGAATGACCCTGTGTGGTTGCTATCACCTCTGCTTGACTGATGAGGAAACAGAGGCCCAGAGATGTTAAGTAATCGCCCAGGGTCTCTTGGCTAATAAGTGGTGGAACCAGCATCCAAACCCCTCCTGCTTGGCTAAGTTTGGCCCCTCTGCTATGCAATAAAAATAAGAGTTCATTCCAAACACAGAATCTTTCTAGAATCTTACTGGGTTACTAGCCAACCAATATTTACCACTAAGGTATTCAAAGCCGATGGCCTAACTTGAAATTGAAGATGATTACCAAAAGTTTTGGAATAGATAATCTTATGCTATTATTTTATGGCAAAAACAAACATACAATTGGGCTGCTGAGCCAAGGCCATTCTCAGTTTATGACCATAAGCCATGACATCGCTATAACAGAGGTTTATCTTTCTGTTTTCCTTGCTGCAGCCCAGTGCCTGCACCTAGCCCACCCTAATGTCAAGGCAGAAGCAGCTGCCACCTCTGTACCAGTCACATTTCTGAGTCCTGCTGTGTGCAACGTTCCCTGCTAAGCAGTTTACATACATTTTCTCATGTGATCCTCACTACAGCCCTCTGGGATGGGAATTATCACCCCCATTTTACAGATGAGGAAACTGAGACTCAGAGAAATCAGGTGACTTGCTGCTAAGTGGCTGAGCCAGGATTCAAAGTCTATCACCGCAGCTCTTGCACTGTCACATTACATGGCATGGCAACACACGTTAAAGAGAGGGGAGGCCCAGACACCTCTCAGCTTCACCCTGCTGGAAACGGTCATGCCAGGCGGGCCAAGACCGCCTGAGTTCTCCCGTCCCTCCCAGCAAATCTAAGGAGTAAGTCTGGCAGGTCCCCTGGAGCTCACTGCCTGGAGGAGCACCGGTTCCTCTCGGGACTCCGGGCCATGAGGCACGTACCAAAGGTGTCTGCTCCAAGCAGGAGCATGCAACTGCTGTGTGAGAGGCCCGCTCCTCCAGGAGCACAGCAGGAGAGCAGGTAAGAGTCTCTGGAAAGTCACTTCTCTAGAAAAGATTCCACTGTGGCGGGAAAGCTAAGGCAGTCTGAAACGCCCAACTGTAGGCAAAAGCTGATTTTCAAAAACCCATTTTAAAGTGCAAACTAAAAAGTTAATATATCAACATCAACCCAAGAGCTTCTGAGGATTACGATTTTCCTGACACCCATGGAACTCGACACTGACTTTCTGGTGTTTTACCCTGCACATCTGCAAAAGTCAGTTCCATCTCAGAAAAACTCGATGCCTAAATTTCTGCAGATTGGCCAGTAGAGGGCGCACCTCATCCCGACAGCCAAAAAACCCACAATGAAAGGTATAAAATTATTTTCTCTAAGAAAAAAAAGAAGAGGGTTCCTCCCCCATATTACCCTTTTTAAAGCAAAGTCACATAATTTTACCCAAAATATATTCTGAGCTTTCCATCATCAAAACATGGATATAATAAATACCTACTATTTATCAAAATGTAGAAAACCTAGTTTATAAATTGTGATAGATCTTACGAAGCAAGGGAACCAAACCCTTGTTCTGCCACTGAACTATGTGATCTCAGGAGAGTTACTTGATGTCTCTAAGTTTTGATCCTTCACTGAAAAAAATGGTGACAGTGATTAACCACCCCCGACAACACCCCACAAGTTCTCTGGGAGGATCCGAGTTTGTCATGAGAAGTAAATGATGGGACATAAATACTGGTTCCTTTTGCTCATTTCCTTTACTAGATGTTTTTGTAAAGATCTGTAGGAACATATTTATAAAAGGCAGCTTCTTATTCAGTAAACAAAATTGTGACATTTATTATTCTCACAAGTTTCCTTGCACTTTGGAATCAGATCTGGGTTCCAATCCTGGCTTCACACTTACTCGCTATGTGATCTTGGACGACGCATTTAACCTCTCTGTGCCTCAGTTTCCTCCTCTGTATATTGGAAACACTTACCCCTACTTTGCTGAGGTGGCTGTGAGCATGAAATGAGGTGGTGTAGAGCAGGGGCCCGGTCACAATTTATAGACATTCTAGCCACATGTGACAAGACAACCGGAAACTGCTGGAACAGGTGTAGCTACCTGCGAGGAGCGGCATTAGCACCAGCTGGATGGAGAAGGCGCCTTGCTTCCTGTGGCCTGCCAGCATGGGCTCAGCTTCCTCTTCTGCTTGAGACTTCTTCCTTCCCCTCCGGCTTTTCTTTTTCCCCTCTGATTCTCTCTGTTTAACTGTGAAATCAAAGAAAGAAATAAGCATGAAGAGGAGCTCATATCTGCTGCCATATGTGAACGCATACATGCTGTAGAGATTTGGGAAGGTTCTGGAAGCTCCTTGAAGGCAGAGGTTGTTCTTTATGCTGCTGCCCCTTCCCAGAAACCAGAAGAGGTGTCTAAATGTGGATAACAGACCAGTTGTCAGCCATCCTTCCAGTTGCAGGAAGAAAGGGAGGGGCATCCTGATCTCCCAGCCGCTACTACCTGAGAACGTGGGCAGAGGGGCTAAGCGTGCCATGACGACAACAGCGCTACAACCTATCGCAGTTCTCCTCCAGGTCAGCTCTTACCAAAGTAACTGACAATGCAAAATTATCTAGAAGATGTAAAAAGTAAAGCTTACAAATCAGTAAGAAAAAATGTAAAACTCAACAAAAAAATAAGCAAAGAAATAGAAACAAGCAAATCACATGAGTGTGATCAAATAAGCATACGACATGCTCTCAACCCTCCGGGAATCAGGAATTAGGCCCTGACTGTGCCAAGCATGGGTGACGACGTGGAGAAACAGCAGTTCTCAGGACTGCTGTCACGAGGGCAAATAGGTACAATCCGGACAGGAAACTGGCAGCATCTCCCCAGGTGTCACGGCGTGTTTCCTACGCCCAGTGATCCGGACGGACAAATGCCCTAGACTCTCCCGCACATGCGCATGGAGACTTGAACAAAGATGCTCACTATCGCAGCGCTGGTGGCAGCGGGAAATTGGAGACAACTCAAACGTCCCTCAGTGGGGGCCTGCATGGATGAAGGATGGTACATCCATCTGGTGGGGTACTCTACAGAAGTTAGATTGAAGGCTGGACTTACATACACTGACACGAATAAATCTTGAAATAAAGTTGAGTGCAAAGAGCAACTGCAGGAAGATATGTAGGTATGAAATCATTTCTCCAACTGATAAAAACAAAAATCAATATACTGTATGAATGTGTGAGAAAGAATGGGGTGGTAGAGGAGGATCACACCCATTTCTGTCAGGACAGGGTATGCTTCTTAAAAGCATAGGATGCAAAGGGGACCTAACCTGTGTCAATAACTTTTTATTGCTTAAAAAAAAAAAAGAAAAAAGGAACAAAAGAGAAATGAAGGAAATATGGCAAAATATTAATACCTAAATTGTGGATACATTGTTATATTTTTCTGTGTACTTTTCTATCTTTATTTCAAAATAAAAAGAATGGTTTGAAAACCTCATTAAAATGCTTAAAGAACATAAAAAAAGGAATGAGGGTGTTTAATCTGAAAAAGAGAAAACTCAGAGGGAGCTGAGAGATGTTCAGATATTAAAGTGTGGACTAGTCTTTTAGGGCCTTAAAAATAGGAATGAATCTTATTCAGCTGTGTCTCCAGCACCCAGTAGAGAGTCTGACTCAAGCAGTCACTTCTCTCTGCAGCTTCAGGGTGGTGAACTAGAACCAGGAAAAGCAGATTGAGAGTTAAGGAAAGGATCTGTAGCAGCCACAGTTGAACAAACAGGAAATGGGCCATCCCAGGAGGCAGCAAGTGCACTGGCGCTAGAATCTTCCACCTCATACTAGAAACCCAACTGCTTGCTGAAAAACTGTTGAGGAGATCTAGGCCAAGAATGAGGAGGTAGATTTAGTGGCTTCTGAGGATCCTTAACTCTCAGCAGTCTGTCACTAAGATTACATGCTTCTGCAAGAGCGGTTCTCGTGACCTGGGATGCTGTTTCCCTCATTCCACCATAAGAAGCAAATAGCTATCTTCCAAGGAGAGTCTTTCCATACCCCCGCTCTTTTGTGCTTCCCCAACATACCATGCACCTACCTCTACCACAGCATCTATCACACAGAATTGTAATTATTTACTTGCAAATCTCCAGTCAACCTTAGAGATTTTCATGTTCCCTATATTCTCAACACTATGGATCAGGAGCACAAAAATACTGGTGGAGTGGGAAGGGATGTGATAGAAAGAGTCGATGGATGGGATGATGCGGGTAAGCAAATGGGATGAGATGGGGTGGGATGGATGGATGGTAGGGACAGAATGGATGAGGTGAGATAGAATGGATAAGTTGAAAGTGTATGTAGTACTCTTTTACTTTTGAGTAACATTTGGTCAGATATCAAAGAATCTTATTGAAGTATTCTGAATTTGAAATATTTCATAATTCTTCCAAGTCTAGTTATATTATAAAATTCCAAAATCCCATCCCAACTCACTTTGAAATTTTGGTTTTTCTAATATGTTTGGTAAGCCACTAAACAATGATCTCTCAATTAATTCCTTCATCCCCATCACGGTTGCCCCTCCAAAAGAAACAGCTGGTGCTCTTGAAGTACTCCATCTAGAAAATTCACAAAGAGAAAAATAAATTAAGGTAAAAAAAAATCAGGACCAGATCTAAGAATCTATTTACTGGCCTAAATGTGAGCAGATTAAAAAACAATGATATTGCATTCTTTAACCCAATGCTTCTCAAATTTCAATGTGCATATGAATCACCTGGGAATGTTGTTAAACAAAATGCAGATTATGATTCAGTAAGTCTGCATGGGCCTGAGATTCTGCATTTCTAACAAGCTCCCAGTAATGCTAATGTTGTTGATGTGCAGACCACACTTGTACTATCAATTAGAAAATATGATGGAAACTAATTTTTTTTTATAAAAGCAACCAAAACTCTAAAACATCCAGGAATTCATTTACAGGAATTATCCACAGTATCTATAGGAATAAAAAAATGAACTTATTAAAAGTCATAAAGGAGCTGAATTAGGTGAAAAGATATACCATGATCATGGATGGGAGAACTTCACAATGTAAAAATGTCAATTCTTCCCAAACTAATCTATAAATTCAAAGCAAAAATAATTTTTTATTTTATTTATTTATTTTATTTTTTTGCTGAGGAAAATTTGCCTTAAGCTATCATCTGTTGCCAATCTTCCTATTTTTGCTTGAGGAAGATTAGCCCTGAGCGAACATCTGTGCCAATCTTCCTGTATTTTGTATGTGGGTTGCCACCGTAGCATGGCCTCTTATGAGTGGTGTAGATCCACACCCGAGAACTGAACCCGGACCGCCAAAGCAGAGCACTCCGATCTTAACTGCTTGGCCATGGGGCTGGCCCCAAAAACAATTTTTTAAAAATCAAGATTCTTTAATGACATGTACTCTTGTTCTCCCTATCCCATTCCCCCAGAGCCACTGGCTGGGCCTCCACTCTACCCCTAGTCCCCACAGTATCAACGGAATCTCCTTCTCCAGACCCTTCTTAGGCTCCAAGAGGCCCCAAGAGCAACTACACTCACAGCAAGAAAGGCTGTGGACTCGGTAATTTGAAGATGTGAATTGGGATCCTAGCTTTACCAACACTTCCAAGATTCCCAAGAATAACAGTTTTATAATTTTGTGCAAATTGCTTAACCACTCAGTTACCTTGTGTAGAACATGGAGATAGTAATACTACCTCACAGAATGATCATTATGAGGGTTAAATGAGAGAAACTAACGCAAGCAAAAGTACAATGCCCAGTGTTTAACAGGTGCTCATAAACACAAGCATTCCTTTCTCTCTTCCTTTAATTTCACCTGGGTTGCATGAACTCTAACTGAAGTTACTAAAAATGTACATGACTCTTGGTGGGAGTCTGTAGGGCTGGTACACAAGGGGGCTCCACTCCCACTCCCCAAAATAACATGAGTCCATCCTTACTGAGCTGTGGCAAGATCCTCCATTCTGAATAGCTTTTCACATCCTTCAGTGTTCTTGGAAAAAGTTTCAGGCCCTGCTGGGTGAGAAACTGATAATACTGATTAGCAAACATCTCCAAATTTGTTCCCCACTATTTCACTAAGAAATGAGGGCTCTTTACACATTTTGTAATGCCAGTCCCCAGGCAGAAGGCCTGGAATGTGGTAAGCATTCAGTAAAAAAGTTTGTTAATAAAATAATGAGTAATGAATGAATATACAGGCTATTATGATTATTTGGACAAATGGAGGCAAGAGGAGGCCCTCCAGCTCCTTATATAATACCCCACAGACAAAAAACAGAAAAGTCTATTTCTCTATTCAGTTGTCCACTTCAGCACTATTTACACTAGAGATTATTGAAAACACTCCCAAAATTCCTAAGTTCCCACCTATAGGGAATGGTTAAGCAAATTACAGTACTACCAGCAGATAAAATATTATGTAGTTACCACAAATGAAGTTTATGGGAAGTTTTTAAGGAAACAGAAAAGTGCATGTGATGACATATTAATCTCAAAATACAAAATTATGTATCCAAGATAACATAATCTATGTAAAAACAAAAAATCTTAAGAACAAAAACAAAGGAATTTGCCATAATATAATAACGAAAATATTACAATGTTTGTCCTGGTGATGGAAGTATAGATTATTTTCCCTTTTTGTTTTATCTTTTTCTGTATTCACTCAATTTTCTTAAAAAACACATGTATAACTTCTTTGGTTAGAAAAGCTTTTTGTAAGTCACAAAATAAACAGAAGTTAAACAAAGGAAAAGAATCAACAACAAGAAGTGGGCCATGCAGTGAGAGCAGCGCTGGCTTTGGCAGGGTGAGCCAGCACCAGCAGAAGGACAGACACCAGTGCACATGCACCACACGGCAGCATCGTCCATCACCTCCCCTGACACAGTCTCACACTCAGCTTGTCCTCAAAGGTCGTCTCCACTCATCACGCAAAGACTTGAGGCATTTCCCTGCTTTTTCTGGTTTTCCTGGTGCACGCTCCTGGTTCCACTCCTCTTTGTTGTGAGTGCCCTTTTCAGACAGCCTTCTCTAACTTAAAACCAAATACCTCACTTCTAGAATGCAGGAGAAGACAGAATCATTGAGTCCATCAAACAGAAGCACTTACTGAATGCCTTCTATGCGATAGTCACTCTCCTGGTGTTGGATGGATTAGACAGGCAAGGCCCCTGCCCTCCTGGGGTTGTTGCAGACGGGGCTGGTCAAGATGCCAGGAAACTCAGACCTCAACTGGCGATGGCTTCTTCCAAATAAGACCTTTAAGTGGTTGTGTTGTTCCATTCAATCATCACACTTCACTTTAAGGAAGGCATTACCAATCTGACACTAGCTTTCCTGCAGTCAGAGAACTGGTTCTTATTATGCCAGGACTACACTCCTTGCCCCCAGCTAGGGAGATGACCCCTCCATGTCCTTCACTTCTATCAGTATGGGGCTTTGCACGCACATGGCAGCAACCAACATGTGTGGAATAATGAATGAGCAGAGATGGTGAGTGAATGAATGGAGATAACAGAAGCTACAAGAAAGATGTAGGGGAAAAAAAGATGGAATTGGATTCAGTGTCCAAGGACAGATAAATTTTGGAGAAAGTGATGAGGCTAAGAGCCCCCTAGGTACAGCCAAATGCCTGAGGGCAGGCCCTACAATGAGGAAAACTCTAGCATCTTCAAGGACCAGGGGGCGGACCAGGTGTGAAGGCGGGGGTGGCAACGAGAAAGAAGACTTGGGGAACAGATTATAAGATGGCTTCAAGGCAGGACTCAGAAGTCAGACTCGGTTCCCTAAGGCACTGGGCAGCCATGAAAAGTTGCAGAGCAATGAAGTGCCAAAGTCAAAGGGGCGATATAGAGAGGTCAATGAACAATGCTGGGAGAGAAGAGACAGGAAAAAAACCTGGGTGCAGAGAGCGGAGCCAGCTGAGGGATAGAGAGATCCAGAGAGCAACACACAGGCAGAGACACCAACTAGGTTTTGGGGGGGAGGATGGCCAAGAGTTGAGGGCACAGCAGGAGGCAACTACAACGTGGGAGGCTTCAAGAATGATGCAGTCTTTGTCCAATACTGAGAAGCTAAGAGGCTGCACAGATCCAACAGAAGAGAAGTGCTAACTCATGACTGGGATGCTCCATTTAAGACCAGCAGGCTGAAAGCCAACAAGTTCCGGTACCCGACCTACAGTGCATCCACGTAAATCTCTCATCCCCTTGTAACGTGAAACAAACCTCTTGTGGTGTTTTTGCATTCCTAAGAAACAAAAGTTTCAAGGAGATATCTTTTTAGATGAAAAAGGCAGGACTTAAGACAACATGTACACTAGACCCATTTTTATTAAAATTTTGTGCCCACGTATAAAATGCACAGGGAAATGTTAGCAATGACTATCTCTGGTCAGGCATCATGTGATTTTGATTTTTTCTCCCTTGTGCTAGCGATTTCCAAATTGTTTTACAAAGCAAACATACCCTGCTTTTTTTAATGGAAAAAAGTGATTTAACATAAGAGGCAGTGATGCCAGGCTTGGGAAGGGGTTCAAGGAAGAGCAGGTGCTGTCATTTCAAGAACACTCATAGCAAAAGGCCCATGGGCCCTCCCTGCAGGGCCTAGAACACCCTTCCTCCTTCCTGGTCTGGCCAGCTGGTTCCACTTACCCTCCAAACTTGGCTTCCTTGGCTCCCTTTCCAGGAAGCCTTCCTGATACACCTGCTCCAATGTGAGCCCATCACAGGGCAGATGTTTACCAGAAATTCTGGGGCAGGCCCTGCAATCTGCACTTAGGTGGCACTCCAAGTGCACCTGATGCAGGTGGTTTACAGCCCACACTTTGAGGACATGGGTCTTTCCTTTGGTCCAAGTGAGAAAAGTCACCTTAAATCCCACTTTCCCACACAGGAACCCTACAATGAGTAGTTGAGATATAAACCAATGATTCTCAGCCTGCAGCAATTTTGCTACCCCACCAGCACGGGGACACTTGTCAACATCTGAAGAAAATGTTGGTCACAGCTGGGAGGCCACTACTGGCATCTAGTGAGTAGAGGTCAGGGATGCTGCTAAACAGCCTACAGAGCACAGGAGAGCCCCCCACAACAGGAATGATCAGACCCAAAATGCCAATAGTGCCCAGGGTGACAAACTCTGCATATAAATGAAAGATGAAAAAAATCAGAAGCCAGCATCATGGCAGAATGAGCTTTCCCCTTTAAACTCTCCCCCAGCTAAGACACAACAAAAAGGACACTCGCATACCAACAGAGAACACTCACACAACACAAAAGACACCTGAGAGATCCACACAGCCTTGCATCTGACAGTGGAGATGCTGGAACCGCCAGAGGAAGTGGGGAGAGGTAAGGAGAAATCCTCCCCCTCCGTGTTTAATTGGCGACTCCAGGTCAATGTGGCTCCTGGAGCTGGGGGCGGGGGGTGGCACTCCATGGGAAAACTGTCACTCTCCAAATTCTCTCACAGCCTGTGGGGAATTCCCACACAGAGGAGACTGAACAGTTGTGGGGGTGCCGCCATCATTCGAGCACCCTAGGAGAGCAGATAGTGAGGGAAGAACAAGAAGCCCCCAGGATCAGACAGGTGAAGGAGAGAGCCCCTCCCCCCACATGCTCAGAGCTTCAGCACAAACAGGTCAGTCAAAGCACCCAGGGATCCCAGCCGGCTCAGAATACACAGCGCTTGACCCCCACCCAGTGGTGGCAGGTGGAAGCTGCAAGCAAATGTCTTCAGCATGACGAAAAACAAACCCATGCCCTCAAACAGTGTGCAAAAATGTATCAAATCACCAGACCAGAAGGAAAATGACAAGCACCCAGAAATCAATCCTGAAGGCACAGAAACTTATAACCTAAATGACAGAGAATTCAAAATAGCTATCATAAAAAAGGTCAACAAGTTACAAGAAAACACAGATAGACAATTCAATGAAATCAGGAATTTCTTCACAGAGGAGATTGAAACCATAAAGAAAAACCAATTAGAAATGTTGGAGATGAAAACACAATGGAGTAGATAAAGGAGGATCTGAAATCTTTAAAGAACAGATCTGAAAACGTGGAGGAAAGAATTAGCATTATTGTGGATATGAATACAGAAGTACTCCAGATAGAGGGGGAAAGAGAACTAAGACTAAAAAGAAATGGCAATCTTCCTACTTTTTAGCTTGAGGAAGATTAGCCCTGAGCTCACACCCATGCCAGTCCTCCTTTATTTTGTATGTGGGAGGCCCCCATAGCATGGCTGATGAGTGAAGTAGGTCCAGGCCTGGGATCCAAACCCACGAACATGGTCCACTGAAATGGAGTGCACAGAACTTTTAACCACTCAGCCGTGGGGCTGGCACCTGTGGGGAGGTTTTTGATTACTGATTCAATCTCCTTACTTATTATGAGTCCATTCAAAATTTCTATTTTTCCATGAGTTACTTTTAAAGAATTGCGTGTTTCTAGGAATTTGTGGAGTGCCATCAGCATCATGGTGGAGCGAGCTTTCCCCCTTAGACTCTCCCCCGCTAAGATACAACAAAAGGACATTCAAATACCAACAGAGGACATTCACACAACACAGAAGACATCTGAGAGATCCACGAAGTGCTGGAACCCCCAGAGGAAGTGGAAGGAGGTAAAAACTCCTCTCCTTCCCCAATGACAGCAACCCTGGGACCAGGACTGTGCAGCTCTCTGGGGGGGGGGGCAGTCCTCTGCAGGAAAACATTGCTTTCCAAGTTCTCTCACAGCCTGTGGGATATTTCCATATGGAGGTGCTGAACTGTTGCAGGGGTGTCTTCATCAAGCTAGCACCCCAGGAGAGCAGACAGCGAGGGAAGAGCAAGAAGCCCCTGGGATTGGATAGGTGAAAGAAAGACCCCTCTCCCACCTGGTGCTTCAGCTCAGCTGGTCGGCCAGAGCGCCTGCAGATCGTGGCAGGCTCAGAATACACGGCTCTTGACCCCCATCTAGTGGTGGCAGGTGGAAGCTGCAACCAGATATTTTCAGCACGAGGAAAAATAAGCCCACGCCCTCAAACAGTGTGCAAAAATATATTAAATCTCCAGACCAGAAGGAAAATGACAGGCACCCAAAATCAATCCTGAAGAAACAGAAATTTATAACCTAAATGACAGAGAATTCAAAATAGCTATCACAAAAAAGCTCAACAAATTACAAAAAAATACAGGTAGACAATTCAATGAAATCAGGAACTTCTTCACAAAAGAGATTGAAATTATAAAGAAAAACCATCAGAAATGTTGGAGATGAAAAACACAATGGAAGAGAGAAAGGAAAATCTGGAATCTTTAAAGAACAGAGCTGATAATATGGAGGAAAGAATTAGCAATATTGAGGATAGGAATGCAGAAATGCTGCAGATGGAGGAGAGAGAACTAAGACTAAAAAGAAATGAAGAAATGCTCTGAGAAATATCTGACTCAATTAGGAAATGCAACATAAAGATTATAGGTATTCCAGAAGGAGAAGAGAGGGAGAATGGAGCAGAGAGCTTGTTCAAAGAAATAATAGCTGAGAACTTCCCAAACCTGGGGAAGGAGCTAGAAATACAAGTGAATGAAGTCAATAGATCTCCTAAACATATCAACATGACAAGACCCTCTCCAAGGCATATAGTAGTAAAGCTGGCAAAAGTCAATGACAAAGAAAAAATATTAAGGGCAGCAACAACAACAAAAAATAATCACACACAAAGGAAGTCCTATCAGGCTCTCAGCTGATTTCTCAGCAGAAACTCTACAGGCTAGGAGAGAGTGGAATGATATATTCAAAATTCTGAAAGACAAAAAACTTTTCATCCAAGAATACTCTATCCAGTGAAAATATCCTTCAGATATGATGGAGAAATAATAACCATCCCAGATAAACAAAAGCTAAGGGAGTTCATTGCCGCAAGACCCCCACCACAAGAAATGCTCAAGAAGGCCCTCATGCCTGAAAACAAAAAAAAGGGAAGGGATACAAACCTTTGAGCAAGGAGAAAAATAGGTAGACAAAACCAGAAAAATCGCAGCTCTCTATCAGAATAGGTGAGCAAACACTTAACTATAAACATCAAGATTAAGGGAAGGAAAAACCCCCAAAATAAATGTAACCTCATCACTTTAAACACACACTCACAACACAAGGTGGAATAAGTTGTGACAATAATAACGTAGAAGCGGAAGAGGATAGGGATGGAATAGACTTAGTCTAAGGAAATAAGAGACCATCAGAAAATGGACTAGCTCATCCATGAGATTGTTTTATACAAACCTCATGGTAAGCACTAAACAAATAATCAGAACAGAATCGCCTATGAAAAACAAGGAGAAAACTAAGAGAATCATCATGCAGAACTACCAAACTGAATTGGTAGTCCAAAACACACGGGACAAGAAACAAAGGAAATGCAAAAGAACCAGAAAATGAGCAATAAAATAGCAACATTAAGCCCTCATATATCCATGACCACTCTAAATGTAAATGGATTGAATTCTCCCATCAAAAGACACAGAGTGGTGGGATGGATTAAAAAACAAGACCCAACAATATGCTGCCTCCAGGAAACACATCTCAGCTCTAAAGACAAACACAGACTCAGAGTGAAAGGATGGAAGACAATACTCCAAGCTAATGACAAACAGAAGAAAGCAGGTGTTGCCATACTTATATCAGACAAAGTAGACTTCAAGATAAAACATGTAATGAGAGACAAAGTGGGACAGTATATAACGCAAAAGGGACACTCCACCAAGAAGACATATCACTTACAAATATATATGCACCCAACACAGGCACACGAAAGTACATAAAGCAACTATTAACAAACCTAAAAGGAGATATTAACAACAACAGAATAATAGCAGGGGACATTAACACCCCACTTACATCAATGGATAGATCATCCAGACAGAAAGTCAGTAAGGGAATAGTGAACTTAAAGGAAAAACTAGATGAGATGGACTTAATAAATATATACAGAGCACTCTATCCCAAACCAGAAGATTACACATTCTTCTCAAGTGCACGTGGAACATTCTCAAGGATAGACCATATGTTGGGAAACAAGGCAAGCCTCTATAAATTTAAGAAGATTGAAATCATAACAAGCATCTTTTCTGACCATAATGCTATGAAACTAGAAATCAACTACAAGAAAATAACTGGGAAAGTGACAGAAGTGCAGAGACAACAACATGCTACTGAACAACCAGTGAATCATTGATGAAATTAAAGGAGAAATCAAAAAATATCTGGAGACAAACGAAAATGAAAATACACCACACCAACTCATATGGGGTGCAGCAAAATTGGTCCTGAGAGGGAAACTCATAGCAATACAGGCCCACCTTAACAAACAAGAAAAGTCCCAAGTAAGCAACCTTAAACTACACCTAACAGAACTAGAAAAAGAAGAACAAAGCCCAAAGTCAGCAGGAGGGAGATAAAAATTAGAGCAGAAGTGAAATTGAAACCAAAGAAAACAGTAGAAAGGATCAATGAAACAGAGCTGGTTCTTTGAGAAGATAAACAAAATTGACAAACCCTTAGCCAGACTCACTAAGGAAAAAGAGAGACGGGCCAGCCCAGTGGCGCAGCAGTTTAGTTCACACTTGGCAGCCCAGGGTTCACCAGTTCAGATCCCGGGCACCTGCTGATGCACTGCTTGTCAGCCATGCTGTGGCAGCATTCCATGTAAAGTAGAGGAAGATGGGTACGGATGTTAGCCCAGGGCCAATCTTCCTCAGCAAAAAGAGGAGGATTGGCAAAGGATGTTAGCTCAGGGCTAGTATTCCTCAGAACAACAACATAAAAAAATCAGTTGCTTTTCCATATGCTAATAACAAACTAACAGAACGAGAACTCAAAAACATAATCCCATTTACAATCACAACAAAAAGATAAAATATCTAGGAAAAAATTTAATCAAGGAGATGAAAGACCTATACAATAAAAACTATAAGACATTATTGAAAGAAATCGATGAGGACATAAAGAACTGGCAAGATATTCCATGCACATGGATTGGAAGAATAACCATAGTTAAAATGTCCATACTACCTAAAGCAATCTACAGATTCAATACAATCCCAACCAGAATCCCCATGACATTCTTCACGGAAATAGAACAAAGAATACTAAAGTTCATATGGGGCCACTAAAGACCCTGAATAGCTAAAGCAACCCTGAGAAAAAAGAACAAAGCTGGAGGCATCACAATCCCTGACTTCAAAATATACTACAAAGGTATAGTAATCAAAACAGCATGGTACTGGTACAAAAATAAACACACAGATCAATGGAACAGAATTGAAAGCCCAGAAATAAAACCCCACAGCTACAAAC
Source organism: Tapirus indicus (assembly GCA_031878705.1). Taxonomy (NCBI): domain Eukaryota; kingdom Metazoa; phylum Chordata; class Mammalia; order Perissodactyla; family Tapiridae; genus Tapirus; species Tapirus indicus. Next base: position 99,422,929 of record CM062920.1, read on the forward strand.
AGCTAATCTTTGACAAAGGAGCTAAGAACTTACAACGGAGAAAGGAAAGTCTCTTCAGTAAATGGTGTTGGGAAACTGGACAGTCACACGCAAAAGAATGAAAGTAGACCATCTTCTTTCACCATACACAAAAATTAACTCAAAATGGATCAAAGACCTGAAAGTGAGACCTGAAACTATAAAACCCCTAGAAGGAAATATAGGCCGTACACTATTTCAAATCAGTCATAAGGGGATCTTTTCAAATTCCATGTCTACTCTGACAAGGGAAACAAACAAAATAAACAACTGGGACTTCATCAGATTAAACAGCTTCTACAACGCAAACGAAACCAGGATCAAAATGAATAAAGAACCCACCAGCAGGGAGAAAATATTTGCAAGTTATAGATCCAACAAGGGGCTAATATCCATAATATATAAAGAACTCACACAACTGAACAACAAAAAAACAAACCACCAGATCAAAAAACAGGCAGAGATTATGAACAGATACTTCTCCAAGGAAGATATACAGATGGCCAATAGGCACATGAAAAGATGCTCAATATCACTAATCATCAGGGAAATGCAAATCAAAACTATGCTAAGATATCACCTTACATCCGTTAGAATGGCTATAATCACCAAAACAAAAAACAACAAATGTTGGAGACACTGTGGAGAAACGGGAACCCTCATTCACTGCTGGTGGGAATGCAAACTGGTGCAGCCTCTATGGAAAACAGTATGGAGAGTCCTCAAAAGATTAAAAATAGAAATACCTTATGATCCAGCAATCCCACTCTTGGGCATCTACCCAATGGACATGAAATCAACCATCACAAGAGGCGTATGCACCCCTATGTTCATTGCAGCATTATTCACTATAGCCAAGAAGTGGAAGCAACCCAAGTGTCCCTCGACTGATGATTGCATAAAGAAGATGTGGCATATACATACAATGGAATACTACTCAGCCATAAGAAAAGACACAATTGTCCCATTTGCAACAACATGGAAGGACCTAGAGGGTATTATGTTAAGTGAAATAAGCCAGAGAGAGAAGGACAGACACTGCATGAATTCACTCATATATGGAATATAAATGAACACACGGACAGAGAGAACTGATTGGTGGTTACCAAGGGGAAGGGGGGTGGGGGGTGGGCACAAGGGGTGAAGGGATGCATCCACATGGTGACCGACAAACAATAATGTACAACTAAAACCCCACAATGTTAATAAACTATTAAGCCATCAATTTTAAAAAAAATGAGTCTTGTAAAAAAAAAAAGACAAGATTGTCCCATTTGCAACAACATGGATGGACCTTGAGGGTATTATGTTAAGCAAAATAAGCCCAACAGAAAAAGACAAACACTGCATGATTTCACTCATAAGTGGAATATAAACTAACACATGGACAGAGACAACTGTTTGGTGGTTACCAGGGGGATGGGGGGGTGAGGGGTGGGCACAAGGGGTGTAGGAATGCATTTATATGGTGAATGACAAACAATAATGTACAACTAAAACTTCACAATGTGATGAACTATTAGGACATCAATAGAAAAAAAATCGGAAGCCCCAAGCCCCCAGTGTCAGCAAGGCTCTTTGAGAAGACAGGCTGGCAAACCAGAGAAAGCAGAGGTTTCCCAGCCACAGAAAACTGGGTTCTGACTCTGACACTGGCTTTAAGCAAGTGACATTCTCACTGTAAAATGGGGATAATTGTACTTGTCTGGAAGTGGCTGACAACAGCAATAACAGCATCACATGCCATCAGTTCTAAGATGCGCATTGCTTTCACCTCAACATCTCTAAAAACTGGGATGAATCTTACGATTAATACCATGGCATAGTTTAATTGGCAGCATTTTATTATAGTTTTTAAATCCTCTATAGACAACACACGTCCTCCTTACTGCTTATGCCTGGGGGGCGGCTCCCACTGCTCAGCCTCAGGGGGCAGATGAACAGAGAAAGTAGGACTGTGCCCGAGGTCACCAGCTAGTTCAAGATGGAGACAGGATTGAGTCCAGCTGTCTAGATTCAAAGCCTGGGTCTTTCCACTCCTCCCAGCTCCCTCCTTGGAGGGGAGTTCAAAAGGACACTTCTGGCATTGATAAAATGTTTATACAAGTAAGAATCTAGAGGCTGTATATGAAAATATTAACACGGTGTCTGGGGATGGTGGGATTTTACAGTTTCCTTTTGTTTCTTGGTATCCTCTCATTTTTTTCAGTGAATACACAATACTGGTCCAGGGAGATGGGCCAGTGGTGGGTGCCCACATCGGTGCTGCCCAGGGACAGGAGGTCCCGAAAGGTGGCAGAGGAGAAGGTGATGGCTAATGTGCACTCACACAACCCTGCTCACTCTCAGCCACAACTCCACCGGGCGGCACGTCCTAATGCCTGAGCACATCCTGGAGGGCAGAGGGGTCACTGACACAGAAACCAACATGTGCACCGGGAAAATTAGATGATGGAAACTAGGGGACACTGGCTTTTATCCTGTTACTGATGAGAAGCCACGAGCCTCCAGAAACATTTCAAATAAAAGACGAATACCTGACTTACCAAAAGTTCCTAAATCTTCCAAATACTCAGCAGTCTTTAATCGATAATCCCTAACTTTTTTCGAAATCTTGTCCTCAGTGTCCCAGAGCCTCAAAGTTATTTTGTGAAAATTTATTTTCTTTAGTAACTCCTTTGTCACGTTGATGTTAAAAGTTTGAGTCCATGACACCCAGACTTTGTCCCCTTCATGCCACGGCCTCACGGTCTGTGTAAAAGAACACCACGAGACGTTAAGTGTGGAGAGCGAGGAGGATCAGCAGTCGGAGTTTAACTGCCACTGCCAGCCACGCCCTTACTGGCAGTGAAGCCGGGCCCTGCTCTCCACCTGTCGACTTCTGTGCCTGTCTCTCTCCCAGCTCCCAAATCACATCAGGAAATGGGTGTCACGGACTGGGCCCATCACACCTCTGGCTTCCTCAGAAACAAAGTCAAAGCAACTACCTGCAGTGTCCTTTCCAATGACGTCCCAGCACTGATCCAGAGCCAGGCCAGATGCAGGAGCATGCACGTGTGTGGGCAGATGGGTATGCACACACATGTACTCACACAAAGAAAAAAATCACAAGAGCTCCAAAATCTTTTGAAACACCAAAGAAATTACCAGGTAAAAATATCTAAATAGCAAGTCATGTAACTGGCATTATTAGGTCAGTGCAGATTCTCATTCAATAGGTCTGGGGTGGGGCCCAAGAGTCTGCATTTCTAGCAAGTTCCAGGGGAAGTGAACACACTTTGTAGAGTGAGTATTAGGCTATGTGCTACACGCAAGGCTACACACACACCTTTACTTCTGAGTCCAGGAACACTTTGGCCACCACTGGAAACACCACAACGTCAACTTTTTTAGGCTCTCCGTCATCCGGTAGAAGGAAATACTCAATGTGGTAGAAATGGCGAAACTTTGCAGCAAGTTTGTCCATTTTAGAGTGTTTCCTGTATTTTTCAATCAAACTTGTATATCTTCCTTTATGACCTAGAAGATATAGATTTAATGAGTCTTGTTTTAACCTCATAAGTAAAAGCAGACCTATCTCCACAGTTCCCTGGAACCAAGAAAGAGCCCAATGCTGTGGGAGGCCACATACACCCATGCTGCTTACCCAACTCGGGGGTAAGATACAGGGCCAGTCCTCCCACCCAGCACAGAAGCAGGACTGGGACTCGACACCAGGGTGCAAAATTTAGTAAGTGACTCTGAGAGTGAGCATCTCCTTCAACTTTTCACCTTAGGCAATTCACCTGCTTCACCCTAGCCTCAGCAGTAAGAAGCAGGTAAAGGAAAAAATCACAGTGCAATGTGGTTTATGTAACAGCAGCAGCATAAACAAGGTTCTGAGGTACAATAGAGGAGGCAGGAGTGAACTGTGCCTGGGAGTGGTAGGGGAAAGTCCCCCAGGGGACCTCAGCAGAATCTTGTAAGGGCAAAGCTGGCAGACATTCCAGGCAGAGGGCAGAACCCAGCAAAACCTCATGAGCGAAGCTACACAATGTGGGGTGGAGGGGTGACAGGATGCAGAAGGGAAGGCTGGGCTTCAGCCAGAGGCCAGAGCCTCCACGGCCTGCCCTTGACCTTAAACTGAACCCTCCATGCTGGGGCTTTACTCACCATAAGGAGATGCTTCAGGAGCCCCATAAATTTTTAATCCAAATTTCATTCTATAAAAATATGACTACATTTAAAGCTGTAGTTCTAAAATTTCAAGTTTTTAATACCCAGGAGACTGCTTCTGTATTGATTTTGTGCCACCAGAAGAGTTAGCTGTTGTGCAGTTTGGAATAAAGCTTCTCCTGCCAGTCCTTGGGAGGCATTAGAATGTCTCGTGAAGGTGCAAGTGACCAGAAAGCCTGCAGCATTTCACAGGTCTGTGGTTCTGATTCAATCCAAGGTGGGCCAGCAAGTGGACACACAGACCCTCTCATTTCCTGTCGATGGGAGGCCGAATTGCTACAACCTCTCTGGTGGGCAATTGGACAATAGCTATCAAAAAATGTAAACACATACCTTAAACCCAGCAATTCCACTTCTTGACATTCAGGCTACACAAGTGCCCACACATATGCACAGAAATGTACATACAAGGATGTCTATTGCAGAATTGTAACAGAAAAAAAACTTGGAAACAACCTAAATGTCCCCCAATAAGGGGTAGGATAAATTACAGACAGACAATAGAACACTATATAGGTGTTCAACAGCAAAGTAAAACAAACAGCAAAACAACAGCAAAGTGAAAACAAGTATGCTCATATCCTCTAAGATATCTAAGACATACTGTCAAATTTTTGTAAAGCAAGTTGTAGAAGAGAATGTGTAGGATCTCATTTCTCTTAAACTATTTATATAAACATTTATAAACAAATCCATAAATATTCAGGTATTAAAAGAAAAACCATTGAACCTAGAATTCCATATCCAGCCAAAGTCATGTCCTTCAAAGGTACTGGCGTGATAAAAACACTCCCAGGCATGCAAGGCCTGCTCAAGTTTTGCTACACCAAGATCTATTTTGTAAATGCCTTTGGAGGAAGTACCAAAACAAGAAAACAAGTCTAGAAGATGTTGCAAGAAATGTGAGGATTAAAGATGATCAAATAAGCATCAATTTTCTTTTGGTTGGCATGTGCCAGATGTCTTTTTCCAGGCTCTTTTGCTTGATATCAAAAGACCCAAGATAAAAAGCATCAGTATGGATAGAGGAGATCAGACATAATGACAAAAAGTTCAATTCACCAAGAAGATAGGTCAATTCTAAACATGGTATACACCTAATGGATATTCTCCAAAATATGTGAGGCAACAATTAACAGAACTACAAGAAGTTGAAATTAATCATCATGGGGGTGGGAATAGCTTAAGTAGAAAAAAGAAAAAGCATATCAAAAAGTGGAGTACTTTTCTCTGCCCCTAATCTTGGGGTTCAACCATGTGACTTGCTTTGGCCAATCAAACCTTAGCAAGTGGGAGGTGCACAGAGCCTTGAACAGTGCTTGGGTGACTGGGCTTGCCCTCTTGTGTCTCTGCCTTTCTATATTAAGAATGTGTCTGGAGAGAGAGGACGTCAGCATCATGGTGGAGTGAGATTCCCTCTTTGAATCTCTGCCCTCTAAGACACAACTAAAACATCATTCGCATTCCAACAGAGCTCAATCAAACACCGCAAACGACTTCTAAGAAACCCCTGCTGCAATACCTCGGATGGTGGAGGCGCGGGAAGCCCCAAAGGATGTGAGGAGAGGTAAGAAGTTGTACTCCCCCTCCCCAATCGATCAGCAAAGACAGACAGCGTGGCTCGCAGACAGAGGGGCGAGGGGCGGCCCACTGCGGGGAAAACTATCGCCCTCCAGGTGCTCTCACAGACTGTCGAGAGATCCCCACCGGGAAGCAACGATGGACTGTTTTGGGGGTGTAGCAAACGCCCTAAGAGAGCCAGAAAGGAAACCTCCAGGTCGAGCAGGAGAAAGAGAGAACCCCTCCCCCCACACACCCTGTGTTTCAGCATAATCCCTCTGGGGACTTCAGCGGCCTCAGAGCATACCGCTCACGATCTCCATCCAGTGGCAGCAGGTGGAAACTGCAGGACCAACTTCAAGATGAGAGGAAAAAATAAAGAGGTCGGATCCATGCGACGGTCTGTTATGTCTACAGACCAAAAGGAAAATGACAAACACCCGGAAACCAACCCTGAAGGCACAGAATTCAATAACCTGAATGACAGAGAATTCAAAATAGCTATCATAAACAAACTCAACGAAATACAAGAGAACACACAGAAACAAATCAATGAATTCAGGGATTTCATCACAAAAGAGATTGAAACCATAAAGAAAAACCAATCAGAATTATTGGAAATGAAAAACAAAATGAATGAGATAGTGGAAAAAATGGAGTCTTTAAAGAGCAGAACTGACAATATAGAGGAACGAATTAGCATTATCGAGGATAGCCATGCAGAAACGCTCCAGATAGAGGAGGAGAGAGAGCTAAGACTAAAAAGAAATGAAGAAATTCTTCAAGAAATATCAGACTCAATGAGGAAAAGCAACATAAGGATAATAGGTATTCCAGAAGGAGAAGAAAGAGAAAAAGGAGCAGAGAGTTTGTTCAAAGAAATAATACCTGAGAACTTCCCCAACCTAGGGAACGAGAGGGAAATAACAGTGAATGAAATCAATAGATCACCTAAATATATAAACAGGAATAAAAAATCATCTCGCCACATAGTAGCAAACTTGAAAAATATCCGTGACAAGGAAATAATATTAAGGGCAGCTAGACAAAAAACCAAAATAACATACAAAGGAAACCCCATCAGGCTCTCAGCTGATTTCTCAACAGAAAACTCTACAGGCTAGGAGAGACTAGAATGATATATTCAAAATCATGAAAGACAAAAACCTTCAGCCAAGAATACTTTATCCAGCAAAAATATCCTTCAAATATGATGGAGAAATAATAACTTTCCCTGATAAACAAAAGCTAAGAGAGTTCATCACAAGACCCCCACTAAAAGAAATGCTCAAGAAGGCCCTTAGGCCTGAAAAAAAAATGAGAAAGGGGATACAAAGATTTCAGCAAGGAGAAAAGCAAGGAGACTAAACCAGAACAAACTACAGTTGGATAACACCAAAAATTAATTCAAGCTCATCACTGGAAACATACATTCATGACACAATCTGGAATAAAGAGATAACAAATAAGGAGGGGAAGAGGTAAGGGATTGAATCGACCCAGCCTCAGGAAAAAGGAGGCATCTGAAAATGTACTATCTTATCCGGGAGATCGCTTATATAAACCTCATGGTAACCACTAAACAAATAACCAGAAGAGAACCACACATGACAAATAAAGAGAAAACTATAAACAAATAAAGAGAAATCAGCATGCAGAAATACGAAATTGAATTTGCAGTCCAAAACACAAGGGACAAGAAACGAAGGAAATGCAAAAGAACCAGAAAATGAACAATAAAATAGCAACATTAAACCCTCATATATCAATAATCACTCTAAATGTAAATGGATTGAATTCTCCCATCAAAAGACACAGAGTGGCAGGATGGATTAAAAACCAAGATCCAACAATCTGCTGCCTCCAGGAAATACATCTCAGCTCTAAAGACAAACACAGACTCAAAATAAAAGGATGGAAAACAATACTCCAAGCTAATGGCAAACAAAAGAAAGCAAGAGTAGCCATACTTATATCAGACAAAGTAGACTTCAAGATAAAAGAGGTAATGAGAGACAAAGAAGGGCAATATATAATGATAAAAGGGACACTTCACCAAGAAGACATAACAATTACAAATATCTATGCACCCAACACAGGAGCACCAAAGTACATAAAACAACTGCTAAAAAACCTAAAAGGAGATATTAACAATAACACAATAATAGTAGGGGATCTTAACACCCCACTTACATCAATGGATAGATCATCCAGACAAAAAGTCAATAAGGAAATAATGACTTAAATGAAAAACTAGACGCGACGGACTTAATAGATATATACAGAGCACTCCACCCAAAAAAAGCAGAGTACACATTCTTCTCAAGTGCACATGGAACATTCTCAAGGATAGACCATATATTAGGAAACAAGGCAAACCTCTATAAATTTAAGAAAATTGAAATCATTATAAGCATCTTTTCTGATCACAAGGCTGTGAAACTAGAAATCAACTGCAAGGAAAAAACTAGGAAAGGGACAAAGATGTGGAGACTAAACAACATGCCACTGAACAACCAATGGGTCATTGATGAAATTAAAGGAGAAATCAAAAGCTATCTGGAGACAAATGAAAAAGAAAATACACCATACCAACTCATATGGGACGCAGCAAAAGTGGTCCTGAGAGGGAAATTCATAGCAATACAAGCCCACCTTAACAAACAAGAAAAATCCCAAATAAATAACCTTAAACTACACCTAACAGAATTAGAAAAAGAACAGACAATGCCCCAAATCAGCAGAAGGAGGGAAATAATAAAAATCAGAGCAGAAATAAATGAAATTGAAACCAAGAGAAAGTAGAAAAGATCAATGAAACAAAGAGCTGGTTCTTTGAGAAGATAAACAAAATTGACAAACCCTTAGCCAGACTCACTAAGAAAAAAAGGGAGAAGACTCAAATAAATAAAATTAGAAATGAAAGAGGAGAAATTACAACAGATACCACAGAAATACAAGGGATTATTAGGGAATACTATGAAAAACTTTACGCCAACAAATTGGACAACCTAAAGGAAATGGACAAATTCTTGGACACATACAACCTCCCAAAACTGAATCAAGAAGAAATAGAGAATCTGAATAGACCAATCACAAGTAAAGAGACTGAAAGAGTAATCAAAAACCTCCCAAAAAATAAAAGTCCAGGACCAGATGGCTTCCCTGGAGAATTTTACCAAACATTCAAAGAAGATTTAGCACCTATCCTTTTCAAACTATTCCAAAAAATAGAGGAAGATGGAATACTTCCCAACATATTCTATGAGGCCAACATCATCCTGATACCAAAGCCAGACAAGGACAATACAAAGAAGGAAAACTACAGGCCAATATCACTGATGAACATAGATGCAAAAATCCTCAACAAAATATTGGCAAACCGAATACAGCAATACATCAAAAAGATCATACACCACGACCAAGTGGGATTTATACGAGGGACACAGGGATGGTTCAACATCAGCAATCAATCAATGTAATACACCACATTAACAAAATGAAGAATAAAGACCACATGATCATCTCAATCGATGCAGAGAAGGCATTCGACAAGATCCAGCATCCATTTATGATAAAAACTCTCAACAAAATGGGTATAGAAGGAAAGTACCTCAACATAATAAGGGCCATATATGACAAACCTACAGCAAACATCCTACTCAACAGGGAAAAACTGAAAGCCATTCCTTTGAGGACAGGAACAAGACAAGGGTGCCCACTCTCACCGCTCTTATTCAACATAGTACTGGAAGTGCTGGCCAGAGCAATTAGGCAAGAAAAAGGAATAAAATGACTCCAAATAGGCAATGAAGAAGTGAAACTCTCACTATTTGCAGACGACATGATCTTATACATAGAAAACCAAAAAAATTCCATTGGAAAACTACTAGAAATAATCAACAACTATAGTGAAGTGGCAAGGTATAAAATCAACTTACAAAAATCAATTGCATTTCTATACACTAACGATGAGCTAACAGAAAGAGAACTCAAAAAGACAATCCCATTTACAATTGCAACAAAAAGAATAAAATATCTGGGAATAAATTTAACCAAGGAGGTAAAAGACCTATACAATGAAAACTATAAGACACTATTGAAAGAAATTGAGGGAGACATAAAGAAATGAAAAAATATTCCATGCACATGGATTGGAAGAATAAACATAGTTAAAATGTCCATTCTACCTAAAGCAATCTACAAATTCAATGCAATCCCAATCAGAATCCCAATGTCATTCTTCACGGTAATAGAACAAAAACTACTGAAATTCATATGGGGCAACAAAAAAACCCGAATAGCTAAAGCAATTCTGAGAAAAAAGAACAAAGCTGGAGGCATCACAATCCCTGATTTCAAAATATACTATAGAGCTATAGTAATCAAAACAGCATGGTACTGGTACAAAAATAGACACACAGATCAATGGAACAGAATTGAAAGCCCGGAAATAAAACCACACACCTATGGACAGCTAATCTTCGACAAAGGAGCAAAGAACATACAATGGAGAGAGGGAAGTCTCTTCAATAAATGATGCTGGGAAAATTGGACAGCAACATGCAAAAGAATGAAAGTAGACCATCTCCTATCGCCATACACAAAAATCAATTCAAAATGGATCAAAGACCTGAAAGTGAGACCTGAAACTATAAAACTCCTGGAAGAAAATATAGGCAGTACACTAATTGAGATTGGACATAAAGGGATCCTTTCAGATTCCATGTCTACTCAGACAAGGGAAACAAAAGAAAAAATAAACAAGTGGGACCTCATCAGACTAAAGAGCTTCTACAAGGCAAATGAAACCAGGATCAAAATGAATAGACAACCCACCAGCTGGGAGAAAATATTCGCAAATCGTTTGTCTGACAAGGGATTAATCTCAGTAATATATAAAGATCTCATACAACTGAGCAACAAAAAAAAAAAAACAAACAAGGCGATCAAAAAATGGGCAGAGGATATGAACAGACATTTTTCCAAGGAAGACATACAGATGGCCAATAGGCACATGAAAAGATGTTCAACATCACTAATCATCAGGGAAATGCAAATCAAAACTACACTAAGATATCACCTGGCACCCGTTAGAATGCCAGGTAATAATAATCACAAAGACAAATAACAAATGCTGGAGAGGTTGTGGAGAAACGGGGACCCTCATTCACTGCTGATGGGAATGCAAACTGGTGCAGCCTCTATGGAAAACAGTATGGAGAGTCCTCAAAAGATTAAAAATAGAAATACTGTATGATCCCGCAATCCCACTCTTGGGCATCTACCCAATGGACATGAAATCAACCATCACAAGAGGCTTATGCACCCCTATGTTCATTGCAGCATTATTCACTATAGCCAAGAAGTGGAAGCAACCCAAGTGTCCCTCGACTGATGATTGGTTAAAGAAGATGTGGTATAGACATACAATGGAATACTACTCAGCCATAAGAAAAGACACAATTGTCCCATTTGTAACAACATGGATGGACCTAGAGGGTATTATGTTAAGTGAAATAAGCCAGAGAGAGAAGGACAGACACTGCATGAATTCACTCATATATGGAATATAAATGAACACACGGACAGAGAGAACTGATTGGTGGTTACCAAGGGGAAGAGGGGTGGGGGGTGGGCACAAAGGGTGAAGGGTTACATCTACATGGTGACGGACAAACAATAATGTACAACTAAAACCCCACAGTGTTATAAACTATTAAGACATCAATTAAAAAAAAAAAAAGAATGTGTCTGGGCTAGCCCACATGTCCGGAGAAGGATGAAAAGCATGTGACGCAGAGCCAAGCCACTGCAGGGAGCCCAACCTGGGCTCATCCAGAAGAACAAGGGATTCCTGTTTGAAGCCACGGAATTGGGGAGCTTGTTTGGGTTTGTTACACAGTATTTTTGTGGCAATAGCTAATTGATATACCTTGACACTCAGAGATTTTGATTCAATACTTCTGAGAATCTGTATTTTAAACAAGGAATTAAGTAATGTACAACTTAACTTACGGGAAGCAATGCCTTAACCTCTCCATCGTTTCTTCATCTGCAAAAGGCAGAAATAACATCTCCTACTTCTTAGGGCTGTCGAGAGAGGTAAGTATTGAAGCCCATACTATCCCTGACTTTTCTGGCCCACAGATGCTCCCTAAACTTGCAGTTTCTTTCCTGACCTCTGCTCCTGGCATCAGCCATCCCACTTGGGGGAACCAGGGGAGGGTGGAGGCAGCACAGCTGCCCTCAACTCCTGGGAGGAGGTCATTAGCGCACCCTCTTTCTGCAGAGGGTGTGGAAATCTGCTCCAGCACTTACCAACATTCACTGGGAAGGCCAGGGAGATGCTGAATTGCCAGGGGACGACCCGGGGCACATCGGAGTTGACAGTGCTAGGAGGCCCAGCTGAGGACTCGACGCTGCTGCACTGGTGGTCAGAATCTGACGCCTGCGTCCTGGCCTTCAGGTACTCCTCCACGTCACACTCGCTCCCGAACTGGTAAAAGCTGCCCACGGAGACCGTGGGCCCCATGCTGGCCCTGTCCTCATCCTCCCACTCCCTGGAGTGCAGTGACATGCTGTAGAGCACCCCCCGGCCCCAGGCCAGGCACTCCTGGCAGGACGAAAATAAAGGGACTGCTGTCACCGCCCTCTGCTCCCAGGAGGTAAGCCCCGCTTCTTTCCCCACCACCCACCTTTCTCCTCCCTCCCATCCCTTGTCCTGTTCCCCGTTGAATGGCCAAGGTCTCAGACACCGCCTGGCACACAGTAGGCAATCAGTAAAGTTAGAGAATGAATGGACGACTCACAGAGGACAGTGGCTCTCAGGAATCATGATAATGAGCAACCCCAGTTTCTCCAACTTGAGTTTCTGGCCTTCCCCCAGCCCCAGCTGCTCCTCCTTTCACGAGTCAGAAGTCAGTCATCTGGCACTTCTGGAATGCCTACCCCAGGGGAGTGCGTTCCCCAGGAGCCACAAGGGGTGGGGGAGAATACCCTGAGTTTCCACTCAGGCCTCGGTGAACTGCGCCAAAGCACAGTATACGTTTGCCGTCTGGGGACAGGCAAACCAGGCCAGGAGTCAACATGACCCGGTAAGGTCAAGGAGGGTGAGAACCCCTGAGCAAGACACGAATGGGCATTGAGTGCTGGGCTCCGGGCACAAGCTCAGGGTCCATGGAGGCGGAACCCGGGCTAACGTTAAGGGATGGCCGGCTGGAGCAGTGGGGCGCGGAGTGGGGGCGGCACGGTCCCCTCAAGGCGCCGGCGGTACCTGCAAGCGGATGCGCTGGGCAGCACTCGCACAGCCGCCGGGCGAGGCCGGCGGACCCGGCCCAGAAACCTTCGGACCAGGCCGTTGAAGGTTGCTAGGAGACGGGTGAGGCTCCGGGGGCGGGGCTCCTGGGGGGGAGGGACTTCCTGCTCTGCCACTGGTCTCAGACCAGGTGCACAGACAAGGTTCAGCAAATAGGTGTAGCCAAATCCGGAAACCAGCTGCCTTATTCATCCACTCATTCATTCATCCACGCAATCTTGTGTGTGTGTGTGTGTGTGTGTGTGTGTGTGAGGAAGACCAGCCCTGAGCTAACATCCGTTGCCAATCCTCCTCTTTTTGCTGAAGAAGACTGGCCCTGGGCTAACATCCGTGCCCATCTTTCTCTACTTTATGGGACGCTGCCGCGGCATGGCTGACAAGAAGTGCGTCGGCGGGCGACCTGGATCCGAACCCGAGAACCCCCGGATGCCAAGCGCGAACTAAACTGCTGTGCCACCGGGTCAGCCCCATCCACTCAATCTTTAAGGAATTCCTGCTCTGAACGTGAGCACGTGTTATACGCAGGACCCTTACCTACAGAATGGAGAAGAGGGGTTGCTGGCTCCTCCCTGCGGCTCCATCAGCCCCCACCTCCCATTCTTAGATAAATGCAAAGGGAGCAATGGGCTCTGCAAACAGAGATCACCCCCTCCCACCCCAAACCTCTCATACAGACTTTCCGCTTCTGTCGCTGATGTCCTTCAAATATCATGAGAATTCTGTTTAGTGATTGTGAGCCCCAACTCAGAGACGAGGAAACTGAGGCTTACAGAGGTGCAGCGATTTGCCTGAGGTCACACAGTGAGTGTGTGGCGGCACCGAATTGAAATCGAGGCGATCTGATTCCAAAGCCTGGGCTAGTCGGCAAACAGCTCCCCCATTACACCCCCAACCCCACCCCAGCTGAGAGCCCTGGCTGCTGCTCCTCATGGAGAGGACCACAAAACACCCCGGGGGCTGGGGTGGAGGGGCACACTGTAGAGGTGACTGGCCAGAGGGGGTCAGTGGCAGGTTTCATGGAGGAGGTGACAAAAGCCAAACTTTGAGGTTTGCCAGGCAGTGAAACAGAAGAAGGCATTCCAGGCAGAGGGAACAGCATATGCAAAGGCCAGAGAGGTGAAAGTGCATGGCAAGTTCAGGGAAGGGATGATGAGGCTGGAGTGGCAGGCCTGGGTGTGCCCCAGTACACGGCTGAGGAAGGCAGGCAGGGCACGAAGACTATGGGCAATGGGAAGCCACGTTAGGTTTTCTGTTGAGGGAGAGTAGCTCCACTCAGCAGTAATCTGTTTGAGAGAATGGAAGCTGAGACTCCACACACACTTAACTGTTGGGGAAACTGAGGCTCTGAGGTGAGATATGACCTACCTACGGTCAAAGAGCAAAACTGTGGCAGAGCTGGAGCTGAAACCCAGGTCCCCTGCCTCCCAGTGCCCACCTCCCTAGACCACTCCCAGGGGCGAGGGACAGCACTTTCCAGAATACTGCCCACTGACTGGGGCCCTCCAACATTCCTTGGGTTCGGTCAGTCTAAAAACTGAGCCTGGAGGACAGCTATGAAGGGAAGTCACCAAATGGCATTGAGCCCCCTGGGGAAGAGGACTCACACTCTCACCACTGAATGCCATAACCACCCTGTCTATGCCATACCACCAGCAGCCTGGAGACCACCGTCTATAATCCAGGAATTGCCAAAAAGATGCATGCAGGGTTGGAAGAAAAAAAGGCTCCTAGAATACACCAGCTTCCAAAAGGCCCCATTAACAAGAGCGGGTCTGCAACACCACTCTGCCTTGGACAGACAGCAGGCCTCCTGCTCCTTGGGTCCCACCTGCTGATCTGAGCCTTTTGCTCCAGAAGGTCCTTGATCATATTATCACCCAAGGCAGCAGCCAATCTCCCCAGCATCTCCTGTGGCAACAGCCTCAAGCTCAGGTTTGAGAGGCCATAGGTCTTGGACACAGGGCCAATGCCCGATCCTGGATGTGCATCAGAATCATCCAGGAGCATGTCAAAACTTCAATTCTGAGGCTTCACTCCAGACTTGTGGAATTGACTCTCCAAGGGTAGAGCTTAGGAACTGATAACAGATTGTATTTTCCAAAGACAGCCACCTCAATTGATGCCCTCCCACATGCTCTTCTTACAGTGTGCTGTTGATACTCTTCCCATCCGGTGGTGGGTCTAGTCCCCTCCCCTTGAACCCAGACAGACCTTTGTGACTGCCTCAGACAAGGGAGAATGGTAGAAGTGACACTATGTGATTTCTGAGGCCAGGTCATACAAATACCATGTCCTTCTGCCTTGTTATTTGGGGGCACTCACTCCAGGAATCCAGCCACCATGTTGTGAGGAAGCCCAAGCAGCCACATGGAAAGCCACACGGAGATGTCTGGCCGACGGCCCGCAGCTGAATTCCCAGCCGACTGCCATCCTCAACCACTAGACATGTGACAGTGCCAGACTTGATTCCAAATGATTCTAGCCCCAAGCCTTTGAGCCACCCTGGTTGATACCATGTGTAGCAGAAACCAGTTGTCTCCACCAAGCCCTCCCTAAATTGCAGATTTATCAACAAAGTAAATTATTGTTGTCTTAAGTCACTAAGTTTTGCGATGACTTCTTGCACAATTATAAATAACTGGAACAGACCCCATATTTTTAAAAGTTGCCTCCACCAAGATTCCATTGCACAGCCAAGATGTGGAACCACTGCCCTGAGAGAGGTATTGTCCAGGTCAAGATCCAGGGCATCATGGGATGGAATGAGAGCAAGGCGTGCCACCTGGTACTCAGGTATGAGAGGTGGGTCCACAAACTGGAGGGCTGGCAAAGTCAAATAAAAGAAAGGGGGCATACGTTTCAGTTGGCTATTGCATAACAAACTATCCCAAAACTTAGTGGGATAAAACAATAGCCACTTGTTATTTCTCACACTTCTACAGATCAGCTGGGTGGTTTTTCTCTGGTGTCACTTGGGCTTACTCGCTGGGCTATACTCATCTGGAGGGTCAACAGGGCTGGAAGGTCCCAGATGGCTACACTCACATGTCTGGCATTTGGGGCACCTCAGTTCCTCTCCATGTGGCCCCTCATCCTCCACCAGGCTGGACTGGCTTCCTCAGATGCATTCTCAGGACAGAGTTCCAAGAGGTCAAAGGTGGAAGCTGCAAGCTCCCTTGAGACCTAGGCTTGGAACTGGCATAGCATCACTCCCGCCATATTCCATTGACCAGAGCAAGTCCCAAGGGCCAGCCCAGACTCAGAGGATGAAGAGCAGACTCCACCTCTAGATAGGAGGAAGGGCCAAGTAACATTGCAAAGGGGCCTCCCATGGATGGGAGCAGTTTGAGGGCAATCTATCACTGGTTCCTTCTTCCTCCCACGGTAGGGGAGCCCCAAAGCTTCCATGAGCACCCAGAGGGCTTTCTGAAGTTATCCAAGACTCTGGCAGTTGGAAGCATATGGGAAACAGCTACACCCATCTTCTTCTTGCCACTCTAATTTAGCCAAAGCAGATTCCCATTTTTAATAGGTTTATTGAGGTATACTTTATATCATGAAATTCATCATCTTCAAGTGTAGAATTCAATGATTTTTAGTAACTTTACCAAGTGATGAAATCACCCCCATAAATAAGTTCTAGAACATTGTTATCTCCCTGATAAGACCCTTCATGCACATTACAATGAATGTCTGTCCCCAGCCCCAGCCAACCACTTATCTACTATCTCTAAAAATTTGCCTTTTCTGGATATTTCATATAAATGGAGTCATCCAACACATGGTCTGGCTTTGTGACTGCCTTACTTCACTGAGCATGTTTCTGAGGTTCATTCACATGGTAGCATTTATCAGTACTTCATTCCTTTTTATGGGTGAATACTATTCCATTGTATGACATACCACATTTTGTCTATCCATTCACCAGTTAATGGACATTGAGGTTGGACATTTGGACATTTATGAAAAACGCTATGAACATTCACATGGAAGTCTCTGTATGGACAAATGTTTTCATTTCTCGTGGGTAGATACCGAGGAGTGGAACAGCTGGGTCACGTGGTAATTTTATGCTCATCTTTTTGAGAAAGTGCCAACTCTTTTCCAAAGTGGTTGCACCATTTCACACTCCCACCAGCAACCTGTGAGAGTTCCTGTTTTTCCACATCCTCAAAAACATGTATTGTCCATCTTATTTATTAGAGCCATTCTCATGAGGGTGAAATAGTAGCTCATTGTGGTTTTATTTTGTATTTCCCTAATGACTAATGATGCTGAGATCTTTTCATGTGCTTATTGGCCATGTGTATATCTTCTTTGGTGAAATGTCTGTTCCTATCTTTCGCCCACTTTTCGATTGAATTCTTTGTCTTCTTACTGAGTTGTAGGGGTTCTTTATAAGTTCTGAATATGAGTCTTTTTTGGGGCATATGTTTTGTAAATATTTTCTCCTAGTGCCCTGCTTGTCCCTTCATTTTTTTAACAGTATTTTTACCATTGTACTTTGAAGTGAAAGTTTGAATTTTGATGAAGTCCAATTTATTGATTTTTTTCTTTTTTGCACCATGCATTTGGTGTTGTAGCTAAGAAATCTTGGCCTAACTCAGGCCCATTTTTAATAGAGAGAAGTAAAACTTGGTGTCTGAACACTAAGCAGATCCACTAAGACTCCTAACAATATAAAAGCTTTGACACTAAAAATGATGGCCAGAGAATTCCCAGACACTCCAGGGGACTGCACAGAATGACACAAACTTTCTGAAAAACAGTTTGACAACATCAAGGGCTTATAAGATGTTCACACTCCTTAACAAAGCAATAAATCACTCAGGATATAGAACCAATGGTGTTGTTTTAATGGAGAAAAACTGCAAACCACCTCCATGTGCATCTATGGGGGATGATGAAGCACCTCACAGTCCGGTCATAAGAGGGAACACAGAGCAGCCCTCAAGAACGTTTGCAAAGGAATGTTAGTGATGGCAAAGCTGTTTAGGAAGTATGGTGGATGCACAAAGAAAGATCCTGACAGCAGCATTTCAACTGTGTTTCTTTGTCAGGCTTAATGAGGTACAATTCGTGTCCTAAAAAATTCACCCTTTTCAAGTGTTTTGACAGATGTATACAGTCATGTAACCACCACCCCAGTGAAGACAGAATATTTCCATTACCCCTAAAAGTTCTTTCATGCCCAAGTACATGGAAAAGGTCTGGAAACAAATACATCAGAAATACCCTGTGGTCCCCTCTTGATGGCACAATGGTGCATGATTTTTGCTTTTAAGGATTTTTCTGGGCTATTTAAAGACACTTTGAACAATATACTATTTGAAGTGGCTCAAACAAGACTGAACTGACCAGAAAATCATTTCTTTGCAGAGGCCTCTGCTCTCCCCAACGCAGACACACCCCCTTCCCCTAGCTCAGACGAAAGAGCACAGGGGACCTCTGAGTTTGCTCACTTCAAACCTCAAACAAAAACCTTGTGGGTCCAACTGGAATGGTTTCAGAGGCGCCTGGTAACACTGCCCCACAGACAGACAGGCCTAACAGCGCACCATTATGTAAACCCTGACTTCCCCGGCCCCCACTGAGCTGCAGGGGGTGGAGGCCAGGCAACCGCTCCATCGCAAGATGTTTAAAAGCTTTCTTTTCAATACTGACTGGCCCAGGAAAGTTACTGTTCAAAGGATTCCTTCCCCAGAAGCAGTCGCAGCCGCAGAGGTGGGGTAGGGTGAGCGCCGCAGTCCTGCCTGGGCTGCCAGCCCTCAGCACTAACATGAAATCAAATCCGATTCTTCTGCAGAGTTGCGACTTTCAAGTCCAGAGCCCAGTCCCAGAGTCCTGTTCTAAATTCACACAGCAAACCCTGAGGCAGTGGGGCTCCCAGCCCAGAAGCTTCTATAGTCCATCTGGGGATCCAATCAACTATCAACATTTGGAGTCTCGCTGATTCCAACATCACTGGGCCAAAGGATGCTGGAATCCCACCGATGCCAACTGTGGGGCGGGGTGGGGGTTCCCTCGTATGCAGTGAGTTCACTTCTACAATGTCTGTTCATCCAAACCCACATTACTAGTGCCTCCTTCATGCCAGGCCCCGTTCTGGGCACTGGGGGGCACCAGGTCCTTGGCTTTGTGAAGCTCAGACCTCATGGGAGGCCCACAAATAAATGGCAGCGTGGTGCAATGGCTGCTTTTAAAAAATACAAATAAACAAATACACATCATGTGTAGGCAAAGAAAGCACGTGGTGGGGCCGGCCCAGTGGCACAGCGGTTTAGTTCGCGCTTGGCAGCCCGGGGTTCGTGGGTTTGAATCCCGGGCGCCCGCGGACGCACTGCTTGTCAGCCAAGCTGTGGCGGCGTCCCATATAAAGTGGAGGAACACATGGGCACGGATGTTAGCCCAGGGCCAGTCTTCCTCAGTGAAAAGAGGAGGATTGGCGATGGGTGTTACCTCAGGGCTGGTCTTCCTCACCAAAAAAAAAAAAAAAAAAGAAAGCACGTGGAAGGCAACACACCATGCCATTCCCATGGTAACCATGGGGAGGTGGCTGAAATAGACATCTTTCAGTGTGCCAGACACCATTCCAGGTGAACAAGCAGACAAATATCCCTACCCTCGTAGCTGACAGCTAACTACAGGGAGATAGACAATACACACAGGCAAGATAGAGTCTGTCAGAGGTGCAGAGTCCTTGAGACATGACCAAAGACCTCACTGAGAAGGTCATGTTGGAGCAAAGGACTTGGAGGTGAGAGGATGGGCTATAAACATCTGGGGGAAGCAGATGCAAAGACCCTGAGGTGAGTGAGAAAAACAGCAAGGAGGCTGGGGAGGGAGGTGGTGGCAGTAGCTGAGGAGTTGTTGGGGAAGGTGGTGCTGACTGTGCCAGGCCTTGGGGTTGTCTCGTTTCTTACTGTTATAAATAATTATGCAATGAACATCCTGTGCACCTGTGTTTTTCTAAGGTAGAAGCCAAGAAGTGGAACTGATGTAAAACTTTTTGTCAACTTGCTATTACTCTTATAATTTTAATAAAATATATGTCCAAAATGGTTGGGGAGGAGCATCTAACGCCTTCTCGGTCGGCAGAGGTGTGTACCTTGGGCAAAGTCTTCAAAAATGAGTAGGAATTTGCCAAATGGACAAAATGCTGATTCTGGGATACTGCAGCAGAGGAGACAGGGTTTTAGTGCTTTTTCAAATTCCAGGATTTAAGGGGCTACCCCAGTGGCGCAGTAGTTTAGTTCGCGCTTGGCAGCCCGGGGTTCGCAGGCCCGGATCCCGGGCGCCTGCCAATGCACTGCTTGTCAGCCATGCTGTGGCGGCGTCCCATATAAAGTGGAGGAAGATGGGCACGATGTTAGCCCAGGGCCAGTCGTCCTCAGCAAAAAGGGGAGGATTGGCAACAGATGTTAGCTCAGGACTGGTCTTCCCCACAAAAAATAAAATAAATTCCAGGATTTAACATTTAAGTTCCCAGAGTTATAACAAGGCCAGATTCTGCCCATCGTATAGCTGAGGACAGTTGAAAAAAGTCGGCCTCTTGCTCCAACGTGGCTGGATAACCATGCCCATTGCAGGTAACAGGTGCACGACATCTCTACAACCTCTCTTGTGAAAAAGAAAGGAAAAACAGCCTAGCACTCACCTGAGAAGATAGTTTTTCTTTCACCTTCCACAAGTGTGCTCTAAGGCAACAGAGAAAATGTTGGCCAAACAGCAACTTGTTAGCCTAACCCCAGCTCAGAGCTGGAACTCAGGTCGCAGCGCCAACTCGCCATCCCCAGGCACAAAGATGGAGACCGGAAGACCACCCCTTTCCTATCCCCCCCCACCCGCCCCCGACACACACACACAGCCTAGAGAGCCAGGGTCCATCTCAGGTCGGATTCTTACCAGCGGAATGTCACTAACGCAGCCCCTTCCCTTCTCTCAGCGTGTTTTTCCTCTGCTCTAGTTATCACGTGAGGCTCATTTGACCATCTATCGTGGAGTGAGACGTGGGTTTGGGAATCCAGTATCTGAATTTAAGGGAAGGGGTACTTCTCCGCACCTACGGGGGTACAGGACAGTGGGAGCAAGCTCACGGGGCTGCCCTGGAAAGGCTTTCTGGGGATGGGCTGGAGTGACTCATGGGCGTAGGGGACACGCCCCCAGCAACCTGACCAAGCTGCTACTCTCCAGTCCCTCCCCAGCTTCCTATCCTGCGTCCACCCCTGGCCCCCATCTCAGGGCAAACTCTCCGCGCAAGGCGGGTGGGGCGGAGGGTGGGAGTTGAAAGCGGACAGGGCCGGGAGTGGGAGGACAAGAGGAGCCGCCAGGAACGCCCCGGGAGTGACGAGGAGAGGAGCGCGGGGTTCACCCGGAGAAGCGAGACCAGGAGTGGCGGCCTGCGGGGGTCTCGGGGGCTCCTGAGCCCCCTCCCCCAACCCCCTCCAAACCAACCCGGGCGAACAGACGCCCTGCCAGGCCAGCGCAGCTGCTGGACACGGTCCTCGGCGCCGCCCCAACCAGACCGCGACCGCTAAGCCCCTCCTTTCGAGAAACTCTGGGGCCGCCCCTGGAAGTGGCGAGGCGGAGGGACCGAAGGAGCGACGCGCGGCAGCGATGGAGCCGAGCGGCCCGGGCGCGGAGGCCGGCATGGAGGGCGCGGCGGGCGACCCGTACCGGCGACCCGCGCGGCGCACGCAGTGGCTGCTGAGCGCCCTGGCGCACCACTACGGGCTGGACCGCGGCGTGGAGAACGAGATCGTGGTGCTGGCCACGGGCCTGGACCAGTACCTGCAGGAGGTCTTCCACCATCTGGACTGCCGCGGCGC
Source organism: Tapirus indicus (assembly GCA_031878705.1). Taxonomy (NCBI): domain Eukaryota; kingdom Metazoa; phylum Chordata; class Mammalia; order Perissodactyla; family Tapiridae; genus Tapirus; species Tapirus indicus. The sequence goes on from CM062920.1 coordinate 99,444,868, forward strand.
CGGCCGTCTGCCCCGCGCCGACTTCCGCGCGCTCTGCGCGGTGCTGGGGCTGCGCGCCGAGGGGGCCGCCGCCGCCGGGGAGGCCATTGGGAATGCGGCCGCCGGAGACACCAGCCCCGGGAATGTGACCGCCGGGGACGCGGCCGCTGGGGTGGCCACGGACCGGGACGCAGATGACGAGGAGGAGGCGCGCCTGGCGCTGAGCGCCGAGCCGCCGGAGCTCACCTTCCGCCAGTTCCACGCGCGCCTCTGCGGCTACTTCGGCACCCGCGCGGGGCCCCGGCTGCCCCGCGGCGCTCTGAGCGAGCACATCGAGACGCAGATCCGCCTGCGCCGCCCGCGCCGCCGCCGCCGCCGCACGCCCCGCACGCCCGGCCCCGACGCCGGCCCGGACAGCGAGCGCTTGGCGCGGTTGGAGGAGGAGAACAGCAGCCTACGGGAGCTGGTGGAGGATCTGCGCGCCGCGCTGCAGAGCAGTGACGCGCGCTGCCTCGCGCTGCAGGTGCGCGCCGGCGCAGAGCGGGTGTGTGTGTGGGTGGGATCGGTAGTGACAGGATGAAGGGTCGTTTGAGCAGCCGGCTGGCTGCAGGGCTGTCTGCAGAGCCCGGTCTGGGCGGAGGAAGAGGAAGGGGAGAGAGAGGGTAGCCCCACTTGCTGCGGGAAGTGGTTCAGCCTACTTGCATCCTGTCCCTATCCCACCCCATTCCACTCCAGACCCTACTCCTATTGTCATCATCCATCCCACCCCCTAAAACCCCAATGCCACCCAGATAACCATCCCACACCTTCCCTGTCCCCCATCTTGCCTTGCCCCGTCTAACCCAGCAGTTGAACCCTCCCAGGAAACCTGGGCAGTCTCACATATTCAGTCACTCAACCAACATCTTGAGCTCTCACTGGTGGCAGGCTTCTGGGAGGTTTGGGGGATAAGATGTGAAGGCGGCCCTGTCCCCACCCTTAAGGAGCTCCCTGCCTAATGGGGTAGATGGGCAGCTCTGTACAATCATTCAATACTGGTGGGCCTCCCTCAGGGCCAGGCCTGGTATCCAGGCGCTAAATAGATGGTGTCACTGTTGATCAGGCAGTCCCTGGACACCAAGTGCCTGCCGGGGCCAGGCCTACTCTGGGACATTGAGAAGGAAGCACTGAGTGAGATGTGGACCCAGCCCAGCATCTGGGATTCAGTCAACAAACACTTCAGCCGTGTGCCAAGGGCCATTCAGGGAGCAAGGGGTCAGATGAGGACAAGAACAGCCTCTGCCCCAAGAGACCATGGGTAAGGAGGGAGCTGACCTTGTATTCGCCACACAGCCCAGTCACCAGCCCTGAGCAGCGGAGACAAGGCTGAGGTGTGCAGAGAGTGGCAAGGTGCCGCTTTCAGTGGCCATGGCTGTGGACTGGCAAGGGCAGGCAGCCAAGGGACACAGGCTAAGCAGAGGGTGGGGGTGGGGAAGTACTCCCAGGATGTGGAGTAAGAGCATCCAGTTCCATTCATGCTCCAGGTGTTTATTGAGCACTTACTGTGTGCCAGGCCTGTTTTAGGCACCAGGGACACAGCAATAAACAAGACAGGCAGAACTCTCACCCTCAAGGACAGTCTAGAGAGTAGACACTGCGGAGGGCCAGAAACGCTAATTCGAGGCCCTTAGATTGTTCCTTCAGTCTAGAGGGTAGAGGAGCCGCGGAGGGTTGAATGCTAGGAAGGCAGGAGATAGGCAGAGAAGAGTTGTGAGGTTTGGGAATCATTGGTACCGTGGAAAGAACAATATGGGCCTTGTGCCTCAGTTTCCCTCACCCATTAAAAAGGGGGAATAATTAGAGCGTCTGCCTCAGTTATTGCGCCTTCACCGAGTTCAGACACGCCTGGCACCGGTAAGCAGTGCGCGCAGTCAACGCGTCTGGGGCCGCGGTCGTGGCGGGCGTTGGCCCGGGCGTCGGGCGCTCACCGCTCACCGCCGCCCTGCTGCCCTGTCCCCGCAGGTCGGCCTCTGGAAGAGCCAGGCGGGCGCTGCGGAGGCGGGGCGCGGCGGGCCCGAGGCGGCGGCGCGGGAGCTGCGGCAGGCGCGGGGCGCGCTGGCGGCGGCCGAGGCCCGCGCGGGGCGGCTGCGCCGGGGCCAGGCGGAGGTGCGGCAGCGCGCCGAGGAGGCCCGGCAGGCCGTGCTGCGCAGCCTGCACCGCGTGCGCGAGCTGGAGGCCCTGGCGCGCCGGGTGCCCGGCCTGCAGCGCTGCGTGCGGCGGCTGGAGGGCGAGCTGCGGCGCTACAGGTGAGCGGGGCGCGCGGGCGCGGGCCCGGGGCAGGCGGCCCGGGGGCCCCAGGTCAGCTCCGGCTCCCCCCAACCTCGATGAGCACCCCCACTCGTCCCCGTGTTCCCGTTTGTTCGTGCGTTAATTCTTGTGTTCCGCCATTCGTCCGTCGGTTCTTCGTCTCTTCAGTCATCCATACACTCCATTGCTTGCCCTCCGTGCACCCACCACCCATCGTCCATCCATCCATCCATCTCTCCATTCATGTGCCAGGTCACCACAACTCCCTCCACTGGCCCGTTCATGGGTTGCAATAGGATATAGTCATTCCTGTTTGCTCTTTGACTTGATCAGCACGATAATAATGACGATGGCTGAGAGTTACTGAGCACTTAACGTGTGCTAGGCTCCGAGCTCAGCACTGGTGGCTTAAGTCACTGAATCCTCACGACAGCCGCGTGAGGTAGGTACTGTCATGTCCCCGTTCTGCAGATGAGGAAACAGATGTACAGTGAGCCCTTGTACAAGCTCCACCAGGGCAAGAAGCTGGGCTAGGGACCAAGGTGCAAATCCTGGCAGCACCTCTGCCAGATGTGTGACCTTGGGCCAATCACTGCCCCTCCCAGAACCTCTGTTTCCTCTTTGGTGGAACATAGATCCGAGTCCCTGCCTGCCAGAGTGGCTGTGAGGAGGCAGTGAAGTCCCGCCTGGCACACAGTAGCTGCTCAGTAAACAGAGCACCTTTGGAATTGTAAGGCACACCGGCCTGCCTGCCTTCCACATTAACTGAGCACCGACTCTGTACAGGGGCTGTGCCAGGTACCAGGGATGTGACTGTGAAGAAGACAGCCCCAAATCCCTGCCCAGAGCAGCCACTCACAAGCACATGAGATCATCAGGTGACTGGATGTGTGGCAGCAGGCTGGATGAAAGTGGGGGGAGGAGTGGAACCCTTGTCTTGCTTGCTGCGGGCTCAGCCAGCACCTGAAGAAGTGGCGGCTTTGCTGAGAGCTGAGGATGGGATGTTACTTGGCAAGATGGGTCAGGGAGGCAGAGAGGGGAGAGCGTTCCTGGAAAAGGGAACAGTATGGGCAAAGCCTTGAGGCAGGAGGGACCTTGGCACATTCCAGAAACTAAAAGGAGGCCAGAGTGGCTGGAGGGGTAAAGCTGGAGAGGTAGGCAGAGTCCACTCCATCCAGGGCCTAGAAGGTTGTGGCAAACACTTCAGTCTTTCCCTCAAGAGAGCATGAAGGCATGGAAACGTTTTATGCAAGGGGGGCCATGGGAGCAGATTTGCATTTCAAACAAAAATGACCCTGGCTACAGTTGTGACAAAGAGATGGGAGAAGGGGAAGAGCAAGAGAGAGTGGGGGGCCCAGGGAGGGGCTGTTGTCTTCCTCCAGCCTGAAAGGAAGTTGGTCTGGCCCAGGCCAGTGGGTGGGGCAGCCAGAAGCCGGGCTTCAGACCTAGCTCCTCAGAGGAGGGTGGTGTCCTTGACTTTGAGGCACTCACAGCTGGGGAATGAGAAGGCACAACGGTGAGGGAGGCCTGTGGAGACCCACTCTGGGCCAGCCTCCTGCAGCTCCAAATGTTTGGAATAGTCACTTCCTGTTTGCATAGCTGATCCGCTAAAGAGCAGGGCCGGTTGGCTTGAGGCCCATGTCCAGACTTGGAACTTTCTCCAAGAGGAGAAATAAAGGATCTTGTCTTTGTTTTGCCCTAAAGTAACTGTCCTTTACAGCATAATTGTAAAAGTAACTACAAACATGGGGATAGCCCTTTACAGTAGAAAAAGTGAATTTGTATCCATGGCACCATTTAATCCTCGCAAGAACCGTGCAAGGTAGAGGTTTTATCCCCATTTTATAGATTGTGCGAAGTGAGGCTCTGAGAATTTAAGTAATGTACCCAAGGCCAATTCCACCCAAGCCAGAAAGTGGAAAAATAAGGCCTGCCTGCCCCTGCAGCCTGTGTTCTTTCTTTCCACTTTACCTTTTTTTTGTTGACTCATGGTTACAAGGTGGCTGCTGCACCTCCAGGCCTCATGCCTGCTGTTCGGGCATAGGAAGGACAGGCAGCGTTGGGGATGGGGGGGATTTTTTTCTGGTGAGCTTTGCCTTTGTATTCAGGGAGAGCTACCCCTTCCCCACCAGAACTTGCACCTCCATCAACTTAGCCAGAACTATGTCTTGTGGCTGCTCTTGTCTACATGAGAGTCTCGTCATGTTGATGCCACAAACAAAATTGGGGTTCTCTTAGTAAGGACAATGGGAAGCAGACATTGCAGAGGCTCCGAAGAAGATGCCTAGTGAATAAGGAAACTGAGGACCAGAGAGTAAGTGACACGGTGTGAAGGTCACATGGTGATTAGGTGACGGCTCTGTCACTTGTTTCTCTGCCCCTATAAAAACGTGCCCCCTAAACCTTGCCCAGCCCCAGCCTCTGTGGCCAGAGCTTGCAAGTTAGTGGGTCGACCTGCTCCAAAGTTCTCTCTCTTTGAAGAAAGGAAAGGAGAGGGGACAGAGCAGCTGAGGACGTTTATCGAGCAACAGCTGTGTACCAGGCGTGACGCCAGGCACTGTCCCCACATTGGCTCAGATGAGCCACTCAACCAGCCGAAGAGAAAAGTGTTACTATCTGCATTTCACAGACGAGGAAACCGAGGCCAGAGAGGAAGCACCTTGCCAGTACGGCACAGCAAGTGAGTAACAGGCCTGGATTCAAACCACAGCCCAAGTAGCCCAAAGCCACATACCCCAGGCTGGTCTGGGAACACGCACAAGTCCTCCGGCACTCACCCACCCCAGAAACAGCTGCAGGACGTTTTACAGGCTGGAGAGGGGCTGTGGCCTACAACGTTACCTCTGCTTTTGCATGACAAGTGTCGGGAACTCAGATGTCCTCTGCGTGCTGAGCTGAACCACCTCCCTCTGTGGCTGGACCCTGCGTTGGGCTTGCAGTCTGGAGAAATGGTGGGAGTAAAAGGCCCCCCCACCCCAAAGACTAGAGCCCATCACACCCTGTTAAGTGACATCGCTCTGGAATGCCTCCAGGTGCTCTGCAGCTGTGTCTTTGCGGGGGGGTGGGGGGAGTACAATGACTGAAATCCCCCCTGGGAATGACAGCTTGAAGCCATTTGTTTAGAATAAAGGACCTGACTCACACTTTTCCAGCATCTTCCAGTTTTCAAAGCACTGTCACAGAACCCGACTATCTCTGATCTTCTGCTGACACTCTGAGCTTGGTATTATGCCACCAGTTTTCAAATGAGGAAACAGAGCTTTGGGAGTGGGGGTGATTTTACTGAAGTAACACATCCAAACTTGACCAAACTGGGACTCGGCTGAGTTTCCCAACTCCGAATCTGCCACCTCCCTAAAATGATACCTCAACGACTCTCATTCCTCAGACTTGTACGCAGATCTGTTTCAAACCTGCACATTCTCTTCCATCCTGCCCAGTCCTCGTGGTGTGGGTTCTGTCCAGTCCTTTACCTCTTTCCCGTTTAAACATCCGTCTCTCACAGTCTCTTTGGGATTGCTGTAACACCTGAGCTTTCTCTGTGTTTTCCCTCTGCTGTTTCTGTTGCGATGACGAGTTCCTGGTGGACGTCGTGATCGTCGACTGCGAACCCATCTCTGGCAGAAGCCGTGGTCCAGGAGGGTCCCACGAACGCTAGGCTTGTGGAGTTCCCTTCAGAGCGGTTCCCCATCTGCCTCCACCAGGGCCTGGTTCGGGCCAGTTTTTAAATTTGTTTTTAGTTTGAAGTTTCCTAATTACACAGATAGTGAGAAGTGGAGCTCCATGGCTGGGGGCAGCATCCCAAGGCCAATAAGTGGGGTTTTCTCATCTCTGTTCATGGATGAGACAGCCCCTGGACGGCCCCGGCTTTATTAGGGAGCCTCCTTCTATTAACTCACCGTGCAAGGTCTTCTGTATCTGTCCCCACTTAGGCATTAAAACCCCAGCCCAGTGGTGTAGTGGTTAAGTTCGCACGCTCCATTTTGGTGGCCTGGGGTTCGCAGGTTCGGGTCCCAGGTGTGGACATATGCACTGCTTATCAGGCCGTGCTGTGGCGGCGTCCCATATAAAGCAGAGGAAAATGGGCACAGGTGTTAGCCCAGGGCCAGTCTTCCTCACCAAAAAAGAGGAGGATTGGCAACAGATGTTAGCTAAGGGCTAATCTTCCTCCTGGAAAAAAAAAAAAACAACCCAGTCCTGACCCCTCCGTGGGCATTTCAACTCCACCTTCTGCTTCCCATGCAAGCTGGAGGTCTCCCCTTCTTGTTTTTGACCTTGACTCTGTATTCTTTTAAGTGGTTATACTTTATCCAGCACTTCTGTGTATCTGTAGATGGGAAGGGAGCTTCCCATAGGGCCTCAATCCACCATCTGGACCAGGAACCTAAGAGAATAGACAGGAAATATTTAAGCAATTGGAGACACTCATTTATTGGTTTTAGAACATTTCCTAAGCACCTTCCATGCACCAAGCCCTGCGCGGATACCTTGGGTACACAGAAATGGCACCGACATGTCCGCTGCCCTCAGAGGGTCTCCTGGGCCCGAGGGGAGCGGGTTGTGAACACTTGTGTCAGGACACAAATGTGCTATGTGCAGGGGCCCCCAAGGGAGCAGCTGCTGCTGTCAGAGCTGCGGGAGTCCTAGATCAAATAGAAACATTCCAGGAGTCAAAGGGGTCTGCAGGCCTCCTGGGACCTATGGGCTCACCTGGCCCAGCCTCAGCCTGGCCATCACAGCCACCTCAGCCTGGGCTCCTGCTTCCCCACAGCTGGTCTGGGTCTCTTACCACCTCATCTCAGACGAGAGACTCAGCTCCTTCTTCATAGTATTCTCTAATAATCCCTTGTATTTCTGTGGTATCCGTTGTAATTTCTCCTCTTTCATTTCTAATTTTATTGAGTCTTCTCTCTTTTTTTCTTAGTGAGTCTGGCTAAGGGTTTGTCGATTTTGTTTATCTTCTCAAAGAACCAGCTCTTTGTTTCATTGATCCTTTCTACTGATTTTTTGGTTTCAATTTCATTTATTTCTGCTCTGATTTTTATTTCCCTCCTTCTGCTGATTCGGGGCTTTGTCTGTTCTTCTTTTTCTAATTCTGTTAGGTGTAGTTTAAGGTTATTTATTTGGGATTTTTCTTTGTTAAGGTGGACTAGTATTGCTATGAATTTCCCTCTCAGGACCGCGTTAGCTGCATCCCATGTGAGTTGGTATGGCATGTTGTCCTTTTCATTTGTCTCCAGATAGCTTTTGATTTCTCCTTTAATTTCATCAATGATGCATTGGTTGTTCGGTAGCATGTTATTTAGTCTCCACATCTTTGTCCCTTTCCCAGTTTTTTTTGTTTTTTTTTTTTTTTGCTGTTGATTTCTAGTTTCATATCATTATGATCAGAAAAGATGCTTGTAATGATTTCAATCTTCTTAAATTTATAGAGGTTTGCCTTGTTTCCTAATATATGGTCTATCCTTGAGAATGTTCCATGCACACTTGAGAAGAATGTGTAATCTGGTGTTTTTGAGTGGAGAGCTCCGTATGTATCTATTAAGTCCATCTCATCTAGTTTTTCATTTAAGTCCATTATTTCCTTATTGACTTTTTGTCTGGATGATCTATCCATTGTGTTGTTATTAATATCTCCTTTTAGGTTTTTTTAGTGGTTGTTTTATGTATTTTGGTGCTCCTGTATTGGGTGCATAGATATTTATAAGTGATATGTCTTCTTGATGAAGACAGCTCCTTCTTCAAATCCCACAAAATAGTCCCTCCCCACAACATAATTTTGAGCATAGTAGACCTTACTGGTGATCTGGGGGTGAGGGTGTGGATTATGTTAGAGTGATGCAAATAGTTTCATATGGAATAGTTGACATCATCATTCACAGAATGTCATTTAACCCCCATCCAGCCAGGGTGTTTCATTGTCACTCCTCCCAGCTGACACCTGTACTTCAGCCACACTCCACCTTTCTCTGCTGTTTTCTCTTTCTTTCTAGTAACCATCTTTCTTAGGTGTTTGATCCAGAAAGGCTGACTCAAACTGAGTTGGGTGAAAAAGAAGTTGGTCCAGCTTCAGGCATGGCTGGATCCAGGTACTCAACCAATGTCACCAGTATATGGAAACCCTGCTTCACTCTCAGGCAAGTTCTCTCCCCTGGTAGCCCCTGGGGCACTTACAGCTCCAGCAGTCCAGGAGGAAGATCATCTCTCATCTGAGCCATCCCACTGAAGTCCAGGAACTAAGCCTCATTGGACCAACTTGGAAACGTGTTCATCCCTGAACCCATCAGGGGGGCCAGGATGAGTTGATGCTCTGATTGGCTATACTTTAGTCACATACACACTGCTGGAGCCAGAGCCAGCCCCATTTAACTCTGGGACAGAGATCCTCCCAGGAGAATGAAGGAAGAGAGTGTCCCAGGCATGTTAAACAACACACACACCCTGCCTTTGCCCTTCTCTGGAACTCCAGCCCAAATCCCCCTCCTTGTCTGAGGACGGCCCACCTGTGGCACCTGGAGGATCCCTGATAGCGGAGGCCTGGGGAGGACGCCTGGGGAGATGCAGACAGGCTCATCTCAGAGTCAGCTTTCCCAGCTGCTGAGCGCTGGTGGGGGTGGGGCACTCTGCACCCTCACCAACCTGTGCCTGTACAGAGGCTTCAGCTGGGAGGGCAGGCAAAGAGAATCATTCTCACTGGTCTCCCCCAGCCAGGAACCCTCCCAAGGAAGCACGACGTCAGGGAGTTTCTCTGGCCCAGCGCCCAGCCCAGCAGTGGGCTCGCAGAAGGCAGTGAAGGAACAGATGAATGGACCAAGGAGCATATGCATGGATGCTGACCTCAGAAACGTCTTGGTGACTCCAGCACAAGGCAAGCCTTGAGTGGTCCAATGGCCTGATCCTGCTTGAGGGGAGCGGTGCTCCTGGAGGAGCCACCCTTGACTGGGGTGACTGTGGATTCATGGTGTCTCCACCTTCTCTGGAAGCCCCTGTGTCTCAGCCATCTGCATGCCCCGCCACCCCCTGCTCTGCGCCGAGGAGCAGCTGGGCCTTCAGGACACCTGGGTGGGCAGCCCGGGGCCAGCATCACTGGGCTGGGCTCAAACTCTCAGAACAGAAGGCAGAAAACCCAGCTCAGCTGGAGCAGGGAGGGGGGCCACCGGCCTGGCCTCTGTGGCTTTGTTGTGGGGAAGGATGAAAGAGCCGGGATGGAGGGAGGGAGGCGGGAGGGCAGATCGTTTGGCCAGCCACCATGGAGGGGACACAAAGATGAGGCCATCAGAGGGCCACCTCCTTTCTTCTGCCCATTACAGCAGCCCGGCCTGACCTGGGGGCCACAGTCAGCAGGTCAGGGGATGGAGGGAAGCAGACGGATGGGGGCGGGGCAGTGGGGAATGGAGGTGCCATCGCGCTGGGAGGCATCTGGTTGTGGATTCCATTGTCCTTGGAGGCGGGTGTGTGGGTGGCCGCTGGTGGGAACCAAGACCTTTCTCCCAGGGACAATACCCGGGGCTCAATGAGGGACAGTGCCTCTGGAGCACCTGCCACATGCCACACCTGGGGCCCTTGAGATGCAGACCCGGGCTCAGGGGTGGGGCCAGGCTCAGGAGGTGCAGATTGATCTGAATATGAATCGCCGCTAGTCCACGTATTTACCTGAGACCTTGAGCTGTTCCCTTTCCCCTGTGAGCCTCGGCCTCCTCATCTAAGTGGGGATGAAGTTCGGTTCCTCTGGGTCTTGGTGAGTATTCAGTGAGATGGGGGAGGCAGTGTGGTGGGGCAGCCGAGAGTGCAGCTCTGGGAGTGTGACCTGTGGCCAGTCATTCTCACTTCCGTGAGCCTCAGTTTCCTCATCTGTAAAATGGGAATGATGGGAATAATAATAATAGTAATACCCACTTCATACGGTATTTGAAGATTCAAAATGCTAATATGTATAAAGCACCTAGAATAGCACTTAGCGCTGAGAAAGTGCTTAATAAATATTGGAAACTATCATTATTATTTATCCCCCCCATAAATAGTAATGGTGGTGATGGGTGGTGGTATTGATATTAACAGTCTGGCCCCCAGAGAGCTCTCTGTCTGTGGAGACCGCCAGCAAGCAACGGGCAGTGTCAGCTGAGTGTGGGCTGGGCCCTGATAGAGAGTCACAGAAGGTGGACAAGCACAGAAGGGGTGCTGGCTAGGGGTCAGGGCATCTCTTGGGGGATGCCATCATCTGAGCTGGGTATTGAAGGATGAGTAGGAGTTTTCTCAGGCATTGCAGGTTTGAGTTGCAGTGAATACAAAGGCTCAGAAGTGTGAAAGGCCTTGGTGCCTCTTGGGGAACAGGGAGACTGATTGTGGTTGGAGGGTTTGAAGTGGAAAGTGGCAGGAGAGGAAGGTGGAAGGGCAGGCAGGGGAGGGCAAAGACCCCTGAGCACAAGGCTGAGGCATAAGGCCTTTACCCCAGAGGAAAAGGGAGACAGAGAAGGGCTTGAAGCAGGCAGGGAAGTGATCAGTTTGAGCTTCGTAGAGACCCCTCAGGCTGCATGTGGAGGAGAGATGGGGCAGGAGGGGAGGCGAGAGGCAGGGAGGCTGGTGAGGGGGCTGTTTCTGGGTCCAGAGAGAGGACGAGGCCTGGCCTCCAGCGCCTGAGAACGGGTGGACCGTCAGCTTGCTCCTGGAGACTTGGCTTGGGCCGGGGCAGCCTCAGCCCCGCCGTTCTCTGTTCCTCGAGGACAGAGCCTTAGCACTGGCCGGCTGAAACAGACTTCAGAGCCAGATGCGGCAGCTGAGTGGACAATGAGGACCTTCCTCCGGGTGAGGGGCCGGCGAGGGGTCACCCAGGACACGTCTTGGTATCCTCACCTCACGGTGGGTCGGGGCGCTGGGCTCAGCAAACATCTGGATGCCACTCTGGCGTTAACACAGACAGCACTCTGATACACTTGTGACGTGCTAGAGAGACAGGGATAGACGGTGGGCTAGGACCTCGGAGGGCAGTGGGAACGAGCACCCTGACTCATGAATCTTTCCAGTGACAGACTCAAAGGAGCTCATTCCGCAAAGGAGCCCACTGGGCACAGGCTGAGGAGGGCACAAGGTGCTGAGTGAATGTGGGGTCCTGACTCCTCAGGGTCCTGTCAGGGCACAAGGAGCCCTGAGTGGGGGCTTACCAAACCTTTTATCCCCCAGCTACGTCACCCTGAAATTGCAGCCAGAGTTTGCAAAGCTGTTTTTTAGCAAGCCATGCCGCCTGGATCCAGGTACAGTTTCTCACTGCACCCCCGATGCCTCTTGCCACACTGTCCACAGTTTACCCACTATGGCCAGGTAGCGCACGTGGGCGGTCACACCACGCATGCATCAGGACGGCATCCTGTGGGCAGTTGGGACGACGCCTGTAGTGGATTGATCAGCTGGGGATGTCTTCAGCTGCAAGCCACAGAGAAGCCCTCACGGGGGTTGGACCTGGGAGCAGCCTCTGCAGTGACTCTTCCCAGCGCTCCTCCAGGCGCGCGGCCTCCACTCTAACAGAGGCAGAAAGAAGGGGCATCTGTTCCTTTCTATCCAGAAAAGCAAATTCCTTCCCAGAGACCACCAGTGGATGTCCACGTGAGTACCATGGCCAGAGCAGGGTCGCAGAGGGGCAGAAGTGCCTAGAAAATGAGTGAGGCCTTTTCAGCCCTGAAACCGAAGGCAGCAAGGGGGGGGAGCCCTGGATTGTCTGCTGAGTTGTTCGATCAGTAGTGGCACCCAGAGAACTGCCCCTCATCCAGATGTCTGCCCACAGCTGGGTTTCTCTGAGGCCAGAGCCGGAGCCATGCTTTTGGCTGACAGCCCACGACCTGGGGCTTTGTGTCCCTGCCAGGGAGAGGGGTCTTGACTGCACAAGCTAATGTGTTCAGTCAATGTGGCCTTCAGAGAGGAGGCTGGAGCCCAGAGAGAGACGGTGATCTGCCCACGGTCACCCAGTAAGTCCAGTTTCAGTTCGCTTGCCTTCGTGGTTCGGTTGGGAATGGCTCTGAGACCCCCTGCTGTCAACTTCCCCTCTTTTCCAAGCCAGGTGGGTGGCCTTAGGCATGCAGATGGGTTACAAGTGAACCAAGATATCCATTGCCCAGGTCAGGGGCAGCCACAGAGGACCTGGAGTGGCCTGGGGTGCCAGACTGGTAGCCTTTGGCCATGACCCGCCTTGTCCACTTACCTCCATATGGTGTCCATTTTCTTTGGTGCCCTGACACTTCTTGGGAAGCTCTGACTCAATCTGTTTGTGCCTCAGTTTCCTCATCTGGAAAATGGGGTTAATGTTAGTGCCTATGTCATAGGGTAAGAATTAAATGAGATGACATAGAAAAAGCACTTTGAGTTGTGGCTGGCACATACTAAGCACTCGGTAAATGTCACTGTCATTGCTTGGCCCTCACCTGTGGGGGGCCTCCTCACTTGGGAGAGTGAGTCCATTCATTTGTCAGCTCCACACTCCAGAGCAGACTTTAAATCCCCGTGCCACCAGCGCCCTCCATCCAGCCGGCATCTCTGCTCCTCCCTGCTTGTTGCACTCACTCGTGCTCCACGGCAAGGAACATGGCTGCAGCGACCCCAGAGTCATAACTTTTCAAATTCGGTGACCCTACATACTCCTTTCCAGCACCAGTAGATCGGGTCCCAGGGAAGAATGCTGCCTGGCCAGCCCGGGTGACAGGCCCATGTCTGGCCATTGCCGCGGCCGGGTGCTGGGACACTCCACCGGCCGGGACTAGGGCACACGCTCAACCTTGTAGTCTGGGGGCGGGACAGTTCCTTGAAGCAAGGTGGGTGCTATTACTAGGAGGGAGAAGGAGGACGCGGGTCAGACAAAAACAGCGAACATCCGCCTCGGGGACTTCCCCTTGGAAGTGAAGATCCAAGAATGTAACAGCAGGAGCTCGGCACCAAGCAAAGGGGAGATGAAACAGCGGATGTTTGGGCCTCTGAGCTGGATGCTGGACATTTTTTGTGCAGTGTAGTGGTTTTCTGGAAAGAGAGCCTGGCTCACGTTGATGGTTTGCCTCGTCTGGGATGGTCCCATCCACATAAGAATGTGCTGCTTACCCACAAGGAGACACTGGAAGAAGACACCAGTCCCTGGGTGGAGGCCTGGCACGTCTTGCAGCTCTGGAGGTGCTAGAACCAGGATCCTAACATGGCCTGGCCTCTGGTTCTAGGAGGTGTAGATGGCTTCTGCAGACCTGAGCTGGGGAAACTCTGGAGGATACAAGGGAGTGAGCACCATGGTGTAGACAATCAGAGCGGTCCTGTGTAGGGGAAATATATTGGATATTTTAGTTACTAATCACTGAAACCAAACTCAAACTGCTTTAAGCCAGAAAAAAAAAGTGAGGTATTTATTTATTTATCAACTAAAAGTCTCAAAGAGTATATGGCTTCAGGCATGGCTGGATCCAGGAGCTCAAGTAATGACACCTGAAATCTCTCTCTCTCTACTTCCTTCTAGTTGGCTCTGCTTTCTGATGTTCTTCCTATATCTATAGCAAGATAGCTACCAACATCACAGGATTAGCATCTATCCTCCCAATCACCCTCATCAGAAAGAGCTTTTCTTTCCCAGTAGTTCCAACAAAGTCCTTCGGTTAACTCTAATTATCCTGACATGAGTCACCCCCATCCTTGAACCAATCCCTGGTACCAGGGCTACAGAATATGCTGATTGACCTGGTGGGGTCATGTGACTACTCTAGACCAACCACTATCACTCTGATGGACCAGACCTGGGTCACATGGGCTGAGAGAAGGGGAGAGGTGGATTCTCCAACGAACAACAGGCCCCCTAGAGTGGGAGCTATTTGGGGGCGGTGATGGCACCCAATGCCCCTCTTTTCTGTCCCTGTTGCCACCGAGCCCGGCAGAGGGGCTGGGCCAAGAAAGGCGGGTGTTTCTTCCTGTCTGGAAGGTGTGTGGACTGTCGGAATCATCTGAGGCTTCCCCTTGCCTGCTCTGAATCCTCCTGAGAGGACTGAGGTGACTTGGAGAAGCTTGGAGCCACCAGAAGTCAGAGACCCAGTAAGTGGGGACAGAGATTCTTCACTTTGTCTCTTCATGATTTTCTGTCAGAAATAACTACTGCCTTCTTTTTATTCAACCAAGTTTTGTCAAGTGCCCAGAGAGTGCCCATGCTGCCCTGGGTATGAGGGAGAAGGTCATGAACAGGACAAAGTCCCTGCCCTGGTGGGGCTGATGTCCTGAGGGAGAGACAATCGGCCAACCGGTGGCAGTAAATGGGGTGGATGGGGGGATGCTGCTCACTGTACACTCAGGGCCACGTATGAGTCAGCTCGGGCTGCGTGACAAATACTACCAACTAGGTGGCTTGACCAACAGACGTGCGTCATCTCACAGCTCTGGAGGCTGGAAGTCCAAGACCAAGGTGTCGGCAGGGTTGACCCTTCTGAGGCCTCTCTCCTCGGCTTGCAGACGGCCGCCTTCTCCCTGTGTCCTCACGTGGTCCTCCCTCTGTGTGTGTCTGTGTCCTGATCTCCTCTTAGAGGGACACCTGTCAGATTGGATTTGGGCCACCCTAGTGACCAAGTTAACTTGATCACCTCTGTAAAGGCCCTATCTCCAAATAAGGCCACATCCTGAGGTTCCAGGGATTAGGACTCCAACCTGTGAACCTGGGGGGACACAATTCCACCCGTGATGGGAACCGTCTCTGAGGAGGTGCCGTCTGGATTGAGACTGGAGTGATGAAACAGAAGCAGTGACTTGTGAGCCGCGGGGAAAGGGCAAAGCCGGCCGCTAACGCACAGAGACGGGAACGAAGGTGGCTTGTCCACATTTACCTGGAGAGGATGAGCAGGCTGGAAACTGACCTGATGAGGATGGCCAACCAAGGGGCAGAAAAAGAGCCCAGGATGCCCCCTCCCCATCCAGCCACCCTGAGGCCTGCTGAGCGGCCTGCTCCCTTCCAGCTGCACCCACCCCCGGCGCCACACCTGGACGTGACGGGTGCCCCTTGCTCCTCTCCAGTCCACTGAACACGCAGTGGCCGGGGGTCTCTTCAACACTCACATCCACCCTGGTATCTCCCCCTCCCCCCAAGAATAAACCGGCCTCCTTGCCATGACCGTCACGGCCCTGAGTGATCTGGCCCATGCGCCCCTGCTCCAGCCTCCTCCACTCTGCCCACTGTGCGCACTGCTGCAGCCACTCTGACCCTTCTGTTCCGGCTCGAACCTGCCCCATCCCCCCCGCAGGCACTTCGGGCTGAGGTTCCCCGCCCGCCCCCCAGCCTGCTCCTGACTAGTTCATGTCCATAGCACTACACCTCACGTCTGCAGAGAGACCCCGCCCCATCCAGGCTGCTCCCCTGTTGTCTGTCACAGCCCGCGGCCTTTTCCGTCCTTAACTGACTTTTGTGACGGCTGCATTAAGGTTCGCCTTCCGAGGGGGAAGGTAAGTTCCATGAGATCGGGGCCCTTCTGGTGCCGAGTACAGTATCTCCAGCACAGGGCAGCACAGTGGCTGGCTCCGCGACTCATCTGTCGGATGAATCACAGAACAAACTCGGCAGCTCCGGCTGCCAGAGGCCTTAGAGATCACTCAGGTGTGGCGGGAGGCCTGCCTGGCGACCCTGAGGGACGGGTGTCCAGGTCTGCATGGACAGTCCCCTTGCACCTGCCCCCCCAGTAGAGGTGGGCAGGCCTGTGTGCGAGCGGGGACCAGAGATGAGGAACCATCATGAAGGCTCCCTGGCCTAGAGGGCCCGGAGGACTGTCCACACACTCCCTTCTCCGTGGTTTATTTTCGGCTTGTCCTCCATGGCCCCTCCAGCTCTTCTTCCTACTGTTGTTGTCGTGCTGTCACGCGCTTGGCTCCGTTTCCTGCCCATGAGGCTCCGCTCAGGAAAACGCCCCACAGTGGAGGAAGTGCAGTGTGTTTGCCTCCGCGCCTGACAGCCCCCACCTCTCGCTGGCCCAGTGGGCTCCAGGTGTCCTGTCTACCCTGCAGCTCCTCCAAGCTCTCAGAATCTCTGGGTGGATCAGAGGGTTGAAAGCAGAAGGAGAAGCAAACGCAAGTGACATTTTCCATCCATTCCAGAAAAAACTGAGCCCAGAGGTGTGATGGTCTTCTGATGTGTCACCTTGATATGTCACTTGGTTACGGCCCGAAGTTGTTCAAACACTAATCTCCAGTTGCTGTGAAGGCATTCTGCAGAAGTGATTAAAGTCCCTGGTCAGTTGGCTTTAAGGAAGGGAGATTATCCTGGATAGTCTGGGTGGGCCTGACTTAATCACCAGAGAGCTCTTAAAGCAAGGCTGAGGCTTCCCTGAAGAAGAGAAGAGGCTCCGCTGTGGCCGTGGGCTCCAGCCTGCTGTGGTCTCCCTCCTGGGGATCTCAGACTCTCTGAGCCAGCCCCCATCCCAGAAGCCACCGCCTTGTATTGAAGCTGTTGAGAGAGCACCGTAGCTATTGACTACGGTGCTGAGGATATGCCCTCCTGGCCCTACTTCTCTGCTTGAACCATGGCTCCCCAGGGGCTGAGGCAGGAGGGGAGCAGCACCAAGTTGGCCGACATTTCTGAGTGCCTACTGGGCATAAGGCAGTGTGCTAAGGACTGCATGGACACAACAAGCAGTGCTGTGAGTGGCTTATCAATGATAATGCTGAAGGCTGCAAGTAACAGAAAACCCAACTCAGAATGGCTTAAACCACAAGGACATTGATGATCCCACATAAAAAGTACAAGGGAGAGCAGTTTCTTCGCAGCTCAGTGATGTTTGCAAGGATCTAGTTCTTTGTCTTCCCACTCTGTCTCCCTCAGCTTGTCATCTTGGCCTGTCAGCAGAGGCCCCTCATGGTCACAAGATAGCTGCCATGGCCTCGGTCATCACTGCCACATCCAGAGACAGAAAAATAACTTCCTCCTTGGACTTCCCTGTTCCCAGAGATCCTCCTGGCAGACTTCTCCTCATTGGCCAGAATCACATCACATACCTGTTCCTAAACCAGTCTTTGGTAAAAGAAAGGAATCACCATGATTAGCTTAGATCAATCAGATTTCCTCTCTAGAAGCACATGGCCCCTCAGTGTCTGAAAGAATAATTGAAGTGGTGCCAATAAGACAGACAGGATGTGACTGTTTGGGTGGTTGTGTTTGGTTTCTATGCAACCATAACAAATTACCACAAACTTGGTGGCTCAGAACAGCACCCACTTATGATCTCACGTTCTGTAGGCCAGAAGTCCAGGCAGGCTTGGCTGGGTTCTCTGCTCAGGCTCTCTCACAGGGCTGAAACCAAGTGTGATTGGCCGGGTCTGGAGGTTCAGGGGGAGAATCTGTTTCCAAGCTTATCCAGGTGTTGGCAGAGTTCAGTTACCTGCAGTTGTGGGACTGAGATCCCCATCTCCCTGATGTCTGTCAGCCTCCACATTCCATTCCCGTGGCCGCGTTCATCTTCCAGCCAGCAAGGACTGGAGTTCTCACACCTCGGATCTCCCTGACTTCCTTTTCTGTACCAGCCAAGAAAGCTCTCTGCTTTTAAAGGGACGTGTGTGACTAGATGGGGGTCATATCCCGGCGTAGGGTCACTGTACTGTGTGACCTAATACCTACACGGGCGTGATACTGACCACACTCGAAGGCTGCAGTAGTTGGGGGGTGGAACCTTGAGCATGATTCCTAGGAACTCTGCCCACCCCCACAGTAACCATGGTGCCTGCCACAGCTGGACAGACATTTCACTGGAAAGAAAGGTGAAGTTCAGAGCGGTGAAGTGAATTGCTCAAGGCTGCTCCAGCCAGGGAGGGGTTCCTGGTTAAAACGACAGAACCCGACACTGGCTCAGTGAGGCAGGAAAGGAATTGGTTGGCAGGGCATCCGGAATCGATGGGCAGTTTGGAGGGCCAGACTCAGGCAGAAGGCAAGGGAGGGCAGGCCCCAGGGGGGTGCAGGAGCAGTCTGCTGGCTGCCCTCATACCACCCCCAGCTCTGCTCCTGCCCCATGCCGTCAGGGAGCTGGCACGAGCTGCACCCGTGTGTGGATGTGTGTCCTGCAGACTGTCAACTGCCTGCCCCATTAGCATGGAAACAACAAACAGCCCTCCCTCCTGCTTACCCAGATGGGTACACTGTCCTGCCACGCAGGAGGGTCCCCACCCCTCTCGGGGGGTCTTTCTACCTCCAGCCAGGTGGTTGCTTTGTTCTACAACCTCATTTGGTGCTTTTAGCAAATCCAGAAATCGGCCTCAGTGCAGCAGGCCGATTAAACATGTTTTCCCTGAACTAAACTCTGCATGAGGGGCAGAAGCCATCAGTTAAACGGGGGGTTAGCAAACTACAGCCTGTGGGCCAAATCTAGCCCCATGCCTATTTTTGTATAGTATGCAAGCTATGATTTTTATGTTTTTAAATGGTTGGAAAAACTCAAAAAAGAATATTTCCTGACACACAAAAATTTCATGAAATTCAAACTTTGGTGTCCATAAATAAAGTTTTATTGGAACACAGCCGTGTTCATTTGTTTGTGTGTTATCTGTGGCTGCTTTCCCACCCTCACAGCAGAGTAGCGACCATGTGGGCTGCAAAGCCTGAAATGTTTACTGTCTGGCCCTCTACAGAAAAAGTTTGCCAGCGCCTGGGTTAAATGGTAATGTCCTACGATGACTCTGCTGGTCATTGGTGGCCATTTACCGTGACATTTGGATACCTGGTGTATTCTGAGCAGGAGACTTGGCTTAGGGCAGGGGTAGGAATGGCTTTTCTCGCCTTTTTTTCCCATTCCTCTTCCCGCCCTGTAGGCAACTGTTCTCCTGTGATTTCTGCATATCTCCTTGCTGGAACGTGTTCCTGCACAGTGTGTATTTCTGGGTCTCCTTTCTGTTTACATCGATGACACTGTGTTCTGTGTCCCACTCTGCTTCTGGCAGTTTTCGCTCAGCGTGGTGTGTTTCAGGAGCATTTGCTGGGTGCACATCTGCCCATTGCTTCCCCTCCTGGCACATGGCGCCCACCCCACCCCCCAGAGGCAGACCCCAAGCTGCCTCTCACCTCCCCAGGTGACACTGGTGAGCATCTTCCTCCCTGCCACCCTGTAGACTGATGTGAGAACTTCCCCAGAATATGTACCCAGGGGAGGAGTTGCTGGGTCTCAGGAGACATACTGATTTGATCAAGGGACACCAGCCGGCTCCAATGTGTTCTTTGAAGTAATCAGACTCACCAAATTTTTTTGGTCTTAGGATTTTTGCTTTTGAATTTTTATTTGAGTTGCCCACCACCACTAGGTCACAAAGCTATTCCACTGTCTGTTCTTCTGTTTTAATTCTGCCCTTCACATTAGGTCTTTAATCCAGCCAGAGCCCACACTGTCAGGTGGGGTGGATGGGAACCCACCTGAGTTTTCTCCCTGTAACGAGGGGTGGCGATCTCCATTCAGGTGGAATTTAGGGGCCCAATCAGACCCTCATCCGTGTTCATCGTGGTGGTTTGCTCACCAGTCAAATGACTCCGGTGAGGACCGGGGACTGGCAGGGACCTCGCTCGTGATGCATTTTGTGTTTTTACTTACAAGAGTTGAGTTCTGAATTCAGAGGATCACAGGATAAGTAAGTTTTCCACTGCAGGAATGGAAGAGTGAATTGAACTGGTGGCTTTCAAGGGAGAATTATAATTCCAGGCAAAATGACCGTCAACTATTAATTTAACTTTTAACATAACCTTGGATCAGCGCTTCCAGTAGGACTTTGTGTGGTGATGGAAATGGTGTATATCCACACTGTCCAGTATGGTAGCCACAAGCCACATGCGGCAACTGAGCACGTGGAAGGTGGCTAGTATGGCTGAGGAACTGAATTTTCACTTTTATTAATTTTAATTAATTTAAATGTAAGTAGCCATATGTGACGAGTGGCTGCCATATTAGACAGCGCAGGTCAGATTAAGAAACTGTTGGACTGCCACTACTGAAATTCAGGCATTTCTTTAAGGTTTGGGGGAAAAAAAAGAGACTAGAGAAGGAAAGATGGACAAGGAGGAAGCTGTGAGCAGAGGACAGGAACTAACACTTCTCGAGTGCCAGTACCAGGCACCACGTCCCTTACTTAACCTGCCTCTCATCCCCGGAGCTGAGGAGACTTACTCCCACTTAAAAGATGGGGAAGCTGAGTCTCAGTGAGGTGAAGGGACTTGAGGGCACCCTCTGATGAGAGGCTGGCCCAGGAGTAAGCCAGATCCCCCATCCTGCGTGGCTATGCCAGCCCAGAGGCCACATGGAGAGGGCACAGGATGGGTGCAGACCAGCCAGGCACTGGCAAATGGGGACCCTGGACACCAACCTTCCCTGGGGGCATGGGTGGGGGCCAGTTGGCTGATCTGGCAGCCTCCGAGTCCAAATCCATGGCTTGGGCACCTCATAGTCCCACCGTTAGGCGCCTGGAGGCAGCCCTGGGCTGAGGTTGCCCTGGCCAGTGGGACACGAGGCCAGAGATCAGGGGACAGGGTCTAGAACAGGGCGTCTCCATGGGAGGAGTATTTCCCTCAGAGATGTTCTGGAAATTTGGGAGGAGGGAGTGTTTGTCTTAATGACTAAGGGGACAGCGTTGCTGATACTTGGGGGAGCCAGTGACGGATACAATCCTCCAGGCAGGATCCTTCTGTGTACCCAAGATCGCCCTGCACCCCGCATGACTTCCAAATGTCCTGCTGGATGTTCCCTCTCTGAGAAACTCGCTTTCACTGTAATTATCTGAGACTAGAATCTAACTCTGCTTTACATATAAACAATTTTTTGCACAGTTTTAATGTGCAAAGAATTTTCCAAGAATGCAATGCTGTGTAAGTTGAGGAAAGGTTATATTATGTTATTTATTTATTTATTTATTTTATTTTTTGTGAGGAAGACCAGCCCTGAGCTAACATCCACTGCCGATCCTCCTCTTTTTGCTGAGGAAGACTGGCCCTGGGCTAGCATCTGTGCCCGTCTTCCTCTACTTGATATGGGACGCCGCCACGGCGTGGCTGACAAGCAGTGCGTCGGCGGGCGCCCAGGATCCAAACCAGCGAACCCCGGGCTGCCAAGCGCGAACTAAACCGCTGCACCACCGGGCTGGCCCCCCAGGTTATATTATGTTTTGTTTGGAATTTTCCAAGAGTGGCTCATCATTTCAGAACCACATCACAGATAGTGACAACACTCGTGGTATTTAACCAGCTGGTAAGGAATGCCTGTGTCCACTGGTATTCATTATGCTGTGTCCCATCGAGTCTGCATGTCTATCTGTCTATTCATCCATCCAGCTATCCATCTACATATCCATCCATCTTTCATTCGTCTTTCATTTGTCCATCCATCCATCCACCCATCCATCTGTCCATTCATCTATCCATCCATCTCTCTATCTGAATATATTTTCTTAGCTCTTATTTCAAAATTTCAAATATAGGGAAAGAGTGTCAACAACATTCAACTGAATATTACCTTACCTCTCTTAAATTCAAACTTACCCATTAGAAGTAGGTTTAAGCACCTAAAAACTTCATTATGTCTGAGTATTTACATGTTGAAATGTATTTTATATTATCAAACTTCTTTCTTTCTCCTTTAACTAACTGTTAGGGCATTACATTAATTTTTTCAAAGTATATGTAAAGATAGGACATATTATTTATCCAGCTCATTTGGAGGTAGCACAGGAACATTCTAAAATATCCACTATAAAAAAACGGGTGTCAGTATGTTAGAGTTGGGGTCCTCTTCTGTGGGGGGCGAAATGAGTGGCTGGGGGACAGGAGAAGAGTTTGGCTCTATCGGTGCCCAGAGCTTACTGTGTGGGGGTCTAAGAATTTGCTAAACTTCAGACATTCTCCTGGGATCCGTGTTGTTTTTTCTCTGTATCTGCATAGCACCTATGTTATTATTATTCAATTAATATTTTTCCTTAAATCACCTCACTCTTTTTACTTAAATAAATTTATTTAAATGGAAGTTATATCACAGTCATAAATGTAAAACTGAAATTGTTTGTTGTGCTCATTGTTTTTAGTACACATTAAAATAAATGCTTAACTGTTTAAAACACACAAACACACACCTGTTCCTCTGAGTGCCAGCTGAGATCGCCTCGAATGCTAGTGGAAGCAGGAGCTCTGTGTGTTTCGAAGTGCTGTGTGTCATTTCATTTCATCTGCACAGGACTGCAGGGCCCAGCAGTGTTTACTGATGGATGAGTGGGGACTGAAATGGAGGCTCAGAGAGGCACAGGCAGTTGTGGAGGGTCACACTGCAAAGCCATGGTCCTGGGCAGTGGACCCCAGATCTGGCAGCTGCCAGGACCCTTCTTTGCTTCACAGAATGAGGGAGGGTCTGTCCGTTGAAGGCCTTGAGCCAGGAGCTGGCAGGACTGGAGGGAGGGAGGAAGAGCAACATCTGGCCCTCGTCAGATTGAGGAAGCCGCTGGGCTGGTGGCCAGATGTGGCCACTGGCCTCCAGCAGGAGGAAGACATCAGAGGCTCACCGGAGGCTCCAGGCGGTGTGCAGATGTGGCCAGCTGGAGGGAACGCCCACCCGCCCACAAGGACTCGGGCCTGTCCAGAAGTGAGTGTGTGAGGGGACGCTGGGCAGCCGCCAGGACCCACCTTTCTCCAGAACCGCCTGGAGTTGGGAGGGAGGTGCCTCACCAATGCCTGTTGGGTGACGGGTGTCTCTGAGGTCACAGAAGCCCCCCACCCCAGTCCCTCCCTGCAGCAGGGCGTGAACACAGGGCGCTTCGCCAAGCCTCTTCAGTCCTGGGTCTCCCAAGTCGTGATTTGGAACGGGTAAATCTCCAGCATGCCACCCTCCCTTTTTAATGGAGAAAGAGCAGCAGAGAAAACAAGACTTAGGTAGAATTGACTAACTTTGTTATGTTGTTGTTATGTATTTTTCTGGTTCCTTTCTGTTGAAGGCAGGAGATACTGGCTTTTCACTGTAGGTGATATGTTTCGCACTAAAGGAAATCTATGTTAGTCGGCGGTAGGGCCCGTGACTAACAACTGCAGTTTGGGAAAGTCCACATCATCCTCTCACCGTGAGGGTCCACCCCTCTGTGAGGTGGTGGGCAGTTAGCCCCATTCCACAGGGAAAAGCTGACTGGAACTGGGAAGTGATGGAGCTGGGACTCAACCCAGGTCTGGTGGCTCAAAGCTAGTGCTCTCCTCTCTGTCCTTTCTGGAACATTCCAAGAGCAGAAGGTGATGGGAGGAAACTGGAATACCCACCCAGGCTCTGGGCTTGTCCCAGCCTGATCTACCCTTCTTCTTTCTCACCTGAACTACTGCCAATTGCATCATTCATTCATTCCCTCATTCATTCATTCATTCAACAAACCTTTACTGGGCCACTCTGTCCCTGTGCTGAATGCCCTCAAGGAAATCCCAGTCTGATGAGGGAGACACAGCATAACAGGCCACGTGAGACTGTGTCAGCTCTGGGAGTCCAGGTGAGGGAAAGGTTGAATTTCTAGGGAAAGTGTCATTTTCATGGGGGAGGGGGAGGGAGGGACCAGTAGGATTTTCCAGGCAGAACTGGCTGGGGTAGGGTGCACATTGCAGGTGGAGGAAGGTTTGTGGTCTTGGGCAAGTTACTCTAGCTCTCTGTGCCTCAGTTTCCTCATCTGTAAAATGGAGGTAATGAGAATGACTCCTTCTTCATGTTGCTGGGAGGAGTGGATGAGTTTGTTTGCACAAAAGCATGCAAAGCAGTGTCTGGCACACAGGAAGGCCGTATAGGTGTTGCCTGTAGTTATCACGTGCAAAGGCCCTGAGGGCCACGCGTGGGAAGTTCAATGGGTCTGGCTGTGCTGTGCCCAGGGGTCTTCACCAGTGATGAGGCTGGAGGGCTGGGCTGGGTCAGATTTTGGAGGACCCTCAATGGTGTATTTAGGACATTGGAGTTCATTCTGTTGGCCATAGGGAGCCACTGAAACATTCTGAAGGGAAGAGAGACGGAGTTAGCGCTGAGCCTCTGCTCCCGTCAGCAGCCAGAGTAGAGTGGGGACTGGAGGGGCAGAACTGGAGGCGGGAAGGGGGCAGGGGATTTCCCACCCACGGGGCCCTCCTGAACCACGTATGTTCTTTGCTCCTAGGATCTTTGCTCTGTAACTTCAGGAGCTTCCTTGTGTAGGGGCTGAAATATCAGGGGATCTGGACTTTCCTGGTTGGCCATGGGAAGCCACAGAAGGCTTTGGAGCACGGTCAGAGTTGTCTTCCAGAAAATGGCCATGATAGCAGGTGCTGAAGGCCTGGAGGAGGGAGGAGAGGGTAGAGACAGAACATGTTGCCGGGTCAGCTCTGTGACCTTGAGCCTGCAGGTCAGGAGGGGCCATAACACTCAGTCCACCCAGTGAGGCCCCCAGTGACCCTCTGCCCTGTCCCCAGGCAGCTCCGTCTCCTCCCCAGAGCCAACCCCAGGGAACCCATTCTTATGGGAAACACTAGTTAAACCACTGGGCCATGCTGTCCAGTCACAGGCCCAGTGGCTTTCAGACTTCTAGGCCCAGAAGATTCTAACAAACCCTTTCACAAACCAGGATACCCACTACTGCAGGGACAGATTTGCAGCTAGTCAATCAAGAAACATTATACGAACATGTCCTATTAGATTGAACCATTTTAAATTGCCCTTTTGCAGGTCAAAAGCTGTAAAAATCAGCAATTCCGTATGATTCAACCTAATACATGCAAACTCCATGGGCTTCCACCATCTATGAGATGAGTTAGCGTGAGACTTTCCAAGGCCTGGTGTAACACGGAGTAGGACAATAGGACAGGGTAAGGCTGTGGAGGGGGGGACCCAGGTCCAGATCCCTGCTCTGCCCCAACCACCTCTGTGACTTAACCTTTCCCTCCCTGAGAGACATCAACCTCTGAAGTTCCAGGGATGTGCATTACCCAAAGGAGCACACATAAGGCCCAGCCCAGAGTTGGGGTACCTAGTCAGGGCCTGTTCAGCCCTTTCTCCCACCTTTTTCAGCCCATTCCTGTCTGCTGTGTGAGTTCTCCGCTCTGGCCCTGCTGCCCCCCTCTCTGTCCCCAAACGCACCCGCTGTGTCTTCCTCCACCCAAGCCTCTTTCATTCTGCTCAGCCCCAAGTCCTGCCTCCTCCAGGATGCCTTCCCTGCTCTGCAGACCCAGCGCCCTCCTTGTCTGTGGGGGGTCTGGCTCTGAGTCCAGTGGGCATGGCCCTAAAGAGCAACGGGTCCCTCTGCACTCCACCCAAGGGTCTCCTGTGGGCAGGGGCTGCGCTCCTCCCCTCCTCCTCCCTCCCCCCTCCTCTCCTGGCCGCATCGTATACAACCGCTCTCTGCCAAGCATTCTCGCTGCGGCACCCCTGGGCTGGGCGCTGGGCTGGGAGCTGAGCAATGGGTCGGATCCTGAGCCCTCACATATGACTTCCAGGTGGCCAAAGCCATGGCCACTCTCTGGCCAAGTGGGTGGTGGCGCTTTTCACTAGGGGGCAGCAGGAGGAGCAGATGGAAGAAGACAACGATGGTGGGAGGCACCTGAGATGCCTGCAGGACATCCAGGTGGAGACTCCAAGGCACCAGTGAAGCTGGGGGAGCTGGTTAGGGAACTGGATCTGAGGCCGGAGATGGAGGTAACCCTGGAAGTCACGAGCACTGGCTGAGCCCCTTGCAGAGCCAGTGGATGGAGGGGAGAGGGCCTCAGAGGGAGGGATGAGGGGAGGAGCAGGCATCGCAGACCAGGGGGAGGGCCAAGGAGAGCTGAGCCGGCTCGGGGGCCCTGGAAGGAAGGGTTCAGGTGGGAGCAGTGT
Organism: Tapirus indicus; assembly: GCA_031878705.1. Lineage (NCBI taxonomy): Eukaryota > Metazoa > Chordata > Mammalia > Perissodactyla > Tapiridae > Tapirus > Tapirus indicus. The sequence goes on from CM062920.1 coordinate 99,470,925, forward strand.
CGCATTCAGCGCTGTCTCTGGGGCCAGCCGAGACAAGCACCGAGACGGCTCCAGCAGCGCGGCGTGGCGGGTGACACGAGGACCAGAGCGGCTGTGCGGTAGAGGCCACTCTTCCAAGAAGTCCTGCTGCAAAGGAGCCAGAGAGAGGGCTGGTAGCTGGGGGAGGCCGCGCAGTGCGGAGGCTGTGTTGTGTGTTGCAGGCGGAGAAGCTGCGGCACGTTGTGTGAGTGTGCGGAGAGGGCAGTGACGGGAGCCGCTCCCGCTCCTGGACGGGAGCAGCACACCCGGACCTCCCTGGGGAAACGCGCTTTCTCTGCAGCCACGTTTCATGCCTCAGAAAATTCCAAAGTGTGTCCTCACCTGTGCTGCTCTCCAGACTCTGCTCTCGGGGGCCCCTCTCCCGGCTTCCTTGCATGCGACCTGTAGTCACCTAATGAGGACAGCAGCTGGGCTGGGGCCTTCCAGAGCCTGCCTTCCCAGCCTCCCTCCTCCTGGCAGGGCCGCTGAGGTGCCGGCCTCGGGCCACGGGCCTGACTCAGAATCCCAGCTCGCCCATTTCCAAGCTGTGTGGTTTCAGCGGGTTCCTCTAGCTCTCTGTGCTTCCGCACAGGGCTGTTGTGAGGGGATGTTTAAAGCGCTGAGAGCAGGGCCTGGCGCCCAGGAAGCACTCTGAAAAATACAGTTGTTGTTGTTCATGCAGAAAGTTGCTCTTGGAGCAGCGCTTCTAGGACTCGAGGGGCTGTGGGCAGTAGGGAGGGTAGGGGTCCAGCCTACCCAAGCCAGCCTATGCTAGGAAACTTTTAAATAAAGGCTGTTCTTCCATTTCACTTTGCTTGTTGAAGCCCTTAAATAATTTAGTAAAGAAAAGAAGAAACTTCTCATATTGGGAAGATTTAGATATCGTCTAGTTCAACTCTATTCAAAATTCTACCCACTGAAGTCCCTTACCTGCTTACATAACCCCTCTGCCAGGAAGCTCACTCCCTTACAAAGCAGCCCATTCCATTCTTGGTCAGCAATTCCTGTGAGAAAGTTTTTCCTCAAAGTGAGCTAAAACTGCCTCCTTTCGACTCTCCAATTCTCATCGTTGCTCCCTACCCTCCTCCCTCATCCTGGTCAAGCACTGCCCTCTGGGGGTCATATAACAGGCCACTCGCCTCCACCCTTGAGTCTTGGAGACAGTAACCTTATACCCCCTGTGCTTGTTCTTTTCCAGACTGTGATCTGAGCCTCTGGAGTAGAGAGGGACAGTCACCTCCCCAGTTAGACCTCAACTAATATGACCTAACCTCTAGTCACACAGTTTCACACTGAAACAAGAATTCCCACCCAGGGGGTTTTCACATTGACTGCTGTCAAGCCACATCCTCATTCTCAGCTTGCACTGGGGAAGCTTGAATGCAAGAGTTTATCAGAGTTGTTAGCTCATAAAACGCAAAAGTTTAGGGTTAGTTCCAGCTTCAGGCAGAGCCTGATCCAGCAATTCAAATAATGTTAATGAGGAGCCAGTTTCTATTGCTGTCATCTTTAGGCTCTTCCTGTAGCCCCCAGCATCTCCAGTCTGTCCCCTGAGAGTCACAAATGGCTATCACAGCTCCCCACTTCCTCATCACACCTCACCCGGCAGGGAGCAAGCAGGTCGGGGGCCCAGCAGACAGCCCCTTGCATCTCATTGGCTGCCTATGCCGTCCTGGACCTGTCACGGTGGCCAGGGTGGAATTGTGCTGGTTAGCGAGGGGATGAGCCACGTGCCATGCCCTCCTCGAGCAGGTGAGCTGCCTGCGGTGGGAGGAGGTAAGCAGGTCAGATACCTGGATGGCAGTCTGGGAGCTGTCACCAATGGGACAGGGGTGCTGGGCGGCCACAGATGGCCAATGCCCTGCCCCGCCTCCGTGCAGCCCCGCAGACCCCTTTGTTTGGCTCAGCGGACGGTCCTCTGGATGCTGAGTTCACCTGGGTGCTCACACCTGCTTGGCCTCTCCGCAGTGCCTCCACCTCGTGTCCCAGTCACGCTGGAACCGCTGCCATGGTCTTGCTGACGTGCACACGGCCAGCAGAGCCCCTGGCTAAGCTGATGCTTCCTGGTTCCTCTGCCTGCTTACACAGACTGACTGACTGCGGGAACCCAGGCAGTGGCCCATCTGCAAGACGCTGCCCAAGGTCCACTGCCAGTTCCGCGTTGGCAGCCCTGGGTTCAGTACCAAGGACCTCACTTCATCCCTGCCTACCCTCCTGGGTGCCGTGTGGCTTCTGCCCTTACAGTGGGTCTGTGCAGGTCCGGGAACTGGAGGGTGACTCCAATGCAGCTCCTGAAATGAGCACAGGGGTCTTTGTTTTCCAATAATATTTGGTCCTGAGAAATCCACTACAGTGGATCCACATAAAATGGGACCAAAGAGAGTGGTGTGTGTGTGTGCGCGCGCGCGTGCAAGGTTGAACTGAGACTTTAACTTGAAAAATAAGTATTTAAGTGAGTTTACCATACTATTTATTTAATAAAACCAGGTGACATTTTCAACTATTCATTCTTTTTTTTAAATTATGTTAAAATTTACACATGACAAAATTTACCATTTTAACCATTTTTAAGTGTACAGTTCAGTGGCATTAAGTACACTCATATTGTTGTGCAACCCTCACCACCATCCATCTCCAGAACTCTTTCATCTTCCCAAACTGAAACTTTGTCCCCATGAAACACTAACTTCTCACACCCCTCCCACCCCAGTCCCCAGCAACCCCCATTCTAGTTTCTGTTTCTATGAGTTTGACGACTCTAGGGACCTCATATAAGTGGAATCATACAGTATTTTTCCTTTTGTGACTGGCTTATTTCACCAGCGAAATCATCCGTGTTGTAGCGCACGTCAGAATTTCCTTCCTTTTTAGGGCTGAATAACATTCTCTTGTACGCATAGACCACATTTGGTTCATCCATTCGTCTGTCGATGGACACTTGGGTTGTTTCTACCTTTGGCTACTGTGAATCATGCTGCTCTGAGCACGGGTGTGCACACATCTGCTTGAGTCCGGCTTTCAGTTCTTTTGGGTGTATGCCCAGAAGTGGGGTTGCTGGATGACATGGTAATTCTATGTTTAGTTTTTCATTCATCTTAAAAAGTAGTCTTCATGACTGAAGTACAATGCACAATTCTTGTGCATAGGATGATTCAGGGTTGATTATTCCTTTTGGAATAATTTTTTCCAACAAAACTGGGTGAGAACACAATGGTGCATCCTTAACTTCATGCTTTTTTACTTTTGCAGCTTAAACATGAAAAGTGTCCCTTTTGCAAAAATATTTGAGGTCTGCGTTCGTTTTTCTAAGGGCTTTTCCCAGTCCTTCGGGTCTCTTTGGTGCTCTGGCCCTTCCTAATCCTGTTGATCTTCTCTTCTTCACTACGGGGCCAGCTCTGCCGCGTCCCCAGCGTCAGTGGTTTTGCCTGTGATTGGTACAGTTCTCCAGCATTCCCTTCACCGACATCACAAAACCTCCCCTTTTTCAACATGTGCACGTTCACCTTGCAGTCTGTTTGTATTGGGTTATGTCTGACAATCAGGAAAAGACTGAGTCACAGCAGATGCTGAAGACATGAGTGAGGGACAGATGTTGGTGTAAAATGGCGGGGTGGGGGGCACTGAGGACTAGTTTAATAAGTGGCCAGTTCATTAGTGCATATTTTCATGTAATGATAGACTTTTTTTCTTTCTTCCTTGACCTTGTAACTGCAGGGACATGGAAAATGAATATTCAAAAAGTGAGGAAACTGATTGATAAGGATGAAGTAGGTTTTCCAAAGCCCAAAGAGGAGAGATGATTCATTTAAAGGCTTTCAGGGGCAAGGAATAGAATATGCAATTAAAAGTGAGTGGAACAATGAAGACTTTTTTTTTTAATCTCACCTATAATAAGAAGCCCGGAGGCAGGTGGCTCCAGGACTAGTCAACTCAGCAGCTGAAAGCTGTCAGGGCTCTTGTTCAACCACTCTGCAATTCTCTCAACCATTTCCTTATGGTCACAAGATGGCTGCTGCAACTCCAAACATCATATCTTCACATGACAATGTCCAAAGGCAGGAAGTAAGGGCTTTTCTGACTCTCTTTTCTGACTCTCTTTTTTCATAAGGGATACAAATCTGTTTCAGAGGCTCCTCAGATTTTGCCTTTGGTCCCATTGGCTAAGATTGGGTTACATGTCTGTGCCTTAGCTGCAAGGGAGGCTGGGAGCGTGAGTACCCAGCACTTCCCCTGGTTGGTGGAAGGCTGACTCTGCCATACTGGCCATTGGGTAGGGAGCCAGTAGGGTCAGCCACAGAGATAATCCAGGGTCTCCTTCAGGCACATCATAGACAGCTTACCTGTGCAGAGTAAGGATGGAAGCGAGTGGGCCCACATCCCACACTCTCCTGCAGGAAGATGGCCAAGCCCTCTCCTGCCTCTGACACATGTGTCTTCCCCCTGCCCGCAGGTCAGAGGGCACCCAGCTCCCAACCTCACCACGAGCCAGCCCAGAGCCAGAAGCCCAGAGTGGCGAACCTGAGGACTGTGGGACCAGAGGCCTAGACGCCCCTCTCAAGCAGTCGGATGGAGGCTCCGGGAGCAGAGCCCTGCATGAAGGTCGGTCCCTGCACTCTCAGCCTTGTCGCCAGGCTCACAGTCCATCCGGCTGGGCCCCAGCCCTGCTCCCAGGGTCCTGTCTGCACTGATGCTGCTGTCCCGTCTCCAGACAGAACCCCACTCCCCCTACCTGCTGAAGCTGAGCTTCCTGAGCCCACAGGGGCCCTTGTCCCCAGGCCTGACAGCACAGACACCTAGCGGGGGAGGGCATTCCAGGGAGGCAGTTTCCCACTCAGCATGGGGAAAACCTGTCTCCCATCAGCTCCATGCAGAGATGAGTGGGCGCCCAGTGAGCTGAAGTGGAGTAAGCTCCCTGCCATCAGGGGGTGTAAGCAGGGACTGGATGGTCACCCCACAAGAAAACCACAAAGAGGCCCAGCATCTTAACCTCCTGAGCCTGGCGAGGGTGGAGTCATCAGTAAAGGAGAGAAAAGCCGGCTGAGCCGGTGCCCCAGGGCACTTCCAGCTCATGGGCAGGGGCTGAGGGGCTGCTGGGAGCCGTCACTGCTGCCCAGCTTCAGAGCCCCTCACCTACCCCTGCCTCGGGCATCAGGATGATGTGAATGGCTATGCTAGTCATGACACCACACATGCACACACACAATGTATACATGTATGTGTATATACATACACACGCATGTGCACAAATACACACGTACATGCACAATATATACACATGCATGCACACATACACATACATACACACATGCAAGCACACACACATATACACACATACGCACATGTATACATATACACACACATGTACATAAATACATATACACATGCATGCGCACACACAGGTGCAGCATCAGTAAATTCCCAAAATTAAAAACAATTTGTCAATATTGCAAACACAATCAAAAAGTCATGGAACAGTCGCCTCAACCCTGGTTCTGTTGGGTCTGGGACACTTACAAGGGCCCTGAGCCCACCCGGCTGGGAACAGCACACCTGACTCGGTATTCCCAAACCGGCCAGCTGGCTGGGGTCGCCCGGGCCCACCCCAGATCTGTGTGACCCTCCAGGGTCGGGGTGGCACACTGCTATCAGTCAGGACGTGGTCTGTCTGAGAGCGGTAGGCCATTCAGCCGGAACTGACCCAAGTTAAAGGGACTTATTGGTTCACGTAATTAATTAAAAAGTCCACGTGGCTTCAGGTCCGCTGAGATGTCAGCAGAACGCCATCCCTCACTGCCTCGCCTGCTTCCTCTGCGTGGACTCATTTTGGGAAGGCGCTCCCCTCATCTGACAGGACGGCCCCAGGTAGCTCCAGATGCACACCCTCCCACTCGCAGGCTGGAGGACTGGAGGCCTTTCTCTTCCCGGGAAGTCTGAATCAGACTTCCGCCCGACTCTCTTGCCTCTCTCTGGGTCCCCTGCCCTGCCTGACCAGTCACTTGGCCAGCCAGTGCGCTCTGACTGGCCAGGCTGGACGCATATGTCCCCCAAACCGGGGTAGAGTGGAGAGGAGAGGGGAGGGCTCCCCAAGGAGAGTCAGGGCCTGATGCTGACAGCCAGACACCAGGCAGCCATGACAGCCCCCGGGGTTTCTGACGCTCAGTCAGGTTGCAGTGCACCAAGACGCAGCCATGCTGGGGTCACAGGTCATCACACGCATGACACTCCTTGCTCCACATCCCCCAGGTGCCGGAGGCGTGCAGTTCCCTGAGAGTTGAAAATCCATTCAACCTGATGCCCACGCCCTGCAGAGCCCGGCCCCTGACAGATGGCCTCGGCCTCCCTGGCTGGGACTGCCGTGTCCTCAAGTGGAAATAATGCACACCTCTGAGGGCACACACAGGCCCTGGCTTGTTGTGTCATCTTAGAAAGCAGAGAAGAAAAAGAGGGCCTCTTTCTCCCCGTGTCCCTGTGTGAAATGCCAGGGAGGGGCTCTGACTGGCCAGCTCCGCTCCTGGGCCAGGCACGTGGGAAGGGCCCTCACAGGCCTTGGTGGCCTCACCAAGGGGATGGGGGGGACAGCTGTCTGGAGGAGGGGGAGATGGTGCCAGGGCCTCTCCCCTCTGCCCGCCTGCCCGCCCTTCCCCCCGGGGAGGGCTGCCTACTTCCCTTCCCTTTGTCCCATGTCTGCACATACTGTGCTTCTCCAGCTGTGGATGAGCAGCTGTTCCGCTCGGTGGAGGGCCAGGCCGCCTCTGACGAGGAAGAGGAGGACAAGGAGAAGTGGCAGGAGGAGCAGAGGCCACCAGCTGAGGTCAAGACGCTGCTGGCTCACCTCTCCAGTTGCGGAAGTGGGTAAGTGCGCCAGGGAGCGGTGTCCAGGGCCTGCTCGTTGTGCGCCGTGGGCTCTCACAAGCTGTCCTGGAAGCCCGCAGCCCAGGGTGGGCCCTTCTTATAGGGACAGAGCTTGAACTTGGAAGGCTGCCCAGCCTGATTCATGTCCAGGCTCATTTACCTCCCAGCCCCTCTGGGGCTCTGTCCCCTCCTCCTTTGGAGGGGAGCGACAGGACCGCCCCAGCATGAGTGAGGATGAAACAAGATGGTCAGTGAAGGCACACTTCCTGGTGGCTTTAATTGCCGTTGGTTTTCTCTTACTCCCTTGGCCACTGTCCCAAGACATGCTCCTGAGCGCTAGCGGGACAGGCCATGTGTATGAGGATGTGCGATCAAGAAGAGTCTAAAATGCCTGCCTGGGCCTGACCACAGCAGGTGCACCGCATGCTCTGCTGTGGGGTGGCACAGACCTTGACCATTACTTTGTAAAGTGCTGTAGATTTTCCAGGGTTGTGTTATCACCAATCCTTAAAGTCAACAACAAGCATTTATTAAGCACCTACTATATGCCAGGCAAACTTGGGGGCACTGGGAAAACAGCAATAGACAAGACAGTGGCCCTCCTCTCCTGGAGCCTCTGTTCTAGTGATAAATGTGAGGAAAAGAGATGAAGCAGAGGAATGGGCCGAGAGAAGTGCTGGGCAGGCCTCTCTGAGAAGGTGCTGTTTGAACAGAGACCTGAAGGAAATGAGGGAATAAGCAATGCAGATGTTGGAGGAAGAGCATTCCAGGAAGAAGGAACAGCAAGTGCAAAGGCCCTGAGGCATGTTGGAGGGGCAGCAAAGAGGCCACTGTGGGTGGAGCAGAGTGAGTGGAGGTGGTGGGGGAGCCTGGAGAGGTCACAGGGCAGATCAAGTGAGGCCTTTGGCTTTTCCTCTGAGTGAGGGAGGGAGCCACAGCAGGGTGCTGAGCCAAGGGTGCCATGGCACGGCTTAGCTTTCAGGAGGAGACAGACAGTAACAACACCCACTCTCTGAGGCTGGAGCAGAATCTGGAAAGCAGCTCCCACAGTGCTGGCACTCTCCTTTGCTGCAGGTGTGATGACCAGATGGCCAAGAAACTCATGACTTACTTCGGCCACTTTGGCCCTGCCAACCACGCCCATGCCCTGGGGGACCTGGAGGCCCACATCGCCATGCTGGTGGAGCAGCTGGGGACCCAGGGCTGCAGCATGAAGACCCTGGGGTCACCTGGGGAGGAGGTCAGCTGAGCCCCAGAGGTCAAAGGGCTGGACCAATTCTAGTCTCTTACAGCTGGACGGACCCTAAGAGATCGCAGCCAAGTCCTGTGCCCCATTCACAGAGGAGTAAACCAAGAATCAGAGAAGAGATGTGATTTCCTTTCATTTAGATTTAATGAAGAATATTTTGGTTGCAAGTTAAAGGATCCATCTCACACTAGCTTGAGTGCAAAACAGGAATTTATTAGAACATGGAGCTGGGAAGAATAGCTTCAGAGCAGCTGAGAAGATGAGCTTCAGGCACAGCTGGATCCAGGGACTTGGACTAGATTGTCCCCACCTGTCTGCTCTGTATTTCTCTGGGTGCTGGCCTCACTTTCCCCTACTTCACAGGGGCTTACCTCATGTGTAGGGGAAGGGAAGGCAAGATCACAGACAGCTCTAGGTTCCCATCAGCCCATCTAAGAAACCCCAGGGGGACAATAAAAGCCTCACTCTCAGTACATTAAATCTCAGGGAAGAACTCCAGTTGGCCCAGGCTGTCAGGTGCCTGTCCCTGGGCCAGTCCCAGGTAGGCAGGCAGGGTTCAGTGATTGGCAGCTCCATCAAAGTCAGATGAAGTGGAGGAAGGACACTTTCCCCAAGGAAGGAGGGCGGGGGGCTGGCAGGCAACACCAACAGCAAGGTGTCTCCACTTCAATAAGACCACTTAGCATTTTGTTCTCATCTCTCTCCTCCATACTCTGCTCCACAGTAATCAAAGGCGGAATGCTCCTGAAAGTTGTCATTTCACTAAGCCCCAGCCCACTGCACTTTTGCAAACTGGCTTTGATATAAGATAACTTTCCGTTTATATACCTGAAATGCTCAGTCTGCACTGGGTTTTACACATCTGGGTCTGGTGCAGTTCCAAAGGGCACAGGCACCACCTCTTTTCCAAGTAATTGCACGGAACTAGGGGGCAGGGGATTTCGGCTCCTGAGACTCGCGGGCTGTGTTCCCGAGCCCCCCTTCCAGGTCTGCGGTGGGCACGGGCGCCACGCCTTCTCTCTGCTGTGGGAAGCCCACAGTGGACCCTGAGTGCCCCAGGGCACCACACCTTCAGCTGCTTCTCCTTCCCTCCGTCTGCTGAGAGGGGGGCTGCCTCACTTCTTGCGACCATGCTTTAGGAGGCGGGTGGCCATGTGACATTTTGGGACTGCCTGGCATCTACCCCCTGGTATCGTGGTGGGATCGACAGTCTTGATGCCCCCTGGCCAGGTGTGGGCAGTGACTCAGGCTGGGCCAGTGGAGCACCTCTCCCGGGCTGTCCATCTTGAGGAAGGTGGGGGATGCCTGGAGAGTGTTCTTCTCAGCTGTGGCCCCCGGACAAGAGACTCGAGATGTTCCTGCTGTCTCACCCCCCGGTGCTGCCCCATTTCTGAGGTTCGCCAGCTGCCAGTCCTTTCTGCAATCGACCCACTAGCCTGCCAGTGAATTCTCTTTCTGTTTAACCTAGCCAGATTGGTTTCTATTGCTTGCAACCAAAAAAATTATTAAAAAGAAAAGAAAAGAAAGCAGATGGATAGAGAAGGGAGAAAGGAGTCCCTCGACTAGAAAATAAAACATGCATGTTCTTATATCAGCCCGACTCTCTGTGTGGCCTTAGGCCGGGTGTTCAGCCTCTCTGGGCCTTGGTACCATCACTGGGGAGACAGGGTGGTTTTATCTGCCCAGTCACCTGGCACACTGAGGGGACCAGATGAGATGACCTCTGTGAAAGGGTCAAGGCAGGTCATGGGCTCTACCTGGGGATGGTGCCAAGAGTAGGGGGTAGAGGGCAGCAGGGCGGGCACTGAGCACCCTGTTGGTCCCTGCAGGCAGAGCTGCAGCGGAAGGTGGAAGAGAATGAGCACTTGAGGCTGGAGCTGCAGATGGTGGAGACGGAGCGGGTGCGGCTGTCCTTGCTGGAGGAGAAGCTGGTGGACGTACTGCAGCTCCTGCAGAGGCTCCGGGACCTGGTAAGCTCATGGGTGCTGGCACGCCCGGGACAGGGGAGGGAGCCCTGGTCTGTGTCAGGCACCAGCTCTGAGCTTTCCTTATAGTAGGCAGGTGTCATCTGCACTTTCCAGATGCACGAGTGGAGGCTCAGGGGAGCTCATCAAAGGAGGAGAAGGCTGTCTTCATTCATAAATGAAGCGAATGTAACTTTGATCTCAAAACCAGAGGGGGATAAATACAAGGAGAGAAAATTATAAGCTAACGTCACATTTAAACATGAGTTCAAAGTAATTAAATGAGATATTAGCAAACCAGATCCAGCAGTATTTAAAGAAATGCAACATAACCAAGTTGGATTTATCCCAGTAATTCAAAGATGATTCAACATCAAAAAATCTGTTAACATAATACAACACATTGCAGATTAAAGGAGAAAAACCATATATTCTTCTCAATAGATGTAGGAAAGTCAATAACAGTCTCCTTTTATTATAAAACCCCTCAGCAAATTAAGAACAGTAAGGACCTTCCTTTACCAGACAAGGGGTCTCAGCCAACTACCTCTTGCTAATCTCACAGTTACTGTGAGACGTTAGAAGGAATCCTTCTAACATCAGAATCAGGACAGGCATGCCTGTCATCACTGCCTGTGATGACTAGAGGCTTTAGCCAATGCAGTAAGACAAGAAAAAGAAAGAAAAAAATGAAACTATCACTAATTATATATCATATTCATCTACATAGAATACCCAAGAGAATACAGAGGCAAATTATTGTAATTCCTTGGCAAGGTTGCTGACAAAATATTAGAACACAGAAATCAATTGTGTTCCTAAATAGCATCAACAAACCATTAAAATTTTTTTTTTCTAGGACATGGCTAACTTGGCCAAGATTGTACAGCCACTATGAGGTGGAAGTAGGATTTGAACCCAGGTCTTCAGGGTTTGAAGTGGGCTCTTGCCTGCACATCAGGCTGCCCAGGACACACAGCTACTGAGTCCCAGACCAATGTGACACAGCCTGGGAGAGTGACTGAGTGGCAGCCCTGTGCTGGCAGACAGTGAAGGCAGTGGTTCCCAGCCCACCTCCGGGCCATGCAGCCTGGGGGCAAATATGGATTCTTCTACCTGCCAGCTGGATTGCTTTGGGCAAATTTCTCATTCTTTCTCAGCTTTGCTTTTCTCACAGATTAAAATGAGCATAAAATAGGTTGTTGCAAGGATTAAATGAGCTAGTAATGCATAAAAATGCTCTCTTATTCATGGTCATTTCCCAAGTGCCTACTTGGGCACATGGATGGTAACCTGTGTGTGCGTGATCCTTGGTGGAATGGACCCTGCACACTCCTCCATCCGCCCACCAAGAGTCTGAGAAGCTCATTGAGGAGTGTGGCCAGCCTAGGTGTAGGGGACGAGGAAGGGATGATGGGGGGGCTCTATCTGCCCCCCCAGGGAGCCACTCAGAACCCGTACGGCCACCAGGTCCCCCTGCTGAATGAGGACACGGTCCAGTTCAGCCCTGTCTCTGTTCCTTTTTAAGAACATATCAAAAAGAGCCCTGGGGAAGATTCTGCTGAGTACGCTGGATGCTTGCAGGGACCCCACACATGGTAAGACAGCTTCCCTATCTTTCGGGGCCTGGACAACGGCTGGAGGGCATCCTGACCCCACACTTGTCCTAAGTGTCTTGTCTGCAAAATGCCACCGTCGTTCCTGCCCTGACCACCTGCAAAGGGTATAGTCAGGAACAGGCTTCGGAAAGTTAAAAGTGCTATTTGACAGGAGCAGGAGAACAGACACCCCAGGGAGAAGCACCAAACAGAAGCCAGTGTGGTCAAACCCCTGAGGGAGCTGGGGGGGTTCCCTGCTGGCGATTCAGACTTGCCCACAGTCACTGGGTGTACTGTGGGCCAGGCGCTGGAGAGGTGCCTCAAGTGTTTTTAACCCCCTAAGTCCTTTCAACAGCCCAACAAGGAAGTGCTGTTATTACAGCCATTCCACAGATGAAGAGACTGAGACACAGAGAGGTCAAGTGCCTGCCACACCTGAGGCCTTGCATCTCTCCCTTAAGCACTAAGCTATGTGGTCCCTGTTGTTTAGACAAAGTTCAGGGCAGCAGAATTTCATCAGTGCCAGCTCATGCCCGGTGAAATCAAGATGGCCAGGCTGAGTTCCTGCCTGAAAAGGCCTCACAGGCTGATGGGGCAACTGACTGGTGATACACTTTTGCTCGCTGGTCTCACCAGGCACCGCTGGGCAGGGCTCAGGTATGTCCAGTGCCCAGAATGGTCCCTGGCATCAAGGAGGAGGTCAGAAATTGTGTGCTAGAAGGCCTCTCCCCCAGGGTACTCAGTGGGAGAGGGACAAGAGTGGGAGATAGCTGGACAGGGCTGGGGAGGGCCCTGGGGGGAGGGCAAGTGGGCCAGAGTGAGCAGACTGATCCTTGCCCACTCTTTCCTTCCAGAGGGGATATCTGGCCCCTCGGCCATCCTGGATGCCCTGCACCGAGCTTTGGCTGGCTGTGAGCTCTTGCGTAGAGATCCCTTGGCACCAGCCTCTGCAGCTCCTGTGCTCACCAACTCCCTCCTCATCTCCTGCTGAGGTCGCTGGCCCAGCCTCTGGGCACCCTAATCAGCCTGGCCACCATCAGACCAGCCTCCAGGATCAGCCTGGCCACTGTCACATCCTTGGAACCCTGGAGGCCCTGGCTCCTTCTGAGGTGGGGCCAAAGCACAGAGCTTCACACTGCAGAGCCTGGCAGCAATCCCTTCCTTGGGCTCCTCCCAGGTTCCCTTGCAGCCCCTGCATTCCTGCTGCCACAGTCCACATTCAAGCCCTGTGGTTGCTGAATCAGCCTGCACCTGCTGCTGCTTCCCCTGCCCTTGGAGCAGAGGTGCCCACTTTCCCACCCAGCCCAGCCCAGCATCCCTTCCCTAGGCTCCTGGGATCTCTTCTCCTCCCAGCACTGTCCCCTTCCTCCCATTAGGGTGCCTGCTGCAGAGACTGTGTGTAACCTGCAGGCCACAGTGGTCCATGGGGAAACTACCCATGTCCCCAGGAACATTGAATATCAGGCAGGACTGGGGGGAAGTCTAAGCAGGAGAGTGATCATGGCAGGCTTCCTGGTGGAGGAAGGCCTTGAGCCAGTTCTAGAAGAGAGGTAGGATTTAGATGGGCAGAGAGAGGAAGGAAGGGCATTTGATGTGAGGTAACAGCAAGCACAAAAGTGTGGTGCTGAAAGGATCCCATTAATATGGTACCCGGAACCCCTCTTTCCCGAGCTCATAGTAGGTACTGGGCCTCATGGAGTCACAGGAAGGAGCAAGACAAGCTGCATGGTCTCACCTACCTTAAAGTCTTGTGGAGAAAAAGATACATTGTCAAATAGTGCAATATGGGTGAAATCAGTGCTAAATTGAGGTGAAATAGCATGTTATGAGAGTCCAGCCAGGAGGGATCTGTCTGAGCTGAGGAGGATGGATGTACTACAGAGGGGAAGGTCAGGGGTGAGGACAGGGCCCAGAATGGGCAGGGGGCAGGGGCAGGACCTGGATGTGGTAGGGGTGAGGACAGGTCCCGGAGGGGGCAGGGGCAGGGGCAGGGCCTGAGGGGGGCAGGGGCAGGGGCAGGGCCCGGAGGGGGCAGGGTCAGGGGCAGGGCCTGAGGGGGGCAGGGGCAGGGGCAGGGCCTGAGGGGGGCAGGGGCAGGGGCAGGGCCCGGAGGGGGCAGGGGCAGGGGCAGGGCCCGGATGGGATAGGGGCAGAGACAGGGCCTGGAGGGGGCAGGGGCAGGGGCAGGGCCTGGAGGGGGCAAGGGCAGGTCATGGGGGGCCTCCATGGCAGATGAGGATCTGGGACTTGGTCTCACAGGTAGTGGAGAGCCATGGGAGGATTCTGAGCTGCCTCATGGAGGGTGGGCTGGAGGGAAGTGAAAAAGAGGCAGCTGGAGGACTGAAGGAGCAAGGGGTCACTAGGGGACTGGAGCCAGAGCCATGGGAACACAGAAGGGGGACCATGGGGGAGGGAGGATCAAGGGGTGCACAGAGGGAGCCCGGGAGCAGCAGGCACTGCAGGGCAGGGGCAATGGGGAGGGCCTCCGGGACAATGCCTGTCCTCATATCTGGCCTCAGATGCTCAGCAGCCTGGATGGGTGCCAGAGGCATTAGGGAGCCACTGCAGGCTCCTAAGCAGGCAATGCAGGCCCAAAGCCCAGTTTCCAGATGGTTCCTCTGGAAATGGGACCAAAGGGACCAAGGCCAGTGGCCATTACAGAGGGACCACCCCATCCCTGGTCCTGTCAGATGGGCCAGACCTGTTTGAGAAGGTCCCCAGGACCCCTCAGGGGCCAGTAGGTAGGGCCAGGGACTGAGGAGGCTGGTCTGAGCAGAGTGAGCTGCCCCCAGCTTGCTCCTCTCAGCCCAGCCTGAGCCCACCGGATCTTACTCACTCTGCTACTGATGACTACATGACCCAGGTGAGCCCCCCATGCGCCCCTGCCCAGTAGGAGGGGTTGGCTGTTCTGTGTGCTGATCATGGTGGTGGTCGCAGGAATCTACACGTGTTAAAATTCGTAGACCTGGAAGCTACTCTCAAAAAAGTCAGCTTCACTGTATGTTAATAGAGAAATAGAAGGGCCAGAGAGACATTCCTGAAGTGCCCTCAGCTCTGGCTGCCTGGAATCTGCAGACAGCGGGCAGAGAGGGTTCTTGTAGATTACAACTACGCTAAGCTTCATCCTCAGAAGTTTCCTAATAAAAATCTCTTACCACTGCCCAATAATCCAAAGTTCCTCATCACACTCATATACCCCTCATCCCATTGGAGGCGAGTTTATGAGGTGGACTAGGATGTAGAGGTGCCCAGAGAGGTTAGGTGAGCTACCCATCAACACACAGCAAATTAGCTTCCAAGCCTGGAGTGAGGCCTGTTTTCTGAGCCCACGTCTCATGCACTTTCTACCAGTGCCAGCTGTCTCTGGCTAGGAAACTCCAGGCTTGATAAGGGTTTGGGATCTGGATTAGTTATGGTACAGGCCAAACTGCCTTGATAAAAGGATCCCAAAATACTTTGGGTCAAACAGGAAAGAACTTTATTCCTCTCCTGTAACAGTCCAGGGGTGAGTGGTCCTGGTTGGCAGAGCAGCTCCACTCCATGTGGTCACCCAGAGACCCAGGTTCCTTCCGCTTTGTTGCTCTGCCATTCCCTAGAGTGATGTCCTCCTTTGCATGGTGGAAGCCAGTTCACCAGCATTGCATCTGCCTTCCAGCTCACAGGAAGGAGGAGAGGGGAAGGGAAGGGTCAGGCACTCCGCTCACATCTCACCTCATTTGCCATACCTAGCTGCAAGGGAGGCTGGGAAATGTAGTCTGTAGCTGGGCAACCATATGTCCAGCTAATGCTAATATTATTAAAAGAAAAAAGGCTTCCAGTTTCCAGTCCATCATGTAAGGAGCTCGGAAGTCATCACTTTGTCCTAACAGCAAGTAAAAAGCTAAACAAACTGAAAAATCAACAGCTCTTCTTAGATTCATCAGAGAAGTGGGGTCACAGGGCAAACAGCTGCCCTCAAAATTGGAGAGACAGATGGGTCAAAACAGAGAATCAGAAAAGATACATGCACTTCCATGTTCACTGCAGCACTGTTTACAATAGCCAAGTGATGGATACAAACCTAAGTGTCCATCGATGGATGAATGGTTAAAGAAAATGTGGTATATATATAGTGTATACATATATATATATACACACAAAAGAATATTATTCAGCCATAAAAAAGAAGGAAATTCTGCCATTTGTGACAAGGATAGACCTTGAGGGCATTATGCTAAGTGAAATAAGCCAGAAAGAGAAAGACAAATACTGTATGATCTCACTTATATGTGGAATCTAAAAAAGAAAAACCACCACCAAGCCCATAGATACAGAGAACCCGGGGCGGGGGGTGGGGGGCGGGCAAAATGGGTGAAGGGGTCAAAACGTACAAACTTTCAGTTATAAAATAAATAAGTCATGGGGATGTAAGGTACAGCATAGTGACGATAGTTAATAATACTGTATTGTATATTTGAAAGTTGTTGAGAGAGTAAATCTTAAAAGTTCTCATCACAGGAAAAAAATTCTGTAACTGTGTGTGGTGACAGATGTTAACTAGATTTATTGTGGTGATCATTTCACAATATATACAAATATCAAATTACTATATTGTACACCTGAAACTAATATAATGTTATATGTCAATTATATCTCAAAAAAAAGAAAAAAGAAATACAGAGAATCATAATTTATCCAAGCAGAAACCTACCTCTGCAGGGACCAGTACTAGGATAGGAAACTCTGAAGTGTAATTAACAAATTGCCGGAGGCTCAGTGTGGACAAGTGTGCCAGTTACAAACTCCAGGGGGCCCCCAGTCATGGGGGGCCGCACACCTTTGGGAGTTTCCTTTGAGAGTTCTCTGAAGCTCTACCAGGTCCCCACAGTGAACATCAGAGAAAAATCCCGTCATGCTTCTGCTAGGGGGAGGGGAAGTAACCGATTTGAAGTGTGCCAGAGCATTCTGTTCTTCTCAACAAGGACTGCCCTTAAGAAAAAGCAGACTTCAGAGCAAGAAAATTGTCAGAGCTAAAGAGGGGTGTTATCTAATGATAACCGGGCCAATTCTCCAAGAAGACGTAACAATCCTTCGTGACTACATGCCTAACAACAGAGTGTCACAATACATGAAGAAACACCAATAGAACTGCAAGGAGAAGTAGATGAACCCACTATTATATCTGGAGATTTCCATGCCCCTCTAGAGAAATGGACAGATCCAGAAGGCAGAAAATCAACAGCACCATCAATCAACTGGATCTAATTGACATCTATAGACTGCTTCATCCAGCAATAGGAGATTATACATTTTTCTCAAGCTCACATGGAACGTTCACCAAGATAGACCACATTCTGGGTCATAATACACCTTAAACAATGTCAAAGAATAGAAATCATACAATGTATGCTCTCAAACCACAATGGAATTAAAATGGAAACCAATAACAGAAATATAGCTAGAAAATTCCAAAATATGTGGAGATTAAACGATACACTTCTAAACAACACATGGGTCAAAGAGGAAATCTCAAGAGAAACTTAAAAATACTTTCAACTAAATGAAAATGAAAATACAATCTATCAAAATTTGTGGGATGCAGCAGTTAGAGGGAAGTTTATAGTATTGAACATATATATCAGAAAAGAAGATCTAAAATCAATAATCTAAGCTTTCACCTTAGGAAACTAGAAAAAGAAGAGCAAATTAATTCCAAAGTAAGTAGAAGAAAGTAAGTAATAGAAATTAGAGCAAAAATCGAAAACAGAGAAAATCAATGAAACCAAAAGCTGGTTCTTTGAAAAGATCAATAAAAGCAATAAGCCTCTAGCCAGGCTAATTAAGAAAAAAAAGAGAGAAGACACAAATTACTAATATCAGAAATGAAAAAGGAGATCACTATAGATCCCATGGACGTTGAAAGGATAATAAAGGAATACTATGAACAACTCTAAGCTCACAGATTTGATAACCTAGATGAAATGGACCAATTCCTTGAGACGCCATCTGCCAGAACTCACACAAGAAGGAATCTGAATAGGCCTGTATCTATTAAAGAAATTGAATTAATAATTAACCTTCCAAAACAGAAAGCACCAGCCCCAGATGGGTTCACTGGTAAATTCTACCAAGCATTTAAGGAAGAAATTATTCCAATTCTCTACAATCTCCTCCAGAAGACAGAAGCAGAAGGAATACTTCCTAACTCATTCTGTGAGGGCAGCATTATCCTGATATCAAAACCAGGTGAAGATATTACAAGAAAAGAAAACTACAGAGCAATATTTGTCATGAAAATAGATATAAAAATCCTCAACTTATATTAGCAAATTGAATCCAACAATGTACGAAAAGAATTATACACCACGACCAAGTAAGATTTACCCCCATGTATGCAAGGCTGGTTCAACATTCAAAAATCAGCTAATGTAATCCATCACATCAACAGGCTAAAGAAAAAATCACATGATCATATCAATAGATACAGAAAAGGCATTTGACAAAGTCCAACACCTATTTATGATAAAAAAAAAAATACAGCAAACTAGGAATAGAGGGGAACTTCCTCAACTTGATAAAGAACATCCACAGGAAACCTACAGTGAATGTCTAGTAAGAAACTAGAAGCTTTCCCAGTAAGATCAGGAACCAGGCAAGGATGTCCCCTCTCACCCCTCTCAACGTCTTACCGGAAGTCCTAACTAATGCAAAAGAGAAGAGAAGGAAATAAAAGTCGCTTTGGACTGAATATGTGTATCCCCCCAAAGTTCATATGTCAAAGCCCTAATCCCCAGTGTGATGGTGTTTGGAGACCAGGCCTTTGGGAGGTGACGAGGTCATGACGGTGCCCTTATGAGAAGAGGCACGAGAGAGCTTGCTTCCTCTCTCTGTCTCTGCCTTGTGAGAATATGAGAAAGTGGCCATCTGGAAACCAGGAAGAGGGCCCTCACCAAGGAACCCAGCCATGCTGGCACCCTGATCTTGGACTTCCAGCCTCCAGAACTGTGAGAAATAAATGTTTGTCGTTGAAGTCCCCCGCTCTACAGTATCTTGTTACAGCAGCCCAGACTGACTAAGACAAAGGTATACAGATTGGGAAGGAAGAAATAAAACTGTCTTTGTTTGCAGATGACATGATCATCTATGTAGAAATCCAAAAGAATCAACAAAAAAACTGGAACTAGTAAACAGTTGTAGTAAGATTACAGGATACAAGGTTAACATACAAAAGTCAATTGCTTTCCTATATACCAGCAACGAACAAGTGGAATTTGAGATCAAAAATGCATTACCATTTACATTAGTACCACCCCAAAATGAAATACTTAGATATAAATCTAAGAAAATATGTGCAAGATCTAGATGAGGAAAATTACAGAATTCTGATCAAAGAACTAAATAAATGGAGGAGTATTCCTTATTCGTGGACAGGAAGACTCAACATTAGCAAGACGTCAGTTTTCCCCAACTTGATCTCTGTTCAGTGCAATCTCAACCAAAATCCCAGCAAGTCACTTTGTGGATATTGACAAACTGATTCTAAAGTTTCTATGGAGACGCAGAAGACCCAGAATAGCCAACACAATATTGAAGGAGAAGAACAAACTTGAAGGACTGACACTACCTGACTTCAAGACTTACTGTAAAACTACAGTAATCAAGGCAGTGTGGTATGGGCAAAAAAAAAAGACAAATAAATCAGTGGAACAGAATAGAAAGTCCAGAAATAGATCCACATAAATATAGTCAACTGACCTCTGACAAAGGAGCAAAGGCAACACAGTACAAAGATAGTCTTTTCAATAAATGGTGCTGGAACAACTGGACATCCACATGCAAAAGAAGAAAAAATTAATCTAGACACAGACCTTATATCCTCATGAAAATTAACTCAAAGTGGATCATAGACCTAAATGTAAAATGTAAAACTATAAACCTCCTAAAATAGGGGCCAGCCCAGTGGTGTAGAGGTTAAGTTTGCGTGCTCCGCTTCGGCAACCCGGGGTTCGCGAATTCGGATCCCGGGCGCTGGCCGACGCACTGCTTGTCAAGCCATGCTGTGGCGGCGTCCCATTTAAAGTAGAGGAAGATGGGCATGGATGTTAGCCCGGGGTCAATCTTCCTCAGCAAAAAGAGGAGGATTGGCAATGGATGTTAGCTCAGGGCTAATCTTCCTCACACACACAAAAAAAGGAATAAAGTTCTTTAAAAAAAACAAAAACTCCTAGAATATACACAGGAGAAAATCTAGATGATCCTAAGTAGAGCTATGACTTTTTTAGCTACAATACCAAAGGCATGATCCATCAAATAAATAATTGATAAGCTAGACTTCGTTAAAGTTAAAAATCTCTGCTCTGAGAAAGATACTGTCAAGAGAATGAGAAGACAAGCCGCAGACTGGGAGAAAATATTTGCAAAAGACATATCTGATGGAGGATTATTATCCAAAATAAACAAAGAAGTCTTAAAGCCAATAATAAGAAAACTAATAATCTGATTTTTTTAAGTGGGCAAAGGCCCTAAACAGACACCTCACCAAAGAAGAAACAGAGATGACAAATATGCACATGAAAAGATGCCTAACAATTGTACGTTATTAGGGAACTGCAAATTAAAACACCAGTGAGATACAACTACACACCTACTAGAATGCCACAGTCCGGAACTCTGACAACACCAAATGCGGGCGGGGATGTGGAGCAACAGGAACTCTCCTTCACTGCTGGTGGGACTGCCACAAGTGGTCCAGCCACTTTGGAAGACCATTGGCAGTTTCTTAAAAACTAATCATATTCCTCGATGGTTGCACAACTGTGCAAACTTATTAAAAGTAATTGAATTGTACACTTAAAATGGGTGAACTTTATGATATGTAAATTAAAATAAAGTTTTAAAAATTCAAAAAAAAACTAATCATATTCTTATCATACCATCCGGCAATCACAGTCCTTGGTATTTACTCAAAGGAGTTGAAAACTTACATCCACACAAAAACTTGCACATGGATGTTTATGGCAGCTTTATTCATAATCACCAAAACTTGGAAGCAACCAAGACATCCTTCAGTAGGTGAGTGGATAAACTGTGGTGCATCCAGACAGTAGGTTACTCAGCACTAAAAAGAAATGAGCTATCAAGCCATGAAAAGACATGAAAGAACCTTATATGTGTGTTACTAAGTGAAAGAAACCAATCTGAAAAGGCTACAAACTGTATGATTCCAACTATAAGACATTCTGGAAAAGGCAAGACTGTGGAGACAGTGAAAAGTTCAGTGGTTCCCAGGGGTCAGAGGGGAGGGGGGATGAATGGCAGAGCATAGAGGAATTTAGGACAGTGAAACTATTCTGTATGATACTATAATGCCAGATACATGTCACTATACATTTGTCCAAACCCATAGAATGTACAACCCCAAGAGGGAACCATAGTGTAAACTATGGACTCTGCGTCATGATAGTGTGTCAGCGTAGCTTCATCAGTTGTAACAAATGCACCTTGCTGGTGGGGGATGTTCATGGTGGGGGAGGCTGGGGGAGGGACAGGGAGTATAGGGGAACTCTGTACTTTCCACTCAATTTTGCTGAAAACCTAAAACTGCTCTAAAAATATAAAGTCTATTTAGAAAAGAAGATAGAATGGATACAGGAGGTCTCTCAGCTGTCTTTGCACAGAGTCAACCTTGGTGTCAGGCACTTCCTGGACCCTCAGCCTCGCCGACTTGTGGCCTAGGTGGCCTCCCCTTTTACCCAGTGGGGAGAGGCTGGCACCTCCTCAACTTTAAGACCTTGAACTTGGGTGTGACCTAAGCATCTGCCTGATGCTCCTTGCCTAGTGGAACCTGGCCCAAGGTTCCACTAAGAACCTGCAGCTCCACACCACCCCAGGGTGTGACTCCCTGAGAGGACCACGGACTTCCTGGAGAAAGGCCCAGGTCGGGACCAAAGGCAGCATCAACGTCTGTGATCAACAGAAACCAGGTATGGGGTTTCCTCTCACCTCCTCCTTTGAGAGACAAAGACAGTGCTGAGGGCCCTGCCCAAGGCCACACAGCTCAATAGCAGACCCAGGATTCAGGCCCTGTCCTGTCCAACCCAAGCCCATGCTCATAACCACTTGACCAGCCTGTAGCCATGATAAGCAGGCAGAGCCTTTACTGGGCACCAAGGCCTGAGGCCACTGACAGGAAAGGAGAGCAGAAGGCATGATTTCACAGAAAGATGGGGTGCATCTTTGCAGAGCTGAAGGCTGGGGTGATGTCTCCAGGGAGAGAAATGGTGGAGCCCAGGGAACTGCCGTCATGGGAAACATGGGGTTTTCTCCAGTCAGAAACAGAATAAATGCACAATTCCTGAAACTTTCACCAAAAACAGGGCCTCCCCTGACATTTGGACCCAAGTATCAGTCACAACCCCAATCCAGAAATTTCCTGTCACTTGAGGCTCCTGGGAGCTGCCGTCAACCAATTAATCCCTTGGTAGATGCCTCTCAATAAAATTTTAGAATTGTCTTGATAGAGACCTTGCAACTACTTGAAACTGAAAACTTCCTGTTTAAATGTCTACAAGGTCTTTGATATTCTTCCTTCAAGATGTAAAACTGAATTCCCTGAGCTAGACTTAGCTACTCACTTCTAATAAAGAGAATGTGGCAGAATTGATGGTGTGACTTCTGATACGAGGTCATGAAAGGCCTTGTGGCTCCCTCGCTCTCTCTGTCGTGAGGACCGCCCCCCCCCCCAAGCAGCCCTGTGGAAAAGGCCACATAACAAGTCAACCTCTCCTGTCAACGGCCACAGCTCACGTTGGAAGCATGTCCTCCGGGCCTGGTCAGCTCTTCCATGATCGCAGCCCCGGCTGAGATCTTGACTGCGACATCCAGAACCAGAACTGCCCAGTGTAGCCCCTCCCAAGTCCTCACCCAGAACCCATGTGTGCTAATAAATGAATTATTTTATGTTATTGTTTCAAGCTGCTTTAGTTTTGGGGATGACTTGTGACGCAGCAATAGACCACAAATACATTTCCTAATAAAAATCATGCTTTTCGTCAGAACGTAGAGTACGTTGGGTGTATTCGTGGTGGATGTTTAGGTCTATTAGTAACCGTCTGAGGCCTGACAAGAATCACTAGCAGGTTGGAAAGAAGACAAGAGTCCCCCAGCATGGAGCCAGCTGGAGGCTGAAGGAGCACCCCAGGGCACTGAGATACTGGAGGGAGAAGGGGGTGAGCATGCACATACCTGCTCAGGCCTGACAGCTGCCGAGTTCCCCCTCCAGCCAGCACACTGACATAACACGCCCTGGCCCAGTGCAGGCCAGGCGACCTGGGGGGCGGGGGGCAGGGGGCAGGGGAGCAGGCAACCAAGAGTTGGGGAGGTGACAGGAAGCAGAGTCCGCGTTAGCCAAGGCTCCAAGTCCCGGTGCAGGTTTCATGGTCCTGTTGGACTTCACTTACATAACAAATGCAGAGATAAAATGATTATGAATCTCAACACAGCAGCCACAGAGCATCACACCCCACGCACAGGACCTTTCTGACCGGGGATCCCTGTGCAGTTACACTGGTGCATGCCCCTGGGGGGTGGGGGGGAAGGCGGGGAGGGGGCATGGGGTAGGGCACTAATGCTAGCATGTCTCAGGAAAAATGGGAGAATCGAATATTTGTGAACAGTCTTCATATCTACCACTCTTCTTTTGCCTTTTTTCTAGAAAGGCTTCTTTGCGGTTTTTCAAATGGTCAGCAATTCGTTAAAAATGTTTTCTGGGAAATTCTAACTAATGTCCTCTCTCACCTAGCAACTAAATCATTCTGTTACCCTTCAATTGCCCACCCTGCCCCACCCCCGACCAAAAAATATCCTGTAATTTCACACTTTCGCCACTAGGTGGAGAACACACTCATTGAAGAAAGGAATGAATGTGAACCGGTTCAAAACCACCTCAAAGCAGAGGTCGGGAAGCCCAGGTTTAATGGATTTCAGTATCCCCTTTTCGGGTATTTGCCATATCTTCCCACCACTTGTGCTATTATTGACTCAATATCTTTCTTAGGATCAGCTCACTTTTAAGTTTACGTAAATGATTTTAAGAAGGAAAGTGTATGTGCTCTAATTTAGAAGGTAACATAGCAGTAAGTTCATAGAAAACACAGCAACATTGTTAACTTCTGACCAGATGCATTTGCTGAGCCTGAGGGTACAAGCAGGGGTCTAAGTCCCAGTGTTTAGGGCTGCCAAGCGGGAGGAGGGGGACCCGCACCAAGCCAGGCTGTGTTGGATCCTTTTAATCATAAGAGACAAAAATCCTCTGACACCAGACACACATCAGAGCGGGTCAGGCCCTCCTTTCACGCCCTGACAGCATCCAGGCAGACGCCCGCCCCTGGCTGGCTGACCTGGCACTGGCTGTGGCAGGCTCCGAGCATCGCACTTCACCTGCCTGACTCACTCATCCCTCACAGCCCCCGGGGAGGTAGGATCTTTTATTCTCCCCATTTTACAGATGAGGAAACTAAGGCAGAGAGAGGCTGAGACTATTGCCCAAGATCACAGAGCTAATAAGTAGCAAAACTGGGTTTGGAAGGCAGCATGCTGCTCCACAGCCCAGCCCCAAACAGCTTTATTGATGGAGACATGTATCTGCAAAGAACCAGTAAGTGGGGTTTCTGGTCGAAGGGGCCCCAGCAGCTGGGGCAGGGGTAACCCATGTCCCCCTGGTTGCACACCGGCTAAAAGTGCTAGATAGTAGTCACCACCTCTTAATCTCCTCTGCTTCCCGTGAGAAGGAAGAATTGCTTCATGGGGGTAGTGAAGGATTCTGGGCCCCCCAAATAAAGGTTTTCTAAGCAGCTACCCTTATAACACAATTACCAGACTAAAGCTCTCTCCCTCGGGTCAGGGGATGGGAAAGGAGTGACTCTGTCCTTTGTGTCTCATTATTGTTATCGTAGGCAGGGACCACCGGAAATCACCTAAGATCCTTGACCGACTTTCAGTCACCCGTCTCTGTGTGAACAGCACCCAGTACACTTCCCCTGTGGGTGCCCGGCGTCTCTGAGGAGCTACTGGGCTTGTGGGCAGACAGACAAGCAAACAGCAGTGCCACTAACTCAGCTGGGGGAGCAGGTCAGGGAGGGCTTCCTGGAAGAGGTCATGCCCTAGGTGAATCTTACAGGTGGAGTGTGCCAGACAAAATTAGGGGAGCGCTCCAGAAAGGGAAAGGCACAGAGAGAGGAATCAGCATGTGGGTGGCGAGTAGGGGACAAGGATGATCTGCCATGAAGCTTCCAGCCGGGAAGAGATGACAGAGGAGGCTGGAGAGGACGGCCAAGGAGAACCCTGTTGAGGAGTTGGATTTTATCCTGAAGACACTGGGGAGCCATGAAAGCATGTTGAGCTGGGAAGTGGCGAGGTCAAACCATTGTAGCCAGAGGCAGAGACCGGCATCCAGGAGACAATCCTAGAGAGTTGTGGATTGGCCAGAACTAGAGGAGAGATGGTCAGCAACGGTGACAAATATGTCTTACACGCCTCCTCTGTGCCAGGTACAGGCATGGTTATGACGGAACAGAGTCCCTGCCTCCTGAAGTTCGCAGTCAGCGGGAGGAGATACTTCATAAATGCATACAAAACATAAAAATAAGTTAACTTTAGGTCCTGCTAAGTGCTATGAAGGAAATTAAATGGAGGACCATGGTGCAGAATAACGGGAGGGCTGCCTTAGTTAGGGGGGCCTTTGCAGAGGGGTCATTTGAATTGAGACATGAATGATGGTCAGGAGGAAGCCAGGGGAGGGTCTGGGGGAACGGTGCTCCAGGCAGAGGGACCAGCGAGTGCAAAGGCCCTGAGGTGGGAAGATGCTGGAGCATTTGAGGGACAGAAAGATGGTCAGTGTGGCTGTAGGTCAGCGAGCAAAGAGGAGAGTGCACGATGAGGTCGAGAACTAGGCAGGGCCAAGCCATTCAGGGCCTCGTAGGCCACGGAGAGGGCTTGGAGTTTACTGTGGTTGCAGTGGGAAGCCAAGGGGGCTGACGGAAGACCAGGGCGGTGGCAGTACAGGGGAGACATGGTTCCGCTCTGAATGTGTTTGGGGGCTGAGACCACAGGGATTACTGACGAGTCAGACAGCAAGCAGAGACAAATCTGTGGAGGAGTTTTGTGGAGAGAGGCAGAGAAAGGGCATAACTGGAGGGAGATGTGGAATTGGGGGAGGGTTTTTCAAAAAGGTGATGTTATAGGGCATCGTAACCTGATGGGAATGATCCAGTAAAGGAGAAACTGATGAGGCAGGAGAGAAAGGGGCAGGAGCGATATCCGCAAGAGGGTGAAAGGGGGTAGGATTCAGAGCACAGTGTAGAGTTTGCCCTGCGTATTGGTTTTCTCTCGCTGCTGTAAGAAATTACTGGAAATTTAGAGGCTTACAGCAACACTCATTGTCTCGCGCTTTTCCTGGGGCAGAAGTGCTGACACAGCATGGCTCTGGGTTCTCTGCTCGAGGTCTCACAAGGCCAAAGTCAAAGTGTGGACAGGGCTGCGCCCCTTCCTGGAGGCGCTGGGGCAGAATCCACTTGCCACCTCGTTCTGGCTGTTGGCAGCATCCAGCTCCTGCTTTCTCTTCAAGTCAGCAATGGCACATCAAGTCCTTCTCGTGCTCCGAACCTCTCTGACTTCCCCTTCTGCTGCATCTCTCTCACCTCCCTTCCTGTCACCAGCTGGAGAAAGCTCTTTGCATTTAAGGGCTCACACATTTAGATCAGGCCCTCCTGGAAACCCTCCCTCTTTTAGGTCAACTGTGCCTTAAAACACAACACAGCCACAGCCGTGATGTCTCATCAGATTCACAGGGTCTGAGGATTAGGGTGTGGGATCCTGGGAGTCATTCCTAGGAATTCTGCCCACCCAGGCTTATAGGAGAGGACCTTCTTGTGCTGTAGCAGGTGGGAAGGCAGAACACGTGGGCACGGCTACGGGCAGGTGGCAGATTTGGTGTTGGGATACATCAACTGCTGTGACAGAGACCTGAAAAGACAGAGACATAAACAAGATACAGTTTTCTCTCTCACTCAGGGAAAAGTCCAGGCAAGCACGCCAGAGCTGGATGGCAGCCCCAGAACCATCAAGGACCCAGGCTCCTCTGTCTTTTTGCTCTGCCAGCCTCAATTCAGGGTTACTCTTCATGGATGGAGATGGCCTCCCCAGCCCCCTGCAGCCAGCAGGAAGCTGCTCACATCACTTCCTCTTTTCCTACTGGCCTACACTTGGTCACATGACTACATCTAAAGGCAAAGCAGGCTGGAAAATGTAGTCTTTAGCTAGGAGGCCATGTGTCCAGTTAAAATTCTATGTGTGTGAAAGAAGAGGAGAGTGGACACTGGGGGACAGTGGTCATCCATGAGTCAGCTCGTGAGGCCAAAAGGACAGTGATGGGGCCACTGGTGTGGAGATTTGATGAGGTCAGAGATGGGCTGGAGCAGGTGTGCTCAAAGATGTGAGCTGGAGTGGGGAGGTGGTCGTCAGGGGTGGGGCTCTTGAATGAGGCTTCAAGGAGGAGAGGTTGCTGGTGAGGGCCTGTCTGTGGGGGTGAGCAATGGGGTGGAGCCTAGGGCAGGAGCACAGGGGAAAAGAGGCCAACAGACTGTGAGGCCAGGGTGCCCCAGGGTCTCGGAGAGGGAGGGCAGTGCTCTGCTGGACAGGAAGCTGTGCGTCCAAAGTGGGGGTCACCCATGAAAGAGAGGAGGTGACCAGGAGGGGGAGCAGCAGGCAGGAACAGGTGTCCTGGCATACAACATGCATGTCAAAAGAGTTGGGGTTTGGAGTGAGGGAGAGAAATCACCCAGAAGTAGCAAGAAGGGCAGGGTCCTGGGGGACAGCTGTGTTCCCATTCTAGAAGTGGAGGAGAAGATCAGAGAAGGTGGGGGTGAGGGTTGCTTGAAAGAGGTGGAAGGAGGGTCAGAGGTGGGGGACAGAAAGCGAGCAGAGAATGGGGCCACAGAAGAGGGGACATAGTCCAGAGATGTGCAGAAAGCAGTTGGCCAACCTGGTGGCTGATGGGATGCGGGAGTGAGGGAGGGGGCCCAGGTTTCTGGTGGATGGCCCGGTGGAGTGTGCTGCCCCTCTCTAAGTGGAGAGCACTTGCGGGGTGGGGTGACTTTCAGGGGGTAGGAGGAGACAGAGTCCAGTCTAGGCCATGGTGAGTGTGAGGGCCCTGCAGGACACTCAGAGGGGTGTTCTGGAGGTACAGGATGCCCAGGTCTGGACTGGCGTTGGAGATGGGCGGGCCAAGCGTGTGCAGCAGGACTTGAAGCCAAGAGAGAAAATACAAGGCTGAGACAGGACTTGGTGCCCACGGGGAGTAGCAACTATACCTGGTTTGGCTGTGAAGCAAAGGGGAAGAGTGGATCAGGTGCGGAGTGTGCTATGGTATTCAAAACACGCATGCACGCACACACACACTAGATTTTTCCAGACAAAGGATGTCACAAATATGTTTACAGACTGAGAGGAAGGGGCCAGGGCCTCCATATATAGAGAGGCGGGGGTGACCTAGCATGGAGCCTGAAAGGGCAGGAGCATGGAATGCCTCAGTTTCCCCATAGGCAAATGGGTGTAGTAAACCAGGTCAGCCAACTTGGGCAGCCCTCCCTCCCTCAGGAAGCCCGAACAGCTGCCCCCTCCCAACCCCAGCCCCCACGAAAGCCTGTCCCACTGAGATAAGGAGAGCAGGCCTGCCCTTTATGCCCAGAGATTCCTTAAATAAAAGATGTCACCTCCATACAATGGAGCCACCTCAACACTGGTGACATTTGCTCGTGTGTTCACAGGTGGAAAAGGAGGTTCAGAAGAGCATGGGCCCCAAGTGACCCTATTTGGGTAAGAAAACAGTACGCGCAGGAACAAAATGGAAGGCAGCCTTGCTTGACGTTAGGATTGAGGAAAATTTTTTCTGTCTTCTTCCCGCCCATCTGCATATTCTAACTTTTCCACAATGAGAATGATATTTTATTTGTGTAGTTTTTTTGTTTTAAGTTGTTAAAAACAAGAAGGGAATCTCAGAGGCCTGAGAGGAACTGAGAACGTGGGTCCAGGAAACCCTGACTGGGGGCTGTGGGACCCCCACTGCTGGGACCCTTCCCCACCTGCTGTAAGGCAGGCAGGCAGATGGGGGTGGGACAGGCTAGGGTCCATGAGGAAGGGAAGAGAAGGCCCCAGAAGGCTGAGTTCCTGTCCAGGGTCTAGGCTCCTGTGAGATCCCCACAGGAGCAAGCAGGCTCCAGAGCAGGTGTGACTCCAGGGCAGCAAGTGACGCCTTCCCCACCCTGCTCTAGGCAGGGCAGCAGAAGGATGGGGAGGTTGGCCCACCTGGAAGCCTCCCCGGGCCTCAGGATGGTGAATGCCCAGCTCCATCCCAAAGAGCAGAGCTGGGCTGAGCAGGGGCCGGGGGAACCCGAGGGCTCTCTGAGTGCCCCCCGG
Source organism: Tapirus indicus (assembly GCA_031878705.1). Classification (NCBI taxonomy): domain Eukaryota; kingdom Metazoa; phylum Chordata; class Mammalia; order Perissodactyla; family Tapiridae; genus Tapirus; species Tapirus indicus. The sequence goes on from CM062920.1 coordinate 99,500,057, forward strand.
GGAGGGCCGGCCCAGCCCGCCATACGTTGGGGGAGGACCCAGGCTAGTCCAGGGGGAGCATATGACAAGAAAAACACACACACTCTCAATAATCCTGGGCAAGGAGAGTTTATCACAGTTTGTTTTACCAAAATGGGGTAATATTTTACACTTTCGTGCATTTTACTCTTATCATTCAACAATACTTAATGGAAATTCCTTTAACACAATTTTTACAGTTTTATTTAATTTTACATAATGTTTGTATAATACTCCATGGTGCGATGAGCCAGTATTTACTCCTTTTGTTTCCAGTTTTTCGCTACCATTAACAGTGCTGCAATACACATCTTTGAGTATTAAAAAAAAAAAATCCCAGGTATCCTAGGAATAGAAGGTTGCTGATGGTGGCCACTGTGGCAGGTGTGCAAGAGGCTCGGCTAGATGGGTCTCCCTGCCGTACAGCAGGGAAGACCTGTGTGGTGAAGTCATTTGTTCACTTATGCAATCACCCAGCACAAGCTGAGGACCCGCATGTGCAGGCACCAACCCAGGCACTGCGACTTGCCCCGAGGAGGGCGGAGAAGGCTCTAGCTCTTGGGGGCTGACGTCCTGGTGGGAGAAGTAGACGCAGACACGCACGTGAACGACGCTGGCTCCATGCGTTGAAGAAGGCGAGGAGGGTGTCAGAACACACCACTCTGTCGTGAACGTCAGCAATGGTCCTGGGGAGCACCCTTCGCCCTTGACCTTTCCTGCCTGGCCACGGTGACTTCTGCTGTTTCAACCCTGCTGTAAAGAACAAAACTCAGTTGGAGAGTCTCCAGGTGCCCTCCATCCCGGCTGGGGTGATAGCTGGCCCTGCTCAAGGTCCAGTACAGCCTCAGCCGGCAGCATAGCTGCTCTGGGCCTTAATTTCCCTCTCCAGCCCTAAACTCTTCTGAGCTTTAGAAGGGTGTAGAACCCTCCAGAGTGGGGGCCCAGGACCCTCTTCTCGGGTTTGAAGTCCTTGGCCGACACTGCCATGATCCCGGGGGATGGCCCAGGGGCCCCCTTCCTCTCCTCAGCAGCACTCCCACGCTGGGCTCCTCTTCTGGGTGCCTCTGGCCCAGGGTTCTGTCCACTCGGGTTGCTGGCACCCCTTCCTCATGTCCCCTGGCATTGCTCTACCCAGGCGTTCCCACACTTCAGTTCCTGCTCCCCGACTCACGGGCGTCAATTTTGCCATCTCTGCAAACCCTTTGACTTAGTAAATATTTCATAATCGTGACATTTTTGTAACTTACTATAAAATGCATACATTAATGTTTTAATTTTATAATAGAATTGTTTATAATATTTTATTGTTAGGCTTCTTTTGATTCATATTTTATAATGTTAAAATATAATTAAATTAAAAATATATTTCTCTTTTAAAGGGAAACATTTAACATAAATAACAGTAACATATGTGGAAAGCTGATGTCACTCCACCAAGTAGAATGTACTATAGAAACAAATATAATGCCAATGAAACCATGGTTTTACAATCCAGCTGGAGACCAATGTCTGATGGAGGTTCTGAGCCCCAGGCCTGCATCTCCTTGTTAAAAAGAAGGATCAGGAAGGTGCTAAAGATGCAGTGGCACCAAAAAGAGACTTTCTTTGACTTATTCAGAAGGACCAAAGAGAATTAAAAATTAAGTCGCTGTCCCTTCATAGGACATGGGAGCTGCCCAACCTACACCTCTGCAAGGCAAGCAGGACAAGGAGTATTGCTCCCATTTTACAAATGAGGAAAACTGAGATTTGGAGGAACAACCAGCAGAGCCACTCACTCCTCCTCCCGAAGCCTTCCCCACCTCCTGGACCAGGTGTAGGGCCTCCTCGGTTCTCCCACACACCTGTACTGAGGCTCATTGAGGCACTGGCGGTATGGTGGCATGCGCGGTGGGATTCCCTTCTGGAACCTGGGGTTGACCTATGGTTCTGTGCCAAGGCCCTGAGACCCTGAGGCCCCTGCCGCTGCAGATAGGCCCTCTAGGGCTGCACTTGGGGGATAAGCCAGGCTATTTTCATCATTTCCTTCCTCTCACTCAAGCGGTGGCCACCCTCGGCTGCCTCACATAGAGCTGCCTCAAGGGCCTCAACAGGACAGTTCAGGCCACAGAAAGGGTGCCTTGACTGCAGCCCTCACAGGTGAGTGGCCTTCTTATTACTCAGCACCGCCTCCCACCCTATGGGCCCCTCCCAGGCGGGATGGCGGGACAGGGCCTAGCAGGGAAAGGGGAGGCTGGCAGTCAAGTCCTGCCTCTCTCCCTCCTTTGGCGGGATTCCCCTCTAGAATTCGGGGTTGGGAGGGGACACTCGCTCTGAGACACTGGATCCTTGGCTGAGTCAAGATTCATTGGTTTGTTCAACAAATATTCATTGGAAGCCTGCCATGGGCCAGGCCCTGGAGGGGAGAGCTCATCTTAGGAGTGGGAAACAGCCCCCCACTGGGTCCTGGAGGAAGGCAGTGAACCAGACAGAAGACTGAGCTCATGAAACTTGAGTTTGAGTCTGGTCCCTGACACGGACCACTGGGTGACCCTGCACAAGTCACTCTCCCTCGCCGGTGGTCAGTTTCCTCAGCTCCATGCATTAGCCTAGATCAACAGCTTTCCAGACAGGGCCCCTCCTGGGTCTGCTTCCCTCTCCCTACCTCAGCGCCCTCACCCTACTATTTTCTACATCAGGCATCACGGAAGAGTTCACTTAGCTTTGGCCAAGCTGTTTGGCATCAATGGGACGAGGTGTGGTCTGTAAAGTCTTCACCAGCAGCCTGACCCCAGGCTCAGGCGTGGAGGCTGAGAGCACCCTGGGAGGCCCACTCCAAGGCCTTTACCCAAGCTCTGGGACCAGGGGCCAGGGCTGGGGGGTCACTTAGCCAGCATCTGCTCTTCCCACCCCTGAGCAGTGGCTGGGGTCTCTGCTAGGGGCCAGGAAGTCCCTTCCCCTTCCCAAGAACACACTTACCCCCGACCCCCTCCCCCTCACATCCACCCTCCCCGTTCTGCCTTCTGAGTGTCCAGCGAGGGTCAGCCAGGCCTATGTTGGCCCTGTTTCACCTGCATCAGTCTTCACCGCATTTCACAGAGGAGAAAACTGAGGCCTGAGAAGGGAGGTGAGCTGTCCCTTGACCCAGGTCAGGTCCCACCGTGCCCTCAGGATGAGGTGCAGGCTGCCAGGCCCTTCCTCACCTCGTGGTCACTCTCCCCACAGCCAGCCTGCCCGATGCCTGCTTGGGGGACCCTGTTCCTGCTCTGGGCTGCCGCGGAGGCCACCAAGGACTGCCCCACGCAGTGCACCTGCCGGACCCTGGAAACCATGGGGCTGTTAGTGGACTGCGAGGGGCGGGGGCTCACCGCCCTGCCTGCCCTGCCAGCCCACACCCGCCACCTCCTGCTGGCCAATAACAGCCTGCGCTCCATACCCCCCGGTGCCTTCGACCACCTGCCCCAGGTGCAGACTCTCGACGTGTTGTACAACCCCTGGCACTGTGACTGCAGCATCACCTACCTGCGCCTCTGGCTGGAGGACCGCCTGCCTGAGGCCCTCCTGCTTGTTCGCTGTGCCAGCCCCAACCAAGCCACCGGCCGCCTGCTGGGCCAGCTGGGCAACTGCGGCTGGCAGCTACAGGCGTCCTGGGCCCCCCTGGGGGTCTGGGGGGACGTGGCACTGGTTGTCGTGGCCGTGCTGGGCCTGGCTCTCCTGGCTGGCCTGCTGTGCACCATCACAGAGCCCCTGGACTGAGCCCAGGATCCCAGGGTCACCCCAGACCAGGGGCCAGGACTTGAGCCCTTCCCCAGACCCCAGCAGCCCCAAACCACAGTAGCTCAAAATAAACTGGCTGCTCAGCCATTTTATCCAAGCTGAGAGATTTCTTTTCATCTGGAAAAGAATGGAAACCTGCGTCCATTTTGTTATCACCAGATGTCTGTCCCCCAAGTTCCTAGTAAAACGGGCTGCCCCACACCAGCCACAGCCAAGTCCACAGTCTCTGGACCTGGTCCGCCCAGTCCCACGACTTGGGTTCCCTCACCCTCCTCTGTCTGCCCACGTGGGCTGCTCCAGACAGCCCAGGGCAATTTCACACCAATATTCGGCCGTTCTCCAAATTCCACAAAGAGCTTGTTCTCACAACACGGAAGTGAACAGAGCAGGAGGCACTGGAAACCCTGCGCGGAGGGAAGAGGGGGGGTTTCCATCTCTGTAACAGACATACCTTGAAAGGCACAGCACTGTCCCTAAAATGGTCTTTGGCCACTCTCCTGGCCAGGAGGCCAGCCAGGCTCACCTGGCCCCATCCTTTCTCATCTCCTTCTGCTCTAGTTTCTCTCTCCTTTTCCCCCTCTCTACCCTTCTGCTTCAGAAACGAAACAAATTCCTCCCTTTCTCATGGAAACAACTCCCCTCCAAGTGCTGACATCAGAAACTTGCAAACTCTGGGATCTCCCTTCTACCCCAAGTGATAGGCACCAAGTTCTTCAAACAAGACGCTTGCTTGAAGGTGTCTTTCCTCCCTCAGAGGAATTCTGGTGCCAGCAGTTAAAATAATAAACTTTCCTCCACCCTAAGAGACAACATTTACTGGTCCATTACTGGCCAAGTCACATCCAAATCTAATTACCCAAGGTCCCTCCCTCAAGGATTTCCACATGGTGGGCCAGCAGACCTGTGAGCTGATAAGAACAGTGCCGACTGGAGGTGGGCCTGTGGGTCAGAGGATGCCACAAAGAAGGCCAAGCAGGCACAGAGAGCCACTAGAGGGCACCTACCCACAGAGGTGAGGCTGGAACAGGAGCCCCAAACTCAGGAGGAGGGATGGGCAGTAGGGAGTGGTGGAGACTGTGGCAAACCAGAGAGCCCGTGTTCCATCTAAAGACGCCCAGCTGAATGTTGCCATGTGAAGATGTGGACCCAGGTGCCCACTCCTCTGTTCTTTGAGAGATATTGGAAATCTAAATTTTTATGTGAAATCTCTAAATTATTCAAGTGTTAGCAACTAAATAAAAAAAATTTTAAATATATGTCAGCAGGACAAATAAAACATGTTAATCAACTGGATGGAGTCCACAGGCTGAGAGTCTGTGATTTCTGCTTTAAGAATCAGCTTAACATGGCTGCCTAATGAGAACAATGGTAAAAGCTGGCATGTACTTCCTGGGCACTTCGTATGAACGAGGCCCTGCGGGAAGCACCTCCCACGGGGCGTTCTTCTGTACCCTATGGGGAAGGGACTGTTCTCCCACATTGTATGGAGGGGAACTCAGGCCCAGGGCCCCCAGTGTTCACTTCACAGGCATGGTCCCAGACAGGTCCCCTTTCACACCTAAAAAGTGCTCCCTTGAAAGCTTCCTGGCCCCTGGGGCCCCCCAGAACTAAGGTCCTTCAGCCCCCAAGCCCCCACATGGGATGCCCCTAAATTCTGCCCCTGCTCCTTTCTGAGGCCAATGCCTGCGGCCACAGGGCTAGTGCTACAGCGGTCACACGCCTTGATCCTGTTGGCTGAGCGGTTTGGGCCAGTGAGAACCTGCCAGGAGCCTGGCAGCCCAGCATCACCAATCTAGGCAATTGGTGACTTCCTTGAGGGTGGGGAGGAGTGGAGGGAACCTCAGTGGCCAGGCAGGGATTTCCCGAGGTGGATAATGGATTCACACGAGAGCCCCAGGAAAATAGGTTCACTGGAAAGTTCGATTCACCATCTCCATCATCCCCACCATCTCCATCGCAGGCCAGCAAGGTCACCACCAGAGAGCCATCTGCACAATCCCCACCCACTCCACAGCCACCAACCTCAGCATCAACACCTCCCACCACCACAACCAACCATACCCCACCAGCCACCACTGTCCCCTGCAGGACCACAGTCAGCCACAGTCATCTCCCCACGGCCAGCAACACATTCTCCCCTCCCCCACAGCCATCAACCCCATCTCCACCACCACCAGCTCCCACCGCAGCCTGCACACTAGCCTCGTACTTGCCACCCCTTCGTTCTCTCCATCACAGCTGCAGACATCAGCCCCATGAGTCAATACTGTGCCCTCCGCCATCCCCCTACCACCTCTGTCACCACTAGCTCCAAACAACCGTGGACCTTATCTCCATTATAAACAAAACATCGACTCTGTCATCACCATCAATCTATCCCAATAGTCACCACGACATCATCCTCATGATCACCTCTTTCATGAGTATTTCCAAAATCCAGCTGCCCGTGGAGAAGTCATCGAGGTAATTTTTACCAGCTGCTGTGACAGCCACTTTCCCTTGCTAGCGGCTTACCCCAGTCAAGGTGCGTTCCCCCTCACATCTCGGTGTGGTCAGTTGTTCACCAGGAGGTCTTCTTCGGGGTTCCTGGCTCCTGCCAAGCCCATCTTCTAGGGCCTGCTCAGAGCCCTCTGCTGGCCTCTGCATTCCTCTGGCCAGTGGGCGAGTGGAGAGAGCAAAGAGGACTGCACGGATGTGGTGGCCAGGCCTGGAGTGGTATGGGCGACCTTCACATGTGGTCGTTGTCTAGGACCCAGTCACTGGCCCCACCCTAACTGCAAGGGAGGCCTGGAAACCTGCTCTTCCCGTGCGCCCAGCAGCAGGCAGAAGATGGGCATGTGGCATTGTCGGCCGTGTTGTCTGTGCTAAGGTAATGCACGCTTGATCAGCAAGAGGCCACTCTGTGGAAGGAGCATTTATGAAGTGGGGGCACTGTTAGGGGCACATGTGAGTCTTGTCCCTGAGCCACAGTCAGCCCCAGCCCAACACAGAGTGTCCATCTCATATTTTCTGCATATACAGTCAGCCAACCTTCTGTGAGCATGCGTGCAAACACACACACACACACACACACACACACACACACACACACATACACAGTCTCCTGAGGACTCCCTGCCTGGCCCAGCCAGGACCCTTACCATCTCCAGCCCCTGAGGATGATGCATTAAACTAGTTGGGAGCGAATTCCCTCGTCGGGCAAAGAATGCTGCCTCTCCAGAAAAGGGCCTGAGTCAGCCCCTGTGCGTGGGCCTGAGGGGGCAGAGAGCAGAGGTTGGAGGGCTTGCCCTCACTCGGCTCTGCCCAAGGTGGGGAACAGAGAGTCCATGGCCTTCTAAGCACAGGGTCTGATTCAATCCCGCAGCCTCTGACTGTCAGCTTTCTAAATGGCTTTGCAGCTGGAATCCGCATTTTAAATCTCTCTGGACAATAAGCAGTGATGACTTACACTTCAGGCTTTGGGAAATGTCTCAAAATCTTGGGAAGTTTTATTTTTTTAGATAGATCTCTAATAAAGTGGATTAAGTTCAGAGAGGAAGGTTAAAATATATTGCTTTCTTAATTAAAAGAATTAAAATGGTAGATCCTTCTCCCTATTCTGGTGGCCACTGCTATCAGTTTGATGTGGATCCTTCCAAACCTTTCCCAGGAACTTACAAATATGTGTATGCACCCACCGAAAATATGATCATCTTATGGCAGGCTTTTACGTAAATGGTATCATATTTATGTATTCTTCTGAAACTGGCTTTTTTTCATGGCCACATAATTTAGACATCTGTCCATGTTAGTCACCACTCGACCCACCTCCCTCTTCAATCGTTGCACAGTATTTCATAGTGTCAGTGTTCTCCCGTTTATTTGTCCTCTATTCACAGAGATGTGATGGCTCCAGTGTTCTCCTCTACAAACAGTGCTGCAGGGAACGATCTCTGCACCTGTCTGGTTATTTCTCTAGACCACTAGTCCTCCAAGTGGGGTTCCAGGGACCTCTGGGGTCCCTGAGACTCTTTTAGGAGGTCCACAAGTTCAAAACTACTTTTATAAAACAACACATTGGGGAACGCCCGGTGGCGCAGCGGTTAAGTTCGCGCTTGGCAGCCCGGGGTTCACAGGTTCGGATCCTGCGCTCCTGCCGACGCACTGCCTGTCAGCTGTGCTGTGGCGGCCTCCCGCATAAAGAAGAGGAAGGTGGGCCTGGATGTTTGCCCAGGGCCAGTCTTCCCCAGCAAAAACAGGAGGATGGGCAGTGGATGTCAGCTCGGGGCTGGTCTTCCTCACAAAATAAATAAATAAAACAAGACATTATCAGCCTTTTGCATTCTCATTCCCTCAAATTAAAAACCCTCTTAAAAGGGAATTTTCCAGAGCCTAAGTGATGTATGATGTCACAATAGACTGACTGCAGTAGCAGCACGAGGCTCCAGCCAACTTGATCAAGCCAGACATTAGAGAGATTTGCAAAAATATGAAACAATGCCACACTTCTCACAAACGTTTTTTTGTTTAGGAACGTATCTATTTTTATCAAAATACTTTGTCTATGTAAACATCCTTGAAACTTATCACGTTTTGAATGAATTAACACATAAACATTTTTTAATTTTCTCTGCTTTATTTTCACATACCGTGAACCTTTTTTTTTTTTTTTTTTTTTTTTTGGCGAGGAAGACCAGCCCTGAGCTAACATCCGTTGCCGATCTTTCTCTTTTTGCTGAGGAAGACTGGCCCTGGGCTGACATACGTGCCCATGTTCCTCTACTTTATATGGGACACCGCCACGGCATGGCTGACAAGCAGTGCGTCAGCAGGCGCCCAAGATCCGAACCCGCAAACCCCAGGCTTCCAAGCGAGAACTTAACTGCTGCGCCCCTAGGCGGCCACCTGAGCACCGTCAACTTTTGATGATATATCCCACACAAGCAAAAGCTCTTTGTGGTCCTCAAATATTTTTCAGAGTGTCAAGCAGTCCTGAGAATGAAAAGTTTGAGAGTCACTGCTCTAGACCAAGAAGTCAATTGCTGTGCATCGGGGCTTTGCACTTTCTATGTTCTGATGCCTAACGCTCTCCAAAACTGCCATTTTTGCCATTCTTACATTTTAGTGTGAATTCCCCAGCTTCCCGGGGAGACTGAGGGCTCTGCATTTTGACTTCCTCTGTACGCAGCCAGGTGGCCGTAGCCTCTTTCCATGGGCGGCTGGCGCGCTTTCTTCGCGGCCTCCACAGACAGCCCGGGCCAGCCTGCTGACCACCCTCCTCGAATCGTGTCCTTCAGATGAGTCCCCAGAGGGCTTTTCATGTACCCAGAGTGTCTCCATCCCCAAGAGCTTGTAACAGCCTCCTGGCCACTTTGCCAGATTTGGGTTCTATCAGTTTTTTCAAGTTTTCTTCTATTTTAGTAGCTAAAAAATAGTATCCACTGCAAGATTTTATCCCTTGCATATCCCGCACGGTTAACAGGATAAACACTGTCCCGGTGGGTTTTTCCCATCACTTGTGCCTTCCCCAATGTGAATTCTGTGCAGAAGAATTGCCCTTCTATTTTATCTGTACTGCTCGTAAGCTTGAATGCTTATTTTTTATTGTGTGTCATGAATGCTTACTGTTTTCATGTGTAGCTAGTTTCAGGGAATTCTGAATTCATTCACCGAGTGAGCTGTGATGAGAGAAAGAAGGCCCAGAGTTGTGGATAAGCCACCGACGGTCCCAACCCTGAGTGAGGAGACAGTCGAAGAGTGGTTGGGGGTTTGAGCAGGGCGATCCTCGCAGGCGGGACCCTGCAATGCTCAGCTCTGTGTCCTACCGTATTTAGCCAACACTCTGGTGCCAGGCACGGCTCCAAGTGCCTCCCTTATGAAGGTATTTAATCCTCAGAACAACTGCACAGCAGTGGGTGATGGGCACCATTTTCACCTTCCTTTTCCCTTTTTCACCAATGGGGAAACTAAGACACAGAAAGGTAAGCAGCAGAGCTGGGATTCAAACCCAGACAATCTGGCCCCCAAGGCCAGCCTCGGAAGCCCTCCCATGGCTGGTCACAGGCACTCAGACATTGCTGATTGGTCCAAAAAGTCTATCTGGCATGGAAAAAGATCTGGGGAGGGATGCACGAAATGGATGCCTTAAATTCTTAGACGAACACGGTTGTTTTGAGGTTTAAATAAGATGCTACCCAAAAATAGTAAACTCGTGCTGATTTCTCACAGATAATGACACGAAAGGACATTCATGACTGTCCTATCACAGAAAAATAATATTTATTTTAAGCTCTCCTGTTGTCCTATGCAGGAGGCAAAGCCCCTCCTTTCACCAAGGCCCTGTGCTGGTACTAGGTCGTTTTCCCCACAGGTGTTCTTTAACCCTACAGCAAGCTTTTCAGGCAAGATGTATTTTCCTGTTTTAGGTCTCACCAAGCTGCCTTGAACCATGACATCATTTCATGAGCACTCCTAGAAAGGATACCTGTCGCAGGAGTGTTAAAAAATTCATATATGCAGGGATGGTTCAACATCTACAAGTCAATCAATGTGATACACCACATTAACAAAATGAGGAATAAAAGTCACATGATCATCTCAGTAGATGCAGAGAAAGCATTTGACAAGATCCAGCATCCATTTGTGATAAAAACTCTCAATAAACCGGCATAGAAGGAAAGAACCTCAACATAATAAAGGCCATATATGACAAATGCACAGCCAACATCATACTCAACAGTGAAAAACTGAAAGCCATCTCTTTGAGAACTAGAACAAGATAGGGGTGCTCACTTTCACCACTCTTATTCAACATAGTACTGGAGGTTTTGGCCACAGCAATAAGGCAAGAAAAAGAAATAAAAGGTATCCAAGTTGGAAGGGAAGAAGTAAAACTCTGTTTGTTTCTATAAATAGAAAACCCTAAAGAATCCACCAGAAAACTATTAGAAATAATCAACAACTACAGCAAAGTTGCAGGGTATAAAATCAACTTACAAAAATCAGTTGATTTCTATACACTAATAACGAACCAACAGAAAGAGAAGTCAAGAATACAATCCCATTTACAATCACAACAAAAAGAATAAAATATCTAGGAATAAATTTAACCAAGGAGGTGCAAGATTTATACAGTGAAAACTATAAGACACTATTGAAAGAAATCGAAGAAGACATAAAGAAATGGAAAGATATTCCATGCTCATGGATTGGAAGAATAAACATAGTTAAAATGTGCATATTACCTACAGCAATCTACAGATTCAGTGCAATCCCAATGACACTCTTCATAGAAATAGATCAAAGAATCCTAAAATTTATATGGAACAACAAAAGACCGCAAACAGCCAAAGCAATCCTGAGAAAAAAGAACAAAGCTGGAGGCATCATAATCCCTGACTTCAAAATATACTACAAAGCTATAGTAATGAAAACCGCATGGTACCAGCATAAAAACAGACACACAGATTGATGGAAAAGAATTGAAAGCCCAGAAATACGGACAGTTTATCTTTGACAAAGGAGCCAACAACATACAATGGAGAAAGGAAAATCTCTTCAATAAATGGTGTTGGGAAAACTGGACAGCCACGTGCAAAAGAATGAAAGTAGGCCATTATCTTACACCATACACAAAAATTAACTCAAAATGGATTAAAGACTTGAATGTAAGACCTGAGACGATCAAACTCCTAGAAGAAAATACAGGCAGTACACTCTTTGACATCAGTCTTAACAGTGTCTTTTCGAATACCATGTCTACTCATGCAAGGGAAACAAAAGAAAAAATAAACAAATGGGACTACATTAGACTAAAAAGCTTCTGCAAGGCAAAGGAAACCATGAACAAAACAAAAAGACAACCCACCAACTGGGAGAAAATATTTGCAAATCACAGATCCAACAAGGGGTTAATCTCAAAAATATATAAAGAACTCACACAACTCAACAACAACAACAAAAACAACCTGATCAAAAAGTGGGCAGAGGATCTGAACAGATATTTTTCCAAAGAAGACATACAGATGGCCAATAGGCACATGAAAAGATGTTCAACATCATTAATTATTAGGGAAATGCAAATCAAAACTACAATGAGATATCACCTTACACCCGTCAGGATGGCTATAATTAACAAGACGAAAAATAACAAATGTTGGAGAGGATGTGGAGAAAAGGGAACCCTCATACACTGCTGGTGGGAATGCAAACTGGTGCAGCCTCTCTGGAAAACAGTAGGGAGATTCCTCAAAAAATTAAAAATAGAAATACCATCTGATCCAGCTATCCCACTACTGGGTATTTATCCAAAGAACATGGAATCAACAATCCAAAGAGGCTTATGCACCCCTATGTTCACTGCAGCATTATTCACAATAGCCAAGATGTGGAAGCAAGCCCATCAACTGAAGAACGGATAAAGGAGATGTGGTGTATATATATATACAATGGAATGCTACTCAGCCATAAAAAAAGACAAAATTGTCCCATTTGCAACAACATGGATGGACCTTGCGGGTATTATGTTAAGTGAAGTAAGCCAGACAGAGAAAGACAAATACTGTATGATTTCACTCATATGTGAAAGATAAAGAAACACATGGATAAAGAGAACAGATTAGTGGTCACCAGAGGGGAAAGGGATTGGGGGGAAGGCAAAATGGGTAAAGGGGCATATGTGTATGGTGATGGATAAAAACTAGGCTATTGGTGGTGAGCACGATGCAGTCTATACAGAAACTGATATGTATTTATGTACACCTGAAATTACACAATGTTATAAGCCAATATGACCTCAATAAAATAATTTAAAAAAAATTCATAGAGCATGGGGTCCCTGGAATGGTGAAATTCCTAGCAACGGAGCTGTTACACAGAAGATTGCCAGGCAGGGGCGGGGGAGGGGCATGTTTAGTGGGAACAGAGCTTTTGTTTGCGGTGATGAAAAAGCTTTGGCTATAGATCATGCTTATCTTTGCACAACAACATGAATGTATTTAATGCCACTGAACAGTACACTTACCAATGGCTAAAATGATAAGTATTATGCTATATATATTTTACCACAATAAAAAGTGATAATAAAATAACATTTTAAAAAGCAATATGGCAGATCTCTGTAAGTTCTTTAGCCAAATACAGTCCCTATGAACACATTATTATTCTGAGGCTTGTTTCTCTTTTTTCTTCTCTATCTCTGGGAATAACATATTCTCACTGAACCTAGTGTGAAGATGCAGAGGAAACCATCATTGATGACTGGTAAGGCAGAGGTCCAAGTCAGAGGCAACCATGGCAGCACTTCCTTCTGGCGTCTGGCTCTGCAAAGTTGTATGTAGTTGAGATCATAACCAGACAAATTATTTTTATTCCAACTTTTCCTTTCTGTTTTTTCTAACTGGGAATAGCTTTATCAATTTTCTTAACTATATAAAACTAATTCATGATTACAGCCAGAAATTCAGAAAATAGAGAAAACCCTAAAGATAATTAAAAGCCCTGAAATCAAACACCCCAGAGAGATATTTATTGCTAAAGCTAGGCTGAATATCCTTCCAGGCTATTCAAAAAAAATTTATATATATTTTGCCTAACATTTAAAATTATTTTACTTATTAGAGTAATTGAGAATATATTTCCATGTTCCATATGTATTAACTGAATCATTTTTAAGGGTAGGGTAGACTCCATTCCATCATGTCTGTGCCACAATTTTATTCATTCATCTATTATTGGTGAAAGTTTAGGTTTAAGTGAAAAAATGAAATTATAAACAGGTATCCAGCCTTTTTCACTTACTAGCATTTTCCAATCAATTTTGAAATTCCAATCAATATTCCAATCAAATCCTTCATCAAGATCATTTCTATGCCACCCTTTTTCTGGGACATTTATTTTCTAGTCCCCTCACCCCAAATAAATGGCATTGTGATTAAAATCTTTGTACATAAATTTTTTCCACTTCTAGACATGTTTTGTTAGGACAGAACTTCTAAAATTAATTTAGAGAGTCAAAGGTTAGATCCATTTTCAAAAGCAAGAATGATCCCTCTTCCCTCTCATTCCTTTCCCCACCTCCCTAAAAATTAAAGTTGGCCCTAAAATGCTAGGTGAAGAAAGGAAAAATGTCTGCAAAGTAGAAATCAATATTACAAATAACTTGGAGTGTCTGAATGCACTCTGGAAAACAAACATATATGTGTCAGTGTACTAGTCAGTGTTCTCCTGAGAAACAGAACCGATAGGATGTTTGTACATATATATAAGGAGGGATTTATTTTAAGGAATTAGCTCACACAATTATGGATACTGGCAAGTCCAAAATCTGCAGGGTAGGCTGGAGGTCCAGAGACCCAGGGACAAGCTAATGTTACATTTCAAATCTGAAGGTCATCTGCTGCAGAATACTCTCTTGCTCAGGGGAAGTCAGTCTTTTGTTTAGTCAGGCCTTCAACTGATTGGATACGACCCACCCACATCATGGAGGGCAATCTGCTTTATTCAAAGTCCACTGATATAAATGTTACTTTCATCCAAAAACACCATCACAGAAACACCCAGAATAGTGTTTGACTACATATCTGGGCACCATGGCCTAGCCAAATTGACACATAAAATTATCCATCACAACCAGTAAAGTTTGTTTGTTTAATCATATACTTGGTAGTACTAATCATAATGAAAACTCCTTGAGTGGGCACCACTTATTTGTTTTGCATATATTATTATTATATATGCATTAAATATGTCATTTCTAACCTTCAGAAAATCCTGCAAGATAAGAAGAATTGTCCCCACTTTTTTAGATGAGAAAATTTAAGCTTAGACAGGGGAAGTCATGCCCCAGAGGCTGCGGGGATGGCATTTGGGAGAGCTGGAATTCAACCCCATCCTTCGTTAACCCAAAGCACCTCGATCTTTTCCAGCCACACTTGCAAGCTGATCAGGGATAACTGGATGTGGCAAAGTTACTTAATTTCCCTCAGCATTATTCTCCTCTTTTTCTTTGGGAATAGAATTTTAGCCAGGCCCATGACTGTCCAGAATAAAGACTACATTTCCCAGATGCCCCAAGTTAGCTGTGGCCACTCGACCACATTCTAGCCAAGGGGATGAAAGCAGATGTGGTAACTTCCTGTCATGCCCTAAGGGAAAAAGGCTGCCCTCCCTCCCCCTTTCCTCTTCTTGTGGGTTGGGATGCAGATGCTGTCCATCTTGGACAATGATACCTCGGGGTTGTCAGGGTAACAGCACGGAAGGAGCTGAACGGAGCCCTAACAGCCCTACTGATCCTGTTCTGTTTTTGTTCAGACTGTCACAGGGACATAGTTGAAATCCTATCCCTTTATTTTAGGTTTGTATATCCCTACTAAGCAGAAAACAAATGTGAGGTTTACAGAGCTATTGTCATAAAAAGCGAAGGCAGGCTCTGAAGTTCACCCAACCTGCTGGATTCCTTATCCAATGCTTCGGAGTGCCGACCTGTTAGTAAAAACAAAAGCAGAAGAAGGAGTGCATACATACTTCGTTTGATGTTCTAGATCCTAAAAGAGCTCTATGGACCTGTATCATAACCTGAATAACTATTCCTTACTTTGAATTTAGAAAGTTTGAATTATCTTATAGAATGTCTTTTTCACCAAGTCTTTATTTATGTAGTATCCTTCAACAAATATGTGGATAATTTTATTTTGTAACTGTAAATTAATGGGTAACTGAAGCCACCCATTCATTTGCCTTTAAAAAGTCTAGAGTGGAGACCAGGGGGAAGGTGAACAGGGAGTTGTTGTTTAATGGCTATAGAGTTTTAGTTTTGCGAGAACTAAGATGAAAAAGTTCTGGAGATGGATGGTGGTGCTGGTTGCACAATCATGTGAAAATACTTAACACTACTGAACACAACACTATTGTACACACTTAAAAATGCTTAAGATGGTAGATTTTATGTTATGTGTATTTTATCACAATTTTTTTTTAAGTCTAGCGTGATGGTTTTCAAATCTTTTTAGCAGTAAGCCCTTTTTTCCAACAAACTCTTAGGCAGTGCCTAGTATATGAAATAAATAAAGTAGCTCCTCTGGTTGGACGGAGGCCTAACTGCCACCTTTCCCCCCTCCATCCCTGCCCCTTGTGGGCTTTTGACAAGCTTGAAGACTCTTAAAAACATGGATCTAGAGCTTAAATGGAGTATTAAAATTTGGTTTAATAAAAAACAAGTATGGCAAAATATCCCTGAGGACATAAAGTCTGAATAAATGGAAAGATGTACCCATTCATGAACAGCAAGATTCAGTTCTCCCAGATTAATCTCTAAATTCAATTTCATCCCAATCAAAATCCTTATGGGACTTTTTTTTTTTTGTAGAACTTGACAAATAAAGGATAAGACTGGCACCATCCAAACCTCCTTATCAATACTCACGAGAGATTTAAGCAAAAAGCCAGGTAGAGCCAGAATAGCAGCTTCTGGAGGCTTTGGCAATGCGTACAGAAGCCCCCCCCCCCACCAGACTCTGCTCACGCTGGGCATACTGACCACATACGATGGTCTTCCCTCCCTGCCCCAAACCCCACTGAAATTACTAGATGGTTATATAACAGGAATAAATCCAAAAGGACAAAGTGAATGGAGGAGACAGCAGTGGAAAAGAGATGCCCACAAGCTTCTGTAAGACAGAGTGGATGGAGGAGTCATAGCTGCCTCAACAGATGAGAGAAGGTTCCACCCGGCAGCCTGCAGAGGGAGCCCAAGGATGGGCCAGCCACATTGCCCCCGTAGAACCCCCAGGAGGCAGGAGGTTCTGCCGTCCTTTTTTCTTTTTTGCGATTGTGATATGACTTTTATTCAGAAATGAAATAAAGGAATTTTTAAAAGTCTGAAAGACAGTGACACTTTACACAACTTTCATTTAAGATAAAATTTAAATATAACAAATTGCACAAATTAACCAAATAACACTGATCATACCATACCCTTTAAAGAAACAAGTGTGAAAATGAAAAGAAATCTCAACTAAATTGCAGTTGGGAAGGCCTGTAGGGGGAGCTCTCGTGCCCTATCATACATCACCAATTACTTCCAACAGGAAGAGACAGGTGCTTGCGTCTTCTGCAGGAAGTACAACTACTTTACTACTGAAGGAAGATTTCTCTCCCCATCCAGCAACAGCCCAGCCAATCAGAAATGCTGCAGCTCAGCCAATGAGAAGCTGTTGCTGCCCTGAACTGTTACTTTCCTCCAACGGACTTTCCTTTAAAACAGCCCCTCCTCACTCCCCTTTTTGCTGTATAAAAGCAGTTCCCTCCTTTTGTTCTCAGAATTTACCTATCCTTTGCCACAGCGTGTACATCCCAAATTGCAATTCTTTTGGCTATTCCCAAATAAACTTGTTTTGAGGTTAAAGTAACTGGCAAATTTGATTTTTTAAGTTGATACGTGTGACTAAAGTAACCATATAGATCCCCAAAATATTTCTATTATACCCAGTTTATAAGCCCCATTCAAAAGCAATTATAAATAGTTCACATCTAGAAAAAATATACAAAACCTTTAAAATTGAATTTATCCTTACATATAAACAGACTTTGCAGGGAAAAAAGATATTAAAAAGTAAGATTTTTTTTTTTAACACCAACCACTTTATTTTTTAAAAAGTGAACATGCAAATAGGAATTTGCTTTATTTATTTATTTTTTTTCTAGCTTGCCGATTTTAGTAAGATCAGATCATGGGGGAGGCTAGGGGTTGAAAACGAAGCACTGGCTGAAAATCTGGCTCAGAGCACTTGGAACTCCTAGGCCTCCTCCCCAACTTGTGCCTCTAGATGACCATCATTTTGCCCTAACCCTGCAGGAGACGGGAGATCTGTTTTCAGAGAAGCTGAGAAGAGAAACTCCAACCTTGGGACAGCAGGCAGAGTGAGGGCAAGGAATTAGGTGCAGGGCTGGGAATAGAGAGTAAGTAACATCCATGCTTCCTGCCACAGGACCTGACCCCCTTCCCAACCTGCTCCCAGGATGCCGGCAGTGAGGTCTGCTATCCCCTTTCTGCTCTGGGGAGAAGCTAGAAGATCCTGTGCTGGGAAAACAGAAAGGCTTCAGAGAAGAGACCTCCAGGTGCAGACATTTGGGGATCCTTCCCCAGTACAAAGGCCAGCTTGGCCCCTGATCACCCTACAAGAAGAAGCCCACACATCATAGGACCCGTGCAGACAGTCAGGCTCCCCGAAAGCTTTCAGTTCAGTGGGCAGTCAGGGATCACCAGGCCTGAGAAAAGCCCCCAGCATGGAAGTTCAAAACAAACAACAAGAAAAAGGAATACCAAGCAAAGAAGAGGAGGAAACTTAAAAACTTGTTTTGAAAACAACAGAACACCCAAGGGCTCCTTGGAGTAATGAATGACTCCAAGTCTGGAGCAGAAAATGTACAATATATGAAAGCAAAGAATCACTCAAGACCCATGAGTCATGGCAAAGGACTCAGGAGCCTGCTTGGAAGGACTCTCAGTGGCCAGAGATGGGATAATTTGTGGCTTCAATGGATTAAAACACATTGAGTATGTTCCTTCATACAAGCGCATACATACATATTCAGTATGTTTTAATCCATTGAAGCTATTATTATTTCTTAGGGTCAAATATTCCAGCTAGTATATACAGAAAGAATGGATTTTTTTTTCTCTTTCGTGAGGAAGACCAGCCCTGAGCTAACATCCGTCCAATCCTCCTCATTTTGCTGAGGAAGACTGGCCCTGGGCTAACATCGTGCCCATCTTCCTCTACTTTATATGGGACGCCACCATGGCGTGGCTGACAGGCGGTGCATCGGCGGGCGCCCGGGATCCGAACCTGCGAACCCCGGGCTGCCAAGCGCGAACTAAACCACTGCACCACCGGGCGGCCCCTGGATTTTTTTTTTTTTTTTGGTGAGGAAGATTGTCCCTGAGCTAACATCTGTTGCCAATCTTCCTCTTTTTGCTTGAGTACCATTGCCCCTGAGCTAACATCTGTGTCAATCTTCCTTTGTTTTGTATGTGGGACACTGCCACAGCATGGCTTGATGAGTGGTACATAGGTCTGCACCCAGGATCCAAACCTACGAACCCCGGGCCGCTGAAGTGGAGTGCGTGAACTTAACTAGTATGCCACTGGGCTGGCCCCCAGAAAGAATGACTTTTAATGAAGGTTGATCAGAGGGATTTATGCGGTGCCATTTTTGTGACCCCCCCTGATGAAATGACCAATTCAGGTGGTGATCCCTAACAGATGATAAAACCATTAAGTGAAAAGTTGATGAAGAACCTCACAAGAAGGGCCAAGGCAGGCACCACCTGCCCCCCAATCAGTCTTCACAACATTAAAAGTGGGACATCCTGCCATTACTTGCTTCCTGGTGTGATGCAAAGGGCACAAATAGCACCAGCCCTATTCTTGCCAAGAATCCAATCTAACCACCAGTTTTCAGGAAGTACAGGGGAGAGAAAAACATGCTGAAGAACAATACAGGGGCATAGTCAGCCAAACCCAAAACGTGAGAGAGGATTCTGCAGGCAAATGACCCACTTTCATCAACAAGCAAATGACATGAAAAAATAAAAGGAGGGAGTACTAGTCTAGATTAAGAGACTTAAAAGAGATACACACTCAAACATAATAACCAACAACAACAACAACAACAAACCATTAAAAGACTGTTTTAGACAACTGGTGAATCTGAATATGGACTAAATATAGGATGACTTAAGGAATTATTATTAATTTTGTTAGATGGGGTAATGCCATTATGGCTATGCTTGCCTCCTTGCTTTTAGATTCATACTGAACAATTAGGGTGAAATACCAGGTCTGTGATTTGCATTAAAATATGCCAGCCAAAAAGGAGGGGGAGGTGGGTAGACGCAACAAGTCCAGCAAGGTGATGAGGGTTGTTGAAGCTGTGTGGTGGGTTCACGGGGTTTTGTTGCATTCTCATCTTTTGTTGGTATTTGAAAATTCTCAGAATTAAAACAAATGTCATGTATCACATATGTGATTTTTAAGTAAAAATACTCTCCCAAATAAATAAGAAACTCCATTACCTATATCACTCCACCATGAAAATGTTCTCCCTAAAACCACTGGGCTGGTTTATGAGCAATCAAAAGTAGAGAGTAAAATATTTCCCCCAAAGTTTTATCAGGTTTATTGTTTATTTCCCACATGAGCATGTATCTGAATGTATGTGTATATGTATATAGCTAGATATGGATGTATAGTTACACCCACTTATGTAATATATATAAATAAGAGGATATATATGTGTATATATAATATGCTATATATCATAAAAGAAGTATAGTTCCATTTTTTTTAATTTGGAAAAGAAAGGAAAGAAAGAAGTTCTTCATAGCTCTATTTTAACACAATCACTATTAACATTTTCATGTCCAGACTCTATTTTTTCACGTCAGTCATAATATTTCTATCCTTTGATATTCTGAATCATTCAATGAATATTGCATTATAAACATTTTTAAATGTTACATTGTTTTCATGACTCTTTCTAAGTTTATTGTGTCTATTACAGATGTAGCATGTATTTATTACAGAAAACTGAGAAGTGTAGAAAAGCAAAAGGAAGACCTGAGTCCCCTGAGTCCCCTCACTGAGAGATGATCAGTAAGTCTCCTATGGTCAGCACTTCAACATAGTGTCTAAAATACACGGCAATGAGGGATGGCTACCTCCAGATTTCCCTTTGGATAGAAATAGGCTGCCATGGATAGTCCTGGGCATAGGAGTTTTCCTGTTTTTAGGATTCGTTCCTTGGAGAGATCCCCATAAGAGGTGTTATTTTCAGAAAGGTCCACATAGAATTGCTTCCATTTTGTCAAATCTAAACCTGAGCACGTGGTAGTTGTCGCTGCAGCCGCGGTTCCATCCATAAAACCCAAGCGTCCCTCTCAGGATTTCTAGCGGTTAAGGCACAACCCTGGAGCCCAATGTCCAGGGCTCAAATCTTATCTCTGCTGCTCACTGGATGTGCGTTTGAGGCAAGGTCCTTGAACTCTCTTGTGAATTCAGGCAGATACCTCTCAGTAAACATCAGCCTCTGTGGTCTTGGGTGGCTTGAACCACCATTCTGAAAGAAGTTTAAAGATCCTAGACATGGAAATTGAGCAGCCTTCGCCCAACTGTCTACTAACTCCTGACGATGTGCCATATTTGGGTCTTTATGTGAATCTGTATCTTTTCTGACAAAAGGGTCTACAGCTTAAAGTAGTCAGAGATCCAGAAAAGACCAAGAACCCCTGTTACAGATGACAAGCTCAAATGTTGCCAGACAGGGTTCGAGTTTGAATGGAAGAGTGTTGGGTGTTAGGTTGATCCGGGTGACCTGCTGACCCCTTCTGCAGGCCCTGTCTCTGGCTACAGTCAGTCAGAGCCTTGCCAAGGAGCCAACCACGAGCCCTTTGCCCTTGATGTCTATACGTCAAGTTGGCAGTTGTACAAAGGAAGGAAAACACACTTCATCCAGGGGTAAATAGGCAAGATCCTTCAGGCTTTCTTTTTAAGAAGGATGTGAAAAATTCTGAGATGTCAGGGCCTGACGGTGGGCCACCTTCGTAATGTGCATACAAATCCCCTGGAGAGCTTATTAAAATTCAGATTTTGACTCAGGGGATCTGGGGTGGTGGCTGATACTCTGCATCTGTAACACGCTCCTAGATGGTGCCGACTGCTGGCCCATGGGCCACACGTTAAGCAGAAGGCTGGAGCACGCTGGCCCCACTTGCCCCACTCCCAGGAGCTAACCCACGGGCCCCCTGACCAACCTCTCTCCTGCCCTCCTCTCCTAGGTCCCTGCTTCCCGATGGCTGCACCTCTCCTGAGTTCCCTCGGCCCAGCACACAGACCCTCCAGCTTCCTGGTAGATCCCATTGTCACTGCGCTGACAAATGAGCAGCTTTGAATTTAGTATGAAAGGGAAACCCGCATGTCTGCAGCTTGTTCCCTGGGCGACCCGTACTGAGGCGATGGTTGCACTGGGAGCGAGGTTCAGAATCCCTGCAGGGGAGAGAGTCCCGAAACACGCAGCCCAGATGTGGGAGGATGGGACCAGTCCCGCGCTCCATCTGGGTGCTGAGGCGGGTGGGCAGAGAGCAGGCTAACGGGGGCAGGCCCTGCACTGCTGGCCTGTGTGAAAAGCACACCCTGGACGCCCCGGAAGCACGAGCTGAGTCCAGACCTGCCGTCAGAGCTGGGTCTCTTCTTTCTGGGGAGGTGGGGGTAGGGGGGGACAACCGACAGCAGAGGCTGCAGCCTCCAGGCCGTGTGTGTAGGGGGCTCCCCCAAGCTCGGAGGGGTCCTGGGAGTGTCTGGGAGTCAGCGTCAGGACCAGGGCCCCAGCTCGGGCTGTTTGTGAACAGGAGCCCCTGCTTGGAGAAGCCCATTACACAGCAGGGGTTCCGGTTCTTCAGGTGAGTGGGGGACGGTCTGCCTGCGTGGGAGCAGCACATTCTGGAAATGGCAGAGCCCTGTGTGGCTGGGGTGGCAAGTGTCTGGGGAGAGTGCAGCTGGGCCGTGGAAGGTCCTGGCAGGCCTCCCGAAGGAGACTGAGGGCAGCAGGGAGCCATGCAGAGGTCTGAGCAAGGGAGCCACCTGGTCAGTGTGCCACTTGCTTTAGGAAGCTTCCTGCAGCCAGGTGTGGAGAGGGGTCAGGTGGAGACTGGGCAGAGGCAGGGTGGGGCAGGGAGTGGCTGTGGGGCAGGACTTCAGAGCTGATGGGAGCTCAAGTCCCATGTGCTGTGAGGGTGAGGGTAGGGGCCATGACTGGGACAGAGGCACCCAGCGTCCTGGCTTCCCTGGAGGAAGGGCTGGCGGGGTCCCCCCTCAGTGGAGCCCCTGGGGGAATGTGTGCAGGGAGCAGGGAGGGGTGGAGGTTGGAGCTTTGGGAGCCCCTGGGGGAGGCGCAGGGTCAGACTCAGCTCTGGGACCCGGCACTCAGCCCGGCCTGAGTTGGGGGCTCAGAAGCAAACAGTGGGGGCTTTGAGCAGTCCCTTTGGGCCCCTGCCTCAGTTTCCCTGTTTTAAAGTCCAGGACTGGACCTGGTGCCCTCTGAGTCTGCCCCAGGGTCCGGGCAGCCCCATGGTGTGGGCAGAGGCAAGGCAGGGCCCTCAGGGCAGCCTGGCCCTCCTGTCTGAGCCTCTGGGAGGGGTCGGGGGGCCCAGCTCAGAAGAGCCCAGTTATGGGTTTCCTTCCAAGGGGCACGGGCGGGCTTGGGGCTGCCTTGCTTTGGATGAGAGCAGGAAATTCAAACAACAGGTGTTTCTTCTCCCTGGAAAAGATGGTCGGCAAGTGCCTGGAGTGCAGCCCATCTGAAACGTCCAGGGCTCCAGGCCTTCCTCATTCAGTCGGTGGAACTCAGCAAGCTTCTAGCCGCTGGGGGACAGAGACAGGAGCCCCTGCTCCAGCCCTTCGGTTTACAGAGCTCCTCCCCACCAGGGATCTCGTGGCTTCCTGGGATGCGGCAGGACAGGACGCTGCGTCCCACATCTGAGGAAACCGAGGCTCTGAGTAAAGAAGCAACCTGCCAATGTCCTACAGGTGTCCCTAGCAGAGATGGGACCCAACCCCAGGCTTCTTCGTGCCCTGCAGGCCCTGGCTACTTGTCTGCCAGGGGCCCAGAGGGAAGATCTCAGTAGGGCTCCTGCTCCACGCCTGGATCAGCAGGGGCATGGGCTTGGCAGTGTGACTACTGGTGGGGATGCGGTCACCTTGGCCCGGCTCATGGAACCAGTGACAGAACCAGTCTCAGGAAACTTTGGTTGATAAAATCTGTTCATGGTTTATGTTAGCTTTGGCTTTGCCTGCAGTTTCCAAAAGGCAGCTTTCCATACACACATTTCTATAGACTTCTTTCCCTTCCCTCACCGCACAGGTCCTCCTGTGCAACTAAAACATCAATCTTCCTCCTGCTGTGCTTTAAGGTTTGTCACACTAGCACCACTGAGGCCTCAGACTGCCCTCCTCCCCCTGCACCCCAGCTCCCGCACTCTGCCCCCTGACCCCGCGTGCTCCTGCTCTTGGGCAATTTATAAACAAGGAAAAGATTAAAACCTTTCTCCTTCTGCCGACGCCAATGCCCTCACAAGCCTGCCATGGGGAGGCAAAGGGGCCGGTTTTGTTGCCTCACAGGGCCCCACGCCCCACTTCAGCCTCTACCATCTGGACTGGATAGAGGGCATCAGTATCTTACAGCTTCCTCCCAAAGCCCCAAGAAAGGATGGGGAGGGCTCTCACCCACGCTCACACTAACTGCAGCAGGATCCCACTGGGGGCCGTCAGGCCTTCCCTGGCTCCCGCAGGCACCACTTGACTAATGAGCAGACAGGTCCACTGGGAGACTAGTGGCAGCACCCCACCCCTTCAGGTGTTTTCACATCTGCTCCCCTCTTGCTTTACCCCGTACCCCACCAAAAAAAAAAAAAGAATGTAGAGAGAAGCTCTCTTGTAGGGCTGACCCAGTACAGAGTTCCTGCTACAGGGTGTTTTTCTGCATGTCGCCGAGCCTGGGTTTCTGCCTCAGTAAGATGAGTGGGGAGGGCAGATCTACTCCCAGGTGTCTCTGGCTGCACCATGCAGGATTTTGTGAAAACCGGCGTGTTTGAGGGGCTGGGAAATAGAGGAGGGGCCTCAGGGCAGGGGAGCAGATGAGGATGAAGAGGTGCGGTGGGCCTTGAACGTGGGGATATTCCTGAGGGTCTGGGGCTTGTCATGGAGTCCGAGCAGGGGAGGCCATGTAAGAGTGCTCCTCGCAGGTCCATTTGGTGGCGTGAGGGGCTCCAGGGCCAAGTAGAAGCTGAGAAGGGACGAAGGCAGGGCAGTCTTCAGGGGAGGCATGCACCTGGTCTGGGGATAGCGGGGGCGGGGCGCCATGCAGGTGGTGGAGGTTAGAGTAGGGGTGCTGAGAGCCAGGTGATCCCGCACTTCCAGTTAGAGCCTCAAGTGTGAAACTGTGCCATTAAATGAAGCAGAGCTCATTTGGCCCGTGTTTATGATAGTTTGGGATTCTGGGAGGGGAGAGAGAGTGGGATGGATGGCTTTTCTTTGGCCACCAGAGGAACTGAGGGCTGCTCCGGGGAGGGAGCCTTCCCAGCCCTCAGCCAGCACAAGCCTAGGGCCCCTAAGTTTACAACTGCTGCAGCATATTTTTGCATTCTTGCTGCTTTTAGTTGTCTAATGTTTTGCAGAAAGCACTCTTCTATACTAAGAATACAGGGTATCATGGTTGGTGTCTGGTCCTCTTCATGGTGTTTTTTTCACCTTTCTTTCTGATTGGTGCACATTTTCAGCACTGACCTGGGCACTACCAAATAAGGAAAACTTGGATGATACTGTTAGAGGCTATCGATTTCATAATGGTAACTGCAGAAGGAAGGAAAAAGATGAAAAAGGAGAGAGGAAGGGAGGAAGGAACCAAGGAAGGAAGGAGGAGAGAGGCACTTGTTCCTCTAACCATTTGGAGGAGCTCTGATCCACGGAAGAGTGGGGTGAAAGCAGATGCTTCCAGTTATCAACTTGGATGGTGCCACCGTGTGGCAATAACCCAAACACAGGGAAAATTCACTGTCTACCCACCGTTAGCTTTAAGAATCTTAAATTCTTGACACATTTAAAAAAATGGGCGGGGGGTAGGGGGACCCGCCCAGTGGCACAGCGGTTAAGTTCGCGCGCTCTGCTTCGGTGACCCAGGATTCACAGGTTCCGATCCCGGGCGCGGATCGCACTCTGCTTGTCAAGCCGTGCTGTGGCAGCGTCCCATGTAAAGTAGAGGAAGATGGGCCCGGATGTTAGCCCAGGGCCAGTCTTCCTCAGCAAAAAGAGGAGGATTGGCAACGGATGTTAGCTTAGGGCTAATCTTCCTCACCAAAAACAAACAAACAAAAATGGGAGATGTGCTTTATTTAAAATTTTGGGAGGTGAGACATCATAAACATTTTTGAATTGCTCCATTTCAAATGAGCATAATTCAATTTCAGATAAAATGCCTCTGTGCTATTCAGGAATTTACCACCAAAATAGAGGAAATGCAGATATTTTTTAACAGCTTTCTTGAGGTATAATTTACATACCATCCATTGTAAGAGTACAATTGAATGATTTAAATAAATTTCCTGAGTCATCCCTCGTAACAGTCCAGTTTTAGAATGTTTCCTTCACTCCACAAATGCAAGTGGTGGCTGGGCTTTCTGGCGAAATCTGTACCCAGGCTAACATGCTCCCACCCCATCCCAAACCACTTCCAGGCAAGGCCAATGTAAAGGCCAGTTCAGCTATCCAGCCACTTGTCCACCTCACCAGGAAAGTGTCAACATTCTTCCTTCCTCTCCCCATGCCTCCAGTCAGTGAGAGCCTTAGCTCATCCTGGCTCCTGGACTCACCTTTCCTTTCCCCCTCTCCAGCTTATGCTCTGGGCAGCTACTCTGAGCTGGAGGCAGACCTTGTTTTCTGGGGTTCTGGGCTTTGACATGCCCCACCTTCCCAGAGCCAACCCCAGCATGCAGAAGCCTGTCATCCCTCATCTTTCAGTCTGCTTCTGCCTTGGAATGGAGGCTATTTCCTGCCGCTCCAGTCTGACGTAATAAAGCTGGGCTCCCAAAATTGCTTTTCCATGGCACTTTGGGAGTTCCTGTCTGGTATTCTTGGGTATTTCCTATGGGAGTGGAGTTCAAACTGTTCCAGAACAAATAACTCTTCCACCTTCTCCATACAGCTGCCTTTGCCTCTTCAGCATCTCTCCCCCACCTGGTCAATAAAGCTGGTCAGGGGTCCTCAGGGGTACTGGTCCTGGTGGACTGGCTCTCTGTGGTCTCCTTAAGCTGCAGGGAAGGCCCGTTTCCCTTTTCTACTGGGGAGGGTATGGATTTTTGTCTGCTTTGTTCACTGATGTATTCCAAGGCCCTAGAACAGTGCCTGACCCGCAGCAGGCATTAATCAAATTTTTAAAATTACATAGAATTGGAGTGCTGTAAGGGGGCTGTCTGAAGAGGGCATGAGTGTTCTCAGTTCCCTCCCATCTTGGTAGCTGGGAAGCCCTTTGGAGGACAGGTCTTATTTATCTATTTTAAGCTTCTTACAGACGTTTGGGTCTCATTTCTCTGAGGATTCCTGGTTCACTGCATCATTTCGGGAGCTGGTCTGCCGTTCCACAGAGCTTTCCATGAACCTCCCTTGTTCCTCTGCTCAGGCCAATCTTTGGTGCTTTTCAGCTGGGTCAGTTCCCTGGACTGGACCCATAATGCCAACTGAGCCAGCCCAGTCTAAGCTGTTTGGGCAGCTACTTCAAACACTGCTAGGCTGCCTTTTGGGGTTGGGATCTCCTGGCTCCTCCTTCTGGCCTAGCCTCCCACCAAACGGGGCTCCCACCTCCCCAGAATCCTGGGGGGAGGGGGTCACCTTCAGCACACACCCTTCAGGGTCCCCTCCCCAGTTTTGTAGCCAGCTTAATTTCTGGCCTCACCAAAGCCTTCTCCTTCCTTCCTTGTAGTGTGCCCCCAGGCCTTTCCCTTCTTCAGTGTGGGAAAATGATACAATCTAACCCATCCTCTGTTAGAGGGATTCTGCTTTGCCGGCCCTCTTAGTGTGAGCACTGAGGTGACACTGCCGCGGTTGTCCCCTTCCCCAGCGACTCATTCTAGAGGAGGCCATTCTGGGTCCAAGGGCTGGGTTAACAGGCCCCCAGGCCTGCAGGCCCAGAGACACCATCAGTCCCTCCAGCCTGCTCCTGACTGCATGTGAAAGAGCAGCAGGCAGGTAAGCTCGGCCTGACTGGCCAGCCCTGGGAGGCGGTGCGGCGCGGAGGGCCGCATAAATAGGCGGTGGGGACGTGACGAGCGAGGGGGCGGAGCCGAGGGGCCGGGGATTAACGGACCGAGGGCGGCACTGAAGGCGCAGTCAGGCTGGGGGCAGGGCTGGTGCAGAGAGCCGGCCTGGGGGCGGGGCCTGGCTGGGGGCGCGGCCGAGAACAGCGCTGAGGGGCCGAGTCCCGCCGGGGCGGGGCGGTGGGCGGGCGTGAGGGCGGAGTCGGGCCGTGGGCGGGCCCGAGGGCGGGATCTGGTTGGGGTCTGAGGGCGGTGCTGAGGGCGGGCCTGAGGGCCGGACTGGCCTGGCCGGGCAGAGGGCGGGCCGCGAGCTCCTCCGAGGGCCGGACTAGGCGAGTTCGGGGCGGAGCCGAGGCCCGCGGGGCTCGGGGCGGGGGGCGGGGCGGAGGGCCGGCCGGGGCGGGGCCGAGGTCGCGGCCGGCGGCCCGCGGCGCCTCTTCCTCAGGTGGTGCGGCGGTTCCACGTCGCCAGGCGGCCCCCGGCTTCCGTGAGCCCAGGCCGCCCCCAGCGTTCGGAGCGCCGGCCCTTCGGCTCCCGCGCGGCCATGGCGGGGCCGGGCCCGGGCCCGGGGGACCCGGACGAGCAGTACGATTTCCTGTTCAAGCTGGTGCTGGTGGGCGACGCGAGCGTGGGCAAGACGTGCGTGGTGCAGCGCTTCAAGACGGGCGCCTTCTCGGAGCGCCAGGGCAGCACCATCGGCGTCGACTTCACCATGAAGACTCTGGAGATCCAGGGCAAGCGGGTCAAGGTGGGAGGCCGGCTCGGGGTCGCCGCGCCGGCTGGCCTGGCCCTCCCCGGCTGCCGCGCCGCCCGGGCTCCGACGGGCCCTGGGGATGGGCCAGGGCACCCGGAAGGTCCTCCTTCAGCGGGGTCGGGGGGTGGAGGGGCGCAGGGAGCGCCCCGGATTGTCCCGAGGTTTCTGGCAAATCCCTTTTGCTTCCCCTTCCTCCTGTCGGAGCAGGCCTGGGCCTTAGGGTCTGGACCGGGTTCAGTCCGCCAGTCGCCGCCCTTGGGGTGCGTGTATGCGTGTGTGTTGAGGGGAGGGCGGAGGAGGAGGCCCTGCCCCCCACCCCGAGCTCACATCCTGGGGGGACTTTGCTCCAGAATAACTTCGCCAGTGGAAGGCAGCAGAGCGTTTCGGAGTGCGGGGGACAGAAGGGCGCCTGGCCGGCCTGACCCTTCCCACCGCGGTCGAGGCCCCCAGCTCGACCCTCGGGTGGGGAACCCAGCCAGAAAACTACACCCCTCCACGGCTAGGAGGGATCAGGAAGTAGTTGCTTCTAGGACCAGAGGGCCAAAACTTTTTGTCAGAATTTCCGGCCTGGGCACGCCTCCCTGCAGTCTCTTTGTGGACCTGGTCGGGGAACTTGACTCAACTAGGACCAGCGCTGGGTCCCCTCCCCCACTAGAGTTTGATAGAAACAAAACTTCACAGATACCGGAAGGTGGGGGAGAGGATCAAGCTTTGGCAATGGCTCCTAATAGAAACAGTAGGATGTAGTTGCCACAATGTCCTGGCAACGGTTTGATAAATAATATTTGTGATTAATGAATCAGAGTTTCTTAACCTGGGTGTCAGCCCTATCTAATTGAGTAGCAGACCTTGGCCAGGACAGAGCATTGTTCTTGCTCAGTAACTTTACTTAAACTGCACTGTTCAGAAATCCTTTCCCTTCTTTCCTGGTTTTGAGTTCACGTGATCTCCAGGACAGCTCTTCAGAGCTCTGGGCAGGGCAGCACGGGGCAAGTGTATCTGCTGTTATCTCCATGTTTTCATGAAGTTGAATCAGGGTGATTGGAGTCCCTTGAGCCCTGATGCTGTGGCGCTGTGCCTCCCTGGGTAGGCCTACTTGTGGTTGCCTTTCACCAGGATACTTAGCTCTTTGTTTCTGCAAAATTGGGATAATTTCTGGGTGTTACCTCCCTCCTGCCCCACCATGGAGAAAAAGTAAGCCAACAGTCTTTATATGACCACAGTGCCTCTAGAGTAGATGTGACAGGGGAAGCAGAAACTCCCTGCCTGAAGGGTTTTTTTTTTTTTTTAATAGTCTTTTGGGTTTCTGTGTGTTTTTGATCTCCTTGGGATAGGAAAAAAGAGTAAGGTGTGGCAGGCAGCTTTGAGTCATTATTTGGGTCCATCCCTTTAGAGCAGGTGGTGAGGGAAGGGCTGTGGGATAGATGGAGTGTGTCCATGGGCGAGTCTCTGCCCTACGATGATGCCAGCAGCTGCAGGGAAAGTGGAGTGTTAAAATAGAGGCATAAACAGCAGTGGTGTTCTTGCAAACTGTCGCTCCACTGTTTGTGGTGGCCCTGTGCTGACGGTGGTCAAGGAGGGGGCAGGGTGTTCCTGTTTACCTGGCGAGATAACAACCTGTGCGGAGCCCAGTGTGTACTGTGTACCTGAGCACAGGTTATGCAATGCAGGGCAGGCAGTTCGTGATTTCTTTTCGTTATGGTCACTTCCAGATTGTCCTAACTTAGGAGGCAGCCTGGTGAGACCGGGAATAGAAGAACAGTGTAGGTGTAGTAACACCCTTACTAGTTATAATCACCGCCCTTCTTGAGTGTTGTGTGCCAGCTGTTTTACAGATATGTTCTTAATATTAATCGTTCTCACGCAGGTTGGGCTTGCCCCAGGGCACACAGCTAGTAAATGACAGAGGTGGGAGGAATTTTTCTTCCAGTATTTCCGACTCCACATTATTGAGGTCTTTTCCCTACACAAGACTGCTTCTTAGAGTTTGATTGTCTGGAGTGGAAAAACCTTTGGCAATTATTTACCTCATTGTTTTGTAGTCAGAGAAACCTGAAGCCCAGTGGCTGAAGAGGCTCCAAATTAAAGCTGAGCAGCAGTGGGTGAGGGACAGTCTCTGAAGTCAGGATTTCTGGGCTCTACTGACTCAGCAGGAGCAAGTCATTTTTCCTCTCTCTGAGTCTGTTTCCTCATCTGTAAAATACATCTGAGGTGTTTTCCAGCAATGTGATATTTTTAAAAGTCAGGTTTATTGAGGTTTAATTTACACACATTAAACTTTACCCATTTTAGGTGTACAGTTCTGTGAATTTTGACAAATGTATACAGTCCTGTAACTACCACCACAATCAAGGTGTGGACTATGTCCATAGACCCAGAAAGTTCCCTTGTGTCCCTTTGTGTCAGTGTCCTCCCTTCACCCCAGCCCCTAGCAACCAGTGATCTGTTTTCTGTCCGTATAGTTTCAGCAGTGTGATTTTAACTGGAACCTTTGATGAGCCAGATTTCATTGTTCCTGTTTTTTGCAGAAAGCATGTCTACATCAGGGCTTTAGTTTAAAACCTTTCCAGGGTCCAACAAGCATCCAGTGTGATCTCCTAGACCTCCTCTCCCTGTAATGCTGGCTCTTGTTGGAGCTTGAGGAAACGTAGAGGTAGATCACCTGGTAGTTTTTCAAATCCTTTGAGCTCCAGTCCTTGGGGTGAAGGGGGAAGGTCAAGAGGCCACAGGTTTAGAAGGACCTCAACTAGCTTCTCACCCAACCGGAGCGGTATTACTTTTATCTAGTTTTATATTGAGGATTTCTGGGTTCTACTGTCTTTTATTTGACTAAAGAGTTCTGCTGCTAAAAAATAAAAAAGTTTGAAACATCACAGATCTATTTAAACACCTTTATTTCTACAATCACTTCCCACTGCAACCAGAATAGCATCCAAACTCTTTACCTGAAGAGATGGGCTCTTGTCTGCCTTGCCGACTTCCTCTCCCTCCCTCTGCCCCTCATTCACTACTCTCCAGCCTCCATGGTCCTTTCTGTCCTTCAGATATGCCTACCTCAAGCCCTGTGTATCTGTCCCCATGCCTGTCATACTCTGCCCCTAGATTCCCGTGTAACGGCTGCTTTATCACTCAGCTCCCACTGTGAATGCCACCTCTTCAGAGAGAGGCCTTTTCTGACCTCTCAGACCCTCTATCCCATTATGGGATAAGTTCAGGAGTAAGTTCATAGCACTTTCCAGGACTTGAAATTACCTTGTTTGTTGGTCTCCCCCTGTACAACGTCAGCCCCTTGAAAACGCAGGGGTCCAGTCGGCTTGGCATACCTGTGAATCCCTGCACCCACAACAGTGTCAGACACGTGGTGTTCAATACGTGTCTGTTAATTGATTTTTATTTATAAAGAGGAAGCTGAGGAGCTAACCCGGTGGCACAGTGCTTAAGTTCGCACTGTCTGCTTCAATGCCAGGGTTCGGGGGTTCAGATTCCTGGTGCAGAGCTTTGCACTGCTCATCAAGCCATGCTGTGGCAGGTGTCCCACATATAAAATAGAGGAAGATGGGCACAGATGTTGGCTCAGAGTCAATCTTCCTCAGGAAAAGGAGGAGGATTGGCAATGGAGGTTAGCTCAGGGCTAATCTTCCTCACCAAAAATAAAGGGGGAGCTGAGGCCAAAATAAGTGAAGTGACCAGCATGCCCAAGGCCACACACAAGTCAGTGGCAAAACCAAGATTTGAACCCAGGGTCTGCCTGGCTTCTGAGCCCAGTGCTTATTTTCACATTTGATCACCCCTCTGAGTCCCTCTGAGTTCATAATGATGACCATGAGATTCTGCAACTTAATAAATCTAGTAAAAATGCAGTTGTGGCCAAGGCACTTTGAGAGAAGAATGTGAACTTGGGCATTTTATAGATTTTTTTCGGTAATAAAGGTTGAAACCCCAAAGAGTTTCAGCTAACAGACCATGTAGCCTGCCCCAAACAGCTCACATAGCCTGCTCTGCTAGGTAGTGAGGCTCTGTATGTGTGATCAGTTCCTGCGCCCTACCCCCTCTGGATTCATTTGACTCTAGCCATGCAGACTGAACTTCAAGACTGAATCTGGGTGCTGCTAGTCTTTCAAAGTGTGGAGTCTCTGAAAGATTAGAGTCTGAAAGTCTGGGTTTTATGTCCAACCGTGCCGCCACCATGGCCAATTCCTTTCCCTTCTTGGAGCCCCATGCTTCCTCATTTGTGAAATAGGACTAATGATCTTTGCTCTGCCTACTCCTTAGGGTTGTTGGAAAACTATGGACTTGCTTAAAATGGTTTAAAATTCCCTTTATATATTTTTGCATAGATAATCCATCCACCTGGTTCAGAAATTGAAAATGTTAAAGACGTTTAAGGGCATACAGTAAAAATCTCCCTTCCACCTCTGTCCCCCAAGCCACCCGGTGCCCTCTAAGAAGAGGCAGTCGGTGTTCCCTGTTTCTCAATGTCCTGAAAGTGTTATTGTGAATAAAACCAAGGAATTACAAATATAAGGAATTATTTTATTATTGCCGTTGTTACCATTTTCCTCCTTAGATTAGACAGATTATTTCTTAACCTGTCCCTCCCCTACCCCTCACTCCTCCCCACCTCACTGTCCCCCAGGAAATCTCAGCCGCTTCTCTACTCACTCTTATCTGGGACAACACAAAGGGCTGTTATGTAAACTCGTTTTTGCAGATCACTGGGGACACAGGCCTCGAGTCCACGCACAGAGGTTAGCCTTGTAGACTCATACCCCCTCTATTCAGCTCTCTATCAGGTTCACTCGCCCCTTGTCGGGGACGCTGCCAGATCTCTCCTTCACAGAGGTAAAGTCTGTGCCCTTGTGCCTAGGCCTCCAGATTTCAGGACCTTCGGCCTTGGCTCCCAAGCTTTTCTTGGCCCTACAAGGCATCTTTGTTTTTGTGGCATTTCCAAAAGAGGGGGCAGGGGCAAGGTAAAAGGAAATGGCTTCCTTTTAAAGTTTGTATCCTCAGTCGTTCCAAACAGGGGTCTGACTTTGCTCATGTGCTCTTCCTGTCTGGATAAACTTGGTTTGACTTTTTCAGTTTTGATCAGAAATACCGAAAGGACTGTTAGATAAGATCGAAGTTCTAGGTCATGTCGTTGTCTGAAGAAATCTGTTCTGGATGCCAGTGACAACCATCCTCATTGCTAAATAAACTTTGCCTCTCGAGGTTTCTGACA
Organism: Tapirus indicus; assembly: GCA_031878705.1. NCBI lineage: Eukaryota > Metazoa > Chordata > Mammalia > Perissodactyla > Tapiridae > Tapirus > Tapirus indicus. The sequence goes on from CM062920.1 coordinate 99,533,645, forward strand.
GTCCTGAGACAGCAAGTGTAGTGGAAAGATGGTGGAAAGAGGGCCAGTGTTAGAGCCCAACAGCACCAGGTTAAAATCTTGGCCTTGCCACATAGTGCCTTGGGCATGTGACGTCACTGCTTCTAATCTGCTTCACCTGCAGACCCTCTAGCTTTAAGGACCATAGCGGATGTCAGTAGGTGGGAACTGACATTGGTGTGGAAATCACCAGGGAGAGAGAGTGTCCTGGGAGTTAGGAAGCTTGGCCTCTTAGCCTGGTTGCCCAGCTGACCTTGTGCTAACTTGTGTTATCCTATCAGTGAAATGAAGAAAAGAATGCCTGTCTTACCTACCCATATAGGGTTTTCTCTGTAAGAAAAGGCAAGGGCCTGGCCCCACGGCAGATCTGGGCGGTGACTTCACACCGGTTAGGGATCATAGTGGGAGGTAGAGTCACACAAGGCCTTTAGCACCTTGTGGGTCCACACTGCAGCTCAGGGTGTTGACACGTCTCCTTTCCTTGCTTTCATGTCTTTGGTCTTGAAGCCCATTTGTGTTTTCTTTATCTTCTATTGGCCTTTGTGTAGTGCTAGGCCTGTGGTAGGCCCTGGCTGAGTCCTGACGCTGGCCGGTTTTCTTTCAAAGCTTTGGGCATGAGGTAACCATCGAGTTCAGTAGTAATGGGGCAGCCCTCCCTGACAACATGCACTGCATTTTCTGTTTTCACCACTGTTCTTATACATTGTTCCCTTCAAAGCCACCCTGTGAGAGCCTCCCATTTTACAGAGGCGGAAATGAAGGCCCGTGTGTGGCAAGTCTGAACCAGAACCTAGCCTTCTGGCTCCTATTCTGGTGCTTTTTCCTCATTGCTGTATCATGCCCTCTACCACTGCAACACACGTGCATGCATGACAAGGTTTGGGACCAATTTAATATCTAGGCTGTCGTATATCACTTTCATTTTACATTTTTATTAGCAGTATCATGTCAACATCCTAATGCCAGATGCTTATTAAATAAATCCTTATTAATTCAGATTAATTGGGAGAAGTGGTACATATGGCCAGTGTGAACAAAAGAACAAGCCCATCTTCTAGAATGGCCTACAAAATGCTGTTGTACTGAACGTACAGCGACAGGTGTTATTAGATAGAGGGCCTCTCTAACCTGCTTTGATGAATTAATAAATAAGGACCATTTGTCATTAATAGCTCTTATCTCTATACCATCACAAATATGTCCTACTCTAATCTTACTTGCACTACCTTGCCTTGCAAACCTCCCTTTCCTGGATTAGAAAAAGGCGTACTTAATCCTAGATAAATTATGTGAGCATCATCAGTTCTTAGAGTTTTTCACACATGTTCGTGAATGATTGAGGTGACACCATCCCAAATATGGAATATGACTAAAAAGTAATATGGCTGATTTTAAAAAAAATAACAACCTAAAACTTAAATGTGTAAATGAGTGCCATCCTCTTTCAAAGTAGTCTCATATTTCCCAAATGTTTAATCGGCTATGATGATCCCTATTCAAAATCTTTGGAACCTGCAGCTCTCTCTTTTGGCAGGTCTTTTCATAGGTGGATTTGATGATTAAAATCAGTCAGAAGGCCACTAGAGCCTACCATAGTGTTAGCAGTTCTTTGGTCCAAAATGACTATAAAAATCACAATTCTGGTTCACGTTAGGCCAGAGGGCTTACCCAAAGCCCCTGATGGCAATTGTGGTACGTTTGGGGCAGTGACAGGTCTTGGGCAGTGACATGTCGTTGGAGTAAGTGCACTGCCTCCTAAGGTGACTACTTTTTAAGGGGACAAGGTTCATCTTGATTTGAGAGGCTTCCAACTCACAACTTACGGTTAGTGGGCCATTTCTCCTCCTCACACCAGTTTCCTGTCTGTGGCATGAGGATGTTGGACCACGCGATCTCTGAAGGATTCCACCATTCACCAAAAAAAGTTGCTTCTGATTTCAAGCCAGGTAATCCCCACCCCTGCCATTTTTATGCCTGAGAAGGATAAAAATTAGATATTTTTTAAATTAAAAATATTCTGTTTACATTTTCCAATGAAAAACTGATTTTTTTGGTTTAACTTGTTTTTTACTCTTGGGTTTTAACTCTCTAATTGGTAAACAAATAGCAGATGATTAATGACCAAAAAATGGATCATAGCTGTTTATAAACTTCAGTTTGCTAGCTATGAATTGTTAATGTCTGCCATTACAGTATAGATAAAATACATATGTTTATATTATAGATAAAATACATAGAAAAAATTAATTTGATGAAATACATGAAAATTCTGTGAAATACATAGAAAAATCACATATAAAAGAATCAGTTTTATTATTGAAATCACAAGGTAAATACCTCAATGTAAACTCTGACTCTACAGTTTTCTTTGGGTTATTTTCCCCAGAATAAGCCCCTGACAAGTGTTGGCTGAATGAACAAGCAAGTGAGTAAGAGAGAAAGGAGAGCCACATCTGAGCAGGAAAGGGTGTCGGTGGATCTGGAAGCCCTGCTTGAAGAGGGGCTCATGCAAGAGCTGGAGAGGAAAATGAATATGAGGTGAAAGAGGGGGACCTCGTGGGAACTCAGAGGTTTCCTGCCGCTGGGCAGGAGAGTGGTAATGGATGGAAGGGCCTGGTGCAGTAGGACGCTTTGGCGCAGTTTGCTGTGCATGCGTGTATATGTATGTAAACATCAACAGATTATTATTTTGCTTTACATAAGTTGGCCTTACCTGACTATCCTGTCTAAAGTAGCACTCTACCAAGTCCCTTTTTTGAAAGAAATCTTTACTGATAGAATCCATATACTATAAATTCCCCTATTTAAAGTGTACAATTCAGGGTTTTTTTTTTTTATTTTATTTTATATACTCACAGAGTTGTCCAAATAATCAATTTTAGGATATTTTTATCACCCAAAAAGGAACCTTGTACCCATTAGCAGTCACTCCATTTCCCCCTGCCCTGCAGCCCCTGGCAACCACTTGTCTACTTTCTGTCTCTATAGAGTTGCCTGTTCTGGACATTACATATAAATGGAGCCATACAATATTGCAGGGTTTCTCGTGGCTGGTTTCTTTCACCAAGCATAATGTTTTAAGGTCTGAGTTACTTTCTATCCCTTCCTTGCCCTGCTTTGTTTTCTCTTCCTGGCACTTACCATCACCCCAAGGCCTGCTCACTTGTTTGGTCCCAGGCGGGGGAGGGGATGTGAGCTCTGCCTGTGTGCCTACCCCTTCACTGCGCCTTCCCTGCTGGTGTTGATGAGTGAGTGAAGCACTCTGCCCTGCCTGTTCGGTGACTGACTCTCTCCATGTAACCAAGTGCGGCTTGACTTTGGTTGGATCGTTGATTGGTAGTTGTCTCTTTTCCGTGTCACCCTCTAGTAATTTGGAAATATGTATATGCTATTTCTACTATATTCAAACTTATATTTTTCTATGTACAGTCTGGAATTAGTGTCTATTTCTTTGACCTGAAGAAGACAAGAACCCTGGCACACTTTTCCTCCTTCCTCATTGCCTCCATTCCCACGACTTCATCTAGGATTCGAGTTCTAGATTGTTAATTTTTTTGACATTATGCATCAACAGTTATTTAGACTTAATTCTAAGTTTCATTTATTTATTTCTGGTTTGTTCTTCTTTGTTTCATTTTCATTTTGCCTGAATTGTTCCTCAAGTGGTTCTTACAGAAAGAGACTGTAAGTGATAAACTTTCAGTAACCCATATCCAAAATTAACTTTATTTCCCCCCACTTAGATGTTAGCTTAGCTAGATATAGAAACCTACTTATAAAATACTTTTCCTCAGAACTGTGAAGATATCGCACTATAGTCTTAAAGCTCCCAAATGCTGCTAATGTGAAGTCTGAGTCTAGTTGAATTATTGTTTGCGTGTGATCAACTCACCTTTTCTTTTTATAAGCATTTAGGTTTTAAAAGAAATGATTTCTGATGTTCTGACATCTTACCATAGCGTGTCTAGGTTGTGGGATATTTTTTGTTCATCCTGCTCTGAACTCAGTAGGTATAACCAATATGAAAATTCCTATATTTCTAAAGCTCTAAGGAATTTTCTTTTATTACTCTGATTACCTCCTTCATGTCATTTTTCCTGTCCTCTCCTCTGGAGGTTGCACAGGACAGGAGCTGGAACTTAGAGTCTCTCCTCCACTTCTCTTACCTTTTCCTCTGTCTTGGCAGCTTGTTCTGTTGTGTGGTGCTCCAGACAGCCCCTGGGCTCCACCTTCTGCCTCACTGATTGACTTTTCAGCTGTATCTATTCTCATATTCATTTTATCTTTTGGTTTATTTTGACAATTACATTTTTCATTTCCAAGATCTCCAGTTGGTTCTTTTTCATATCAGCAATGATTTTCATTGTGAGGATATTATTAATACTTTTATTTTTCCTAACTTTTTACTATAAAAATTTCAAACATAGAAAAGTTAGAAGAATAGCACAGTGAACCCCATAGATGCTCTAGCTAGGATTCAGCAGTTCAAGTTTTGCTGTGTTTGCTTTATCTTTCTATATATGTAATTTAAATTTTTTTATTTGAAAATAAGTTGCAGATATCATGATACTTCACCCCTGGATACCTCAACATATGACTTTTAAGAATAAGCACAATATCCTCATCACACCTAGGCAAGTTAGTATTTCTACAATAGTGGCTACTGTCTAGTCTATTTTTAAGTTTCCTCAACTTTCTCCAAAATGTCTCTTATAGTGTTTTCCCCCCTTGAACCAGAGTCCAGTATGGGTGTAGTCCAGAACAATGCCTCACTTTTTTTTTAATGACATTGATTTTTTTTTAAGAATCGTTTTCTGGATTTATCTCACGGTTTCCTCATGGTGTCTTTTCACTTGCTCCTTTATTCCTGATACTTCCTGTAAACTGGAGGTTGAGCTGAGAGGCTTGATTAGACTCAGGTGAAATGGTTTTGGCACAAACGATTCATAGGTAATGTTGTGTACTCCACTTTATACCGTGGCAGGTGGCACGTGATGCCAGGTTACCCTACTGCCAGTGATGCCAAGTTTGATCATTTGGTTAGGGTAGTGTCTACCAGATTTCTCCATTCATATTTGCTGTTAAAGATTCCTCTTTGTTCTCTTAACTTTGTTTCTTGGGGTATCATTTAAGAGCCATGGTCTCGAGCTGGCCTTTTCTGCATGGAGAAGCAGGCAAGTTGAAGTGAGATTAAAAGGGAAAAACTTAGAAGGAGCTCTGTCAAGCTTAATTATGGTTGTTGGCTAGAAGCCACCATCTGACACCCTCAGACATAAACTAAATGTTGGGGAGATCATTAAATGGCAACGAGTGCACGGTTTGTTTGTCCAAGCCGTACGTACCTGCTCTTTCCCAGGCACTGACGAGGAAGAAGGTAAATAAGAGACAGTCCTTGTTCTTCAGAAGCTCACATCTTGGTGGGGGAAGATGTGAAACAAATGTGTTTACAGATGATTCAACAAATAACTACCATGCAGTGCTATTAATGCTGTCTCTGCAGTGAGTGTAATTTCTGAACCAAGAATTGGAACGTATGGCCTGACAAGTACACGTGTTTATTGTGGTGACAGCAGGACAGAATATTTAAAATTAGGAATGTTCCCACTGGACAGGGCCCCTGCGGTTGCCATGGCTGTCATAGGGATACATGCTGAGTGCCACAGGGGCACAGAGAAGACAGCAATCCACTCTCCCCAGGGTCACAGAACCAATGAGGTTCGAGCTGGGCCCTGAAAAATAAGCGAGAGTTTCCAAATGAGGAAAGACAGAAAGAACTTTGCCACCAAGGCCATATATGTGCAAAGCCATGGAGGCTGAAAGAGGAAGTGTGGGTGTTTGTCCAAGTCAGGTGTAGCTGGAGTGTGGGGGGAGATGAGACTGTGGAGGGGCTTAGGACCAGCCTTCTGATCACGCTAGAAGGTGTTTCAGCTGTGCTCGACGTGCTAGAAGGTGTGTCAAACTGTGTCAACTGGTCGGCTTTGTCTGGGGAGACTGATGTTTGTCCTTGAGGGTTGACGCGGGAGGAAGGCATAATCAGCTGTGAGTGGGGGCGAGGCAGCCAAGGGCGTCAGGGCTGAGTGGGGCTCCCAGCTTGGCCTACTCTCTGTTAATCCTAGTTAGCAAGGCACAAGAGAGACAGTTTGAGGGAAGGATGAGTTCATGTTGGGACATATGGCATCTGAGCCCCCCTGTAGGCCATGCCCTTGCTGCTGAGTTTTGGGGGAAAAAAGAAGCAGGTTGAGGCTTAAGGGAATTATTGCAGAGGCTGTGAGGACTCCATGAGACCATTTACCAAGAAGTCAGAACTTGTAGCCATGTCTCTAGGAATGCTGTCGTTGCTTGCTCTCGGCCTTTCCCGGTAGGCATAGGTTGTTGCCACGAGGAGCTTGCGTTGCAGTTCACCCTGTTCATTGTGGATTCTTCCCGGCCTAGCAGGAGCCTGCCCGACTGGACTGAAGTGGATGGAAGGGCTGCTGGTATCCTGCTTTGTTTGGGTCACCCCACGTTGCCTAAAGGTGCCTGTGAGCATGGTTTGGGTGGTGGCAGGGAAGAGGACCGTGGAGGAAGGGCTTGAGTAGTGGTAGATGGTCTTAGCTTCCCTATGAGAGGGAAGAGGAGGGTCCCTGGGGAGCTGGCGGCCCTTTGCCAGTGACCGAGGCAAGACTCATTGGCCAGAGGCTGGGGTCTTTTTCCATATTATGTCTTTTTCCCACCAAGACTGTCCAAGAAAGTGTTTGACTGATGCCTGCAGGAGGTGTAAATCATCAATGAGGTTTCTTGGGAAAAAAATACAAAAAAACAAAAAAGTATATGGTTTGTGGAAAAGCCACGTACACAGTAAAGGGGGTGGGGTTTTAGAGTCAGACAAAGCTCTTCTGCCACTTCTTTCCTGTGACCCTGTGGCCCCTCATGTAAAAAGGATTAAGACTCACCTTCTAGGGCTACTGTGAGGATGAGATGGACTGACAGATGTGAAGCACTAACAGTGCCGGTGCCTGGAGCCTCTCGGAGCACATTAGAATGCCACCTTCACCCCATGCTCCCACTGGCCCTGCACAGTGGGGCTGCTCACTGCTGTGCCCAAGTTATTGGTTAGGAAACGCAGACTCAGGAGGCTACTGTGACCATCCTTGGTCACTCAGCTGCTGAAGCAGAACAGGAACCTAGGTTTCCTGATCTCTCTTTCACTTCGAACTGCAGATGACCCTCCCAAGGAGAGCTGCGTTGTAACAAGGGACAAAGAAAGTAATCTCTGACACTGGGATCTTGAGCAGCCGTGTTTAGGGACCAGGAGGAATTTTGGGCTCAGAAGTCCATCCCCAGCCCTTACTGCCCTCCACAGAGGAGCCATCTTGTCTCTCTAACACCATCTGTCTTCAGGTCCACGTCGCTTGCCCCTCCCTGTGTTGCTAGCCCAGCACATTCTCTCCTTTCTCTTCCTCACTTGGTTCTGTCCCCCTCCCTTTAACTGTCTTTAACCAGCTCACACATGGGAGGTTTTGCATTGTCTTACTGTCGCTCCTAACAGTGTGCCCGAGTCTGGGTCTGTGGCTTGTTTGTGAGCCCTGGGCCAAGCTCTTCCCTGGAGAACCGAGTCAGGAGAAGTGACAACGGCTGGCTGGAGGAGTAGCCTGCAGATTCCGCTTCCTGGTTCAACCCACCACATCCCAAGACACAATGAAAAATAGCTCAGGAACTCGTATTTGGGTCAGTCTGACCAGTTTTCAGAGTTTTGTCCTGAGAACTAATTTTTCCAAGGTCCTCTTCTACTGTGAAGAAGCAAAGAACTTTCCACTGCCTGCTTTGTCATGCAGGAGAAAGACTGTTCAAATAAAATCCTCTTCTGTTTCCAGTGGGAGGGACAGTGCTGGACGCAAGTTCTGGGAAGTAAACTGCCAACAGTGCTTTTAACCTAATACACAGACTTGATCTCACACCGGGGCACGCGTGAACTTGCTCTATAGGAAGAGCAGCCACGAATCTCTGAAAAGCAGCTGTAGCCCCGCTGTGCCTCTTGTCTCCCTCTTGCTGGCCTGACTACCAGGACCTGCCTTTGGAAGGGTTCCTTGTTGAGTGCCTGCTTTGTGCCAGGTTACTGGTGGCACAAAGGAATAAGATGGGTTCTGTCCTCTCAAGAGCCTGTTCTTGGTGGTGACAGACAGACTTACAAACCAGGAGCCCCACGTGGATAGCCCTAGGCCAGTTCCCACTATGAAGCCTGTTTTGTTTGAGCTACAGAGTGGTGATTTGCTGGTTTGTTTTTTATTGAATTTGCTTTAGGCAGGATATCCTTTTCTGTCATCTTGCTGCATTTTATGTTCCTTGGCTGGCCCCCAAAGGCACCTCAGTTTGGGACATTTGACTTAAATGGATAACATACTCTGTGGTGTGTGCTGTTATAGAGGCAAGAATAAAGGGCTATAGGAGCATGAAGGAAAGAAGAATGAATTCTGCTTAGGGCTGTGTCAAGGAAAGCTCTACTGACCAGGTGACTTTTGAGCTGGGGTCCTGAAGGTTAAATAGGCGTTCACCAAAAGGTCAAGATGAATGCAGTCTATCCTAAAAAAAGGAGATAACGACAAGAATGATAATACCCCCTCATGGGTGTGGGGACTCAGGGACAGTGTAAACTGGGAGTCTTAGGTGTAAAGCTTCAGGGAGAAAATAAGCCTCATCCCTCACGCTGAGATGGTACTTTCCAGACTGAGGCAGCGATCTGTGGGCCTGAGCCCTCCCACCACCAAGGTAAAAGAAGGACCCAAAATCCAGGACTCTTGCTGCCTTGAAATCCCCCCACCCATTGAAACTCACCTGACTAACCCCTGCTGAGTGGGAGAGGGGGGCAGCTTCCCTCTTCTGAGCATAAGCGCTTTGGGAGCCCTTTCCCATCCTAACTGAGCCTCACTCCTATCCTCTGTGCCCAGCAGATGCTTTTGGACTTTACTCCAAATAGCAGCCCAGAGAATTTCCCCTAAAGTCAACTGTAAGAGAGAAAGCCTGGCTGGGGGAAGGTCAGAGAAGCTGGTGATGTGCCAGATGTGAGATGAGAGAGTTCGGGAGGGCAGGCTTGGCAATAATTCACAGTACAAAGTCCCTGTCCATTTGTCAAGTGAGAGTGCAGGCAGACAACTTCCGGTGGGTGGAGAAGTATGCAGGGTGGGGTGGTGGTTTCAATTTTGCAGATGTTCTCAGTAGTTTAAGGCTGATTATGTACTCTGGGTAGTGAAACACCCAACGGTTAGCTTTCCTGAGCTGGAGCCTAGAGTCCAAGCCACTAGACAAAGTGGGCAGGCAGGGTAACCAGGCTCTTAGGGCAGAAACAGTACTCATCCATCTAACGAGTATCCAGCACCTTCTATATGCCAGGCACTATGCTGAGTGTTGGGCATATGCAGAAAGCCAGACAGACACCGTCTGCCCTCATGAAACTCCTATGTGGGAAAGACTAAAGTAAACATTTAAAAAGTGTGTGCTTCTGTCAGGTCAGGCACTGAAGGTCAGGTCAGTGGAGGGCACTGAAGAAAAATAAATTTGGGTGAGGGGATAGGATGGGCTGCTCTTTTAAGAAAGAGTGGTCATGTGATGCCTGTCAGTGGAGGTGATAGTTGCATATAGGTTGAAATGGAGAGAAGAAGCACTCATGTGACAGTCTGAGAGAAGAACATTCCAGGTAGGGCGAACATCAAGGGCAAGAGCCTTGATATAGAGACCTCAGAGTCCTCAAGGACTGGCAAGGAGGCAAATATGGCAAAGGTGAAGCAACAGCAGGTAAAGTTGGATCCTGTGGGGCCTTTAGGCCTGGATCCTAAGGACCTGGGGGATGCCACTCGAGGATGGAGAGCAGAGGAGCGATAAGATCTTAACATTGTTTTAGCAGGTGCACATTGGCTGCTGTGTGGAGAGTGGACTGGAGTGCATGGGCGGAAGCCCGAGTGGGTTTGAAGGTGCCTGTGTTGACCCTGATGCAAGGCTTGGTGGAGGTGGTGACAAGTGAGAGGAGGGAGCAACAAAGGCAGAGGCCGTGGAGACTTGGTGCCCATGAATACCTGCTCGCCTAGGCCCCTGCTGAGGACTGGGAGCAGGGAGGTAGGTGGACAGACAGGCAGGCAGGCTTGGACTCAGCATCATGCTGAGATGCCTTGGTCAATCACCATGCCTTCAGAGCCTGCCTTTCTCTATAACATTGGGCTTGTGGTTTCAGCCTGCAGGCTCTGGTGAGGACCCAGTGAGATGGCCTTCATGCCCGCTGCAGGACCCCACAGCATCCATGTGGTGGTTCTGCTCTGGCTTCTGAGACATAGAGCCTAGGACTGTCCTCTCCAATAGATGGTTCAGGATGATGCTCGTCTGCTTGCCTGCCTCCTCACCTGCCTGTTTCTCAAGTGGCTAAGGTGGCCTATCAGACTCATTAAACCTTTCACCCAGCCTCCCTTGGGGCACTGCCCAATGGCAGGCCTGGGTCTTTGGCAGAGGAGCTGTGCTGGGCTGTCGGGAAAGCAAGGCCTCTCCCCGCTTGGGTTCTCCCACCTCTTTTGGAACCCAGGGCATTTGGGCCATGTGATTGGGCCTCCTCTCCTAAGCCTTCTCTGCGATCCCACGGCAGGACTGTTCTCCACCCAGCAGCCCGGGTGATACTTTACAGACATCAGAGCACATCACGTCTTAGTCTGGGCTCCCCTGGAAGACAGAGCCTAAGACAAGGGCGAGCTCGCAGCTCATTTGTTTTGGGCACTGGAGAGAGTGAAACAGAGATGGAAGGAAATGCTATAGAAGCTGCATTCTCAAGTTGGTCACTGCCATGGGCAAGTAGGGCTTGATCCCACCCAGGCATCACCTGCCCCCCACTGGCCAAGGGTCGATCCATAGGGTGGTAGGTCCCTCTCACTTCTGGGTCATGAGTACATGAGTGCTCGGTAGTCCAGCAGGCCTCCCGGGCTGGAATCGGAGAGGCTCCGAGGCAGGCAACAAGGCACGCCTGGCGCAGTGCGGCTCTTCAGACTGTTACACCGTGTGAAACCAGCTGCTGCTGCGATGGCTGCAGTGCAAGGGAGACTGCTGACATATACCAAGTGGAATAAAAGAGGTGCCTGATACATATTCCCTCATCAGACAACCTCCAGTGGCTTCCCACTGCAGTAAAGATAAAATCCACACTCTTGACATTGGCCTGCAAGATCCGCCATGGTCTGGCTCCAGCCTGCCTCTGACTGCATCTCCTTCTACGTTCCTTCTTCACTGCCATCTGGCCACACTGCCCTTTCTGTATCTCCAACATGGCAAGCTTTGTTCTGCCTCTGGGCCTTTGCACTGTTCCCTCTGCCTGAACACTGTTCCTATGATTGACTCCTCATCACTGGGCCTCAGCTCAAGTGTCACCTTCTGTGACACCCTAGGAGGCCCCCATCCCGTGGAGTCTCTCCTATTACCTTAGTTTCCTTCCAAGTGCTCATTATCCGTCTCTGCAAGTATCCTATTTGCATTCTTCTTGTCCGCCTCCTTTTACTAGCATGTGAGCTCAGTTTTTGCTTCATTCCTTGCAGTATCTCCAGTTCTAGAACAGAGGCTGGGACATGGCAGAAGTTTAGTGCATATGGAATGAACAAATGAATGACCATGCACACAGCCCAATAGATTTTTCTTTGGGCACTTTATATAGTCTACTTTACCTTAAAGCTCCTTTGCATATGTTAAAAATATCCACAAAAAATTATAATCGCTCAGTAAATATTGTTAAATGGATGCATTTATCCAGCACCTTCTCTATTCTAGGCACTGTGCACAATGAATCTTTCATTTGACCCTTACAGCACTTTTTTTTTACAGATGAAAAACTGAATTGAGTTTTAGCCCAGAGACAGCAAGCTGGTAAGTGAGAGAACTGGTGTATCATTTCAGGCCTGTCAGCCTCCAGAGTCCCCACACAGCTCTTTCCCTTCCTCCCGCTAATGTGGGGGCGTAGGATGAGAGTATTACCAGTCAGGGGAAGGGCCTACTTTCCAAAAATGTCTCCTCCATTACTGCCCAAACTTCACCAGTTGGTTGACCTAGATACTGTAATCTGTAGCTATTTTGTTGGTTTTTAATTTAGTTTTTATTTTTATCAGAGTTATACTTGTGTATGGTTTAAACAGTCATTTGGTTCAACAAGGCTTGTTACAGAAAGGTCTCCTGATGTCCCCACCCCCCACCCTCCAGGGGCAATCACTTCCAACTCTTTTTAATTGATAGGATTTTTCTGTTTCTCTTGTTTATATTGCTACTCCCCTCATCCTCCAATTTATAATTGGCATTATCGATTGATTTCCTACTTTGGAAGAGGAGAGTTTAACTCTCAGCACTGTCCCAGCCCCCGTCACACACACACTTACACACACACTCACACACACACACACTTTGCATCCTCCCAATAGTGTTGTGTGGTAATGTTGATTAGATCAGCATTAAGTTCCTTTCAGCTCTATTCTCAAAATATATCCTGAATTTGATCATTTCTCCCCATCTTCACGGCTACCACCTGGTCCAACCACCATCTTTTACCTGGATTATGGCCATACCCTCCTAACTGGTCTCCCTATTTCTGTCCTTGCTCTTTTTTGATCTATTCTCAATACGGCAATCAGAGTGATCTTATTAAAAAGTATATCTGATTTTCTCAGAACTCTCCCATGGCTTCCCACCTCATTCAGAGTGAGGGCCAGAGTTCTTAGGGTCTATAAGGCACTACATGATCTGGCCCCCTTGATACTTACTTCTCTATCATCCCCTATTACTCTTCTTTTTACTCTGCTCCAGATGCACTGATCCTGCTTGCTTTGAATGTACCAGTCATGTCTCTGCCTTAGGGCCTTTGCACTTGCACTTCTCTCTCCCTGGAATGCTCGTCTCTCAGGTATCTTCACAGATGGTTTCGTCTAGCTTCCTGCACAGCTAGACATCTGCACAGTTAGCTAACTTTCTTCAGATCTTTACCCAACAGGTATCTCAGTGAGGCCTTCTGTGGCCATCCTATCTAAAACTTCATTCCTTACCCTACTTCACAGCTTCTTTCCCTGCTTGTTTTTTCCTTCTTATCACTATCTAGCATACTTATTATTTTTATTACTTATTTTATATTAATATTTTTGCTTATTTTATATATTTATATACTATTAAGTATATTTTATAATAAATACTTATGAGTTATTATCTTACTTAGCATCTGTCTCCCACACTAGGCTATAAGCTTGAGGACAGGAATTTGCATCTGGTTTTTTGCCTCTGGTGTCTCTAGCACCTAGAACATATAACAAGTGTTCAGTAAGTACTTGTTGAAATAATTGAATAAATACATTATGATTAGTAAATGCTATTCATAGCTAAGTCATGTAGTATGCTGCCATTATTTTTCATTTCCTGTGTTCACTAGTGTTTCCTGTTTCCTGGCAGTAGTAATCATCTTGTTTTTGCTTGTGTGTCTATGTATTTACTACTAATTCATCTCCAGACTCTCCCCTAATTGGTATAACTCTCCTCTCCATCTGTCTAACACATCGTATAACTCTCCACTCAAGATATGGCTTTCTCTCAGTTCCATCTTCTTAAAGAAGTCTCTCCCAGAGCTTTCTTGATTTCTATTTTAGTTTTTTTGTAGTTAGGGTAATATTCTATAAGAATTCAATATTTTGAAATTTATTGAGTCTTATTTTATGGCCCAGCATATGGTTTATCTTGGTGAATATTCCATGTCCACTTGAAAAAAAATGTGCTGTTCTGTAGTTTTGGCTGTAGTGTTCTGGGAACGTCAACTGGATCAATAGTATTGTTTACGTATGCTTTATCCACACTGATTTTTTTTGTCTACTTTTTTTTTTGTCTATCAGTTACTGAGAGAGAGGTGTTAAAATCTCCCACTGCAATTATGGATTTGTGTCTCCCTTTAGTTACGTCAGTTTTAACAAGAAATTTAAAACTCTGTATTTGGATGCTTACCAATTTAGTATTATTATGTCTTTCTGATACATTCCTCTTTTATCGTTATGAAATGTCCATCTTTTGTAATTCTTTGTTTGGAAGTCTACTTTGATATTACCATAACCATCATTCTTCTTCAGTCATGGGTTGCATAAAAATGTTTTGGTCAACAATGGACTGCATATGTAACGATGGTCCCATAAGGTTAGTACCATAGAGCCTAGGTGTGTAGTAGGCTGTACCATCTAGGTCTGTGTAAGTACATGCTATGATGTTTGCACAATGATGAAATTGCCTAACAATGTATTTCTTAGAACATGTCCCTTTTGTTAAGCAACACACGACTGTATTTTCTTATGCTTACTTTTTATTATGTATATATTATTTCATTCTCTTACTCTACCTATTTTTGTAGGTAGATACGATATAGGTGTTATGTAGATAGCGTATAGTTGGATCTTGCATTTTTTCCAGTCTGACAACTATAGCTTTTAATTGAAATGGTTAGTCCGTTTGTATTTAATGTAATTATTGGCATGGTTGAGTTTAAATCTACCATTTGTAATTTGTTTTCTATTTATCTGTTCTATTTTTGATTCCTTTGTTCCTTTCCCACTTTCTTTTGGTTTAATTCAAATTTTTGTTCTTAAGAATACCATTTTATTTCATCTGTTGACTTGTTATTTCTCTTATTGGTTGACATCGGGCTAACAGTATGCATCCTTAACTTGTAAAGTTTCTTTGGAGTCAATTTTGTACCACTTCATACTTCACAACTGACACTTAACACTTCTCATTTCACACTTCACAAGTGTAACTTTACAATGGCATAATTTTGTTTATCTGCCCTCCTTTCCTTTGTGCTATTATTGTGATAGTTTTTATTTCTAATACATTATGAACCCCACTTTGCAGTCATTATTTATAATTTTACAGTCAGTTTCTTGTAAGGAAATTACAAGAAGAGAGAAAATAGTATTTTATATATACGTACTTATTTACCATTTCTGATACATCTCATTCCTTTTGTAGATCTGAGTTTCCATTTAATATCATTACCCTTCAGCCTAGAGACTATCTTTTAGAATTTCTTGTTGTGGAGGTCTTCCAGGGAGATTCTCTCCACTCTCATTTATCTGAAAATATCTTTATTTTGCCCTCATTTTGGGGAGATATATTTTCCTGGATATAGACTTTGGTGTTGAAAGTTTTTCTTTCAGTACTTCTTTTTTCTTTTTAGCATTGTCTTCTGGCATCCATTATTCCTGATGAGAAGTTACCTGTCATTTGTATTGTTATTCTCCTGAATATAATATCTTTTTTTTCTCTGACTGCCTTAAAATTTTCTCTTTTACCTTTGGTTTTCATCAGTTTGGTTGTAGTCTGCCATGATATATTTTGTCTTTCTTCTGCTTGGGGTTTGCTGAGCTTTTTGCGTCATTAAGTCAATATTTTCACCAAATTTAGAATTTTCAGTCATTAGTTCTGCCACATTCTTACTATCTTCTCCTCTGGGTCTGCAATTATGTGAAAATAAACTGTTTGATATTGTCCCAGATCCCTGTGTCTCTGTTCATTTTTATTCAATTTTTTTCCTCTTTGTTCTTCAGATTGAATAATTTCTATTGATTTTTCTTCAAGTTCATTGATTCTTTTTTTTTTTGCCATCTACGTTTTGCTGTTAAGTTCATCAAATGAATTTTTTGCTTCACTTATTGTACCTCTGTCTCTGGTCTGTTCTCAAGCCCGTAGGAGCCACTCTCTGGTAAGATTCTGATAGTGTCACCCTGTGCATGGAGCCTTCAGGCAAGGATTCACAGGGACCCCCCGACATAGACCATTGGGCTCTCCCACCCACTGCATCGCTCCTCATCCCACTCACATCGGCTGCTGCAGACTCTGATCTTTGCCTCCTCAGCTCAGTGGGACCGCCGTGCTCTGGCTAGATTCTAGCCCACTGTCCTGTGGTCAGGAAACTGTCCCCAGGTGGAGAATCATGGGGATCATGAGGTGCATTTTATGAGTTGTGCTTCTTTCAGGATTACAGTCTTGTGCTGCTTGTTGTTTACATCCTGAAAACAACAGCCTCCCATATTTTTCAGTCTAATGGTTGTTTATGGAGGGAGGGCTTGTCTGCCACTCATTACTCCTCCAGAGCTGGAAGCTGCCCCCAGAGCCCTGTGGCCTGTTCCAGATGGGTTGACATGCAGGCTCACTGCTCGGCTGTTGTCTTGGGATCTCCCTCCACCACCATCGTGGGGATTCCCTTTGCCTCTCTTTTGAGTTAAATTCTTTGTTTTCTAGATCTAGATTCTTTGTTTTCTGGTTGATTTCTTTAGGCAGAGGAACCTTTGGTAGCTTCCTGAGAAAGGGTGGCAGGAAGGTAAATTTTTTGAGGCCAGTATGTCTGAAAATACCTTTATTAAACCATCGTACTTGGCTGATAGTTGATTGGGTAGAGAATTGTAGGTTGGAAATAATTTTAGGCATTATTTCATTGAATATCTAATGCCATATGGATCGTTTGTGTAAAACCTTGAAACCTGTTTTTTCTTTTTCTCTCTGGAAGTTTTTAGGATCTTTTTTTCTTCCCCATTGTTCTAGAATTCCCACAGTCATGTGTTTTGTGTCGGTCTGTGTTCCTCAATTGTGTGTGTGCTTAGTGGGCCTTTCAGACAGTTCTGGAGAATTTTCATGAAGTACTTTGATGTCTCCCCTTGATTTTACTATTCTTTTTTTCCTAAAACTCTTACTGTCCTGATAATGGATCTCCTAGGCTGATTTTACCATTTTTTTTTCCATCTGTTTGTATTTTTTTCTTACTTTGGAGGGATTTCTTCAACTTTAGCTTCCAACCCTTATGTTGCATTTTTCATTTATGTTGTATTTTAGTTTTCAAGATCTTTTTTTTTTCTGAATAGCTCCCTCTACTTTTTTTGTTTTTTGAAATAGTGTTCTATTATTGTTTCATGGATCTTTTCCTATCTCTGAAATTCTGATGATTGTTTTTGAGGTTTTTGCCTCTGTATAGTTTCTGTTTCCTCCAAGTTGCTTTATTCTGTGTTTGGCCCCTGTCTTTTGTGTTGTATGCTCTCCTCTGTGGTATGGAGATGAGTTCTTGGTCGTCTGGGTCCCAGGTGTGTGTAGTGACAAAGTTCACTCCTTTCACTTCTCCCCATGCATGAACTAGCAGATACCGTGAGCTATGGAGAATGGGGCCTGGTTTCCTTGGCGCCTCTCACAGCTGAGGAGTAAATAGGAAATCTCAGGACTGGAGGATTTTATTGGGCATGTTGTGGCCCAGAGCTCATTAATTCAGACTTCTCTCAGTGAGGCCTAGGGAAAAGGTGGTCACCTCCACAGTGCCAGGGCCAGAAGCTCTGCCCTCAGGAATTACCTGAGGCCTCTGGGGTCCATCCCCACCCTAGACAGTCTAGAGGACCTCCCACACCTTGAGAACTAGATAAAGA
Source organism: Tapirus indicus (assembly GCA_031878705.1). Taxonomy (NCBI): domain Eukaryota; kingdom Metazoa; phylum Chordata; class Mammalia; order Perissodactyla; family Tapiridae; genus Tapirus; species Tapirus indicus. The sequence continues at coordinate 99,551,083 of CM062920.1, forward strand.
GGCACCCAGAGTGCTTGTGCCAGAGAAGGAGGATGGATGAATGCACCTCGGTGGAGACCAGAGGCTTGTGTTTCTCTTTAGAGAGTCCCAAGAACCTATGATTTGTGGAGCCGAGAAGGCAAGCCCTGAGCCCCGGAGAGCCCTAATACCTGCTCACTCTGATGCCTGCCCACAGTCCATCTTTCTCAGTTGCGGAGCTGGTGATCACTGCCCAGAGCGGGCAGCCTCCTGGCCTGGGCACAGTGAAAGTCCAGGTTTGCCCCTGACCCATCCCCTCCCTCGCCCTATCTGGTGTCTCTCCTGCCAGGCTGCTGCTTCCACAGAAAGCCACACACAGGCACATCTCCTCCATGGCCAATGTCCAGGATGGCTTTGCAGCAGTCACTAATGGGTGTTTGTTAAGTGAACATGGGTGGGACAAGACGCCAAACTCCCTGCCTATGGCCAAGCTGGGTCAGCTGATGGTAAAAGTCCCATGAGAGGACTCTGCCCATTGCCTCCCCTAGTCCCTCGCTGCCACAGCTCAGGCCCCCTCACCACCAGGTTGTGAGCATCTTCCTGGGCGTTGCTGAGGCAGAAGTGGAGAACCCTAATGCTGGAGGAGCGTTATACATGGCTGGGTACAGGCACAGAGATGGGAAGGCACTGGACATGCAGACAGCCAGCATCACGGTGCGCCTGGAGCCAGCTTGCTGGACTGAGCCGCTAGAGCTCTTCTGGCTCAGCATCCCCAGCAGTGAGCCCAGCGTTTAGGGGAGACCGGGCACATAGAGGACCCGGGGTCGAGGGCACTTCCTGAGTACATCCCTTGTCCCCTCACCACCTTTCCTTGGGACTCTGGAAGGCAGAGATGAGGGCTGCCCACCTTCCCTTTGCATCCTCTTGTCTTGCTCAAATTTGGGCCACCGAATTGCTTTCTGAGGGCTCAGAAGGCCTTCTGTCTTTCTCTGTCCACCTTCTAGCCCCTCCTGTGTGATTCTTGTCAAGGTGTGGACTGGTGGCCTGCCCAATGGAACCAGCACTTTGGGCGTGGGTCTGTGGGATTGCCCTCCTGGTCCCCTGTGCTCGGCCCTACCACAAGGTTCATGGGAGGCCTCCTATCTCTTTAGCTGCAGATCTGGGACACAGCCGGCCAGGAGCGATTTCGCACCATCACGCAGAGCTACTACCGCAGTGCCAACGGGGCCATCCTCGCTTATGACATCACCAAGAGGAGCTCCTTCTTGTCAGTGCCTCACTGGATCGAGGACGTGAGGAAGTACGCGGGCTCCAACATCGTGCAGCTGCTGATCGGTGAGCTGGGGGGAACAGGGCGGGGCCAGCAGGGTTCCTCAGGGCCACCCATCCTGTCTCTCTCTCAGTCTCTCCTTTTCAAACAAAGGACAAGCCAGAGGGCAGAGAGGGGCTGAGCTTGACCAGGCAGGAACAGAGCCCGAACTTGAACTATGTGTGTAATCTTGCAAATTCTGATCCGGCTAGTCACTTATAAAGTTATATTCAAAATTGGAATTAGAGGAAGGAGGAAAGGAAGCTAACATTTGCTTTGCAGTTACCATGTCTCCACGCAGTGGTTAACACTGGTTAAATCTTCACGAGTGTGATTGGATTTCGTTCCCTAACTCTGGCTACTCCTCCTCAGTCAGGGGATGGAGCTGAGACTCCAAAAGGTGAAGTAAGTTACCCAGTCCACACAGCCTGTGAAATTCGTGTTCAGTTCTGCCAGTCATAATTCAGTCACTTGCTCTGTCACACCACACTGCAGAACAGGACTTCTCAAATATTTGCTTGCCTCCGAATCACTCCAAAGGCTTGGTAAAGCACAGATACTGGGCACTAGCCCCAGGGCGTCTGAATCACCAGGTCTGGGAGGGGCCTATGAAAATGCATTTCTAACAAGTTCTCAGGTGACGCCAGTGACATCCATGTTGCTGGTCCAAGGACCCCACTTTGAGAACTGCTGCTGCAGAGGGATGCCATTGTCTCCATTTCCCCTCTTCCTCCTGCATAAACTTCCCAGACTTGGGCTCTAGAAGCTTTGGATCATTTGTATGGTCTCTGGTGTCATCGCCCCAACAGTCAGGCTGATTATTCTAAAATAAGATTGTACAGTTGGGGCCTGGACATGGCTCTAGCTGGGGAAAAGGTGGCACTTGGTTCCATGCAGCTTGCCTTCCACAGCCTGCCTGGACTGGGGTGTGGAAGTGCTCGGCAGAGCTGGACTCCCCGGGCCAGAATGGAGCTCTCCTTACCCGGCATTACACTTCCCTTTTATCCAGGACATTTAAAATAAAACATTCTATTATAAAGCATTTTATACAAATACAAAAATACCATTTTATACAGATAGCCATCACTCAGCTTCAGCAGTTAGTAACTGATGTCCAATTTCATCTCTACCCTCATCCCCTCCCCTGTATCTGTTTTGACACAAACCCCAACACCAAACTATTTCATCTGTAAATATTCCAGCAGGAATCTATAAAAGATACAAACACTTAAAAAATATATAACATCATTTTCACATCTAAAACATATTGACATTTCCTTAATATAATCAAATAACTGATTTGTGTTCAAATTTATAATTGCTCATAAATGTCATATGTGCTTTTTTTTTCCAGTTGGTTGAAATCAGAATCCAAATAAGTTCCACAAATTGAAATTGGTTGCTGCATCATTTAAGGTTACCAAAGAAATTTTAGATCTTTATAGATGCCTATCTATTTTTCTTTGTCCTCCCTATAATCATTACAAAAGTCAACCACTTAGAGGCTTAAAAAAATTCTTCTAGAGGGGCCGCCCAGTGGTGCAGTGGTTTAGTTCGCGCTTGGCAGCCCAGGGTTCGCGGGTTGGGATCCCAGGCACCAACCGACCCACTGCTTGTCAGCCATGCCGTGGCGGCGTCACATATAAAGTGGAGGAAGATGGGCATGGATGTTAGCCCTGGGCCAGTCTTCCTCAGCAAAAAAAAAAAAAAGAAAAAAAGAGGAGGAGGATTGGCAATGGATTCTTCTAGAAATTGGATCAAGGAGCAGTTTACCAGATTATTCAGAGCATAATGAAACATCTTATAGGAGAAGCCAAAGATGTACTCTCAGGTAAAGTGGTAGCCTGTGCTCTTATGATCAGAAAAACAAAATAATCAAAAACAATGATCTTACAGAGAATAAAAAAATTCCAAAGATAGGAGAGAATAAATAATAAGCATAATAACAAAATTTTAGTAAGAAAAAAGAAAATTAGAAACGCTGGATTTCTCTGTTAACTTCAACATTTACGGAGTGCCTGCCAAGTGCCAGATGTTTTCATGTTCACTGTATCATTTACTCCCTGCTCTGCTGACGGTGGCATCACAGCTGGCGAAACGGAAGGACTCAGATGCAGTGACTCACCCAGGGGTCACGCAGCAAATGACGGGAGCCGGAGTTTCTACTCAGGTCTTCCAGCTCTAAAGTACCATGTTCTTCTCACCAAACTTTACTGCTTCTATTTCTTAGGAAGAAGCAATAAAATCTACAAGCCCCTGGCAAAGATAAAAGAGAAAAAAAATGAGGGACTAAAGGATAGAATAAGAGCTTTGAAATATGAAAGGTTTTTTAAAAACAAGATATGTTACTATGCACAGCTGTGTTTATTGGTAGCTGACAGAGGGCAGTGGATGGCATTGGGTCTCTCAGCTTGGCCTTGCCAGGTGGGCAGGGCTTGCCTGGCACCTGTGGGCCTCACCAAGTTGCACCTGGCCTTTCCTACAGGGAACAAGTCGGACCTCAGCGAGCTCCGGGAGGTCCCGCTGGCCGAGGCACAGAACCTGGCAGAGCACTACGACATCCTGTGTGCCATCGAGACATCTGCCAAGGACTCGAGCAACGTGGAGGAGGCCTTTGTGAGGGTGGCCACCGAGCTGGTCGTGAGGCATGGGGGCCCTCTGCTCAGTGAGAAGAGCACTGACCACATCCAGCTGGACAGCAAGGACATCGGAGAGAACTGGGGCTGCGGGTGCTGACCGGGGTGCAGGGCAGGCAGGCAGGGGCCTCCACACCTCCTCTCTCTCTGGCCTGCCAAGCCCAGCCCTCCAGAGCTGGCCCTGCAGGGCACCAGTGATTCTAGGGCAGTGGGATAAAGTCCTGGAATTGTCCATCCCATGGCCTGGATGCTTGATGGGAAAGCTGCCTACGAGGAAGGAAGAAGCAGGATACCTCCTGCGGGAGGCCTGTTGGTACAGGGTAGGGCGTGGGGCCCATCCTGCCAGCCAGCGGCTGTCCCCTCTGCGTTATTCACATTCCAGGACTGGCTTGAGCCCGCTGGTGTGGACCGCAGGGGGAGAGGGGTCAGGAAGGTGCCTCTCCTGCTCCCCGTGTACTAGTTCTGACCATTTCACACCTTGAGTGTGCTACAGCTGTGGCAGCAGGTTCCTGCTTTCCAGAGACGGCTGGTGCCCTGGGTTCTTCCAGGTCATTCCAGGGCCTCTGTATGTGGCCGCAGAGAGCAAGAGCAACCAGCCTAATAGACTGGATTCCTGAGCACAGCCCCACAGAAGCCCTAGCTCCTTCCAGGCAAGGAACTTTCTTCTTTTCTTCACTGCCAGCTCTAAGCTCACAGACACCTTGGGGCCCAGCTCACTGCCTTATAGCAAGACCTTTCAAATTTTCTGGTTTTCCATGTAGCTTCTCTTTTTCATTGGCACAAGTGTGGGGTCATGGCCCACAGCCAACTGGGGACCATCTGCTGGCTGAGGGCCCAAAGTTTTGCCACTCAGGTTGCAAAACCAGCTAATTCTTCAGCACTGGCTCTTAGAAGTTTGGGGAGCAGGGGGAATGAGAGGAACGTGGACATTTAAGGGAAAACTTAAAGCTTGCACCTCTGAAGCCCAGGTCTGAGAGGGACCCTCAGGGCACCCAGGCTTACCCATGTGCGGAGATCCTTCCTGCCACAGTCAGAGCGTCAGCTCCCCACCGCTCCCAGTCCAGCTTATAGAGTTTCCTAAACAAAAGAGGCAAAGCCCTGGCAGTGCTGGGTCTGGCCATTCCATCCCCCTGGGCCCACCTGCCCTTAATGGCCGGCTGCCGGGGTTAGAAGGCGGTGGGGGCTGGGATCACTGGGCTCTTGGAAGCGGCGCCGAACTCTGGGGTGTAGCTCAGGATCACAGGGATCGGGCTGGGGGTGGCAAGTGATCTTCCCAAGCCAATTCCAGCCCCTCCACGTCAGCCTAGTCCAGGTCCTTCGGCCCTCAGTGTGGGGCGTCAGGAAATAAACTGCTTGCAGAGCCACGGACGAGGCCACATCACGGAGGGGCAGCCCGGAGCCTCTCAGAGCCCAGGCAGCACCCCAGGCTCAGTTCCAGCTCCGGGAGAGGGCCGCAGCACTCCTGCTCAGCCTCCCCTTGTCTTCCACTCCGAGCACCTTGGTCTGCATCGCCCCTGTCCCAGGCAGGCTTGGCTGCTGAGCAAGAAGCCAGACCTTTCGCAGCAGCTCCACAGCAGTCTGGTGAGGCAGCGCCATGCAAGGACAGGCTTTCCTGGCTGAGACCGAGACAAGCAAGACTGATGGCTCCCTCTCAGGCGGGGGGCAGCCGTGGAACGGCCAAGCCTGATTCTGGAGGGGAAGGATGATGCTGGCCTGCTCTGGCCAGGAGCTGCTGAGCAGGGGTTTGCACTGAGGGGAATCAGCTCACTGCCGGCTGGGGTGGGGTGGGAGCTGGGAGAAAGACGGCTGCCTGGCTTCCTTCCTCAGTGGTCTTGCTGATGGGATGGGGCCCAGCTGCTGCCAGGGAGAGCTGGTGTCTGCCTGGCTCCTCCATTGCAGAGCCTGAGCTCCACCTGCGGAGGAGGAAGTGCCTGTCACTGAGGCGTTCCCTAAAGAGGGGCCCCATTCGGGCCAGTGGCAAAGGTCCTCCAGCCCCATGACCTCTCTACTTGGGGCTGATGTTGGGGCAGAGCTGGGCATTCAACCCAGGCCCAAACTGGAAGAGAAAGCTCATGAAGCCCGGCCTTGCAGAGACCTACTGCTGTGGGGGGTGGGGGGACATGCAAGGGGTCTTGGAGCAGAAACCTGGGCCAGCATCCTGTGATTGACTTGGAGCCCCAGTTCCAGCTGAGCAGAGGTACTGACCTTGCCCGTTACACCTGCTGCCTCCTCTGCCTCAGGACTGGGGGCGGCCCTCGGCTGCCTCGCAGGGCTTACGGAAAGAGGGAGGCCCCTCCACCCGTCTATTTCACAGGTTTGCCCTGGGCTGCCATGAGGAGCCAGCATAGACACGGGAACTGATTGCTGGCTGGTGACAGACTCATATGTCACCTTGGTCTGTGAGCCAGACCCCCTCCTCCCGCCCCTGGGGCAGGAGGCCTAAAACCCTGCAAAGGCGTGGCTCAGACAGGGAAAAGGAGTAGCAGGCCCAGCCTGGGACCAGGCGGTTTTCTCTCACTGGAGGCCTGGCTCACCCAGCAACCAAGGAAACAATACTTCACTTCCTCCCCTTCACAATCCCAAGACATCAGAAAATCTGGGCCTAGTGGATCTCCTGCCACTCCATCCTCCAGGCATGGGAGCAGCCTAACTCCAGGGGTTTAACCTAGAAATTTGGGGGTCAGCTTGGGCTCCTCACTTGTTCTCCTCACCCTACCGCAGTGCTGGGGTCCCACCTCCACCGTGCCCACTGCCCCTCTGCTCCAGACTGGGCTCATCCTCTCACCCGGACACCTTACTGACCTCCTTGGCCCCTGGGCTTCCAGCTTCCCCTGCCCCAAGCCACCCTCCTGCTGCTGTCAGAGTGGCAATTGTGAAAGGTCACTCCTGGGTCCCATTCTGCCCCCTTCCGCTCTCACACCTTCCAGAGTGCCCCACGGTGCTCGGGATGCATCTGTACTTGACCCACCTGTCTAAGGCCACCACAGTTCCACCCTGGCTTCTCTCCAGCACCTTCTTGTCCCCCAGGAGCACCCTCTGTCCAGACCAACTCCTTCCTGCCCTCCTCCCCATTAGTGACCCTCCCCTTTTGTTCCTGTCATTTAGAATCTCACAAATGACCCAGCTGAACACCTCTGAGAACTGGCCACGCCCCCAAGCTAGTCTCTTGCCCATAGTACCCTCTGGCAGGAATGAGTTCTTTCCCTACCCCTTGGCCTGCGAGGTTCCCCTCCTTCCTGAGCTGAAGCCATTTCTGACAGGCTCCAAGAGATATTTCTGGCCCTCAATCTCAGATAAATGCTAGTGCTCAGGGCCTGGCCCTGAGTGTGGTGGTGACTGTCTGCCATGTGGGGGGCCTGCTGCGTAGTCCCTCATCAGATGGGGAGCTCACTACCTCTCTGGGCCTTAGTCTTCTGTCAGCTGGGGACCCGGACTTGGGTAAGGGACAATAGGGAAGCATGTGAGGCAGAAAACAAGACCCGCCTCAGTTTCTTCTCGCAGTAGCCCAGGGCCTCTGGGGCGAGAGAACAGTTTAATCTCTTCTTTTGTTTATAAATTACCCAGGAACAGGAGCAGGTGGGGTCAGGGGCCGGGGTGTGGGAGAGCGGGCAGGGGAAGGAGGTCCAGGAAGTGTCCTGGCAGACACCAGGCCTGGAGGAGGGCAGTCTGTGGCCTGGGTGGGGCTGGTGTGACATGGGCCAGAGGAGAACAAGAGGAAAACTAGTGTTTTATACTCCCAGGAGGAGGAGTGGGGTGGGGAGGGACACGATCCTGACTCCTAAGCCAGAGCCGGGGGTCCCTGTCCTAGAAGGGGAGTTTTGGCCCCAAGGACACAGGCCCCATCAGGAATGGAGCTGGAGGGAGCTCCTAATTCATATTGAATTCGGTTCCTCTTCCCCAGGAGGACTCCCAGGGGTGGGCCCTCGGGGCCTCTGAGCCTTGCCATCTGCTGGGGGTCAGGAGGGCCTCAGCCCTCCCAAGGATGCCATTTGCATTGGGGAATTTTTCACGTTATGTATTTATGAACATATAAATCTTTATATCAAATCTATTTTTTAAAACATGGAAAAGTTGCCTTTATGGAAACTTAGCAGAGCCAGAGTGTACACATTCCTAAACCATTAAACAGATTTCTGTAAATACAATGACGCCCAAGGTTGGTTCTCTTACCGTTGATCCCAGAGCGAGCTGGCCCAGGTGACCACATTCCCACAGATGGTCCCACCTGCCTGGCTGGCTTCCCCCGACTATTCTCCAGGCCTGGGGTGGGTGGGCAGGCCTATACACTGCCCATCCATTGCCCCAGACCAATGTGGGATCCCCTGGGCAGAGAGGCAGTCAGTGTCTAAGGGGCAGGAAGGAGCTTGGGCTGGGTCCTGTCTCTGCCAGGGATACCTGTATGACCTTGGGCAAGTCACTGCACCTTTCTTGGCCCCAGGTTCATTCAATTGGGTTTGTACTCGGGAGGCAGGTTGGGGAGTACTATGTGGTGATTGCCAGGGGCACCAGGCCTGGCATCCCTTCCACTTCTCCCACAGCCCTGTAAGGGACGTGTCACTCTCCTTCCAACCGGTCCTTTTCCAGGTGAGCCAACAGGCTTGGGCTGGGTGTTCCTTGCCCAAACTTTGCAGCCACAACGAATCAGAGCTGTCATTCCAAGTCAGGATCTGAGAGCCTCCGCGAGGGCCAGACTGGCCCTGCTTGCTGCTCTATTCCCAGCACAGAGAACACTTCCAGTCACATAGTAGGTGCTCAAAGAACTGCTGAGTGCCTGAATCGGGCACCTGGCACCAGGAAGCCCATGAATCTATAGCCCACCAAGATAATCTGGGGTCTGTTCCTGGCCACTCACAGAAGGGGGCCGCTGCTGATATGGGGACGAGATGAGGAGAGCATGGCATGGCTGCTCATGATGGCTAGGTGGTACTGCACCCGCCCTGCCAAGGCCTGCTCTGAGACAGATTGACATCATGGAGGTTCAAATCCCAGGTCTGCCTGACTAGTTGTATGACCTTGAGCAGGTCATTTCTACACTCAGAGCCTCGGTTTCCTCAGATGTGGGACGCAGCGTCCTGTCCTGCCGCATCCCGGGAAGCCACGAGATCCCTGGTGGGGAGGAGCTCTGTAAACCGAAGGGCTGGAGCAGGGGCTCCTGTCTCTGTCCCCCAGCGGCTAGAAGCTTGCTGAGTTCCACCGACTGAATGAGGAAGGCCTGGAGCCCTGGACGTTTCAGATGGGCTGCACTCCAGGCACTTGCCGACCATCTTTTCCAGGGAGAAGAAACACCTGTTGTTTGAATTTCCTGCTCTCATCCAAAGCAAGGCAGCCCCAAGCCCGCCCGTGCCCCTTGGAAGGAAACCCATAACTGGGCTCTTCTGAGCTGGGCCCCCCGACCCCTCCCAGAGGCTCAGACAGGAGGGCCAGGCTGCCCTGAGGGCCCTGCCTTGCCTCTGCCCACACCATGGGGCTGCCCGGACCCTGGGGCAGACTCAGAGGGCACCAGGTCCAGTCCTGGACTTTAAAACAGGGAAACTGAGGCAGGGGCCCAAAGGGACTGCTCAAAGCCCCCACTGTTTGCTTCTGAGCCCCCAACTCAGGCCGGGCTGAGTGCCGGGTCCCAGAGCTGAGTCTGACCCTGCGCCTCCCCCAGGGGCTCCCAAAGCTCCAACCTCCACCCCTCCCTGCTCCCTGCACACATTCCCCCAGGGGCTCCACTGAGGGGGGACCCCGCCAGCCCTTCCTCCAGGGAAGCCAGGACGCTGGGTGCCTCTGTCCCAGTCATGGCCCCTACCCTCACCCTCACAGCACATGGGACTTGAGCTCCCATCAGCTCTGAAGTCCTGCCCCACAGCCACTCCCTGCCCCACCCTGCCTCTGCCCAGTCTCCACCTGACCCCTCTCCACACCTGGCTGCAGGAAGCTTCCTAAAGCAAGTGGCACACTGACCAGGTGGCTCCCTTGCTCAGACCTCTGCATGGCTCCCTGCTGCCCTCAGTCTCCTTCGGGAGGCCTGCCAGGACCTTCCACGGCCCAGCTGCACTCTCCCCAGACACTTGCCACCCCAGCCACACAGGGCTCTGCCATTTCCAGAATGTGCTGCTCCCACGCAGGCAGACCGTCCCCCACTCACCTGAAGAACCGGAACCCCTGCTGTGTAATGGGCTTCTCCAAGCAGGGGCTCCTGTTCACAAACAGCCCGAGCTGGGGCCCTGGTCCTGACGCTGACTCCCAGACACTCCCAGGACCCCTCCGAGCTTGGGGGAGCCCCCTACACACACGGCCTGGAGGCTGCAGCCTCTGCTGTCGGTTGTCCCCCCCTACCCCCACCTCCCCAGAAAGAAGAGACCCAGCTCTGACGGCAGGTCTGGACTCAGCTCGTGCTTCCGGGGCGTCCAGGGTGTGCTTTTCACACAGGCCAGCAGTGCAGGGCCTGCCCCCGTTAGCCTGCTCTCTGCCCACCCGCCTCAGCACCCAGATGGAGCGCGGGACTGGTCCCATCCTCCCACATCTGGGCTGCGTGTTTCGGGACTCTCTCCCCTGCAGGGATTCTGAACCTCGCTCCCAGTGCAACCATCGCCTCAGTACGGGTCGCCCAGGGAACAAGCTGCAGAAATGCGGGTTTCCCTTTCATATAAAAATCTTTAATAAAAATAGCTCTCTGCAGAACCAGTCATACAACAGAAGTGGCAAACTCAAATTCCTGCCACCCGGGCAGGAGGGAATGAGGCAGGCTGAGTGGGTCATGGAGAACTGGGAGCTATGCCCAGCCCACCAGGGGCAGCTCTGGCTGGCTGTTGACATGTGGGATGTGGGCTCAGGGTTGACATAGCTTCTCAGTTTTCAAGAGGAGTTACAAACATATCTTTTTAGGAAAAACTGCAAATTTTTAATGGTGGTCACTAATTGATCGCCCTGTCCACCAAATGACAGTACAAGGCTAAATAAAACATTTACAGGCAGCCAGTTAGCAGCCTGTTTTACATACTCGAGATAAACTAAGTGAGTTCATACAGTAGGCAAACATTTGTACAAAGGTGATGGCTGAAGTGTTCAGCGCGTACACAGTCTGCCAGGGAGGCGTGGGGCAGACCCGTCCCTTAGATCAGAAGATGAGGTAAGAAAAGGTAAGAGAAGAATGAATGGTGAGAAGCAGCAGGACGCCTCGTGGCGCTAGGCTGCCCATCTACAGTCCCAGGATGGCAGAGCCCTGTGGGTTAACGCAAGGGCCAGCGGGGGATGAAGAACTTCCAGCAGATTTCCACACCCCAAGGAGGGTCCCAGCTTGGCCCTAATATCCCAGGAGTCTTTTGGCCTCTTCGCTCTGGGCCTGCAGGGTCTCACTTGCATACTTCTGGAGGAGTTCCATCTTCTTCCTTCGAACAAGTGCCTCTTCGATCTGTGGAGAGCAAGAGTAAAGGGCTCATGCTTCACTTCCCAGGCCTCTATGCCCTGCCAGAACCTAGTCACGAGGGCGTCCCCGTGACAGAGGCCACTGAGGAGCCCAATATCCAGAGTGATCTCCAAGAGTCCCACTCTCCTGCTGGAAGCGTGTGAACAACAGAGTGTGTGTCAGTTTCCTCTTGAAAGCAGATGAAATCCTGCCTTCTCTGGATTCCACACCCCATTATGAGCACAGTGACCAGTGCCCTGTGGTCAGGAGTCAGAGCTGCCCTAATGGATAGGAAGGACAAAGAAAACCCACTAAAGCACTATGTGGTCTCCTTCCGAAGCCAAGCCCCCAGCACTCAGGAAGCGCCACCTGCAAGGGAGCTCCCAGCCTCCACCCTACCTCTTGCTGAGATGGCACTGGGACGTGAGCGATGAACTTCTGCTGCCCGTCTTCCCCTCCTTTCTCCTGGCTGCCTTCCTCATCAGACTACAAACAGAACAAACAAAAGTCTGTGAGTAGGAGACCATTAAATAAATGTTGGTACCACTATAAAATGCACTATTCTGCAGCTGTTTAGAAGGAAAAAAAAAGGAATGAGGAAGTTCTGCACTCGTACAGAAAGACACCCACGACACATCGTTAAGGACAAAAAGCAACAGAACGCTGTGTATACCATGCTACCTTTTGTATGAGGAAAGAAAAGAAGAACAGAAACTAGTGACAGCAGTGAGAACTCGGTGGATGGAGGACAGGGCTATGAAAGAGAACCTTTGTTGAACATTTTTATATACTTTTTGGTTTTTGAATCTTGGGAATACGTTATCTATTTTTTTAAATTAAATTTTAAAAATGTACCATACATAGAAAAAAGATCAACTCAGAGGCTGCATATGAATCAACAGCAATTACTAATAACCTAAGGAAATGACACGGCCTTGGGATTGTGAGGAGACAGGACTCCATGAGGTGGTGGGTCCACTGTGCCAGTGCCGCACGCCCGGCACCATCCTCTCGCCCAGCAGCTGCCGGGGGAGCTGGCTAGAAACCCTGCAGTGAAGCGCTCACATGCTGCTGGTACGAGTGAGACTGGTCCAAACACTTCGGGAAACTATTCGGCTATATCCACTGAAGCTAAACATATGTCCACCCTATGATCTGGAAATTCCATTCCTCAGTGTCCACTCAAACAACAGCAGTGAGCAAGAAAGTCCACAGCAGCCCTGCTGGTTATAGCCCCAAACCGGACACAAGCAAATACCCATGACCATCGGACACAAAAGAGCATGCACGATTCCACAGACACATCAAGTTCAGACACAGGTGAAAACTCAAGGGTTATGAGAGGTCAGGAGAGTGACGCCCGGGGGCAGGAGCAAGCTTCTGAGTGCTGGTCATGTTGTTTCTCCACCTGCTATTTGCTATATGGTGCGTTCACCTGGTGAAAATTCACTACCTGAACACTCACAACTTCTGTACTTGTCTGTATGTGGAACACTACTCAGCAATGAAATGGAACAAACTCTTGAATTCAACAACTCGGGCAGATCTCAAGGGCACTGTGCTGAGTGTAAAGGCCATCTCAAAAGGTGACACACAGTATGATTCCATTTACAAAACATTCTTGAAATGACAAAATTATAGAGACGGAGAAGAGATTAGAGTTTGCCAGGAGTGAGGGATGGCAGTGGAGGGGGAGGTGTGGCCGTAAAGGAGCAGCTCGAAGAGGGAACAGTTCTGTATCTTGATCGCAATGGTGGTTACACGAACGTACACGTGATAAAAGACACAGAACTCTACACACTCATTATGCCAAGTCAGTTTCCTAGTTTGGTACTGTACTGTAGCTGTGTACGATGTAACCAGGGGGAAACCAGGCGGAGGATACACGGGACCTCTCTGTACTACCTCTGCAACTTCAAGTAAATCTCAATTATTAAAAACAAAGTCCTTCAGTGGCTTTCCATTGCTCTTACAATAAACACTCTTCACCACGGAGCCATGGCCCTCGCTCATCCCACCTTGCCCCGCTCTCCAGCCTCCTCTCACATCCAACAGCCTACACGCTGTGCTCCACCCACACTGGCCTGTCCCGTCCCTCACTCCCATGGTGTCTTCAGCACACACTGTTGCCCGGAACACTCTTCTCTCACTGCCCCTACTTGGTTAACTCCCCTCATCTTCCAGATCTCAGCTGAAGGGTCAGCTCCCCAGGAAAGCCTTCAGGGGCTCTCCCTGCACAATGCTGCTATCCCCAAGCTCCTGTCACAGATGCCGTTTTCCCCCGTGTCTGCTTACTCAACTGTCTCCCACTGGACTCTGACCTACAAACAGAGCTGGTCGACTGCCATGCCCTAGCACGGGACTGGCTCACAGTAGCCACTAACTAAACAAATATCCGCTAAAAAAGCAAATAGATACTTGCACCTAGAGAAAATCTTGCTAGGGCATGCTGCCATCCTGCTTCAAAAGCTTCACTGCCCCACTGCTCATCAGCCAGATCTGAGCATGAACCTCAGGTCTGCCATATCCTGTGTGATGTTAACTAAGTCACTAAACCTCTCTGAGCCTGCTTCCTTGCCACTAGGATCTGACCCATCGTCTATACATGGGTGATTCTCCTCCCCTTTCTCAGTCCAGCAAATCAGCTCCATTTTGGACCTACCCAGGGAGCAAGGCCTGCACACATCAGGCCCTGGAGAGGAGGCAGGAGCCAGGAGGCTCTGCCTGAGAAGCAGGGATCACAGCTCGATCCCCAACTGTGACCCTCTGAGAAAGTCCCTTCTCTGCTCTGGGCTGGTTTCCGTCTGTAAAATGGGGGTGTTAAAACCACAGAAGAGCTATTGGCACTGTCATTTAAAAAGAAACGATGAGGTCATGGGCTTCAAATGTGTTTATAAATCCAATTCCAGTATAATCTGGAGGGAGGGGCTATCTCTAAGAAACAAGGAAGTAATCCTGGTGTAAAGCACAGTTTACCAAGTGCTCTCATAGCCATTCCTTTCTGAAACCCTCCCTGCGATCCTGGGAGGTGATCTTCACGCCCATCCTCCAGGAGAGGCTGAGGCCTCAGCTGGGGGTAGGGGCAGAGCTGGGCTTTGACCCTGACCCCCTGTCTAGAAGCTGAGCTTCCTTCCTACCGCTCCACCCAATTCTCTTGAGGCCCAGGCTTCACGGCTCGAGCAGAGGCAGTGAGTGCCAGGGCGACGCTCGCTGCCCACCCAGTACCTCCTCCTCGGTAACAGCATAGATGTTGATCTCTTCCTCCTCTTCCTCCTCCTCTTCCTTTTCTCCTCTTGCCAGTCGGGCCTCTCTCTCTGCTTTCCACTTTTCCACTAATTCGGCTCTGACTGAAGACAAGGGAGAGCAGGTGTTATTTACTCTGGTCTCTAAATAAGCTTTAAACACTATGTGGGGAAAGGCCAAGACGTCCCTTCTGGAAAGGGACACCCTTAATTCTGCCCTGGTGGGTAGGAGTCCGACGCGAGGAGCAGTGTGGTCTTATAACAGCTACAAGTGTGCTTTTCAGGTTGTGTCCCCAGGCTCCCCCCCAGTTCAGCAACTTGAGTGGCCTCCTGCAGGCCCACGTGAAAGTGGAGACGCAGTGGTACAGCGTGGTGGACGAGAGCTCAGGCTCCGGGACACCTGCTTCCAAAGCCTGAGCTCATGCGCTGCACGACGACCGGCACTAACTGCTCCTCACGGGGCTGTCAAGAGGCTTCAAAGGTCTGTCCGTAGAAGGCTGAGCACGGTGCTGGCATGGAGGAGGCACTCAGAGGGACACCATCCTGCTCTACACTGACAACCCATCAGCGGTGTTTAAAGCAGACCGAAAAGCTACTTAAGTGGGCACCATTTCATGATTTCAAGAAAGGCCAGTCTGAGAAGGAATCTAGATGGTGAACCCTGGTAGCCAGGGACCATGTCAGATGCTGCTCTTGTGGCTTCCCCAACCTGCTGCTTCTGGCCCAGCACAGACCTGACTGCCTCATCGTTTCTGCAGGTGAGGTCACTAGCAGCCCACTTCCTCTAAAGACCATTAGCAACTGAAAAAACTCTGTCCCGGCATAAAGCACTATTGAAAAACCCGTTTTCAAAGGAGAGAACAGAAACTAGATGCCATCAATGACAAGTGAAATGCCTGGAGACCTACGTTTCTTTTCATATTCTTGTTCCAAAGGTACAATAACACCATCGTCTTCATCTAGGTAACCATAGTATTCAAAATCGATCGCCTTCATGAGCTCAGCGCGAGTCTTTCTTGGAGGAGGAAGAGCTAAAAGAGACAGCACCAACTTAGCTGTATTTCTCATCACAATCACACTCAAGCCTTCTCCCAATACAACGTTATGCAGCCATACAGTATGTGTATTCATGAAAATACCATGAAATAGGCCCTTCTCTATACTAGTAAGAGGATTACGTAAGTGCTACTACCCTTTTCTAAATCAATGTTGAAAACTTTGACCCATATAGTCCATTTAAAAAGAATCTATCCTAATTAAAAAAAAAAAAAAAAGCTGGCCAAGCTTTATTGACAGAAATGTGCATCACAGCATTACTGATGTAGCAGTGAAAACTTAGAATACCTTAGGATTGTAAATTGCAGCATGTGTGTGGGATGGGGTATCCCGCAGCCCCAATAATGCTGTTTCACGAGGTGCTTTGATAACATAGGAAACGCCATAATGATTAAAGAAAAAAATATGATGGGAAAACATAAGTATATAGATGAGACAAAAGAAACTATAAACAAACAAAAAAGATAAATGAAAAAGTCCTGAAGAAAGTATTTTCAGACTAAGGATTACTAGTCAGAATATTTAACTAATTCTTGAAAATCAAGAGAGAAATGACAACCCAACAGATTGGTCAAAGAATAAAAGCTGATGATTTAAGAAGAAAAAAATTCAAATGTATGAAAATTTCAATCAGTAATTGAATTATCAATTTCTTTAGTAATCAGGGAAATAAAAAATAGAAATAATATTTTTTTCACGCATCAGATCAGCAAAAATTTTATACTTATGAAAAACTGGAAATAACTGAAGTTCTACTTTAGTAGAGCGGAAGAAAGATTCCATGAAGTATGACCACTCCATACCATGATACTCTGTAATCCTTCACATCCGCTACAGAGCTCTCAGGAGGACTATGGGAGGATCAATGGACACCACAACAAAACAGTTATGGGAGAGCCACCGTGTTTCGGCAGGCCCTATGTTGGTAACAGCAACTCTGTCCACACCTCTGCCACTCTGGGTTCACGTCCTGTGTCCATGCTGGCTGCACCCAGGACAGGGTACAGACCTGAAACCTGACTGGCTTGGAGCACTGCATTCCTCCCAGCCACAGGGACTGGTTTAAGGATGGAACTATGATCCAGTCAAAGCCAACCAGACTCAATTCTGGGAATTTTGCTTGAACTGCTTGGGGGAAAAAAATCTCTTGCTGAGAAAGGACAAAATGTAAGTTGATGATGGATGACTTGCTACCACAAGCAGAGAGCTAGACAGAGAAAAAGGCTCATACAGTGGAAGTCAAATTGCAACGTGGAGAAATGTGACCTGGAATCAGCCTTTCCTGAAGGCAAACTACCCGTGGGCTTGTCAGTTATGTGAGCCAGTAAATTCGTTTTTCTGCCTGAAGTGAACTGGGGTTGAGTCATCTGTCACTTACATAGGTGAAGTTTAGCTGATGAAATAAGCACGAAAGTGTGTGGAAAAAGGCCTGGAAGGGAACGTACCAGAGAATAATGGTTACCGGTTATCTCTAGCAGGGGCACAGTGATGGGGGGCCAAGGAGACTGTGCTGTTTGAATTATACTCTTGAAGACTGACTTATGCACTTTCCTGTTTAAAAAAAAAAAATCTATGACTAGAACAAATTTAAAAATTTAGAAAAAATGTATATGAAAAAAATGGTAACATACACAGCATAACCTCAATTTAGGAGCCCCCCTCCATAACCCTTTAAAAACTGGAAGGAAATATGCCTCAACATGTCAACAATCGTCATCTACAAGTTGTGACAATGTGGGTGGGTTTTTTTTCTGATTTTCTGTATTTAACAATTTCTCTGTAATAAAATTATATTGCTTTCCTAATCTATGGCATGATATTTAAACTCTGAATTATTTTTAAGTGATGTTAATGACGTATGCAAAACCAGTTTTGGCATAATGAATTTAAAAACAAGCAGAGTTTAATAAAGGTAGAATTATATTTTTAAACAAATAGAAAAACTGACTGGAAGGAAACAGAGCAGAATGCCAAGAGTGGTGAGAACACTGGCATCATTCTTCTATGCTTCTCACACTTTTTTCTATTAAGTGTTTAGACGACTTTTCTAAAAGGCAAAATTAAAATACACAAAAACTCCAGACCATTGGTTTCCAACTGCATTCTGGAAGGCCAAGGTTTGGCTGAAGTTCCCAGGGCCACGGAGGGAAAAAGCAGGAGTGTGAGGGTGCCTGGTGTGGATTCACACAGAGCAGCTCCACTTTTCTCCATTTTCACACATCGGGGTTTGGCTCAAGGTTTTACTTGTCCTTCAGTTATAGTTTTTTCAACTAATAATAGGTAACTGAAACATGAACCTGATTCAACAAACTTCCGAGCCTGCCCCAACGATTCTGGGAAACCTCAAAGAAGGAAACCCTCATTCAGACTGAGAGATTGGTGTGTGCAGAGAGTGTGGAATCGGGCACCAGTCATTTCAGATTCACCTTCCAGCCCCAACTGTGTGTCCTGGGTCTGCAACTTCAGCTCCTGGTGCTTAAGGTTTCTCATTTAAAATCTGGGGACAATAATTCATACATACAGGACTGTTGTACAGCTAAGAAATAATGCAGGAAGAACACTTAGCATATAGCACGTCTGCTGTTATGATGATTACCAAGAATTAGAGGCTAAAACCTTCACAAATATTAATTACTTACGTTCTTTTTCAAATAGCTCTCTAACACCAGGCAAATCTTTTGCTGCTCCAAAGTACTTGTAACCTCGATTTCCCGGGACTTCTTTCCCTTCATGATCCAGCATTTTAGGGCCAACTTTCTTGTTGGGAAGGAAAAAGAGAAAATGGATCAGATCCTTAAACCCACTATTTATTTCCATGTTTGCAAATATATTTTAAGATAATAATGCCGGGGCCGGCCAGGTGGCATAGCGGTTAAGTTTGCACCCTCTGCTTCGGCGGCCCGGGGTTCACAGGTTCGGATCCCAGGCGCAGACAGATGCACCACTTGTCAAGCCATGCTGTGGCGGCGTCCCACCTAAAGTAGAGGAAGATGGGCACTGATGTTAGCCCAGGTCCAGTCTTCCTCAGCAAAAAAGAGGAGGATTGGCAATGGATGTTAGCTCAGGGCTAGTCTTCCTCAAAGAAAGAAAAAAGAAAAGATAATAATGCTAAACGTGGAATACATTTATGTGCACAAAAATATTTAGGTACATTTTTTTATCACTTAAAAATCATCCTAAATACCTAACAGTAGAAGGATGATTTAACTAAATTATAGCACAGTCAGAGATGGAATATATTCTACACCTTAAAAATGATGATTCTATAAGCCAGAAATTTCACTCATATGTGGAATATAAACAAACACAGGGACAGAGAGAACTGGTTGATGGTTACCAAGGGGAAGGGGGGTGGAGGGTGGGCACAAGGGGTGAAGGGATGCATCCACATGGTGACGGACAAAAAATAATGTACAGCTAAAACTCCACAATGTTATAAACTATTAAAACATCAATAAAATAAAAAATGGAAAAAAACCAAAACAAAACAAAATGATGGTTCTTATGAAACTCTTACATTGAGTTAGAAAAATGCTTATGATATGATGTTAAGTGACAAAAGCTTAAAAAAAATTGCAAACAACCTAAATGACAAGCAGTAGAAGACAAATGACACACATCCAGAAAATGGATATCTCTCCATTAAAAATGATGATGCCGACAACTACATGTAGTAGGTGACCCTGGACTAGGTCATGTACTTGAGTGGGAAATGCTATAAAGGATATTATTGGGAAAATCGACAAAACAGCCAAATGGATTAGATAAAATGATTGTATCAAAGTTAAATGTCTTAAACTCGATAACTCTACCATGGTTATATAACAGAACATTCTTCTTCTTAGGAAATACACACAGAATCATTAAGTATGAAGGGATAAAGGAGCATGATGTAATTAAGCTTCAAATGGTTCAGAAAAAAAATAAATCTCAAGGTGCGCACAGAAAATGATAAAGCAAATACAGCAAAATGTTAAAAACTGGTTAGGTCTGTATAAAAGGGTATACAGGAATTCTCTGTACTCTTTTTGCAACTTTTTGTGAGCTCAAAAATGCTTTTTAAAACAATTACATAAACGATTATATATTGACATGAAAATATGCTCCTGATATACTATTAAGTGAACAAAGGATACAGTTAGAATATGTACCAATTTCTATAAAAATAAACATATATATGCATAGAAAAAAATGCTAGAAAGATAAATAAAAAATGTCAACAGCATTATTTTGGGGTAGTAAGAAAATATACATTCTATATCATACATAGAACACAATATTTACATTTTTAATATTTTACAATTTTTTATATTCTTTTTATGTTTTACTTTTTTTGCATAAAAGTATGTACTATTTACATAATCAATGTTACCGTTTTGAAAAAAAATACAAAATCTAAAACCAAAACCGTACATACAGTATGATCTCTATTATGGCAGTCACAGAAAAACAATGGAAAGAATAGTCAAGTAGTTGCACCTAAGCAATAGGATTATCACTGAATGCTGTTCTGCTTCTTTATACTTTTCTGAACTTAATGATAATGTATAACTTTTTCTTTCTCTTTTTTTTTGGTGAGGAAGACTAGCCCTGAGCTAACATCTGTTGCCAATCCTTCTCTTTTTGCTGAGGAAGATTGGCCCTGGGCTAACATCCATGACCATCTTCCTCTACTTTTTTTTTTTTTTTCATGTGGATGCCTGCCACAGCATGGCTTAACAAGCAGTGCCCAGGTCCGTGCTGGGGATCTGAACCCGAGAAACCTGGGCCGCCAAAGTGGAGTGCATGAACTTAACCACTATGTCAAGGGGCCAGTCCCCTCTTTCTTTTATTGTGGTAAAATACACATAAGATAAAATTTACCATTAATCATTTTTAAGTGTACAGTTCAGTGGTACTAAATACATTCCTAACATCATGTAACCATCACCACCATCCATTTCCACAACTCATCTTGTAAAACTGAAACTCTAAATGTATTACTTTTATACACAGAAAATGAAAATAAAATTCTCAACCATGAAATAAAGTCTAGAAGGAAATATACAAAAACATTAATGTTGACTTAGGGTGATGGAACTTAAAAATATCTTACATATTAATTTTGTCATGCTTCTGAGGTCGCTTTTCTGGGAGGGTTAATAAACTTCTGCATTACTTTAAAGCAGTCTGACAGGAAACAAAATCACCATTAGAGAACAGCTGAAGAGGTTAAATGGGAATGTTCTTAGTGCAGTGCCTAGAACAGAATTGGTACTCAAGAAATGTGAGTCCCTTCCCTATTGCAGCAGGAGGAATAAATGCTTCATTTTTAAGCCAGGTACTAAAGTGAGAAGTATGGTTTTGTGTTAAGACTTCCATAAAGGTAAAAAGACAATCATGTAGAAACACTGCATGCGTTTCTTACATAATCTATTACAACCCACTGATCAGATACTCCTGGTTCAAATGAACTGAGGTAGATCTCTTCACAAATGGGTAGATGGGGCAGGATCTGGGGCAGTATTTTTCAAAGTTAAGACCCATTAGTGGGTCACGCAATTAATTAAGTGAAATTAATTAATTGATTAATAATCATCAATTTTTCAAAAATCAAAATAGAACAGAATAGAAAATATAAAAGTGCATCAACACATACTAAGTGTTTTTTTCAGCACATTTTTGTGTGTACTGGGCTGTGATATAAAGTGTGCGTGTGTGGGTGTGTGTGTGTTTTACAATGGGTCATGATCCTAAAAGCTTGAAAGGCACTGTTCTAGAGTATTGCATTTCTAAGAGTCCAAAGAAAAGAAAGAATGGAATGTCCCCAAGGCTCCTTCAGGTAAAGATCCAATAATGATTGCCCCAATTCCCAAGGAGTTCAGAGGATCTGAGACGGTCATGGTCATTTTAAACAAGAGGCCCAGAGAGATTAAGTGGCTTACTCAAGAACATCTGGCTGGTAAAGGCAGGTGCCCAGTCTGCTCTGAGGCCTGTGTGGTGGAGTCTTTAAGCCTCATCCGACCCATCCTTTTCATAGGTTTCCTGTCCACATGGAACAGGTACTTGTCAGCCTGCTTTTATTTCTCAAGTGCCTTGTCTGGCAGGCATGGGCTAAGAGCTACAGGGGATGCAAAGCTAGACAGGACCTACCCAGCCTGCCAAAAAGCTCACTAGCTCATCCCCAAGAGCCACTGGGATGCTGCTTACTTACTCCATAATCGGGACCACCTAGCTCCTTGATCCGGACCTCCCAGTGTCCTTTCTCTCTCAGCAGTTTGTTAATTTCATCATTCAGGTCACGAATTCGGAATTCACCTAAACCAGCTAGAAAACAAACACGATCATTTGTTCAAAATACCACTCAATGTCATACCGTTAAAAATGAATGTTAACACCTACAAAAGGTATACAACATGAAAATACTTATTTAAATTTATAAGAAAAACCATCAACACTCCAATAAATGAAAGGGCAAAGATTATAAACAGAGTTCCCACCAGTGTAGGGGAAAAAATTCCTCAAAAAAAACTTCATCCTCATTAGCAACCGAAGAAACATAAACTGAAACAATCCTGCAGTTCCATTTACACAATTAAGATAGCAAAATCGTGACGGCAGGGGACTTAGCACCCAAGCCAGTACAGATGAGGTTGGCTAGTGCAGGCACTCGTGGTCGGCAGCACGTTGTGTTGGTCCTTTCAGGAAAGCAATGTGTTGCTATATGGGAAAACCTTTCGGCAAAGACTAACCTGAGAATTAAGCCTGAGGGACTAATTTAAAGGGACGTGCCAAGGGAGTTTGCTGAGGTGTTGTCTATGGCAGCCCAGAGCCGGGAGAAGCTGGGGCATCCCACCACAGAGAAGGAGGGAAAACAATTAACGAACCCTGATATGTTGAATCACCGTACGGCTGTTGCAAGAGAGTATCCCCTCCCCTTCATTGAATTGCTTTTGTACCCTTGTCAAAAGTCAATTCACCACATATGTGTGGCTCTATTTCTGAACTTCTTATTCTGTTCCATTGGTCTATGTGTCCATCTTTCATCAATACCATAGCTTTATGTTAAATCTTGAAATTAGGTGATATGAATACTCCACTTTTGTTCCTTTTCAAAATTATTTTGGCTATTCTAGTTCCTTTGCCTTTCCATTTAAATTTTAGAAACAGTTTGTCAACATATACCAAAAAGTCCTGTTGGGATTCTGATTGTGAGAGTAGTTGGAAAGAAAAAAAATGACATCTTTCCTATGTTGAGTCTTCCTATCCAGGAACACTGTATATCTCTCCATTTCTTTGGGTCTTCTTTGATTTCTTTCAACAGTGTTTCATAGTTTTCAGCATACAGATTACACATATATTTTGTTAGATTTATATTTAAGTATTTCTTGTGTTTTGATGCTTTCGTAAATAGCACTTTTAAAAAAACGTTCTAATTCCAAATGTTCATTGCTAGTATATAAAAATAGAATTGATTTTTGTGTATTGACCTTCTATTCTGGGACCTTGCCAAACTCAATTATTCATTTGAGAAATCTTTCTGTAGATTCCTCAGGATTTTTCTACATAGAAAATTATGTCATCTGAGAATAGGGCATTTTATTTCTTCTTTTCCAATCTGTGTGCCTTTTATTTCCTTTAATTGCATTACTGCACTGGCTAGGATTTCCAGTACAATACTGAATAGAAGTGGTGAGAATAGTTATCTCTACCTTGTTCCTGATCTTAGGAGAAAAGCATCCAATCTTTCACCATTAAGTATGATGCTGGCTATAAGTTTTTTTTGTAGAAGTGCTTTATCAGGCTAAAAAAGTTTCCTTTTAATCCCAGTTAGTTGAGTTTTTATCACGAATGAATGTTAAATTTTGTCAAATACTTTTTCTGCATCTACTGAGATGATTATATGGGTTTTCTTCTTTAGAAGGGTGATACAGTGAATTATATTAATTAATTTTTGAATGCTGAATCAGCCATGCATTCCCGAAATGAATCCCACTTGGTTGTGATGTATTATCCTTTTTATAAATTGCTGGACTTGATCTACTAATATTTTGTTGAGAATTTTTATGTCCATAGTCATAAGAAACATTGGTCTGTAGTTTTTCTTTTCTTGTAATGTCTTTTTTCTGATTTTAGTATCAAGGTAACACATACAAAAATTTATAAAACAAATTAGGAAGTGTTCCCTCTTCAATTTTCTGGAAGAAACTGTGTAGAATTGGTAGTCCTTAAATGTTTGGTAGAACTGACCAGTGAAGCCAAATGGGCCTGGAGTTTTCTTTGTTGGAAAGCTTTTAACTATGAATTCAATTTCTTTAATAGATATAGGACTACTCAGGTTCTCAATTTCTTCTTGAACAGTGTTTCTAAACAGCAGCACTACTGATGTTTTGGGTCGAATAATTCTTGTAGGATGCATCGTAGGATGCTGAGCAGCATCCCTGGCCTCTATCCACTAGATGCCAGTAGCACCCCTCCAGTTGTAACAATCAAAATTTCTCCAGATGCTAAGCCAGCCCTGATGGCCTAGTAGTTAAAGTTCAGCATGCTCCACTTCAGTGGCCCAGGTTCAGTTTCTGGGCACGGAACCACACCACTCATCTATCAGTGGCCATGCTGTGGCGGTGGCTCACACAGAAGAACCAGGACTTACAATTAAAATACACAACTATGTACTGGGGCTTCAGGGAGGGAAAAAAAAGGAAGATTGGCAACAGATATTAGCTCAGGGAGAATCTTTCCCAGCAAAAATTTCTCCAGATGCTGCCAAATGTCCCCTAGGGGGCAAAATTGCCCATGGCTAAGAGCCACTTCTATAAGGTGAGCTTTGGTAGTCTGTGTCTTTCAAGGAATGGCCCATTTCATCTAAGTTGTTGAATTATGGGCATAAAGTTGTTTGTAATACTCCCTTATTATCCTTTTAATGCCTGTAATCTGTAGTGATGTTCCCAATTTCATTTTTAATGTTCGTAATTTGTATCTTTTTTTGGTCTGACTAGAAGTTTATCAATTTTATTGATCATTTGAAAGAACCAGCTTTTGATTTATTTTCTCTATTCATCTTCTGTTTTCAACTTCATTAATTTCTGCTCTTATCTTACTATTTCCTTCTGCTTACTTTGGACTTAATTTGCTCTTCTTTTTTAGTTTCTTAAGGTAGAAGCTTAGATCACAGATTCGAGACCTTTCTCATTTTCTATTATTTTAACGCTATAAATTTTCATCTAGGCACTGCTTTAGATGAATGTCATAAATTTTTTTCATCCCCTAAATTCTGATGTTATGTTTTCATTCTCATTCAATTCAAAATATTTTTTAATCTCCTTGTGATCTCCTCTTTGACACATGGATTGTTTAGAAGTTTGTTGTTTATTTCCAAGTATTTAGGAATTTTCCAGATATCTTTCTGTTGTTGATTTCTACATTAATTCTACTATAATCAGAGAACATACTGTGTATGACTTCAATTATTTTAAATTTGCTAACATTTGTTATACAGTCCAGAATATATTCTATTTTGGTGAATGTTCCACGTGCTCTTAAAAAAAGAAAGTGTTTTCTTTTATGTTGGGTGGAGTGTTGTTATGTGAAGTGTTTTATAAATGTCAACTAGGTCAAATAGATTGGTAGTATTGTTTAGTTCTTCTATGTCCTTACTGTATCTTCTACTTGTTTTATTGATTATTGAGAAAGGAGTTTGAAGTTCCCAAGTCTAACTGTGGATTTGAGAATCAAGCACTTTAAGTAGACAGACTAACTTACCATTCTGAATCTGAGCCACTTTTTTAGAGATCTCTCCAATGATCTGTATAGAAAAATAAAAGGTAATACATTTTCATGATTTCTGAATATGTGTGAAAGCACACAAAAAATATAATTCAAAACTAGTGATTAAAGGGGCCAGCCCCATGGTGTAGTTCACACACTCCGCTTCTGCGGCCCAGGGTTTGGATTCTGGGTGTGGGCCTACACATCGCTTATCAAGCCATGCTGTGGCAGGCATCCCGCATATAAAGCAGAGGAAGATGGGCATGGATGTTAGCCCCGAGCTAATCTTCCTCACAAAAAAATTAAGAAATTAGTAATTAAAAATACTTAGAATTCTAGTTTAAGAGTCATTTAGATAAGAAGCAATGAGAGACTTGCTACGTCTACTAAGATTAGATTCACTCAGAATGTACCTGTCGCCTCCATTTCTCAGCTTTGGGCAGCTCAGTACATTCTGAGGCAAGAAAGGGTCTTCGTTCCTAAGGAGAAACAAAATATACATGTTGCCACTGTACTGTATGAAGTTACAAGCTTCACGCAACATTCAACTGATTCAGGCCTGGAGCGTAAAATGTCTAATGGTCTAAATACATTTGAAGTTTCAGTTCCAGATGATCTTCATCAAGCCTTAAACCTCACTCTAAAATCTTTCCTGAGGAAACAACTAGACAGGCAAAAACATTCATTGCATTGTTTCTAGTACAGTGAACCACTGTAAACAACATAAAAGTCCAAAACTAGAGAGATGGCTAAGTAAACTAGGTTATATCCATTTCATGGTATATTTATACTACCTTAAGAAATGATGGCTATGGAACAACAGAAGTCCCCAAATAGCCAAAGCAATCCTGAGGAAAAAGAACAAAGCTGGAGGTATCACACTCTCTGATTTCAAAATATACTACAAAGCTATAGTAACCAAAACAGCATGTACTGGCACAAAAAGAGACACACAGATCAATGGAATAGAATTGAGAGCCCAGAAACAAACCCACACATCTACGGAGAGCTAATTTTCAACAAGGGAGCCAAGAACACACAATTGAGAAAGGAAATTCTCTTCAGTAAATGGTGTTGGGAAAACTGGACAGCCACGTGCAAAATGAGAAGTAGACCATTATCTTACACCATATACAAAAATTAACTCAAAATGGATTAAAGACTTGAATGTAAGACCTGAAATCATAAAACTTCTAGAAGAAAACATAGGCAGTATGCTCTCTGACATCGGCCTTAGCAGCATCTTTTCGAATACCATGTCTACTCAGGCATGGGAAACAAAAGAAAAAATAAACAAATGGGACTACATCACACTAAAAAGCTTCTGTACAGCAAATGAAACCATCAAGAAAGCAAAAAGACAACCTAACAATTGACAGAAGATATTTGCAAATCATCTAAACGATAAGGGGTTAATATCCAAAATATATAAAGAACTCATACAACTCAACAACAAAAAAACCCAAACAACCCAATTAAAAAATGGGCAGAGGAACAGACATTTTTCCAGAGAAGATATACAGATGGCTAATAGGCACATAAGATGTTCAACATCACTAATTATTAGGGAAATGCAAATCAAAACTACAATGAAATATCACCTCACACTCATCAGAATGGCTATTATTAAAAAGACAAGAAATAGCAAGTATTGGAGAGGATGTGGAGAAAAGGAAACCCTTGAACACTACTGGTGGGAATGTAAATTGGTGCAACCACTATGGAAAACAGTAAGGAGATTCCTCAAAAAATGAAGAATAGAACTACCATATGATCCAGCTATACCACTTCTGGGTATTTATCCAAAGAACACTAGAACACTAATTCAAAAAGATATATGCACCCCTTCCTTGCAGCATTATTCACAATAGCCAAGACTTGGAAACAACCTAAGCACCCAACAACAGATGGATGGATAGAGAAGATGTGGTATACATAAACAATGGACTACTACTCAGCCATAAAAAAAAGATGATATCCAGCCATTTGTGACAACATGGATGGACCTTAAGGGCATCATGTTAAGCAAAATAAGTCAGATGGAGAAAGCCAAATACCGTATGATTTCACTCATATGTGGAAGAAAAACAACAACAGACAAACACACAATACAGGGATTAGACTGGTGGTTATCAGAGAGGAAATGGGGAGGAGGGAGGGCAAAAAGGTAAAAGGGCACATGTGTACAGTGACGGATTAGACTTTAGATGGTGAACATGATACAGTTTTCACAGAAATCAAAATATAATGATGCATAACTGAAATTTATATAATGTTATAAACCAATATTACCTCAATAAAAAAAAGAAAGAAAGAAATGATGGCTATCAGTGCTTAGAACAAACATGTACAGAAAAGCACCACATAACGATGTTTCAGTAAACAACAGACCACATCTATGATAGCGGTCCCATAAGATTAGTATCATAGAGCCTAGGTGTGTAGTAGGCTATACTATCTCGGTTTGTGTACGTACACTGTATGATGTTCACACAATGATGAAATTGCCTAACAATGGGTTTCCCAGAACGTATTCCCATCCTGAAGCGACGCATGACGGTATATACGTGTGTGTGTATAACTTAAAAAACAAAACAAAAATATTCAAAGAATAGTACATATTATCCCTAACCTGGCTGAGTCTCCACGAGTTGAGATCATTTACTGGTTTCAGTTTAGAGATGCTCCCCACAGTACACTCCACTTCCTATTTTTCAATATTAGACAGAGCTGGGACAATAAGAGAACCCAATCATCATATTACAGAGGAGATGGATCGTCACACTGCCCCAGCTATAGGGATACACCTGAAATTCAAGTGTATAGACTCTTAAGAGTGTCAGCAAGTGTAGACAAGAAACAGGAAGATCTGGAGTTTGAAGTCTGTTCAGGAGGGATTTTTACTGCATTTGTTCTTGATACTTTACAATTCATGATTTACACCAACCTTCACTTTTCCTTCTTCCAGCTGAGCTTGACGAAATCTTGCTAAGGCCGTCCTACCAGGAATAAAGAAGACTCTATTAGATCCTACTCACAGATTTCTTATCACCCAAATTCTTGGATGGGGTAAATCTGCTCATGACCATATTTAACGTCATTCATACATATATAGTGATTAAGAAACCACAGAGAAGTTATGGGTTTCCATGTTCCAAAGACTAGGGCCTAGAAGGCCACTTGTGTTTTTAACACCCAAGTATCTATTTTATTTATACTGCATGTAAGGACTGGGGGAAACTCTACTTATCATACACTGTAGTGAGCAACAGACCCAGATGTTAAAAGACTAATATCATGGGGTGCCCCAGCTGTCACTCTCACAGCCCCTGCACCATCCCCAGGTGAATGAGTGTTCATCCAGTGTAAGTTCTGGGAGCTGCCAGAAAACACTTATGGGGAAAACAAATGGGCAAATATGGGAATACTATTTTAACTCATGTAGAGAAAGGAACATATACCAAAAGGACTAAACACAAAAAGAGCTCCATGGTGGTAATCAAGCTACATAAAATCTACAAAGTCAAGTTGATACTTACATGGCTTTTTCTGCATTTCGAGCCTAAAAGCAGAGAGAAGAGAAGAAAAATGCCCATGTTTAAAATATTTTTTTTCATTTATTCTTTAGGGAAAAGTTTCAAAAAGACACAGTCACAAGCAGAATGCTTGAACTAGTATATGAACACAGTAACAACAAAAAAAATTGAAAGATTTCAAATCCTGTGACTTTACTTAGGCTGCTCCCTCTACCTAAAATCTTTACTCCTCCACTATCCCCACCCCCTTGGATCTGGCTCTTATTCATTCTTCAAAATTTACCTGTCTCATCACCATCCAGAAACTTCTTCCATGACCCCTTCTTCCCAGGTAGGCTGCAGCCCTTTGCCCGGCTTTATAGCTACCATGGCACTTTCCACCCAGTATCACAACTGTCTATTCCCCACCAGTGGAATTTGAGGAACAAAGGACTGGCTTTTACAAAGTGAGTTTTACGTCAGTACTGTCATACCACTGTCAAATCGACTATCCCTGAAACACAGTGTCAGGCAGGGAACATGTTTTCTGGGTTGTAGCATAAGCAGAAAGAATACTTGCTGAGTCAGGGGCTTCAATTTTACTCCCGGCTCTTCCACTTACCATCCCTGAGAAGTAGTCTCTCTAAGCCTCAGTGTCCCCATCTTCACAACAGGTATCACACCTCTTCTCTCATAGAGATGTCATAATGATTTAATGAGATAAATACGTGAAGACATCAGGTATGCAGTTTACAGATGCTTAGCAAAAGTGAACTCAATTTAAATCTCCTTTCTGACTCTCCCTTTCAATGGACACAGAAACAAACTTGGCAAATGCTTGGTGGATAAATGAACATGATATCTACTAAGGAATAAAACAGAAAAGCTCTCCCAGGGGAAGCCATCATCTTGAAGGCTGAGGCTGTGTCCTACCTATTTCATTAAAGCCTACAGATTCTAAATATTTAATTCAGTGTTTCTCAATGCTTACTTCATGCTTAAAAAAACACCATGCTAGGTGCTAGGAATTTGGCCATGGTTCTGCCCTTAGAGGGAATTCATAGGAGCTTCCCCCTAAAACAATGAATCAATGTGATAAGGGC
Source organism: Tapirus indicus (assembly GCA_031878705.1). Classification (NCBI taxonomy): domain Eukaryota; kingdom Metazoa; phylum Chordata; class Mammalia; order Perissodactyla; family Tapiridae; genus Tapirus; species Tapirus indicus. Next base: position 99,581,039 of record CM062920.1, read on the forward strand.
ATGGACCTAGAATGACCGAAGCCCACAGATATGAACGTGTGATAGTGACAGTTACAGGAAATATCCAGCAACTACTGTAGCCAGAAATATCCAGGCCCAGGGATCTTTCCCCCTGCCAGGGAATGGAGAGAGGAGATTCTCCATGCTTGCCAGAGTTCAGAAAAGAAGATCCTCAAGGCTGAGCAGGGCAGTATGAAGCAGTAACTTGGGGCATATCCTCCCAAAGAAAGGGCAGCTTCTAGCCCACTGGTTTCCCTCCTCGGGTTCTTGTGCTCTTCAATCTACAATGGCTTCCACTACATCTTCTATAACCTCACTAGGGCGTCGTGTGCTTCTTATGGGGGCTTCACTTAATGAAAACATTATAATAACCAACATGTATGAGCATCGTCTTTGTACCAGCACTATGTGCATTCTCATATTTATATGTCCTGAGCACTTCTTGAACGAATGAAGAAGCCAATAAACCACGCCAAACCACGGAGATCACACTCTCAGGCAGTAACACTATGCCATTCATTCATTCGTTACTGAACACCTACAACGTGCGACACTGTGTTAGACACTAAGGAAGCAAAGGTGAAAAGACCCTACCCTCGTGAAGTGTATATATTGTGCGGGAGACCGAGCACAGACATAAATCAAATCATCCAGAAGCATACAGTCACAGCCGCTGTTCATGCCCCCATGGGACTTGGGCACAAACAATCCAGCCCACAGCGCCCAGGCGCGGGGACTCCGAGCCGGTCCTTGAGCCTCTCCGTGCCTTAGTTTTCCCCATCGATAACGTAAAGCGCTTCATCGAGATTAAAACCCAGTCGGAGGCGGTAACCCGGCTCCCGAGGCTCCAGTTTCCTCCTCCAACTTCTGTCAGCTGAAGCGGGGCAGGAAGAGAATCCCCAAGCCACAGCCAAGGTGCCTGACGCCCGCAGTGATGCCCGGCAGAGCCCCCACGCCGCGAGCGCCCCAGAGGGGGCTGCGAGCCCTCACAGCCGGCCCGCTCGCCCCTCCCTCCCTCACCCGCTCTACTCACCATGGTGCGAGGGAGGGCGCCGCCCTTGGGCCGCGCGACCCCGGCCCGGGGAGCTTTACGGCCTCACGCGAGGCCGGCCTGACGGGAACTGAAGATTCTAACTGACCACACCACCGATTTTTCTGTCGGAAGGATAAACGCAGGACCGGAAATGGGGGCCCGGAAGTGAAGCTGAGAATTGGCGGGGGTAGAGGGAGGCAATGCAGGCGCGCTCCTGCAGTCGGCCTTCCCTTGGCGTCTGGACGTCGCACCAACGCGCTCGTACGTTGGCAAAATTGCGCTTGCGTAGTGAGACTGACATGTCCGATTTAGCCCCAGGTAGCCTTTTTGCTCTCGCGATAACAACCGCGAAATTGCTCGCGTTAACTATTGGTACCGCGGAAGCGGGCGACGCCCACCGCGACTGTGGGTAAGGGTGTGGGGGGTTGTGCTTGCTACTCTAGATGCGCGTCCCACCGGCTCTTTATTCGTTTCTTCTGTGAGAGCAAACGTGCCCTTTTGGAAGTTACTTGTCCTCACTCCTCTGTATGGACTGAGTCCTCACAACTGCCCGGGGCCGCTGGACGGGATAATCACCCCGCCTGCGTGGGGAAGCCGCTTCGGAAGTGGGAGCAGCGATCTCCCGCTGGCGAGCGCCCGAGCGCCTCTCCGGGCAGATCACAGCGACAGGCTCTTCTCCGGGAGTTGGAGCTGGCCGGGCTTCGTCAACTCTTTCACGTTTCCCTGTCATTTACGTGGGGCCTGTGCTTTTTCTGAGATTTTCTCCTGGAATCGCTGGACCAGTACTTGAGGTCACCCTTTTTTTTTTTTGCGGCAACATTGGCTTATAACATTATGTAGATTTTGGGTGTACATCATTATATTTCGATTTCTCTGTAGGTTACATCGGGTTCACCACCCAAAGACATTACATTCCATCACCACACACATGTGCCTAATCCCCCCTTCCCCTCTGGTAACCACCAGTCCAGTCTCTGTCTCCATGTGATTGTTGTTTTTATCTTCTACTTATGATTGAGATCATACGGCATTTGACTTTCTCCCTCTGACTTACTTCACTTAGCATAATACCCTGAAGGTCCATCCATGTTGTCACAAATGGCTGGCTTTCATCGTTTCTTATGGCTGAGTAGTAGTCCATTGTGTATATATCCCACATCATCTTTATCCATTCGTCCCTTGATGGGCACCTAGGTTGCTTCCAAATCACTCTCTTTTAAAATAAGAAATTTAGGGTCCAGGAAAGAAAAGGCCACTTGGAGTAGGAGGTTGGTTAGAGAGGTGATATGTGAGTCATTGCCCAGAGAGAGGTTGTCAGTGTGTGATGGACACATTGCTGGGATCAGAAGAGCCTTAGACAAGGACCACGAAGACATGGGAGAGGCCACTAGTAGGAAGGGTTCTGGTGGCCAGCTACTTCTACATGGTGTCAGCGATGGAGTGAGCTATGGTGTGGAGTTCAGGTGAGGGCCGGTAGCAAATTCAGCCAGGTACAGCAGCTCTCCCTTTTCAAGCATGGTGTCGGTGGTGGTGACTTCCTCCACCAGAGGACCTAACCAATGGTGGGCACTTTTAGCTGCAGCCAGGAGGCACAGGTTAGCGACAGAAGCAGCTGACATGTGGTTCAGGATCAGATAGGACAGAAAGTACTTAGAAGAATAGACACCAGGCTCTCATGCCTGAACCATGACAAGGAAAAGTTTTAGATGGGCATATGGCAGTTCTGCTAGACTCCATCTTCCCACCTCTCTGGTAGCTAGGTGTGGGTTTGTAATTAAATGGCCACTGGGAATTATATGAAAGGAATGTGTGCCACTTAGGCAGTGCCCTGAAAAATATGGACATGCCTTCCCCTTGCCTTTTTGCCTTTGCTGACTTAGAGGTGACTATGGAACAGCCACTGTGAACTCGGAAATGGAAGTATTGTGAGGATGCCAGAGTCCCCTCCCAGCTCTGAAATACCTAGCTCTGTAAAATGAGAGAGAAATAAACTTAGTCTTGGTTAAGCTGCTGCATTTGGGGGTCTTTTATTACAGCACCTTAACCTTTATCTTAAATAACATCGGGTCCCAAACAAGCCGGGTCATTCCTCACTCAGATTAGACTTTCTCACACTTCTATACCTTTATCCATTAAAACCCTGACTCTAGGATGCAGATATCATATGTAAAAGGATTAAAAAGGCATTACCTATATTGATTGTCCTTCCAGCATCATTCTGCCTATGCACTCACCTGAATTCCACTTGGGAACCTTTTGGTTCTGGGGAAAGGAATTGCATGCCCAGCTTTAAGAGTGGAATGGGAGAGCTAGGTTAAGCTAATCAATCCATCCTATCTCCCTAAGCATACTGCTTGGTGCGCTTAAGACCCAAGCTGCTGGGGCTGGCCTGGTGGCATAGTGGTTAAGTTCAGCATGCTCTGCTTTGGTGGCCCAGGTTCACAGTTTCAGATCCTGGGCATGGACCTACACCACTCAAGGCATGCTGTGGCAGTGATCCACATACAAAATAGAGGAAGATGGGCACAGATGTTAGCTCAGGGCCAATCTTCCTCAAGCAATAAGAGGAGGATTGGCAACAGAAGTTAGCTCAGGGCCAATCTTCCTCACCGAAAAAAAAGAAAAAAGACCCAAGCTGACCCAGTCAGGGTGAGTCTCAGGACTTGTTTGCAATGCTGGAGGGAATATATCCTGCTGGATGTCAGAACAGGTGTAATACCAGAAGCTGACGTTAGGCACTCTTGGACTCCAAGGGGAAACAATCCTTAGTATTTCATGACATCACTGAGTTGCCAAATGAGGCCTCACCTCGAGCCCACTACTCAATCTTCAGTTATATGAACCAATAAATTCTTTTTAGTGTTGAAACTATTGAACCAGACTTACTGGTACTTGAAATTAAGAGCATCCCGATTATACCATTTATCTTGCCACAGTCTGCTAGATGTCCTTCTCTGGAACTGGCTGGTGGTTACCAGGGGGAAGGAGGGGTGGGGATGGGCACAAGGGGTGAAGGGAAGCATTTATATGGGGACGGACAAATAATAATGTACAACTAAAACCCCACAATGTTATAAACTATTAAGACATCAGTAAAAATAAATAAATATCCTTCTCTGCTCACACTGATCCTGCTTTGTCCATACTGTTCTTTTTGCCTGCAGCACCCTTCCTCCATCTTACCACCTGACAGATCCACCTGTTTTAGATCCGCCTCTAGTCATCATTTGAGAGTTTAGACAGCCTGGATTCATAACTTGGTTCCACCACTTATTAGCTCTGTGGCCTTAGATGACTTACTCAACTTGTTTAATTTTCTCTGCTGTGAAATTGGCTTATAGGATATACCTTTTTGTTCTCATTTTTCTACATCCATGAAATTGGGACATTTGCCTTATAGAGCTGTTCTTTTAAAGGAGACACTATGTATAAAATGCTCAAAACAGATCTCTGTAAAGTTCTCAATAATTATTTCAAAAACAACCCTATGCTTTGCAGTCAGATCTATTATGTGGCCTTACCTAACTCCCATGTAGTCAGCTGGGCCAGGCTCAGGGGCTTGCAGGACTTTGTAAAAGCTCTACTAGCCTTTAAATCACCAGATTTAACATTTACAGGCCTCACCCTACTGGAATCTTATCTTGGTTTTTTCTCTCCACCCCACACCCATCCTGGCATAGGTCTGGCATGGAAGATTTGATAGCTGAATGAGTAAAGGAGCAGAGACAACAGTGCTGCACTGCCTCCTTTTTGTGCCAACAGCCCCAACTTATATTGTGTTTCCTAGCCACCCTCTAAGTTTGAACAGCATTTTTGTAGTATTAAGCCTCCCAGTACTCACTTCCCAGTATCAATTCTATCAATCCACAATTATGATCTATCATTAGATCACATCACTCGTCCATAAGACAACAGTTGTAAACTTCTGGCCAGCGGCTGAATTTGGCCTATGGGGTTGCTTTGATATATACCATGTTATAAAAACTGGAAAATCTCACATAAAAATCTTATTTGGGGCAGGAGAAAACCCACACTCCTGCAGAGTAACTGTCAACCCCGGTGAAAAATCCTAGTATGAGATCAGTGCATGTTATAAGCAAGGTAGAATACTGTAATACATTTAATTGAGTAAACAAAAACCTCCCGATACTAAAAACACCTTTTTGAGCTGTCTGCCCCAACAAGCAATAGAGGCAGTAATTTTGCCTAACAGCACTCCTTACATATGTCCCCGAGCACCCATCTAAGGGCCTCAATTACTGTTCACTAAATGAACAAGGGTTCACTGGAGAGCACGTGTGGCAGGCAGAAAAATGGCCCCCCAAAGATGTCCACATCCCAATCCCCAAAACCTGTGAATATATTACCTGACATGGCAAAAGGGGCTTGACAGGTATAAATAAACTAAGGATGTTGGGACACGAAAGATTATCCTGGATTACTCGATGGCCCCAATGTCATCACAAGGATCCTTATAAGAAGGCCAAGGGTCAGAGTCAGAGAAGTGATTATGGAAGCAGAAGTTGGAAATGATGTGGCCATGAGCCAAAGAATACAGTCTCTAGAAGCTAGAAAAGGCAAGGAAAGGATTCTCCCCAGAGCTTCCAGAAGGAAAGCAGCCCTGCTGACACTTTTAGTCCTGTAAGACCCATTTTGAACTTCTGACCTTCAGAATTACAATAAATTTGTATTGTTTTGAGCCACGAAGTTTGTGGTAATGTTACAGCAGCAACATGAAACGAATACAGATTTTGGTACCTAGGAGTGGAGTGCTGCTGTTAAGAAATACCTAAAAATATAAACGTGTTTCTGAAATTGTGCAATGGGCAGAAGCTTGCTAGAAGTATGAGGATGATAAACAGAATGCTTTGTGTAATTGTTAGTAGAAACATGGATGTTAACAACTCTGCCAGTGAGGACTCAGAAGAGCACAATAGAGAAAATCTAGTCTTAAGAGAATATGTAATCATAAACAGACTATTAATAGAAATATGGACACTAAAAGCACTGCTGGTGAGGGCTCATAAACAACTGAGGACGGTTATTGGAAGAAAGGAGACTCTTTAGAAAGTGGTAGAAACTTAGCTGAATTGCGTCCTACAGTTATGTAGAAAGCAGAACTTGTATATGATCAACTTGGATATTTAGCTGAGAGAACTTTTCAGTTTCTTTTTGATGCTTATAGTAAAATGCAAGAGCAAAGAGACAAATCTAGGAAAGAATTGTTCAGAAGGAACCTCAACTTATTTGAGAAATTCTCAGCCCATCCACAATGCTAAAATTAGGAAATTCATGTTAAGGTAAGTGTGCTCTGTAGAAAAAGCCAAGAGTGTTGTTAGACCACCTTTTTCTGGTGTCTCAGAAGGATCAAAAGGTCAGAATATTCATCCACACATGTGACTTTCTGAAGAGATTAGGTGTGTGACTCATGGATCCCCTCAACCATCTCAGCAGAAGCTAGGAATAGAGATTGGATTATCTAGGAAAGGTCTGTGGAGTAACCTCTTGTCTAATGGAGTGAAGTCCCATGACATACACAGGAGACCCACAAGACAGAATTTTACACCAACAGAAACACTGCCAGCTTGGGCTGCGAGGGACAGAGGACAAAATCAAAGAAGGCTGTTTAACTCCAAAAATTCTACAGGCAAGAAACAGGCTGATAAAACTACTCAGCCATCAACAAGTGCTCCCCTTCATGAAAAAGAATGGGTGACTCCTAGGGAAGCAGCTCAAGTCCAGAGGATATTCTCAGGCCTCAAAATCTAATATTGTTTGCCCAGCTGATTTTTAAATTGGTTAAGACCAGGGACCCCTTTTTCCTTTCCATTTTCTCCCACTTTGAAGGGCAATGTCTATTACTGGTGCTCTATGTGTATCCTACCATTTAATTTTGAGTGCAGGTAACCTAAAAACAAGTTATAAAACCACAGATGAGGAGGAATTTTGCCCCAGGATAGATCATACCTTGATCTCACCCATACCTGATTTAGGCAGTTTAGACAATGAGATTTGGGACTTTGGAGCTGATAAGATTTTACTTTGATGGGTTGTAATGGGTTGACACTTTTGGTGATGTTGAGAGGAGGTGAATGCATTTTGCATGCAAGATGGCTGTGAATCTTTAGGGGTCAGAGACCAGACTGAGGTGGAAAGAATAATACCCTCCCAAAGATGTACATGTCCTCATCCCCCAAACCTGTGAATGCTACCGTACATGGCAAAAAAACTTGTAGATGTGATTAAGTTATAGCATCAAAAGGAAACTAACATAGTGGTTGATTCCTTGTCTTAGGGCAAGAAAAAAATCAGAATGGATCTTGGAGCATTCTGTTCTTAGCAGAAAATAAGGATGTGACAATATGAGCATAAAATAATAAAAATTTGAAAAAGGCCATCATAATTTTGCTAAGAAAAGTATACAAAAGATAGTTGTAAAGATATGAATATGAAGGAGTTGTTCTGTTAAGGACACTTCTAATTATATAGATGTGTAACTGTTTCACCTGTGAAGTGAATAAAAACATCCAAATCAGCCAAATAATACAGATTTATAAACTATACTAAGACCAAAAAATATATATTGTAAGAATAACTTCTGGAAAAAAGGACCCAAACATTTAAAATGTTTGAAAGATAGGGATTAAGAGATCCATCATGTACTAATATACCAAGAGAAACTGTTATGAAAGAGGATTCAACCTTACTTCTAGCATCTCAGGTTTCAGTTGCCTTTGGGCTTCTGTGTTTCAACCTAGGGTTAACCAGCCCAAAATACCAGAAACTCTCATGCTGATGATCTGAGATGGCATTCTTTTTCTCTCGGGTCTAATAAGAGTATTAACACCCAAGAAAAGTATAAAAATGGAATATGGGAGAATTATTAAACTCCTTAGAAAGGAGTATGACCGGAACATCACAAAGGCATAAGAAAAATTGAAAGTTATTAATAAAACTTCAAACCATTATATTTGCAGTGTTTCTGTTACAAGTCTTCAAAGCCCACTTAAATTTCTAATCAAAGTTTAAATTGCAAACAAATTTGGAATCAAGATCTAAATGCCCAAGAAAAACTGACTTTCAAAATGTTGCTCACGTTTAACAAAGTATGCATTAAACCAGGTTTAAAATAATAGACTGCTCCCTCCATGCACCAAAGCATTAGAGAATCCCTCCTCAGTGAAGCAGAGCCAACCAGCTGTTGTTCAGCCCTGGAGGGATCCGGGCTCTTCTTCAGTTCCCTAGAGCACCTCTTCCATTTCCCAGCTCACCAGCTTCACTCATCTGCTGCCTTTCAAAGGCTCAGGAGTTAGTGGCCATACATTAAAGGTGTCCCTGAACTGATTCAACCAGGCCTATTACAGACTTACCAAACATACTGAGAAGTATTCCTCTCAGGTGGCACTGTAGGAAGAGTCTGAATAAAAATAATAGGTACCATTTATTATTCTGCTAAGTGCTAGGCCCTTTACCAACAATGTCTCATGTAATCCATCATAGTGATCCTGCAAGACAGAAGTCTTTTTTTCACTTTACAGATGAGGAAACTGGTTCTTACGGCTACTTGCTCAGTTTCAAATCTAAGCCAACAACTGACAGAGCTGAGATTCCAATGAGGTCTGACACCACAGCCCATATTGTTTGTATGATCCTACACAGTCTCAAAGATGTGCAAGGCTCTGCTGCTAAAACCAGAAGGGTTTTGGAGGCCTGGGTACAGCAGTACCAAGAGACCTCAGGGGATAAAGGTGAAGATTACCTAGCCAGGTTTTAGAAGTTACACACGTTAATTCCCCAGGTCTTCTACCCTGGGCTTGCCTTTTCAAGGATTTAGGGTCCTTTCACTAACTGTTCTTCATGACTGAAGTATTCAGCATAGATCTAGATATTTATCATTCATGGCTGCCAAAACCATTTGGTGCAAGGCTGATGGGGGAATTTATAATGGATGAAAATGACTGAAATCACCTGAACCTACTGATCAAGCTTAGTTTCACCAAAAGTGAGGCAATCTCACATTATGTACCTCCTGATAAGATGCAACAGGAAGTACAGAGCACCCCCTATGATGTATCTTGCCTAAAAGAAAAAAAGGACAAATATAATCAAGCTTCTAGATCTGAATACCACTTTACAGAAACTCTGGGGGATAAAACCATGTGAAACAATACTACAAGGATACAACCAGCCAAATACAGGTTATTGGGAACTGTTCAATTTTTTTTTCCAATAAAGACAGAGAACTGTCACAGATATAAGAGACATTACCAAATGCAATGTGGACAGAGTATTTGGATCCTGATTCAAACCAACCAACTAGAAAACAATGTTCTTGCATTGACTTAAGAAAAGTAAACACAAGACTCTTGTTCACACTACGAAAGAATATTAATCTTGTCAAATGTTAACATTGTGGTTGTTTTACAAACATTATTAATGGGTGAAATTATATTATGGTTGAGATTTGCTTTAAAAATACTCAACAAAAAAAAGGGAGGCAGAGAGAGCAAAATTGATGATTATTAAGTTGGGTAATAGATACAATGAAATCTGTTGTACTATTATTGCCTCTACTCCAAGATTTTCCATAGTAAAAAATGTTTTACAAGTTAAACTGAAATCAAATGGAAAATCATGTTTCCTCCATACATTACCACTTACCATCTTGCAAACATTCTAATTCCAGGGCATTTTTTTGGTTGACCAACTGATTCAGAAACCTAGTTAATGAAGACATCTTGTAAGTCGACATCAACGGCGGCTAGAGTAACTATGATCGAATTCCAAACACTGGCATGAAAACAAGAGTGAACAGACTTCTCTTCCACCCTCAACAGATAATCAGCAAGTTTGAAAGTAAACGCCAAGTTCTTCTGCTCTCAGGCGTACTGTTTAAAAATCAGAAAAACAAAAATCTTGCCTCTGAATTTTTCAGAAAAAAGGGTCTGTGTCTCCAGCTCTGACCTCTGCCATGATCTGTTTAGGTTTACTGTGTGGAAACTAACACCCAAAATATTAGTGGACAAGCAAATGGTCACGATGTGGAGACAAGTGTCACCTCATCTGTGCTAGCCAGACCGTATCATTTGCACAAATATAGTTTCTGACTTTTCCAAATTAAAAATACCACCTGGAAACACTAAATGAAGTGCCCATCCCTCTAAGCAGGTTTATGCCTAAATCAGCCAGAAATCTTGCCCTGGAACCATTCATCCAGGTCTAATCAATTGTTGATTAGAAGGCTCCTAACAGCTCCAATGATCATATAGGGCTACCTCATAAATGGGAGATGTTATCAGCCAAGTGTTAGGTACTAAGAAACATTCTGAGTTCATGTGTCTAATGCATGCAACTCTGTGGCCTGATCCAGGAAGTAGAAATGTAGTAGGTGGAATGACGGGAGTTCCTCATTCCCCTTCTGGGGAACTGCTCCCCATTCCAACCCACATGCATCCTCTTCAAGGGGAGGCCCCACTGTGACAACCTTGCTCCAGTGACTATCATTATTGAGGGCACAAGAGGGAAAGCTAACTGCAACTAAGAACATTTAAACCAAACCTAAAGGAAGAAAATGGTTACTCTGTGAAGGCAAAGCCGTGAGATGAGATGACCAGAAGTACAGGCACCCATGCTTATGAAAGAAATCCAACTCAATAAAGTGGAAAAATTCTTACTAAGAAGTCACTGAATTACCTGTTTGTCTGCCACCAAATTATTTTTGCCTAAGCTTGGTCACTTGGCAATGTTCTGTGGGAGAGACAAGAGTAGTCAGGTTTTAGGCCGTGGTCCGTGGCTCATACTGCAAAGTATCCTCAATGAAAAATGCAATGCTGAAAACTGAGAACCACAATAGCACGGAGAAAAAAGACCAGGAAGTATCAGGACTAAAATGCACCCACACTACTCAATGAAATTGCCTTGGTCTCCTCAGGCCCATTTAGGAAAGTATGTTTTCACAAGTGAAAGAGTAGCAATGGGAAATGTGAAGACCAAGTTTGTATTTTTAAGAACTCACTACCACCATCCTTGCCATCAGATAAGTATCAGTCGCTTTAGGACTATAGCTTGCTATCAAAACATTACTGAAAGACTACAAATAGCAGTTAAAGTTCCTTGTCAACATTTGTAGTGAAGTTGAAAATGGATAGATGTGAAGCAGTTATGTTTAATGAATGCTCTTTCAATTCAAAGGCAAGCAAAAAAGGATAATTAAATCTAAACCACTATAATTAAAAGCATAAGCACCGGACTGAGTTGTTCTCAAATTACAACCGGACTACTGGGGCAATAACCCTCGTTATTTATCCCCGTAGTTTTCAACCCAGTGACCCCTAGAATCACTTGGAAGCTTATAAAATACTGATGCTCAGGACCCACCCTGACAAACTGAAGGCAATTGTCTGCATCTCTAATTCTAGCAAGGAGGTTACTAACTCCTACTCCATAAGATTGTTGTTAGGATTTATGCTTTTAAACTACCTTAGCAGTTAGTGTCACAACAGTAGCCCAACACTTCAGGTCACTTACAGCAAATGGAATGCCTAATACATATTATTACATATCACAGTCCACTGCAAAAACAAAGTGCTTGAAATCTTTTAGAGAACTTATGATTTTTACCAATTTTTAAATCATGGAAGTTTAACTTAGACTGTCCCAACAAACTCTAATATTATACATATTCAGGCAAACACATCCAAAACAGAGAGTAAGAAGAAACATATGGTAAAAGTTGCACTAAAAATTTCTTTGACACATCAAAAATCTTAAGCTTTCACTTCTGGCACTTTAAGTAGACAAAGTTATAAATGCACTTGTACCAGACAGCATAATCTAAATGTTTTCTGGAAAACAGCCAACCACCCCAAAGTCCTATGCTACTCATCTAAGGCAAATGTGCAATTTCTTGCACATTGCAGTACAATGCTGCACTGGACTCCTGAAAACGCAAAACAATGTGCACAGTTACCACAGATGTAATCAATGTGTCACTAAGTTAATTCCATTATTGTAACCTTTCACTGCAAGGCAGCATATTGCTTCTGTGGTGAAGACTGGAATTCTTGACTTACATACTGTAGGGAAAAGGAGCAATCTTTTCAGTTTTTTAAAGTGCCAAGCAAGAATGCACAAACCAAATGACCATTTTAAAAAACTGCTTTGCTAGATAAGCAAAAAATGCACACTCTATGGTATGTCACAGCTAAAAAATATTAACAGTGTAGCTTTGCTATGCATATCTCCATTAGATGGAATTCTCAATCAGAATACGGTATTCAATAAGCTTTCCACTTCCAGCTAGATGGACCACTTCCTTTCCCAGAGAAAATGTCTCATGCTCTGCCATGATTAGAAAAGCAAGTGTCTGACCTCCTGACCCTAGAACTGCTACATGGTAAGGGCATGTTCCATGAATAATTTTATTTAAAAAATCAAAATAACTCAATTGCAATAGCTATAATCTTCCCAGACAAAATCTTTCAAGGCACTATATACTATAATTGTTCATTCTGGGAATTTTTCCCCCATAACCTCAACAGAAATGTGACTATTTCCATTAAGAAACCAACTTTTCCTTATGTGGCTTTTTTAGTGATATTCAATCTTTATAAAAACCATGGAAGTGCACTATATCACTTTCAGTATAACCTGATTTTGCTGAACCAGTGGAATTACATTCTATGTTCCTATCAATCATGAAACAATTTTATGAACTCAAAGCAACATCTGCACAAGGGGTAATAAATGCTTTAATAAAAGCATTAAGTGAAGGACTGGAGACAAAGAGACAGATTACTAAATTTTCAAGGGAAATGCGTATCACTACAATGAAAAAATGAGTGCCTTAAATGATCAAGTTCTGTACCAACAGTAAAACTGATGTAATGCAACATTACACTTTTAAAACATTCTTGCCAAAACAAGTTCCAGCTGAACCTAATCATCAGGCCTCTCTAGACCAAGAAATACAGTAGATATAAACCAGCTAAATGACACCACAAAGAAAAAAATCAGTAAATGTAGGACATTCAAGAACACTGCTCTGGTCACTGTAAAGAAATCAAGGTTATGAGAGACAAAAGTGGAGAAACTGTTAGATTAAGAGACATAAAGAAACTTATCAACCAAATGCAACTTATAAACCCCAACTGGATCCTGGTTTGGAAAAACTGGCTAAGACTTTTTTCATACAACTGTGACTATTTGAATATTACGTTAGGTATCAGATGGTACTAGGGGAATAATGCTGTTTCTTAAGTATGATAATGGTATTGTGATCAACAGACAGAGCATCTTAATTCTTAGGAGATGCACGCCAAAATATTCAGGGGTGAAGTACCACATCTACAACTTACTTTCAAATGGCTTAGCAACATACGTTTGCTGTGAAATCTAGGTGGAGACTATATGTAAGTGTTCACTGTACTGATTATTCTTTTTAACTGTTCTTTATGAAATTCTTCAAAATAAGTTTGTAAGGAAGAGCTCCATCTGAGCCACTCATTTAAGTCGCTGATGAAGTTTCAAGAGGCTGAGGAGAAATAGCTATTCTAGAAAGTAGGCAAAAAGGAAGTAAAATTCAACAGGGATGCAAAAGCAAGATGAAGTTTTATCCGTTAGACGATGCAAAATTCATCGTAGTACCTCCACTTATCCTTCCTTCCTCCCCTCAACCCACGTTACAAGAGAAATCCCTCGCCTTTTATCTAGCTTGCAGGATGGGAATCTCAGCATATATTAGAGAAACACAGGGGATTAGTTTCTTCCTAGCCCATTATCTCCTGGAGGAAGAATTCACTTCAAGTTAGGAATCCAGGTTTCTTACCCAAAGGTAAAAGCTGCTAACCCCCAACATATCTCACTTATGACAAAACCATTCACCCATCAAGGCAATATTATCTGAAAACTATTTTTAAAAAGTTGCCTTAAAACCAAGTCTTACAACAAAGCATTAATTCCTACATGAACTGCTCACTGGCTCCTAGGATATAGCTTGATTTCTCTGTAAGATACACATTTTCACATTGCACTTGCTCAGTCATCAAGGTCAATGCAAAATGCTATCTTATGAAAGAACACTTTGTGGTCTGCTGCCAATAGGTCCTTCATTAAGGTGGATTAGAGTCTCAAAAGGCTGCTAGGTACTACGAATGCAGCACAAGAAATGAATATGTGAAGCAGAATAGTTCTAAATATCTCATTTGCTATATTTTATGTTCTACTACTTGAGGCTGGAAACCTTGGGGGAAAATAACCCCATGTGCACCATCCCCACAATCCTGAATTTAATTACATTTAACAGTGATGCCTTTGAAAATAGATCTTCCCTTGTGCTATTTCATATTTGTGGTAGAAACTAAAATTTCAAGATATTTAATGTGCTTGGTAAACATCTGAGAGATACCATTTGCTCAGTAAAAATTTTAAATGAAAAAGAAACACGTAAACTTGTATTCATAAGGAAATTAACCTATGTCATGACTTCACTTTTCTTGCCTGCTTTGGACTATTAATGTGACAAAATTGGAACTGGCACAGCACAGCTGAGACACCAACATTTTAACACTGCATCGACACACCACAACAAACTGACCAGACTCTACACGTAGGATGAAAAATTCACAATACATCCAAGGTGAAAGACCGCATGGCAGTGTGAAGGGGGAAAACAAATGAACTATGTCAGGAAAGGATATGTCACTAACTGTATTTAGTTTAGTGGGGAGACAAAAGAGAAGAGAGGGTATAGCGTGGGAAGGATACTTAAGGTTCTAGGCTCTGAGTTTAGCTTCTAGTAACTCATCTATAAAGTGAGTTCATTGAACTAGATGATTTCTAAGGTCTACCTCAACTCCGGATTTGATCCCAGAAAAAAAACAAGGAATCCAACATTTCAGATCCTTGTGAAGCCCAGGAAAAACATGTTAAAACATAGCAATGGTATTAAAACTGTGCAGAATGAACACAGAACTAAAGGATATCATTATAATGGATTAGAAAGAGAATTAAAATTTCTATATTCCTGCAAAACAACTGATACCAAAGTATCTAAAGCCTATGCTTCCTTATAATAGCTATTTTTCATTTGTGAAGACATGACTGAGTCAGTACAAAAGTCCAAACTGTCAATTTTCAGTCCTCCACATTCCCCTCTTTAATATGGCATTTTGCACTATATACATTAATGAGAATCTGAAACAAACAAAAAGAACTTTAGTCAAACTCCCCTTCCTCCTCCAGCTTTATTGGATAGTTTAAAATTACATTTCTATTTTCTAGGACTTCAGTTGCTTTATCCATCTGACTTTTAAAAACTGATTACAGCAAATGAAACACAGTTGTCTAAGTGATATAGTATACAAAAATAACATCTTGACTTCTGTGAAAATGCATTTCTCTGCAATTCCTGAATAGCTCCAAATTACACTAACTCTGAGCATAGATGTTTACTCTGGGTTTTAGATTTAGTCTTTGAAAAAAATGTGTTCTAAACCTTTACCATCACCATCTGCATATCCAGCATCAATGCTGTGATGAAGTAGTTCCTGTTTAGGCTTTTATCCCGATTTTTCTCACATAGCCATTAACACACGTTTGTCTTTCTATTTTGTTTACTCCCACTCAACTGTATGTTCTATGTAGGGCCTGATACAGACGTTACTTGATGTTATTTAATAGCTACTGAGGTCAGACAATCCAAGGCCATTATTATGCTAAAATTAAAGTTATTTATGGAAGCTCAAAGACACTTCCAGAATCGGTTTTACCTCCTACATGGGAACATATTCAAGAAACCCAGAACGGGCTTACTGGTCTGACTCGACTCTTCCCATTCATCAATCCCTATTCACCAGTGGCGCGGAAAGGGGGTTCTTTAACAAAGCATTATACATAACACCTCTACCAAACTAAACATAAACGTTTTTTTTTTGTAGTTAAATGCAGAAAGTCGGTATTTTTCCACCCCTTTCCTCCTTTTACACGGCAAGTAAAGCTCACTGGCCTGGGAATAGCCTCTATCTGCCAACCTTTGGCCAGTGAAGAGGATTCAGAGAAAATAATACAACCATCAATCAGAAAAAGGAGGGGCGACAAAGGAAAATAATTAAGCTGTAGCTTCAATCGTGCATTCCCGTGCAAGGTGCCCTGACTCGCCACAGCGGTAACAGTTGACTTCACTTGTCTTGCTGCAGTTGATGGCTACATGACCAGTTTCACCACACCTAAAAGAAAGAAATTAAAATAGTTTTCACAGTGGTGCTCAGAGTATGTAAAACTGTACTAAAGCAACAGTCTCTGCAGAACAAGAAGCAATGACAAGCAAAGCAATACATTTTTGTTTTCAAGACAATAAGTCTTATTAACCCCTAAACTAAGAGCACGAAGGAGGAATGATAACAAAGCTACTCAATTGTGCACCCTAAACCATAAAATTAAAATTTTCGCCGTAAGAGATAAACATCAAAACCAAAACACTGGCCAAGATGTTATATCCTTACATAAATTAATCCCTAAGATTTCACAGGTACGTACACATCAAAACTTAACAAACTTTACACTTTAAATATGTACATTTAATTGTATGTCATAATCACAGACAGGCACAGATTTCTGGTTACATGACAAAAAATTTGTATATATGCATTACAGTTTTGTACAAAGTCTCTGAAAACTCCAAAGTACCCTAACAACATTTTTATTTTTAAAAATTACAAATTCTAATGTTTTACAAGCTATCCAGCTGCCAAAATCCACAAGCCATCATGGCAGAATATTGACTAATGTATAGATAGATTGCTGGTTATGTTTGCCTAAAATCTGTCTCATCTGGTCACAGCCAACTTTCATTAAATGTACTGATCCACAAGGTCCTTCCGTTTGTAACTAATTCATCTCTAAAAAAATGTCTGCAATGAGTTTTCCTCCAGCAACATTCTAACAACTTACCTATAGCACTTCACTTTGGTGCAGTCTTTTTGAATGTGTCCAAATTCTCCACAAGAATAGCACTTCTGCTCATCCGCATGGTCACAGTCACGAGCCAGATGGCCTGGTTTGCCACAGTTGTAGCAGCACTGCTCTCGCTCTCTCTTGGGCTCCTTGCAGTCCTTGGCAATGTGGCCACCTCTACCGCAGTTATAGCAGGCTTCAACAATAAGGAAAAGAAGCAGACCAAGACTATAAAACCTTCACAAAATGTTGCTCTGTTTTAAACCATGCAATACAAAACCTCAAAGGTGGAAAATCTTCCAGTGCTATGTTCAGTAGTACATGCTCACCTCTCCAAGTTCTAGAAGGGTATGAAAACGAAGTGTTAAATACTTACCATCCTCCTGAAGATCACAATCCTTGGCAAGATGACCAGACTCACCACAGCGATAACAGATGTCTGGAAGAGATGAGGAAACAAACTGGAAACCTATTTTGGGCAGAAACAAAAAGAATTTGGCTAATTAGACCAGTCTTGATACTAATGAATACTGATGTACTTCAAAATTTTTTATTCGACAAAAATACCTCTATCCGAGGTAAAACCACCTCTGCCACGGCTTCTCATTCCACGACCACGGCCTCCACCAGTAGGGCATTCCCGGGCCCAGTGGCCAGATCGTCCACACTTGAAGCACTCATTGCTGCTCATGGCTGCAGTTAGATCTTCAAAATATTAAAAATGAAAATGTTAAACCACTTAAAATTACCTTTAGCTTGTATTCCTTTTAGTGTATTTCTGGATATAATTATTGGGGAGGGGCAGTCAATACAGTGGTTAGAAAAATAATCACACAACTATATACTTAGGCCTTATATGCCTAATATGAAATATATTAAAAGTGAAAAACAAATCGTAAAACGTATTTTCACACAATTTTTGATCTTTAAAACTGTTAAGATTATGTGTATATGAATTAATACACACGTTAATTCAGTTATTGATGGGGTGATGGGATTTAGAGTTAGTATCAATGAACATCCATCAGAAATAATTAGTAATACCTCATTCCAGGTCCAACTCAATGGACACATTTTCATGGTTATAAGCCAGTAAACTTTATTTTGAGCAACTGGAAGTCATCTACTGGTCATAAAACTGGAATAACCCCAACCAATGAAGCTGTAGTATAGTTTCTGAGAATGAGCGGTAAGTGAAGAAAAATAATTTCTCTCTGTAACCTTAGCACCTAACACAATGCACCTAGTTATACTGTAGCACTTGCTTGCTGATTGAGCCTTCAAAGCACGTATCATATGTTCAGAGAAATGCAGGATATAAATTTTGTCTCTAGAGGGTACACTATGTTAAAAATAACAGAAAAACGACAGAGGTATACCCAAGTGCTAATGGCATCTAAAGCACTGGGACTATTTATTTCCTATTCTCTCCTTTCCAAATTTTTCTGTAATTTTACATTTAAAACAAGGTCACTTGGAATTTCTTAGGACTCCTTTATTGAGTATTGTTTCAAAATACAAGCAAAATTCCCACTAAAGCAAATGACTTTTATACTTCTTATGTAACGATCTAAAAATAAACTGGGGTTACTCCTAGAATAGAAGAGAAGAGAAGGGAAGGGAATGGAGCAGGACAAACTCCTAGTAAAGCGGCCTTTTAAAAAACTAGCTACTAAAAACCATGTAACTTTTAAATTTCCAGACTTCCATATCTGAACATTTTTACCCTGAATTCCAGTTGTCAAACAATGGTACACAAAGTTTTTAAAATACCCTCCCAAAGTCAAGCATAAGCACCATGACCTATAAGCAAAACATATTGTTTCAACTGAGTAAGACTGACTGGATAGTGGAATTACCCAAACCAACCACAGCACCAAAACTCAAATGGCACTTAGAAAACTGGCAAGGTCTCCCTCCCTCCTTTCAGTAACTAGTTCATCTTTAAGTTGTAGAGAAAAATAGTGACTAAAAAGAACTCAATACTTACTTATTCCAACTCTCTGCAATCAGATTCAGGATAAATTTTCAGAGGAATCTTTCTCCCAACTCTTGCCACTTGCCATATAAACACTGCCCCCCACCACCAAAAATGGGGGGGGGGAGCTATGATACTTGTGGTTTCAGAAGTATAACGCTTATTTCTAGCCAGAAGATATCAGCCAGTGAAAATTAGAAAAGTATTTTTGCAAACTTTGAAATTATACTTGCTTTCTTATACTAGGGTTACCACTCTAAATCATGTAAAATGCTGATTTCCGCCAGGAGAAACGGTCAGGATAAAGAATACCATTTGCATCTTCCCCAGTTCAGTCAGAACAATCTGAACACATTTAATCCTGACTCTAAGTGAGCTCTCTGCACAGAAATGACCACTTCCTTTTACAAGGCGATCCAGGCAACTTGACGGGTCCCGAAATTTTATAATTTAACATTTAAACAAGATACTTATCTTTAAAAACATGACAGTCCAATATGCAATATGAATTTCTAAAGCTAAAGAAATGATGGTTCTGGGCAATCTCCCCTTTATGCTGCTGCTTTAAAAGGACCTCTTGTTTATTTCATAATAGTAAAGTACAAAGGAAATATAATGAATCATCAAACTTTTATCAGTAGAATCAAGTCAGCATTTAAAATTTTAGGTTTACTTTTAGCATAGAAATGCTAGTTTAATAAAATTTAGCTACTCAAGAACTGATTATGCTATGTGTAGCTTTTTCATGAACCGTTTCTTTCTCCATTGTTTTCTCTATTCCTGGGACCCAGATCCAAAGTGAATAGAGGAAAAAGAAATGACAGGAAAAGTATTCCTGGAAAGAAGACAATTAGTTAAAATAACATTTTAAGATTAAACGTTAAGCTCTACTCCAACCCTAATTCCTAATTGAAAGTTCGTTAAAATGTGATCATTTCTGTATGAACTACAAATTATTTGGGAAAGCAGCATTTCTCCATTTAGTCTGCAATTAAACTAGCCTGCAAAACAGATATGCACAGTTCAGTAGCAAAGGCAGAACCTTATACACTGTTAACTAGTTTTAGATGTTTTGCCATCAACAAATTTTAGTCTCACATAATTTTGTTTTCTGGAGTAAATTAAGGTTAAAAAAAATCTTAAAAGGAAAAGAAACACTAATTTCGTTAATATCCCAAAGACCCCTCATTAGTAAGGCACATGCTTTTTAAAGATGTCTTCCCAGTGGGCTTAGGTACTACGTATGCAATCTACCTTCTCCCCCTTAGGCCAAGTCTACATTTTCACTGAGTCCCTTGTAATAGATTTATTTCTTTAGTAACATCAAACCAACTGATTCCCACTAAGTTTTAGAGGCATACTATTTATCCTAGGAGGCAAGTCCCCGTTTTAATACTCGTACACAAAAGTATGCTCTTTAGAAAATTTCATGCTATTCCTTAGGAAAACTAGACGCACTGAAGTAAGGCAGAGCTGAGAATTATAGCTCTGTAATTCTGCCTATGACTGCTCTTGGCTGGAATTTTGCTGCACAGTCCTGCCTCCGCCCCCTCCACCTGTCACAACCTTTTCCAACCTTCAACAGCCAACTCAAATGCCAACTCCAGAAAAGAATCTGACCACATCTCCCACCCTGGAACTCTCCTTCCTATTAAGACCCAGGGTACTTTGTTACTATCTGTCTGATGGCACTACCATATCGTCTTTATCATATTCCTTGAGGGCAGAGACCAAGTAAATCACCTTTGAATCATCACAACACCCCACATAATTATCTATTTAGTAGCAGTTATATAACTAAGTATTTTAACTGCCTTTTTCTTGGGGGTTGGGGGGGGGCGTGCTAATAGTCATTTGCTGAATGAAATTGTGTTTCTTGTACAGACCCAACTCAATCTAATCAAGTACTGACAATAAAACACCTAAATTCTCGCTATCACAAGTTACTGCACCTTTAAAGTACAATGTATTTTCAATTACGTATTAACGACTGACTACAACCACTCTAAACTAAATATTTATTTTCATATTAACTAATAAAACCCCTACATGTAACTGAGAAGTTTTCACACTAAAAGTCAGCAGCCAAGCCATGCCTTAACTTGGCATCCAGGCTCTTCCTATTACTCCAAGAATTCACGATCAACTAGACCTCAGTAATATTTTACGGAATACTACAAAACATTTATACTAATTTAACATAAAAGACAAAATACTGTATTTTCACTGTTGCCAGGCAGTAGGAAAGCATGTATTTTCTTCCTTTTGCTGCTAAAAATCACTGCTGTATCTACAGCTATGTATCCTCACACAGTAAAAACATTTGGGGACCATAGGCTGGGTTAACCACTTAACCGCTTGCTGTGTTACCTCAGACACTTGACCTCTCTCCTGTCCTTATTTGGAAAAGGAAGACAATAAAACTGGTGTGTGATGAGAACTGCTACCAGGTACCTTTGCGCTTAACAGATGCTTAATTTAAAAAACTGTAAGGGGTTTATGTCCTCTGCTTACATAGTCATTCTTTGCTTTCCACTCTTCCCCCAATTAAGTTAGACTGCTTACAGGTAGATTAGAACTCAGTCCAATGTCTACACAGCACGCTTAAGAGTAGGGCTAACTCTGCTAATACTCAAGTTTCCCATCTCATAAATTCTACTTCCTGAATGGAATGGACAAGAGGTAGGAGAAGAAAAATGGGTGAATTTCAAATGACTTCACATTTTCAACAACAGAAACAGGTATCTGTTTTCATTTCAATTTTTGTGTACTGAATTTTCATGACACAACCACACTTAAAGATGTGGTAGGAGCACAGGGCATGCCAGGCAGCAGGAGGTTACAGTAAGGCAATCAAAATATTGCTTGAAAAGACTGAAGATTCACCATGAGGGATCATGTATACTAAACTAAGAGGCCTGACTAGTACAGATTTTGCACTCATGTGGGCTTTAACACTCAAATCCTGGAATTGGTACCAAAACACAAATGGTTATATTAATTTGTCCTCATTAATGTCAGTAATTGTACCATATTTTTGATACCAAGAATAAAGCCAATAAACTACTTAAATCTTAACAGTACATGGTCAAGACTAACAATGAGTTCTAATGAATAAAAGACCATAACTCTATAAATACATTTAAAATAAGTATCAAGAGGTAAGTGGCAGGGGTGACATACAGTGTGATGGAGATCTGGCTAGCTTTATTTTATATGCTTTTCCTAACACAGCTGTATATATTCACATTTGCTGTATCTCTAGCTATTTTCCCCAAGCTTAAGGTTATCCCTGACTCATCTGTGTTGACCTAACTGCATTTAGACCATAGTGGAGCTTTTGCCCCCTGAAAGCACTCACTCATTATTATGCTCTAATAAGTCGGTTTAGTGTTCCAACACAGTACTGAAACACTCCAGACGGATGTAATAAAAATAAACTACAAATAGAATGGAAGGAAGCAAGTTACATTGTGCATTACCTGCATTTTGGGCAGAATAATGGAAGAGAGAGTCAATGCTGGAAGCAATTCTAGGTCCTTATCCTGGTTCCTGCACTTACTGCACTGACCTTAGTTACATACATTTCTGCCTTCTCTGATTACCCCTGAAGGGTTTCAATTAAATACCTATTATGAGTCAAGGGTTAATAAACATGATCTATACTCCTTACAATCCTGCAAGTTACCTATTCTTGTTCCAATTTTACTGATAACGGAAATTGAAGATCTGAGACCAAGTGACGTACCCAAGGCCATACAGCTAGAAAGTTCTAGAGTCAAAATTTCAACAGTCTGGCTCTAAGTCCTCTGCAGGGAGGCTTTTGTTAGGGTTAAGTGATAAAAGTACACGAAAATGCTATTATCAGAAGTGTACACCAATTCACTCCTCACTTCAAAAATATCATGCAGAGTATTACTACTATATAGCAAATGATTATATAAAGCACACGTTAATTTGAATTTTAATGCAGAAAGTATCTGTTTAATTTTCTTTAGTCAAAATAAAACCAGAACTGATAACTTTTAAAAAATCCACAGCCATAAATGAATTTGTTCACCGTATACCGTCTTACAGCCTTCCTGAATTTTAAGCCAAGATAAGAGTTTCTTAACCTTCTTTGAGGCAGAACTTGTGTCACCACAGACCCAGACTGGCAACCTGATTTCACTAGTTAAATACCCTCATTTGTAATTATGGAACCACGCTAGGTGATCACTGTACTACACTCTCCTCCTGACTAATAGAATCCATCTACTTACAACTTAAATTTTGGTGGCCACAAGCTCTCATTTTATTATTCCTCCAGTTTTCTGCAACACGAAAATGGTGCATAGTTTACTGGAATCCCTCAACAGCATGCCCTTACTGCAGCAGCATTTGACACTGCCAGAATAGGAGTTCTATTAAGTGAGACAGTACGGAAAGAGCGTTCTCCACAGAGCCGGCCAGGATGCCTTGGCATCAGTCTTCTGGCTCTCCCCTTACTGTCAGGAGGCTAGGAAGAGGAAAGAAGCCAACAATTTAAAAAAACAAAAACAAAAACAAAAACCGCTCACTCCTGCAAGGAAAAAAAAGCAAAATCTCTCTGTGGTTAAGTGTTTAGCCAAGAGACCAATCATTCCAATGAGTCGAATTGTGGTTCCATTGCTTTTAAGCACCAACTGGGTACCTTCCCATGTACATACCACACATTAAAAGAAAAGTAAAAAGAATCCAACAGTCACAAAACCATATTACAAAACTCATTTATAATACCTTAAAAATACCTCTCTGCCTGCTCCAGATGTTCAAATGCCAGTGTAATAAATACCCTTTGGTCTTCCAGTGATTTGGCTGAAAATAATTTAGAAACTGCACATTTGTTTGAAATACATTACCTCTCTCGTTATCAACACGAAAAGGAATGTGGACCTTTGGTTGCTAAGAAAAACTCACCTAAGTTTTCTAATGTGACATATATATGTAGATAAGTACACAAATGTATACTGTTAGCTTTAAAAAAAAAAAAAACCTGTTGCCAAGAGTTAACAATTTGGAAAAAAAAGTTAAGTCCTTAATTCAGCTCTTGGGAATCAATAAATTATCCCTTTTAGATTTCAGTACACAGAGAGCTCCTTGTAGACAATAATCAGGCTCAAAAAGCTAAAAACAGCATGTACCTAAGTACGTGGCACTTTGTAGGTGTTTAAGCCATGATCAAAGCAATTTTTCTGAAGCATTTGAAAATAACTGCTTTGCAGAAGGGGAAAAAAGCCTAAGAGGTAGGAACTTCGACTCACACATCTTTTGAAAACCCTCAAAACCTTACATGCAATTTAGAGTGCTTGAGCAAAAGAGTAACAAAGTTGCTAATTTAATTAATTTAAGGCTAATTCATCGATGCAGAAGGTAACTGGTTATGTTTCTCTCCAAAACTGGGGAAAACTTATTTCTAAAAACTTGCAATTTGGGGGCAAAACGAAGCTATAAATTAATCTTCCTTTACCTTAAAAGAACCAAAAAACTAATCCAGACTCTTGGCATTTTTCACCCTGAGTCCTTTTGAACAATGCCTGAAAACACACTATCTGAAGTCACAGACGACTACTGAGCAATGTTTTCTAAGACCCCCCCAAGACCAGATGCAGTCACTTCCTTTGGAAGTGCCCCGTGGCTGAGGCCATGTGGTTAACATGTGGCAACAAGCATAAGCCTTACCCATAATAAAATCAACACCCAAACCCAATTGTGGGCGTTTATGCCGCTCTAAAATAGGTTTTCACGTTTGGAAAATCTAGATGGACACTGGCTAACTTTACTGTTTTGCTTTTTAAATTAAGTTGTGCTCATTTAATTAATCCTACAAATGGTGCAAAGGCTACTGCTATCATTTTGGAAGTTTGACAAATTCATGTTTTTTTCTGATAACGCGGTTTTTAAAAGGCCCCTCTAACTTAAATAGTGTTGATTCACGGAAAGCGGGCCCTATCTGCCCCTTTTCGAATTGCAGTGTAAGACAAATAATTTAGCATTTGAATGACGATAAAAATTCGAGAAACGGGAAGCTATCAAGCATGAAACGTAAGAATTCCAAAGACTCTCAGGCCTTCCAGCGGGATGTCCCACCACCCTAAACGCAAGAGCTTCTTCAAGGACCCTTTTCTAAGCCCACGAGAACCCTTGGCACATGGCCCGCCAGGCCCACTACCCCAGCACATGGCCCGCATAAGTACCCAACCCCATCCCCCCTCCATCAGCACCAGGGGCCTTTCCCCACAACCTGGCCTCCTTCCAGCAAGTTCCCGCCAAATCGACCCTCCGTCCAGCATTCCGCGACCCTCGAGTCTCAGGGCCTCAGTCCCAAGGGCGCACGGGCCCGGGCCTCGTTTGCTGTAAGGCTGAGGCCTGGGATGCGGCCTCCGCCCTGGGAGAGGCCTGGACGTGCCGCTGTCCGGCTTCTCAGAATGAAAAGAAGGGGAGAAGCTCGCCCGACCGCCGGGGGCCGGAAACCCAGCCCGAGGCGGCGGTAGCAGCCGAGCTTCCCGCCTGACGCAGCAGCAGAGCAGGCCGAAGTGCGGCCGCCATCGCCGCCTCGCCGCTCCCTGCCCTCTCCGTCCGCCCCGGGCCAAGCCCCGTGCCGCGGCTCCCCCCAGCCCAACACCCACTCCCGGTCCTCACCTCCGGCGTCTGAGCAGGCCCGCAGCGGCGCAGACTCTGTCGCAGGCCGGGGGAAGACGGCTCGCAAGGTAGCGGCTGTTTACTTTCAGGGTCCTTGCCTGCGCCACACGCGGGTCTGCACACGGCCCCACACACGCCGCTGCGCACGGCTCTCCTCCGCCTCGCCCACGCGGCCAATCAGCGCGCGGGACTCGACTGTCCAATCAGAGCCGGAGGGCCGCCCAGACCGAGCGTGGCGCGGGGTGGGGCGGGCCTCTTCCGCGCGCCGCGGTCTTTCCCGTCGTGCCCCGCGCCCGGCCTTTCCCGCTCGTGACCCCCGTTCCCAGACGCTCTCGGGCGTTTCTGGCTTATTCCAGGCCTTGCCCGGCGGAGGGAAATTCGTGTGTAGACGCCGCGGAGATCCCTCCCCACAGCCAGCGCCGAGGAATGTCAGGGGACGGGTTACAGTGGAGGGGCTGTGATTAGCGTTGGGGCCGGGAAAATTCGTCCCCCTTCTCGGGCTCCGGAAGCCGCCTACCCTTAGACCTTGGCTCGGACGCTCGCAGAGCCAGGCCCCATTTCCTAATACACGTCCCAGTTTGAGGAGAAGTCGCGGGAGGGACTGCGAGTGTAGGCCGCAGGCCCTGAGATTTGTTTTGGTTTTTGTATGAGCTGCGGCAGAGCCCAGAGGCCTTACTGCTTTCACCTCCAGGACTGGTAGACCACCCTCAAAATAAAAATGCCTGATGAGAGGAGGGGGGCCAGCCCTGGGGAGGGTGTGAAGACGGTGAAAGGATGGCACTGAGACTTCGCTTCACAGTACACCTTGTGATCCGTTTAGCACGTTTATGAGTGACGTTCCCTGCGACCTGAGGGGTAAGAGGGAGTGCCAGGAGAGCCCTCTGGCCCGGGCTGTCACATTCAGGAATGGTCTTTGGTTTAAATTTGGTACTTTTTCCAAAAGATTGTATATATGGTCGTAGATCCTCTGTCAGAATGAAACCAATTTAAATTGTTCAATGTGAACTAAAATTTTCGAAAATTTTGTGTACCATTTTGGAACGGCTTTTAGAAACAAAAAATGGAAGAGTCTCCAGTTTTTTGAGCTCTAAGAGTCCCTGAAATAATCTCATACTAAGTTTAATATGCTCCTTAAGGTTGGCACCAGAAGCAGCCCTTGTTGGATGGCGTATCCAGGAATGTACTTTTCATTCCTTTAATTTCTATCTTATTCTTTGTAATTAAGTGCACAGGTCTCTTAAGATGTTAAAACTGGGATGAACAGTCCTTTTTTGTAGCATTAGTTCTGCCGGTAGCTGTGTAGACTTGAGCTATTCTTTTGCCCCTAGTTTGATTTCATTGAATCTTTGGAGTCCCAAGGCTGTATGACTTTTGAAATCATGTTGTAAGGAGGCAGTATAGCAGAGTGTTTAAGAGCACAGGTGTTGAGAATCAGGCATTAAACTTGGGTTCAAATCACTAGTGCTTACTTAATCATTGTAATGCATTTAGCAGATTGTGCTCAACATAGTGCTCAATAAAGGGTAGCAGTTATCAGAGTGAATGGACTATTTCAAGGACCAGTTATTTTTTTCTAAACTTTTTTCAATCAAGACAATTTAAAGTAAAAGTATTATTAAATTCAGTATGAAAAGCTTCCATTTCCAATGACTGCATTGCCTAACAGTTTATGTAGTGAGTTTTAACACCGGAATTACCAATAATAAAACAGTATTTTGTACTTATATAATTTTATTGCCAAGAAGCTTATGGACTTCCCCTCCCTAACTGATTAATCTTTATAATATCTTGAGGTAAGGAGTAGTGTGGTAATTGCAGACACTTGCGTGATTTCTTAAGCCCTGAGAGTGAGTCAGTATAATGCAAGAGGCTGTGTAGGAAGTCCACCCAGGGTGCATCCATGCCATGTTGGGAGGACAAGTTAAAATTGTAATAGGAGCCATAAGTTCATATTTCCTGACTTGATTTTTATTTACCATTCCAACCACAGTGCTACACAAAATGTTTGCTATTCATTATAGACCCAGGGACAGAAGGTTCCTAATACTTAAAAAAAAAATGAGAGTGGGTGTGAAATAGAGATACTGGACATAATGTTTTTTTATAGGTTTTAAAAGACAAGGAGAACGAATGGAAACATAGTGTGGTCTTTGCTGCTTGGCTCTGGGAGTAGTGACAGCTGATGTCTCTTCTCTGCCTGGCGTCCTGCTTTCTGTAATGGCCACAGAACCAGACTTATCATGAGGCATTCTGACTGTCTCCGGAGAAGGTCTATGATGGAATTTAACTACAGTAGCTTGTGTTGTCTGGATTTGCCTTTGGGTACCCCCGTTTCACTAGAGATGTTTGAAAATAGAAAAAGAAAAAGCCAACCCACTCAAAAGAAACTGCCAACCATATTTGAAGAAAGAGACTCCTATTACATTTCCCTCCACTGGAAATGTGTTTTTCCCCCTCCTCCCTTCCAGTGTTCAGTCTTACCCAGGTATTGTGCTCAGCGTTGCAGGGGTTGCAAAGGTGACTAGTTAAGACACAGATCTTGTCCTTGAAGATCTTACAGGATGAAAAGGGCCATAAGAAAGTATTAAGCGTCCTGAGAGAAGACCATCTAAAATGCTATGATTCAGCGTGATTCAGGATTCTTTAAAATGAGTACCAGTTGAGCAATACCTGCCAACTCTTAATTTCCTCTAAAATGCCCAGCTGCATAGTACATGCCTTAACTTCTGCTGTTAAATGGAGATGATATCACTTATATCTGTCTAAACCCTTCCATGTCTTGTTTTCTCTGCCAGCAGAGAGTCCCTATGACTTTACTTGGAAAGTATACACCTAAAGTTAAGGAGAATAAATTGTTTCTACTCTCCTGTCCTCTTCTGAAGCAGAAACAGTTTACTAAGTTAAATCCTGAAATAGACATCAGTTATACTGATAATAGCTAATAGTTAATATATATAAAATTATTATAACAGTGCCTGGCATTGAGTAATTACTATTAAAGTGTTATCCATTATTATTGTTATCATTATTTATTGAATTCTTACTCTGTGCTAGGCATTGTTTATAACCTCTCTATAAGTTTCACAAAACCCCTATAAGTGCTTTTATTATCCCAATAAGAAATCAGGTCCAGAGAATATAAGTAATCTGCCAAAGGTCAGAGAGTGAATAAATGACAGGGCAGGCTTCAAACAGAGGCAGCCCAAGTGCTTAAACACAAAGCTTCTGGCCTCTCGGTAGTTATTGAGACCCAATCCTACAATTTCCCATTAACTCCTTACAGTGACGGTGAAAGGAATACTAACTCATGGTACTTATACTTTCGCAAACTAACTGGTAAGAGAAACTTTATTTGCAAATAGTTTTAAAAGTTTCAAAGTAAAACCACCCATTCTTTTTTTTCTTAAAAGAAAAGTAGATTCATTCATTTTTTTTAAAAAGTAATTTCAAATCAAACATCTACATTAGTTAAACTCAAAATAGGTAGTGAATAGCAAAATAATGGTATGTTTAAATTGTTTCCAAATACTATTTTATAAGATGCTGCTTTGAGAGAACATTATAAAGTATAAAATTTGATCATGTAGCTCCCATAATCTACAAGAATAATGTAATTGATTTTAAAGATTAAGTTGAAAAAGAACTACTATATAATTGGGTGATTTAGAATCTAAGATCTAGAAGAATATTTAGTCTAATCTCAGAGTATTTAGTCTAATCCTCTGATTTTAAATGAGTAAAGACCTATAGAGTTGCACAGAGTTCCTACAAGTCCCAAAAAGAACTGATGTTTTTAAGACAGACTAAACCAGAGTGCCACCCACATCTCCTAAGGGGTTGTTAGGTGTGCTTATGTCCTGATTAATCCAATTAATTGCAGTGGTGGTAAGAAACGGAGAGCCCAAATCTAATGTATATCTTTGTTCCATGTGTCTTCAGCCTTTTTTTTTTTGGAAATTAACACAAATGGAAATTCTAGTTTATAAATTACTTATGAGTTTGGCAAGGATGAATCAATAATCAATTTCTCAATCTTAAGAAACATATACAGACTTCAGTTTAAGAAACATTAACTTTAGACTCTAAACTTTTATACCAGGAAAATGTCTTTCAGTTATGAAGTATAGCTACAAAAGACAACATTTGAATTTATACTTGGCAAAAGAATGGCTTTCTGGCAATTAAAATATTATAGATACAGCTAATGTTCTCTTTAACCCTCCTCACCCCAAGTCCCCTTCTTTCCCTTCCTCCCAATATCATAAAAATGGTGTATATACTTCTGGTCTATTTTTAATAATATGTACATATATATTATAAAATTACTATACTCATATATATACACATAGTCTCAAACCATACATGAACAATAAAAAATTTTGCATAAATAGTATCATATCTATTTGTCTATTTGTGTTCCCTTACAAGAACATAAGATCCACAAAGCAAGGACTTTGTCTGTTTTCTGCTGTACTTCTGGGTCCTAGAACAGCTCCTTATACATGGTAGACACTCAAATATTTGCTGAATAAATATCAATCTGTATCTTGCTTTTTAAATTTGATATTGTGTTTCTGATATATAATATATAACATATATATAATCTTATCTAGTTCATTATTTTTTACTTCATTGTGTTATAAATATATTTTATTTATTCCCCTTTTGTAGGATATTTACGTTGCTTCCACTCTTTTGCTATTACAAACAATATTGTAATAAGCACCCTTCTATACAGGTCTCCTCAGGCACATGTGGGAGAGTTTCTCTGGGGTATACAAACCCAGAGGGAAAACTGTTCGGCAGTGAAGGGTGTGTATTTTAAATTTCACTGGTTGCCTGCCATATTACCCTCAAAAGTGGCCATACCGGCGGCTGGCCCGGTGGCACAGTGGTTCAATTTGCGTGCTCTGCTTTGGCGGCCTGGGGTTTGCAGGTTCGGATCCCAGGCACGGACTGACGCACCGCCTGTCAAGCCGTGCTGTGCACAGATGTTAGCCCAGGGCCAGTCTTCCTCAGGAAAAAAAAAGAGGAGGATTGGCAACCAATGTTAGCTCAGGGCTAGTCTTCCTCACATACACAAAAAAGTGGCCATACCAAATTATACTCCCAGCAGCAGTGGATGAGGGCGCCATGAGTCTCAAGTCTTTGCCAACACTTTATACTGTGAGAAATAATTTAAATTATTGCCAATTTGATGGATGAAACTTGGTGTCTCTTTTGTTTTTTATTTTTATTGAGATAATTGTAGATTCACATGTAGTTGAAAGAAATAATACAGAGAGATCCCCTGTACCTTTACCCAATTTCCCCCAATGGTAACATCTTGCAAAACTTTAGTACAATGTCACAACCAGGATACTGAAATTGATACAGCCCACCGACTCTGTTCCTATTTCCCCAATTTTACTTGTAGTCTGTGTGTGTGTTTTATTTAATTCTATACAATTTTATCTTATGTGTAGGTCTGTGTATCCACCTGTACACTCAAGATACAAAGCAGCTTCAATACCACAAGATTCACTCCTGTTGCCCTTTTATAGCCACACCTACTTCCCTCCCACCTTCTCCCTCCTGCCTAATCCCTGTTCTTCATTTCCAAAATGTTGTCCTTTCAAAAATGTTATATAGATGGAATTTTGCAGTATGTAACTTCTTGGGATTGGCTTTTTTCACTCAGCATAATTCCCTGGAGAGTCAGTCAAGTTGTGTGTATCAACAGTTTGTTCATTTATTGCTGAGTACATTCCATGGTATGGATGGACCACAGTTTAACCAACATCTATGGAAGACTCCTGTGCTGTTTCCAGTTTTTGACTATTACAAATAAAGCTGCCATGAGCATTCATGTACAGGTTTTTGTGTGAACATAAATGTTCATTCAGTGTCTCGTTTTTTCAATTAGCATTTCCCACATTACCAGTGAGGTTAAACGTCTCTTCATATATTTGTAGGCTATTCAAGTTGCCTCTTTTGAGAAGGGCCCAATTTTGCTCATTTTTTCTATTTTATTGTTTTCCTTTTTCTTACTGAATTGAAGGAGTTCTTTATATGTTCTGAATACCAATCTTTTGTCAGCTATACGAGATTGTGTTGACCTTTTGGTGATGTTGACGTTTCTCAACGTGATGTAAAGTTTAGGAATTGATAAAGAATTTCTGAAACTTGGGTTTGGATCACTGGTGAAGGAACGGGAGTTTCATTCAGGGAGTGTCATTCAGGGCTGCCCACACTGGGTTTGGGGAGACTGCTGCAGCCTTCATGCTTTGTGGCATTTCCTCTGCATTTGTTAAATGCCAACTCTGTGCTTTAATGGTGGCATGCTGGATGCTAGGCAGAGCGTATCAAAACTTCTGCTTGCTTGAAGACAAATGCCATGAATCGTTAGATTTACTTTTAGTAAACCCTTTGCCTCATTTTTGGGGGGTATTCAGATGCATTTATTGTATCACAAAACCATATGTTTCAGCATTTTGACCAGTCCTCAGAAACTGCTGACATCATGATGTCCTCCTTCACTGGTGTTTCCATTTTCCCCAGCACTGCAGCCAGAATTTAGAATCCTGACTCACCCTTCAGCCAGCCACAGAGAATGCTGATTATTCTGGTATGGTCAATGCTCACAAAGTGACTTTGAAAGGGGAAATAGCTTTTGGACAAGTCAAAGCCAGTGCAATTTCAGGTAATAGTGAGGCTTTTTCTTTGCTAACTTTCTCATCTGCTCAGCTACTTCTTCTTTCTCCCTTGACAGAAGCGGAAGCCACTCTTCTGCAATCTTGCCATAAAGCTGTGGATTGTACGAGCTGGCACGGCCGGTACTGTCCTTCTGAGCTCAGTGAGTTGTCTTTCCCATCTGCACCAAGAGTTCCGGCTGGGGCACAGTGCTTACAGTGCAACAGTCTGCAGAGCGGAGTTAACAATTGCAAATTTAGCTCTCATTTCAATAAATTATAAAACATCCACTGACCAAAATTATCTTACTAGTTTATTTATATGGACATTCCAATTCCCCAGAATGCTGATGAAGAAACTGATATACAAAGTTTCTTAAAATTTCTCCTCAAACCACAGCAAACACATAAAGACAAGTGCTAGGATTTTTAGGAGCATGAAATTTATACCTATGCTATACAAATAAATGTTAAAGAAAAGAGGCTTTGAATATTTTCAAAGGGCTGTGGTGAGGATTAAATAAGGTATAATATATGAAAATGCAAATTCCAAAGTGTTTTACTAATAAGGTAAAATATTGTTAAGATCAGTTTCTGTGGGCCTGATACTTCTAAGTCATGAAATTCCTTTTCTATACTGATTTATTACATATAAAGGAAATATTTTGGACGCGTGAATAGGCAATCACAGTTTTTCTATTGCATTTGAAGAATGACTGGAAGTAATTTTTTCCCTTTATTTAGATGCTGGCTTCCCCATTTGATGCAATAAAAGGTCTCAGGGGACTAGAACTGACTCTAAAAGTTACTGATGCTGAAGATTTATCCAAAATAAAGTTTGCTTTAGGTGCCACATAATTCAGAAGACAGCTCTGGACTAAACTGAAGTGGGTGGTTAATTTGATCTTTTCTGTGCTTCCTCTTTTTTTCTTTTGGACAATTCAAATACACATCTAGTTTCCTAGGGTTTTCTTTTTTTTTTTTGTGAGGAAGACCAGCCCTGAGCTAACATCCGTTGCTAATCCTCCTCTTTTTGCTGAGGAAGACTGGCCCTGGGCTAACATCCGTGCCCATCTTTCTCCACTTTATATGGGACGCCGCCATGGCATGGCTGGCAGGCAGTGCGTTGGCGGGCGCCCGGGATCGAACCCGCGAACCCCGGGCTGCCAACCGTGGACTAAACCGCTGCGCCACCGGGCAGCCCCATCCTAGGGTTTTCTTGAGTTGATCAGGGCCCATTTCTCTCTCTCTTCAGGTTGACCTGCCCTGTTCCACCAGGGACTATCATTTTATCAACTGATGTATGCTGGGATAATAATAATCTCATTTACATAGCACTTTATATTTGGCACATCAAAATTCAGCCAGCATTTATTTATTGCAAGATTATTATATGCCACAATATCCAGGGTATTTTCACTTGTTATCTTATTTAGTCCTTACAGAAACCTCATAGATTCAAGCACAACCTCTCTAGGTAAGATCTATATATTTAAGCAGGAGGCATTTAAGTAGGAGATCCTAACCTAGTATTTTTCACAGGGTGAGATTCATGGAATGCTTTAGGCGGTATATGGCAGAGCACCAACTAAATTTGCATCATATGGTAATAAAGTCTCATTTCAAATCTCTTTCAATCCTTTGATCCATCTCAAGGAGAAAGTCTCAATTTGCTGCTTACCAGCCTTTAATTCTTCTATAATACTGTATTTAACCTTTCTTAATGAGGACAGCAAAGGTCAAGTAGCCATCTAGAATGTTACCATTTTATTATGATAATATTATATTCAAGTTACACTGTTGTCTCACTTGTGTAGTAAAGTTGCCTCTTTTTTTTTGCACATACAAACATTTTATTGCTAAACTATCTGAGAGTAAGTTTCAGACTTTGTACATGTTAAAAAATAGAGATATAACTGACATATAAAATATTAGTTTCAGGTGTACAACATAATGATTCGATATTTGTATGTGTTGTGAAATGATCACCACAATAAATCTAGTTAACATCCATCAACACACAGAGTTACAAATTTTTTTCTTGTGATGAGAACTTTTAAGATCTACTCTCTTAGCAGCTTTCAAATATACAATACAGTATTATTAACTATAGTCACCATGCTGTACATTACATCCACAGGACTTATTCATTTTATAACTGGAAGTTTGTACCTTTTGACTCTCTTCACCCATTTTGCCCACCCTCCACCCCCCACCTCTGGCAACCATTAATCTGTTCTCTGTACCTATGAGTTCAATTTTTTGTTTTTGTTTTTTTTTAGATTCCACATATAAGTGAGATCATATGGTATTTGTCTTTCTCTCTTACTTATTTCATTTAGCATAATGCCCTCAAGGTCCATCCATGTTGTTGCAAATGTCAAGATTTCCTTCTTTTTATGGCTGAATAATATTCCATTGTATTTGTATACATGTTTTTTTTTTTTTGAGGAAGATTGGCCCTGAGCTAACATCTGTTGCCCATCTTCCTCTTTTTCTTTTTCTCCCGAAAGCCCCAGCACATAGTTGTATATCCTAGTTGCAGGTCCTTCTAGTTCTTCTATGTGGGACGTGGCCCCAGCATGGCTTGATGAGCGGTGAGTAGGTCTGTGCCCAGGATCCGAACTGGTGAATGCTGGGCTGCTGAAGCGGAGCGTGAGAACTTAACTGCTATACCACCAGGCCGGCCCCAATATACCACATTTTCTTTATCCATTCATTTGTTGATAGACACTTAGGTTGCTTCCAAAGGTTCATCTTAAAATAATAATATGTGAGTTAACTTAAAAATAAATATGAAGTAAATAAGGGCAGAGGAAGTACAACAGAATGTAAACAATCACAAGGATAGTGCACAACGATAGGTAGATTTGGTGAAAATGGAGTGGATGATATGCAAGTGTGGGAAACCCGGTGAAATCCAAAGAAATATTTAATGGTGGAAGAGAAGGGAAGTACACGGGGGCAGCATTTCAAGGCCTCTCACCTAATACAATTTTGGTATCTGCCTCCAGACTCTGACACACCTGGAGGGTCAGCCTTCGGAGTCATTTGTGTGATAATTATGGTGGAAAAAAATATCCTCAAAAAATACACTATTGCCGTCAAAACTGAAACACAAGATTGTTTTCTCCCTTGAATATGGCAAGAATGCTGTTGAGTCATCATTTAACACTTTGGCCAGCTATCCTTGAGGATTAACAATGTTTTTAAATTGAGGGAGAAAAAAAAAGGACAGAACGAAGTTCCTGCTTCGTATTTCTTCTGTGTGCAGAGTTTTCAGAGCAGAAGACCCTGGAGCTCAGGGCTAGTAGCTCTGGGACATTTGAACGTCTGCAGGCTGGCTATTCGACCAGCTTTTCCTGTTGGCTTACTATTCCGAGGAAACTCTATGGGGCTGTTGGGTGGTGGTGAGTGAAGTGCTAATCAAGGGACTTTTAAGAGTTTCAACACCTGAATGTTGTGTATGTCTGACAAATCCAGTGTAGGGGGTAGGTGGCAGGTGTCTTTAGCCACAGTCAGCATCCCCAGTTCAGAGTCACAGTCTGACTCTGTGTGTGTGTGTGTGTGTGTGCACGTGGCTGTGCAGGGAAGGGTAAACAACCCTTCTTGAGGTAAACAACCCCAAGGATATTGACTGGGTCTCAGGGGAAAAGACCCAACTGGAGGGTGAAAATTGTCTCCGATTTCCTTCCCTCTTTCTTTTCACAACTCTCTTTCCCCTTCCTTACTATTATCTTTCTAGTACTCTTAGGTAATGGCCCCAGCTTAAGATCCAATAAATAACTTCCTATTGAGAGGTTAGGGGCCATTAGCCACTCTGAAAAGTGAAATCATAGCAACTCTTTTAAAACAAATCTCATAGTTTCATTATATGATTCTAAATTGTAGACTCTCCAAGGGCAAGGGGAGGCAAGGTCTGACTGATTTTTATAGTCCCGGTACCTAACAGAGTACCTGGAACATAGGCCTTCACTTATTCACTTCCCTCCTGGCATCACACCTGAGACTGCCCAAACTGTTCTTTGTTACCAGAGCCAGCATTGATTATAGCTTACTCAAAAGTCACTGAAAGAAGGCATTTCCACAGGCTTTTATTGTTTATAAGTACCTTCCAACCTTGATTTGCTGGTGACAACATCAGTTGGCATGTGTTTTATAGCTGGCTTTTTAAATGATGCAGTAAACAAAATCCGGAATCTCCAGAATCAATGTTAATACAAATAGTTTTTAAATGGAACTACCAGACAAAGGGAAAGTTGATACTTACCTCACCAGAGGGTTGTGAGTTTAGAATAATGTATGTGAGAAGCACTTTTTACACTGAAAATGCTATTCATGTGTTAGTTATTATTATTAGAATATCAGAAAATGGGGCTGGCCTGGTGGCGTAGTGGTTAAGTTCACATGCTCTGCTTCGGCAGCCAGGGTTCAGATCCTGGGCACGGACCGACACATGGCTCATCAAGCCATGCTAAGGCAGCATCCCACATAGGGCAACTAGAAGGATGCACAACTATGACATACAACTATCTACTGGGGCTTTGGGGAGAAAAAAAGCAAAAAAGGAGGAAGATGGGCAACAGATGTTAGCTCAGAGCCAATCTTCCTCAAAAAAAAAAAAGTATCAGAAAACAACACATAAGACCTTACAAAGAGTAATTATTCCAGGTCATTTTTACTATATGTGACAAAGCAGTGGTTCTTCAACATTTTTGGTCAGTTAATCATTTTGGCAAAATACCTCAAGACTTGCTATGTCATTCACTCTTACTATCCAATCCAAGAGTTTTACCAGAATGAATGGGAAGCATAAAGCTACTTTTAATTTCTGATTTCTAATGACCTTCTGGTGGGAAAGAGAGAAAGGAATAAAAGAATTGTGGAAAGGAATTCCAAGTACAAGATCAACTATGTTCTTGATGAAGCAATGAGGCAAGAAGCTAAGCTAAGTGTTAGGGAAACCAGAAAATGGCCCAGAGGTGGAAGGATCATCACAGATCTACCACTGTGCCTGCCTTCACCTCTTCATCTTTAACTGTTGGTGTCCTGAAGGGTCTGTCTTTGGCTGCTTTCTCTCTCCACTCCTTCATCTCCCTGTTTCTAATACCATCTACCTGGATGAAAGGAGCCAACTAAGATAACTACGGGGCAGGTAGAATGAAAATGAAACAAACCCTAGCATGTGAGGCCGCCTGCTCAAAGCGGGCAGCCCCTGTTTAGCTCCAGCTAGTTGTTGCCTGTGAGAATACGGGGTTGGGGTTGCCAGATGTCTCATTTTTCAACAGAAGTTGAAATTCTTGGTTTTTATGACAAATCTCCCAATGTTCATCTATTGGCAACTTATTTTAAAAATTGCACAGAGGATTTTTAAGGGAGTGAAACTACTCTGTATGATACTATAATGGTGGATACATATCATTATAAATTTCTCCAAACCTGTAGAATGTACAATGCCAAGAGTGAACCCTAATGTAAATTATAGACTCTGGTGATAATAATGTGTCAATGTAGGTTCATCAGCTGTAACAAATGCACCACTCTGGGGGAAGATGTTGACAGTGGGGGAGGCTGTGTATGTGTGGGGGCAGGGGGTATAGGGGAACTCTCTGTACCTCATGCTTAATTTTCCCGGGAACTTAAAACTACTCTAAAAAATAATGTCAATTAAAAAAATTGCTCTGGCTAAATGAAAACCATTAGTAGTATGGATTTGGCCCACAGACCACTGGTTTGCAACCTGTGACTGACTATACATTTTGTGGTTTTACCTCACACCTCTTTCTTGAGCTTGAAACCTGTATATAAATTATATTACTATTTGGATAAATTAACCTGGGCATTCCATAGATGACGCAAATGCAATTTGTTTAAAATAGAATATGCTTTACTCAACATACAAACAAACAAAATGAAACCTGCTTCCCATATTGAAGTCTCTGTTGGTCACAGTCCATCTGTTTGCCCAGATTAGAAACCCTGGAGTCATATGTGGTCTTTCTCTCTACTTTATCTCTCACCTCCAATTCCTTCATTAACCCTTTACTGAACATCTTCTAGGTGCCAGGTACTGTGCTAAGTACTGAGGATACAAAGATGAAAAAATGCAGTCCAGGCTCTGGAGGGGTTTATGTCTATAGGTGGAAAGGGACAAGTACTTACAAACAATATTTACTAAGTGTTATAATACACGTGTATAAAATGCTGCATGACCTCCTTTAATCTGCAAAACAACCTTATGAAATAGTTATCTTTTTATAACAGCTTTGAAATATCATTGATATACCATAAAAGTCACCCTTTTATAGTGTACAATTCAGTACCTTCACAGAACCGTACAACCATCACCACTATCTAATTCCAGACATTTTTTTCTTAGAGCAGTTTTAGGTTCACAGCAAAATTGAGCAGAGAGTACAGAGAGTTCCCACATCCCTCTCCCAGAAACTCTGGCAAGCACTGCTCATTTTACTGTCTCAATGATTTTGCTTTTTCCAGAATGTCATATAGTTGGAATCATATAGTTTGTAACCTTTTCAGATTGGCATCTTTCACTCGGTTATATATATAAATATATAAATATACATACCCTTCAGGACACCAAGGATTGAATATATGTTTCCTCTGTGTCTTTTCGTGGCTTAATAGCCCATTCGTTTCTTTTTAGTGGTAAATAATATTCCATTGCCCGGTGTACCACAGTTTATCCATTCACTTAGTGAGGGACATCTTGGTTGCTTCCAAGTTTTGGCAATTATGAATAAAGCTGCCATAAACATCCATGTGCAGGTTTTTATGTGGGCATAAGTTTTCAACTCCTTTGGGTAAATACCGAGTAGTATGATTGCTAGATCATATGGTAAGAGTATGTTTAGTTTTGTAAGAAACCGCCAAACTGTCTTCCAGAGTGGCTGTACAATTGTGCATTCCCACCAGCAATGAATGAGAGTTCCCATTGCTCTACAACCTCATCAGCATTTAGTGTTGTCAGTGTTTTGAATTTTGGCCATTCTGATAGGTGTGTAGTGGTATCTCATTGTTGTTTTAATTTGTAATTCTTTGGTGATGGCATATGATGTGGAGCATCTTTCATATGCTTATATGCCATCTCTACATCTTCTTTGGTGAGGTGTCTATTCAGGTGTTGTGCCCATTTTTTTCATCAGGTTGTTCCTTTTCTTATTGTTGAGTTTCATGAGTTCTTTGTATATTCAAAATATTTTAAAATTTCTCTTGAGATTTCTTCTTTGACCCATGTGTTATTTAGAAATGTGTTGTTTAATATCCAAGTATTTGGGGGATTTCCAGTTATCTGTTACTGAGTTCTAGTTTAATTCCATGTGGTCCGTGAGCAGGCTGGGGTCACCCGGCTACTTCGTATTACCTGGTGGAGTTATGGCCCTGAGTGCTGACACCACCGAATCCACTGCATCTGAGCTGAGTCTGACTAACTTTAACCTGGAAGGATTAATCATCTGGAAAAAAAAAATCTCCCAAATCTCTACCTCTTTATGTTTTAAGCTGACTTATAAAATGGGGCGGGGGGGAAGGCTCAGTGTTCAGTAGAGGAAGACTAAGAAGATTTCTGTTTAACAAGCCAAGGCCTAAATGTACAACACTATGTGGATTTGGGGTAGATTCTCTAAATTATTTTTTTTATTGTGGTAAAATATACCTAACATAAAATTTACAATCTCAACTATTTTCAAGTATACAGTTCAGTAGCATTAAGTGCATTCACATTGTTGTGCAACCATCACCACCATCCATCTCCAGAACTATTTCATCTCCTCCAACTGAAACTCTGTCCCCATGAAATACTAACTCTCCACTCCCCTTTCCCCCCAACCCCTGGAACTTACCATTCTACTTTCTGTTCTGTGAGTTTGACTACTCTAGATACCTCAGATAAATGGACTCGTACAGTATTTGTCCTTTTCTGACTGGCTTATTTCACTTAGAACAATGTCCTCAATGTTCATCCATGTTATAGCAGGTGTCAACCTTAAAGATAAATCAGCCAGTTACTTTACCAGCAAAACGAGTTTATTCAGGAATAGCCAAAGAATTGCAATTCAAAATATGCATGCTATGGCAGACCAACAGGCAAATCCAACA
The DNA here is from genome assembly GCA_031878705.1 of Tapirus indicus. Taxonomy (NCBI): domain Eukaryota; kingdom Metazoa; phylum Chordata; class Mammalia; order Perissodactyla; family Tapiridae; genus Tapirus; species Tapirus indicus. The sequence continues at coordinate 99,621,450 of CM062920.1, forward strand.
ATCAAAGAAGAGGAATGTTATTTTATAGAGAAAAAGGAGGAATTTGGGAGGGGTTGTTTTGAATGAAAGTCCATTGGAGAAAAGCAAGAGTTCAGGGTGGTGATGGCTTCTCACTGGCTGACTGGCTGGGGTAGTCGATTTCTGTTTAGGATGCAATGTACATTTCTTCCTATAATTGATGATTCTTTCCTGTTGGACTCTGTAATTGACTCTCTTTCCTGTAATTGACCTCAAGTTGTACTGCCTGAGAGCTCCCCCTTCTGGCCTCCTGACTCCATTATAAATGAGGTTTCCTCTTATTAATTTTCACATTTTCCCCTTTTGATCAAGATCTTTCTCTGAAAGCATTGCTGATCAACAGTCAGATTCTCTGCACATAATGGTTTTGTACCTTGGCGCCAGGAAAGACTTTTTCTGGTTTTCATGTCCCATGGTGGAGGGAAAGTGTACAGTGGTTGGGAACCATTTAGGCCACATTTGAGTAACAAGGAAGGTTAGGAGGGAGAACTCTCAGGCGTCTCTCTTATTCAAAGTCTACAGTTGTCCAAGGTCATAAGTGTTGGAAACCATTTCATACCATTGAACTATCATCACATTAGGTAGGTCATGTTTACAAAGCTTCAGCAGGTAATAGGTCTGTACCACAGAGTTTACCAACAAGTACATAAAGCAGGATCAAAAACAATACAACAAGTTTGCATGATAGTTCTAAACCAGGAGCCTAGACCTGAGGGTACCCAGATGAATAAATAAAAAGATAGTGGTTTATTGGGTGAAATTTGTTGCAGTCAACCTGTCTAATTCTGTGTAATTGGGTCTCTACTTCCCTGGAGGCATTTATCCATGTGCAACAGGAGGTGTTTGTTACTGCACAGACAGCTCCCTACTCAGCAAGTAGGTAATTGAGAGCTATATGGTTATCTAAAACTCCTGGCCAATGGGTTCAGCAACTGTTGTTGGGTTGAAACTCCTTTGGCAGTGGAATCAGCCAACTCTTCTGGTGTTAAAGGGAGATTCCTGATCATTTTCTCACTGGCACTTACTCCAATCTATGGAAAGAAAGCTCTCCTTGTGGAGGCAAACCCTGAATCACACATGCCTCCAGGAAGTTCTTGCCTCACTATAGGAACTTAGTGGAACTGACCAATGAGAGGCTTCTGCCTGATTATTCAGAGAGAATAGGGTGGGGGGTATGGCAAGGGCACACTGTCCTCGTACTCTCCAGCTGTCAAGGCAATGAGATGCCCAAGCATAAGGGCTATTGTTGGAGACTCCACACATCAAAATGTAACCAAGGGATGTACATAAGGCTCCTGCATAAGTTACAGTATCTATGGACTCATTCACTGGCATAGAGGCATTACCACCATTTAACCAGACTCAGACATTGTGTTGTTACATATCGAGAGGTTGCCTAAATATATGGGTATATCAACAAGTGTACAAATGATCTGATTTACATTGGCCACCCTATAGAATTTATCATAATTAATCCTACAGAATTAATCGTAAGATTCATAAGATCTCGTCTTTCACTCCCAACGTTGGGTTCAATTAAAGCAAGGAATGAAATTAGGCAGGGTTAGTATCCTGACTTTATAAAAGGGGCCTGCAGAACAATTTAAACATACAATGGCACCTGAAATTCCAGTGGAATTATTTATAGGGTGAACTAGGTGTCATCATTGCTTTGAACAGACTGAGGTTTCTGATGGCAAACTCAGCAATCAAGAGGTTCCCCCTTTTGCAAGGAACTGGGAAATATAGACAAGGGCATTATCCTTCCATAGAAGGGAGGGAGGAAACAAAGTGAGAGATGGCAGTGAATGAAAAGTACACAGGCCTGGTCCAGACATCCTGGGAGAGCATCTGCCTTGGATGTCAGCTGCTTCTCCTCCTGGTCACTTTGACTTGAGGCCTCCAGTGTTTGTCCAGGACCAGATGTCAGGTGGGGGCTTCCTCAGCTGTGAGATGTGCACCTGAGTGTCGAGTCCTTGAAGTTTGGCTGCCATCTGTGTACTGAGGAGGACCTAGTATAGTCCTTCCAAGGAGATTTCAAGGGTAGTAAAAATTGGAAATGTTAGTTTGGTGTATCATAGCCAGACATTTAAGGAACCCAGAAGAATTTAGAATCCAGTCCAGTCTACAGGTATATAACAAAATCTTAAAGACAATTAATAAGACTACAATTTAATATCTACAAAGGTGCAAATGAAATTTCTCCCTCCACAATTACCCCCATTTTTATTAAAGATAATCATAGTAGGGGCTGGCCTGGTGGCATAGTGGTTAAGTTCATGCATTCCACTTTGGTGGCCCGGGGCTCACTGGTTCGGATCCTGGGCACGGACCTCCTCACCACTCATCAAGCCATGCAGAGGCAGCGTCCCATATAGAAGAGCTACAAATCTACAACTATGATACACAACTATGTTCTGGAGCTTTGGGGAGGAAAAAGAAAAAAAAAGAGGAAGATGGGCAACAGATGTTAGTGCAGGGACAATCTTAAAAAAAAAAGATAATCGTAGTAAAACTAATTTGTTTGTATTAAACTTAGCCTGATTACATATATAAATGTAGCAAAAATAATGACTGACCATACAAACTTTTTAAAGATTGCCTTGCTGAAACCTTGTAAGCAAGGTACTGGGCTGATTTTTCCCAAGTAGTTCCTTAAAACTGGTCATTTTTTGGTCTATGTACATCTTTCTAGAATATGACATTCTAGTCAAAGACTTGGTAACAGAGCCAATATTTTCAATTCTGTCCTGTTATAAGAACAACAGATTCTCATTAAATTTATGCAAATACATATATTATCGTAGAAAGAACACTTAAGAGTTTCAGAATTCTGGAGGGACCACATAGGGAGAAAAAGAAAAATGCTTTAACTCTTGTTTAAAGATACATTTTCTCAAAGGAGAGGAGAAAAGTCGTCCTTTAAGTCCAGTTCAGTGTGATGATCTTAAAGTTATCAAACACCTGCATTCTGGAGTATTTGTCAAGATCTTTTCCATGAATTTTCCTGAAGATAAAATATATTTGCAAAAGCACTAGAGTAAAACAATGTCTGTCTGTAAATGACAAAAATCTTCAAAGTTGCAATGGTTAAAGATCTGGTGAAGATTCATATAACATAACTGACAGGTAAATTTGGTCATTTTTGTGACATACATTTTAAAATTATGACTGATAACATTATAACAGGATATATCAGAATTTTAGGAATTTTCATACAATCTCTAGAACATTTATTTTCATATATATGTCATCTATATAATATAACCTAAGAAGGTTTATTATCATTTATTTGACAATATGTCCCATGTTATTTGACATATCAAATGAGCCTTATTAGTTTAACATCTCCCTTTTTATAAGAAGAAAGAAAAACCCTTTGAGACGTCCCAGGGGGCCTCTGGAAATTCCCATAGTTACTTTCAGGTCAAAAAGACTTTATTTAGAATTTGATTTGGGGACGTTTATAAAAAATACCAAAAGGTTTTGGACATTTAACCAAATAGGATCACAGAAAATTATGAAACAATACTTAATTGTCCATTTAACCAAAGTGACAGAAATATTTCAAAGACAAATATAGAAGGTTACATAGCTGTAGAAAGTCTTAGTGCCTCTTAATAGAAAAGACTTAGCCTTTAACAGAAAGCACAAGAAATAATTTTGATAAAACATAAAAATTATTTTCTAGGCATATTACTTAAAGGTAATGAAGCTTTCACAATCTGTTGTTAAAAGCAGGCCATGAACAACAAAAAACAAACAACCTGATCAAAACATGGACAGAGGATATGAACAGACATTTTTCCAAGGAAGATATACAGACGGCCAATAGGCACATGAAAAGATGTCCAACATCACTGATCATCAGGGAAATGCAAATTAAAACTACACTAAGATATCATCTTACACCTGTTAGAATGGCTATAATCACCAAGACAAAAAACAACGAATGTTGGAGAGGTTGTGGAGAAACAGGAACCCTCATTCACTGCTGGTGGGAATGCAAACTGGTGCAACCTTTATGGAAAACAGTATGGAGATTCCTTAAAAAATTAAAAATAGAAATATCTTATGATCCAGCAATCCCACTATTGCACATCTACCCAATGGACATGAAATCAACCATCCAAAGAGGCTTATGCACCCCTATGTTCATTGCAGCATTATTCACTATAGCCAAGAAGTGGAAGCAACCCAAGTATCCCTTGACTGATAATTGGATAAAGAAGATGTAGGATATGGGCCGGCCCGGTGGCACAGCGGTTGAGTCCGTGCTTGGCAGCCCGGGGTTCGCTGGTTCGGATCCCGGGCGCCCGCCGACGCACTGCCTGTCAGCCATGCCGTGGCGGTGTCCCATATAAAGTGGAGGAAGATGGGCACGGATGTTAGCCCAGGGCCAGTCTTCCTCAGCAAAAAGAGGAGGATTAGCAATGGATGTTAGCTCAGGGCTGGTCTTCCTCACCAAAAAAAAAAAAAAAGAAGATGTAGGATATATATACAATGGAGTACTACTCAACCATAACAAAAGAGAAAACTGTCCCATTTGCAACAACATGGATGGACCTAGAGGGTATTATGTTAAGTGAAATAAGCCAGAGAGAGAAAGACAAACACCATAGGACGTCACTCATATGTGGAATATAAACTAACACGTGGACAGAGAGGACTGGTTGGTGGTTACCAGGGGCAAGGGGGGTGGGGGTGGGGGTGGGCACAAGGGGTGAAGGGATGCATTCATGTAGTGACTGACAAACAATAATGTACAACTAAAACTTCACAATGTTATAAACTATTACAACATCAATTAAAAAAAAAAAGGCAGACCAATAGCCCAAGAAAACCTTGTCTTTTCAACAGAAAAGAAGGCCAAATTTTAAGTTTGCATCAGCTTATTTTGGTATTAAAACTCACTTTAATAAATGAATTTTAATTTTAGACAACTTGACCACACATTAAAATTCCCTTCCCAAGATTCCTTTCCACAAATCTTCTACATTTTTTACATTTCAATTTTGTCCTGTGTTTCCTCTTTCCCATTCCAAAATAAGCAGCCTCTCTTCAGGCAAAATTATTTTCTTTCAGGGCCAGCCCTGCAGCATAGTGGTTAAATTCAGTGCACTCCACTTCAGTGGATCAGGTTCACGGGTTGGGATCTGGGGCATGGACCTACACCACTTGTCAGCCATGCTGGGGCAGCGACCCACATGTAAAGTAGAGGAAGGCTGGCACAGATGTTGGCTTGGGGCTAAACTTCCTCAAGCAAAAAAAGAGAAAGATTGACGACAGATGTTAGCTCAGGGCAAATTTTCCTCACCAAAAAAAAATATATTATTTTCTTTTCTCTCAACAAAATGCATTTCCATTTCTCATAACTTCTTTTATTGAAACACATCCTATTTTCCTTACATATGGAAATGTTTCCTTTATTATAACATATATTGATGAGAATTCTTAACTCTTAGAATCGTCAATTCCTAGGGAAAAACTAAGAAATGAGCCATTGTGAACTATATTAGCATTTTGTGGCTTGGAGAACTTATTAATACCTTTTATATATTTCTAGAAACATGTGCCTGTTTTCATAGAAAATTTCTCAGTGTAGTATAAAACATGTTCACTAATAGACTCAAATATCTTTAGTTTCTCTAGACTAGGAAGCCAAAAGTAGACAAGCCTGTGTTCAATAATTAATGTTCATCTTATTTAAAAATTATTTAGATATTCAACGATCATCCATTATTTAGTTTAACCTAGTATAAGCTTTGATCTTATTTACATTTATTTATATTGCTTGCTTTTAACAATCATGCTTGAATTTGACATTAAATAGCCAACCATCATCTTAAGTTACTTTCTTCCTGACAAATTTTGTAACAGAGATAACATGAGCTTAGTAAACTCAGGTATATTGAAAGTTGTATGTCTGCATTATATTCAGTATTAATAACTCTAAAGACATGCCTCTTTCAGTTAAACCAACAACCTTAAGCTAGCTTTTATTTAGTAAAGATTAATCCCAGATCATGTAAACTTGAAAACAATTGGGTTATTTTCCATTATATTTCTGAGATTTAGGAATACTTAATTTATAAGTGCTTAATTTCAAGCCAATTGAATAGAGCTCTGGGGCCAGCTCCATGGCCCAGTGGTTAAGTTCAACGTGTTCCACTTTGGTGGCCCAGGTTCACAGGTTCAGATCCCAGGCACGGACCTACACCACTCATCAGCCATGCTGTGGTAGCAACCCACATATAAAGTAGAGTAAGATTGGCACAGATGTTAGCTCAGGGCTGATCTTCCTCAGCAAAAAAAAAAGAGCTCTTTTACAAATCAATTTTAGCAATATCATCTGGAGGGATAAAAATGTCACAGACATATATAGACATACATAACATATAGACAGACAAAGAGACCTTATAGTTTTTGTTTTAAAAACTTCAGTCATGTCTCTCAGGTACAAATTTCAAAGGAATAGTTGGATCCCAGTTGCGTTTCTGGCAGACGGACTAAGTTAAGTTACTTGCTCAGGTGGCCAAAGTTTCAGCACTAGAGGTGGTGCAGAAGAGAAAGACGGCACCAAAGGTGGAGTCTGAGTATAAGACAAAAAAAAAAAAAAAATGAGGGAAAGGAAAGAGAGGGCTCAGACGCCATTTTGTTTCCCCAAGTTTTTTAGTTGTTTTGGCTAATTTAGATATGGTACTTGTAGTGAGGGGATATTAGAGTTTTGTGCACATTTGGAAGCCTCTAGATACCAAGTAAAATAAACATACCATTCATTTTGTTTAATTTTAGAGCTGCAATCTTCCAATTTGGTTTAAAAAAATGAGTCTGGGGAGATCTAAATTTCCCCGTAATGGGCATTGTAATTCTGGACCACTCTTGGTCAGTTTGGCTCACTTAGTTAAAAATGCACATGTAGGGGCCCAAAGTTCTCAGACATAAACCCAGCCAGGGTCCCTGGAGAAGGGTTTCCCTCAGAACATTTAGATGACTGGGATCCCATTTCTGAGATTTCCTCTGAAAACCCAAGAAAGTTGCTAGAGTCCTAGCCCTCACCCACAAAGGAATCTAAAAACAAAGAAAGTTGCTGGATTCCTAGCCTTGATTCCTGATTGAAAGTCAAAGAAAACACCTGACTTTTTGGCAAGCCCGAGCCCCAAAAGGACCTGTGCTACCTTCCGAAAACAATTGAGTGCTCACTAAGGACGACACCTTGAACCCACGACAGAGCTTTGAAAGGGGAGGACCAAGTCCCTCCCCTGAGAGAACAAAGCCTCTCCTGATCCTAAATAAAGTTGGAGAGCTCAGAATGCAAAGGGAATGGAGCTCCAAATTTGTGAGGAGACCCACCAAACTGAAAGTAGGTGGCGGCTCATGGAAGCGATGAGCACAAGGGGATCAGTGCAGGTACCTCACTTGATTCTGGGGGCCATTGTATCTTGGTGGTCACCTCCTTCAGATCCCACTACTGACACCATATATGCCAACTTTAAAAATAAAACAGCCAGTTATTTTACCAGCATAATAAGGCTATTCAGGAATATCCAAAGAATTGCAATGCAGATCAAATACAACAATCAAAAGAGAGGAACATTATTTTATAGGAAAAAAGGAGGGCATTGGGAGGGGTTGTTTTGAATGAAAGTCCATTGGAAAAAAGCAAGAGTTCAGGGTGGTGATGGCTTCTCACTGGCTGAGTTGCTGGGGTAGTCAACTTCTGTTTGTGATGCAATGTACATTTTCTTCCTGTAATTGATGATTCTTTCCTGTCGACTTCTTTCTGTTGGGATCTGTAATTGACTGTCTTTCTGGTAATTGACCTTGAGGGGTACTGCATGACAGCTCTCCCTTCTGGCCTCCTGACTCCATTTTAAATGAGGTTTCCCTTTATTAGTTTTCACACATATGTCAGAATTTCCTTCTTTTTTAGGTCTCTATCTGAATTTTTGTTTCTTCATTTTGTTTCAAATTAAAACAACGATACAAATCAGTCCTGATTTTGCAAACAAACAAACATGCCATGGGGGGTGACCTAAAGACCTAAAGTGTGGTGTGTCCACCTGGCTCCCTGCTTTCTCTCCAGAGGCTGCGTTTGCAATGACGATCACTTGGACAAGGAGCTCAAAGCTCTCTGTTGACTGTGGCTGAGAAGTAGCAGAGCATTATTCAGTTTTCTTTGCCAAAAGAGAATCTAAATTGTGCTGAATCAGGGCAACTATAAACACTATTTGCTTTTAGATATTTCACTTTATCCGGCAGGCTCTGAGATAATCAGCCAGTGTTCTGGAGCTGTGTTTCTGAGAAATAGATACAAATGAGTCAGCAGACTCCATAAACATAATATCTTAGGTCTTCCCAATCTAGGGCAAGCAATTAATATAAATCACGGAATTTGCATTATACAAATCTTTATAAAAATTGTGTATTATTTGGTGTAAGGAAATTTTTGTATAGGAAAACAGCAATATATAAAATATTTAATGCTTTATTCTTGTACTTTATTTTAATATTCTACTATATATACTTTTTTCATATAATATTTTCTAAGTACAATAATTTATCACCTCTTCCCATTATAAATTTATCAAACTGAAGTCAAAGCAATAACTGCTGGTGCATCTAGAAAACAATCCAACCAGAAAACACTGCTTCTTACCTTGTATTATCATAAAGAATGTATTCATATTCTATATTTATAAATTTATATAAATAAAATATATTTATATTGCTATAAAGAATGTAAATATATGGATATAAAATTACATGGAATTTACTGGTTTTGAGCAAATTTAAGAGATTACTCCCATAGTATAAATTGTGACAAACAAAAGCCGTCTTGATGGTTTTATCAGCATCTACTGTAGGAGGAAAATTCAAGACAAGATAAATATTGTTATTTTAAAATGAATTAAAGATAATATTTCAAATGCACGTGGACTGTGAACTTGAATGATTCTATATATCATTAAAAAACACAACATTTTAAGACACAAACCACCCCTGGGATTTGGACGTAGAACTTTACATATAATTAGGATCTCAGTTTTAAAAGCTCAACAGCAAGCTTAAGGATATCAGAAGTATTGTGAAGATAGACTTATCACAATGTTCTTTTTTTTCCACACAGAAAGATGATCTTCTGAAAAAGTGACTCGGGTGTCAGATCTCCCAGCATCCTCCCCAAGGCAGCAGCTCAGAAAACTTCAGTGACTTGCTGATGGTCACAGAGCTGAGACAACAATAACCCTGTCCCCGAAACCAATAGCTCTAATAAGAAAGTTTTCAAAGAGAAGAGAAAATATATAGCAAAGCAGAAATATGTTGGAATACGGGAGATCTAATTGTTTTGCTCAGAATTTTCATAGAGTGGGATGTATTAGGATTAAGGAGAGAGATCATTATTACAGAATTAAATATTGATGCCAAAAAGAAAAGAAACCCTCAGAGGTGGCACTGCAACAGAAGCAGGCGGCTTACACAGAAGTGACTTCCTAATCCCTGAAGAATACTGTAGCAGGCCAGGAGGGGAGGTGGCTTGGGAAAGGTCATCTTATTCCAGCCTTGCTCAAAACCCTCCAGTGGTCCTTGTACATTACTGGTGGGAATGTAAAGTGGTGCAGCCACTGTAGAAAACAGTTTAATGGTTCCTCAAAAAGTTAAACATAGAATTACCATATTCATAGAGGCACACAGTAAATTACAGGTTACCAAGGGCTGGGAGCAAGGGGAAATAAGGTGATGGAAATGTTTTGGAAATGGAGAGTGGTGATGGTTGTACAACACCGTAATTAATGCCACTGAATTGTACACATTAAAATGGTGAAAATGGCAACTTTTATGTTATATATTCTCCCACAAAGCAAATAAACAAACCCTTCAGTGGCTCCACAGCTTTGCAGAACTAAAAATCCACACCCCTATGGCTGGCAGGCTGGACCCTCCATTCTGCCTTTCCAGACTTCTTTTCCACTAGTCCTCTTGTACAGCTTCTAGGCGGCTCCTGGCCTAATCCTACTGGCCCAGGGCCACAAGCCCTCTCCAATTCCCCGTCTGAGAGTGTCACTCCCTCCTGTGAGTAACCGGCCACTCCTGCGCCACCTACCACACCACCCTGACCCCTCCCAGGCCTCAACTCTGAGTCACCTGGGCTCGCACAGAACTGTCTGCTCAGTAATCGTATGGACTGAGAGTGGAAGGAGGGCAAGCAGAGGCAGGGGCTGGCCAAGGTCATGCCTTAAGAAACAGAGTGTCCTCAAGCAGAAAGGCCTTGGAGTCAGAAGACAAAGGTTCTAGGTCCACCTCTGCTACCATCTAAGTGGGTGACCGTGGGCAAGCCACTGCCCCTCTCTGGACCTGCTTTCTCTTCTGTAAAAAGAGAGGGCTGGCCTGGGACCTCCGAGAGTGCTTTCAGTTTCAGGGTTTGGGGACTAAACTTGGGTACAGAGTACAGCAGGAGAGAAACAACCTTCTTCAAATGAGGAAGTTTTCCTAAAATTTTCAATTGATTTTCTTCTTGTCAGGGCACCTGGGGCAGTCTTTAAAGGTTTCTTGAGGGATAAATGAAAAAAAATTAACGCATCAAAGAGTTAAGAGTTCCGAGACTGATTTATCCAATAATTTTAGTGTTCATTATGGTGTTAGGATTTTCACAAAAGAAATTATCCAAGGGAAATAATAATTATTTTCTCTACTTTTAGCCCACAAATGTAAGCTGAAGACTTCGAGTAGAATCTGGATATTAGTAATGCATAGTTAAATGTAGAAGCCACGAAAGGGAGGCAGTAGAACAGATGTGGCAGGGGAATACTCTACAGAGAAGACAAGGAACTAAGCACAATGCCCTGCCCCCAAATGGAGGTCTCACAATTGTATGTGCTATAGGACTCCCCTTTCTGAAACTTTCAGAAATGGGTGGAACTCACTGACGGTGCTTTTCCTGATTCCACTGAATTCCAGCTTGAGTTAACGCTTTGGTATTTAAAATAAAATATGTAACAACTGGAAAAATATTTAAGATATTATTTTATTTAGCTCATCAATTTCATTTCTGGGAATTTATCCTAATGAAATATTCAATGATATGCACAACTATTCAGTTGTAAAGATGTTCACTGAAGGATTGTTGTGATGGACCGAATGTTTGTGTCCCCCCAGAATTCATGTGTTGAAACTAATCCCCACTGTGATGGCATTTGGAGGTGGGGCCTTTGGGAGGGGATTAGCTCATGAGGGTGGAGCTCTCATAAAGGGGATTAGTGCCCTTATAAGAAGAGGCCAGAGAGCTAGCCTGCTCCTTTTCCACCATGTGAGGATCCAATCAGAAGACCACCACCTGCAAACCAGGAAGCAGGCTCTCACCAGACACCAGACCTGCCAGCACATTGCTCTTGGACTTCCCGGCCTTCTGTGAGAAACAAATGTCTGTTGTGTAAGCCACTCAGTCTATGAGAGTTTGTTATAGCACCCAAATGGGCCAAGTTAATTGTTTATAACACAGAAAAAGAAGACACAACCTAAATGTCTAAAGATAAGGAATTGGTTTTATAGATATAATATATGTGTTGACATTAAAGCATATATATAAATAAACATATGCCAGTATATCAGCATTTCAATACATAGGCCATATATATATATGTATAAATAATATAAATAACATGTAAATATATTTATATCATATAAATATATATTTATTTAACATATGTCAGTGTATCAGTACAATGGAATGCTACATAGCCATTTAAAATTTTGAAGAATATTTAATCATTTAATAGTAGTAACTAACATTTACTGGACCCTAATTAAGCACTCCCTATGTATTATCTCATTTAATCCTTACAATATAACTCCCTATGATAAAATACTCATATTTTTCTTTGTATAGATGAGAACATTGAAGCAGAGGGGTTAATTAACTTGCTCAAGACCATCTAGTTAATAAGTGGCAAACTCAGAAATATATCCATTATTATGTTTAAGTGAAGAATAAGGTATGCAACAGTATGTATAACATCTCATTTTTATTGCTGTAGTTTTTGTTTTAATTTTTTCAAAATATGTGTCTGCACAGATATATAAAACATAACAACATATATATATACATATACAACACAGGCATAACCTCAACAAAATGTTAGTAGTGGTGGGATTATGAGAGACTGTCATTTTCTTCCTTTTTGTTTGTGTGCGTAGAGTGGGTGTGTATATGAACTATGACTCTTTAAGTCCCAGTTCTGGGCACAGTATCTTATCAATTACCAAAACACGCCTTATCCCAGGGAGGGTCAACATATCTATCAGTATCAACATATTGGCATGGCCTATTTGCATATTCACAAGACCTACAGCAGAGCCAAATGTGCACCACTCATACCTGGGATCAACTAGGGTTTGCTCCTTTGCATGTAGCCCATCAGATCAGGCTATGGAAGGCAGTACCCCTGGTAATCAATCTCAGAAAGCCACGCCCCACTCCAGAGTGCTAAGCCTGCAGAGTCTGACGGCATTTGTGCCCACTGTGACAGGGGCAGCATGCTGCCCTCCCGCTCTCTAACTCTTGAAGGTGGAGGGAGAGTCAGGCTGAAGGCTCTGGCTCTCCCTCTGATGGGGGAGCCCTTATCCCTGATTCTGGTCCACAGTGAGCACCTAGGCTGCTGTGGGGACATGACACCCACCTAGAAGTTAAGGCACTGTATAAGGCCTCTGCCCTCCCCCACAGAAATTTGCCTGAGTGTGCTGTTGTTTTAATAGGAAGCTTGGCTCGATTAAGTACTTTTATATTAGACAATCTTTTGTTATGTTGAATTATTTTATAATAAATATAAGTGATTTGAAAAGGTTGCCTAAGTTTCCATATCATTCTATCAAAGCCAGTGGAGTGACAATTCACTAAATAGCTTTGACATTATCTATTCTCTAAAGTTTCTTTAAAGAATGGGTAAAATTTTTGCAATGAGTGTTTTTCAATAAAAAATAATTTTAACAAAATTTTGACAATATTTAAAAAATCTTTTGGAAGTATTCATTCATTTAACAGATGTTTGGGAGCTGATCACATGCCAGATTGGAAAGAGACAAGATTTATAAGTCATGAGTTTACAGTGTGCATATGGAAAATCCATTTTCCTCTACTCCACCCTATAAGGAAGACCCTAGATTTTCTGTGTCTGTGCCTTTGGGGTATGGGCCCCCTGCCCATCCCCTAAGCCACTCTTAACGAAGTCTTGTGGCTGCTCCAGGCTGATGTGAGCTCTCCCTTCTCTGGGCTAACTTGTAATATTCTTATAACCATAGAAGCTTATATTTATTGAGTGCTCGTCATGTGCCAAGTATTTTACATTCCTTAGCTCTTACTCCTCCCAACAACACAATGAGATACATACTCTCACTTTAAAGCTGAAAATATCTGAGACAAAAAGAGGTCAGGTAACTTACATATGGTCATTCATCAGGATTCGAGCCCAGGTAGACCGGCCCCTGAGCTGGCATAACTCTCAACCACTTACCTTGCTTTGCCATACCCACCCCAACACACACGTACACCCCCACCCCCGGCTGGCCTGTAAAGTTCTTAAGGGAGAAATCAATCCAAGTATTCCTGCGTAGTGGCAGATACTACAGTGGCCAAGACTTATTGTTTCAAAATCCAGGTTTTCTCTGGAATCCAGACTCGTCACTTTCCTTTGTCCCAGCTGCCTCTGCCAGGCCTTCACTCTGTCATCAGCCTGCACTCGACCACCACGTACCCAAGTCTGATCATATTTAAGCCCCATCAGCTCCGTACTGTCCATGGGATTGAGTCCAGCCTCTTGCACGGCAACCAGGGCTCTGGCGACCTGGCCCCAGCCAAGCTTACCAACTCCATTGTCCACACCCATCCTACCCCCATACTGGTCTCACTCTGCTGGACGCCTCACCATGGTCAGCATACAAAGGCACTTTCCACCCTTCTCCTGAGAGACCAAAGTGGGCAGAGGAGCTAGATTTAGTCAGGGAGACTGACACAAACGATGGATTAAACTACAGAGTGGTAAATGGTAAGACCATCCCAAGAGTGAGAGAAAACTGGTTGGAGCAGGAGATATTTCATCTGAATCTTGAAGAATGAGAAGGCACTCACCAGACTGAGAATCGCAATGTAAAAGGGCTTGTGTAAACTGTAATGCGCTCTGTGCTCTACAAGTGTTACTTTATTGATCAATACAGTGTGAAGACCAGGTTTTGAAGTCAGAGTCAGAGTATGATCCAATCCTGACTCCACCGGTTCAGCTCTGAGCTTGTTTACTCAGCTGAAAAGAGGAGATGGGAGGAGAGAGAGACGGGACACTTAAATGAGATATGCGAAAGCATAGAGCAGGTCATATCATAGAGCAGGTAACATCCAGTGTCAGCTTCTTTTCTACCATGAACCAGATGGCAGTGGGTTCTAGGCATATTTGGGGTTGATGTGTCATCCCTTGAACCTCTAGGTCTATTACTGGCCCTGTTTTACACCCAACTATGAAATCATTAATGATGTTGTGCTGGTATTTCTTTAGATTACTGAAATATTTTTTAAATTACGTGGTATCTTCAAAACCTAGGGCATTACTTCTGGGAAATTATTGAAAGTAGTGAGCTGAATAAGGAGAAAAAGGCATGTACACAAAGATGTTTCAATAAAAAATGAAAAATCAGGACAACTTAAGTATCCAAAAGAAGAAATTTTAAATAATTTATGGGCCATCTCTGGATGGGATATTATGCAGCCATTAACAAATATAATTTTGAGGACTGTAACAAATGGGAAATACTTATATCCTAAGTGAAGAAACAGAACACAAAATACGTATACATTATGCTTACCAGGGAATCCAGAAGCTGTAAAAGCAAAGATATTTGTCTACTTAAAATTCTTAAAGTTCTATGACAAAAAAAAAAATACTATTAAAAAGTCAGAGGACAAAGGATAGAGCAGGAAAAAGTTATAATATCTACAACAAAGGTTAATATCTTTAGTAAACAAAGAGTTCCTACAAATTAAAATCCAATAGAAAAAGGGGTAAATGATATTTACAGACAATTCGTAAAAGAGGAAATCCAAGAAGCACAACCTCTACAGTCAGGGAAATGCGAACTCAGGCAAGAACCAGACACCGACATTCATCTGTGAGACTGGCAAAAACTAGAAAGAATGAGAACACCTATTGCTTGTAAAGATTCAGGGAAAAAGACACTGGTGTATACATTTGCCAAAACTCTTTGAATTATACACTTAAAATGGGAGAATTTTATTGTATGTACATTATATCTCAATAAAGTTGATTTAAACATTCAAAAATACAAATATATATGTTTGTTGATCTTCTAAATCCCATTTTAGAGAATCGGGTACACAGAAATAAAAGTAGCAGTATAGAAGAATATCTGTAGAAGATGTTTTATTGCAGCATCATTTTTAGAGGCAAAAAACTGGAAACAATAGGAATGTTTATCATTAGGAAAATGGATGAATAAATTATGGTAGATCCTTACCGTAGAATATTATAAACCTATTTAAAAGAATAAGTTAAATTACTATCTACTGACCTGGAGGAATATGCATGTCACGTTAAAAAAAAAAGCGAGTTGTCAAGAAATGTGCATAGTATACCATTCCTTCTTAAAAAAAAGTGTATTTTTGTTTATATTTTGTTTCTATCTGAAACAAAGGGGAAAAATATAGATTGAGCACTCCAGGCTGTTAATAGTTATTACTTCAGGGGATGGAATTTGAGTAGGATGTGGGGCAGATATAATTTTTCTTTCACAAAATTTTGTATTATTTTGCTTGTAACAAATAAGCATAAATTACCTTTGTAATTCTTTCAAGTCTTAAAGAAAATTTAAGGAAAAAAATGACAGACTATAAGGAAATATTGAATGTCTTGTAATATAAAATCACAGAATAAAAAGATTAAATTGAATTCATGCTTTGATTACAATTATAAAAATGAAATATGTATGTAGATAAGGACTTACAAGGAGAACTCAAAACAGGTTTCTAGAGTTTTTTAGAGGGTAGGAATATGTTTTTTTTTTTTAAACCTGTAAACGCTGTGGGCAATAACTGGAATAGTTCTATTATGTAAAATATGCAAAATATGGATGCAGTGAACAAAGTATAGATGGGAAATGCAAAAATTGAAGTTGTTTAGCAAGGATGGCAGGCTTATGAATAAATTTTTTTCCAATTTCCCCAAACTTTATGTAATATTACACCATTTTGGGAATAAAAAGTGACTCTTCCCCTCTAAAAAGCTAGGTTCTCTTTTTTTGGAATTCACATCAGGAGAAAAGACAGAACACAAATTTGTATCGTGCTACAATTACAGCTTTGTCAGAATATACCCCTCCATGGATAAGGACTAGAAGGGAAGAATGCTGAGATCCTTGAGGGTTTTCTCATTTTTATTTCCTTTATTATTATACTGCAAAAAATACAAATCAAGAGTGTGGGGGGGGCCGCCCGGTGGCGCAGCGGTTTCGTCCGCGCTTGGCAGCCCGGGGTTCGCCGGTTCGGATCCCAGGCGCCCGCCGACGCACTGCCTGTCAGCCATGCCGTGGCGGCGTCCCATATAAAGTGGAGGAAGATGGGCACGATGTTAGCCCAGGGCCAGTCTTCCTCAGCAAAAAGGGGAGGATTGGACGGATGTTAGCTCAGGGCTGGTCTTCCTCACAAAAAAAAAAAAAAAAAAAGAGTGGGGGAAAAACTTTTGTGTTTTCCCCATTCCCAGAGGCTCTATCTTCTTTTCCAAAATATAAAAAGTATCTCTTTTAAATACAAACTGATCCGGTCGTCCCTGAAACACACGAACTCAAGCTGCTGACCTTGGGCGAGCAAATCAGAGACTATATCGAGAAAGAATTGTAATCCATTTCGGCAGCGGGGAGAGTTATTTAGAGCACAGGCTCACGCTCAGTTACAGCCCCAGCCCCGGGGGCCAGCGGGGTCACTGGGACATGTGACAGCCGCTGGGCAAGAGACACAAGCGGGGAGGATCTGAAGCAGGCTGGTTCTGGGGAAGGAGGCACACAGGACTTCCTTGGCAGTCTCTGACAAGCTAGCGGACTGTTATCCACCCGCGAGGATGTTTTTGCTGTGTCTAAACACGACTGCAAACTGAACATAATCCAAGCAGATCACTTTTCTCTCAATTTTAAAAACAAAGTCAATCCTAGACTTGATATGGTTCGAATCAGCTGGAGCAAGGGGCCTCTCAGGGGTTGAGAGAGGCTTGGGCCACTTCTAATGTGGTTTTAGAATATGAAGAAATAATAGCAAATCAGGTTTAAAAACTGTAGCATATTTTAAATGTTTACTTTCAATAATTAACACTTTCAACACACAAACACTGCATTTATAATAGTGCTATTCTAAAGATGGCTACAGAATTTTATATATATGGATGCAGAGCCATATATTTTCTTTTTGGAATGTATAGGTATTTTTAAAAGTCAGCAAACAGGATAAGCTTCTTTTTTAATAGTATATTACATTTTCAAATAAAATGTTCAATATCTTTTCTTTAACCTTTAGCAATCATTTTCAGGTAAAGAACATCTGAATTTAAAGCAATAGATTCAATTGTTCATTTGAAAAAGTACAGTAAATACACAGGGAAAATTTTACATATATAGGTATAATATCCTATCTATCTATCTATCTATCTATTTATCTATCTATCTATCTATCTATCTACTCATAGTGCACTCCAGGTGTTCTGGCTTGATAAAGGAAGACAAATTCAAGGTAATATGATAAGAGTCTTTTAATCCTGCCAATGTGTCTCTGACTCACGCATACCCTTGTATGGAGATGACAGCCGGAGCTGCAGAGTGGACGAGCCTGTGATGCGGAATCAAAGGACTCAGGTTGAAATTGCAGTTGTGCCATTTCTTGTGTCGACTCTGAGTCTATATCCTCCACAGAGAGATGGAGATAGTAATAAAATCTCTGCAAAGGGTTGAGGGGAAGAATAAATGAGATAATGCATAGGATGGTGCTTAGCATAGGGCTTAGCACAAAGGTTGCTCAAATGTTTACTTCCTCAGACTGTCTCTCCCTGGCTCAATGTGAGGGTTACGTTGGATGATGTATGTGAAAATATATTGGTTATAATTAGAAACAGGTAACAGGGGCCCTGAGTCTATGTCAAGACAGCAGGCCCGTTTGTGTGTATATGGTGGTGGTGGGAGGTCTTCGACCGCGCTGCCTCGCAGCTTCCAGGACATGGATGTTAGATCTCCAATGCTAGAATATTTTTTAACTTCCTTCTGAGCCCCGCCCCTTTCGGCAGTCCCCAGATCTAGCTGGCTTCTCAGAATGGTTCTGGAAATGCAGAGGGGCAAGCTTATGGGGAAGGAAGTACCGGTCACAGCTCCTGACACTCAATTAATACTTCAAGGCTGCATCCAAATGTCCAACAAGGCCCCCGCCTGCTCCCTCTGACCCTCCCTCCCACCCTTTCCCATCTTTTCCTACACTTCAGCCACTCTGGCCTACTTTCTGTCTGTAAAACATGTTAAGATGCGTCCTTCCCTTGTTCTTGTTCCCTCTTCCCAGAACATTCTTCCCCAAATCTCCACATGGCCAGCTCCCTCTCATTTAGATCTCTGCTAAGTCACCCCCCACCCCACCCCCAGGAAGGCCTCTCCTGCTCCCCTTACCTAAAGAGTCAGGCCTCACCTCCTAGCCACTCTGTACCCTATTTGCTATTTTACTTTCTTTATAGCACTTATCATCACCTGAAATTGTCTTATTTGTGGATTATTATTTGACACCCAGCAGAAGCAGGAGCTCATCTATCTTATCCATACTGAATTCCCACACACGCAAGAAATACTTGCCGGGCGGTGGGCAAAATGTGTGAAGGGGGTCAATTGTATGGTGACGGATGGTAACAGACTTTTGGTGGTGATCACCTTGTAGCGTATACAGATGTCAAACTAAAATATTGTACACCTGAAGCTTACATAATGTTATATACCAATTTTACCTCAATAAAAAAATACTTGTTAAATGAATGGATGAGTGAAAGCCTTTATGACATCTTTAAAGCAGAATGAATAACTTCCTCCTGGGTAATCCACGGCAGTTTATTTATTCCTGTCTGCAGTGCTTATCCTAGTTGTGGTAGACTGATACATTGGTGGTCTCCAATGAAACACAGCACCCAGTATTCATGCTTCTTTGTAGTCCCTCACATATTAACTCTGGGATTGCCCATGTGACTTGGTTTGGCCAACGAGACATTAGCAAGAGTGACACAAGCAGAGGCTTGATAAGTACTTGAATGCTGGCGTTTGTCCTCTTGGGACACTGTCTCTTGAGGTCCTGAGTTACCTGGTAAAGAGGTCCAGCTATCCTGATGAAGAGACCACATGGAGAGACAGGTGAGCACAGCCAGCCCCCACTGTTCCAGCCATTCCAGCTGAAATGCTGGAAGTGTGAGTGATAAAGCCCTCTTGGACATTCCAGCCCCAGCAGATAACGAGGTAGAGTGGAAGAACCACCTAGCTGAGCCCAGCCCATATCGCAGAACTATGAGGAATAATAAATCATTATTTTTTTATAAGTTTGGCATGGCTTCTTACACAGCAATAGGTAACACCAGTTTATCTTCCATTATAAATGGTTGTGCATGAGTCTACCCCCTTCCTCCACTAGAATGTAAGCCCAAGGTAAAGGGTTGCAACATAATTATCTTTGTCTTCCCCGATTTGCCTGGTATCCTGCACAAATTAAAGTCAATCCATGAGACTAAGACAGTAATTCATTCAAACGTTTATTGAGCTCCTCTACACGCTAGTCTCTGTGCTACTCGTGTGTGGCTAGTTGTGTGTGTGTGTGAGGAATGGAGAGGGTGCAAAAAGAAATAGTGAAGATTCACTTCCCCAAAACTTCACAAAGCTGTTCCTTGAGGTCAGAGATCATGCCCAACTCCCAGCACAGCAGTCCAAGTGCAGGAGGTGAACATAAGTGTCCAGAGAGATCAAAACAAAGGTCTCTGGGAGCCCAGAAAGGGCATGGCTGTCACCGGAGATATGGGAGATCTAGGGAGTGGCTTTTGAGCTGAGCTCAGCCCTGTTCTAGCTGCCGTTTGAAATCATAGGGAAGTTGGCAAAGTGATCCCAGTCATTTTCTCATGTAACCCTTAAGGCTATCCTGTGAGGTGTTAGCAGGCTCGTTTTACAGCGTGTCCCTGATCACACAGCTTGTGAAGGACGCAACAGCCAGGCTAATATGAGTCAGCTCCCTGCAGACCCTGAAGCCAACTTCACTGCCCTCTCCCTGGCCCCTGAGATTTGGAGGCCACACTCCTGTCCCTGGGCACTGGGCAAGCACAGACCCACCTGCCCTCCCAGCCCCCTTTTCCACAGGGAGAGAGAGAAAGAGAATGAGGCAGGTGCCTAACTGCAAAGCTCATTCATATCTTAAAAAACAAAACAAAACTACTGTATACTGCCTCCAAACCTAAGTTTAAGTAGAAAGCCTTATTTCTTAGTCCTTTTTTTTTTCTCTTGGATGGAATTAAGCAAATTCAAATTCAAAGTGATGACAAAGTTTATCTCAAGTAGATTAGAAGCTATGATTGGTTATTTGATACAGAAAAAAATAATAAATTTTACAATCAAAAATAAATACACAAAAATTTTAAGGGGGGAAGAAGGGATTCTTTTACAGTCAAACTTTTTATAATAAAAAAAGTCAAATATACAGAAGAGTTAAAAGATCTAAAAATTGTTAAGAAGTTGCCATATTTGCTTTATATGTGTGTGTGTGTGTGTTTTCCTCAAAGATTTGGAGGTAATTTCAATTCTACATAATGATCCTGGCATTTTCACACTTAAAAAAATTAACTAGAATTAGACAGAATCTTTGAACAGAGATAATATCTTTATCTCTGTTTCTCATCTGGGAGCATAGGAAAGTCAGCCAGGGTGCTGGGCCAAATGGGGGGGTGGGAACAAAAGGGCTTTCTGATCCTCAAAGGTGGGGACAAATGTGTGAAGTTGGCACTGTTCAAAGGTGTGTTTAATACCATTTATGGGAAGTTCTCAGCTGCTTGGATTGTGAGCACGTGTAATTAACTGCCTGTGCATCAGCAAGCCCCAGGCTGACCTCACTGACCACCAGCGTGAAAATGGCATGAGAAACAGAAGTGAATGGGTCTTTGAGACACGAAACAAATTGTAGCCACAAGTCATCTTTGCAAGCATGAGGGGGGGAAAGAGAGAAAGAAAGAAAAGATTCAGCACAAATAATTTCTGCTGTGAATGAACCCGGGTCTTCCCAGGGGGAGATCTGGGTGGGAGCAATTTCACTGAGGAAGGAAAGGAGGCTCCAAGCAGGAGGAAATTCCTTGTTGTGTTAAATTAATAAAGAATGAGCTGAACTAATACTTCATTCTTCCCACCTCTGCCGGCTCCAGCCACAGGGGAGTCTTCCTGCCCTGGAAGGTTTTTGCAGAACCCTGTTGTGCATTCTAAGATAGGATGGAGTCTGCAGTCCTAACTCCTTCCTCCTACTCCTCTCGCCCCCTCTCCACCCCCCACAGACTGTTTTTCTTTATTGGAGTCCCTAAATGTCCTCATCCATATAATGCAGACAGTGATATCTGCTTGCAGGGCAGTTCTCAGGCAGGGCTACATGGAGTGGTGGGGGTGAATGTGTCTGACACAGTCAGGCAGTTCATTACACATACTGTAATTAGAGCAGGCCCGAAGTAAATGGTATCTGAATCACTTCCTGGGGAACCCTGCTCTTGTGGAAACTGTATTTCCCAGGCTTGCCAACTGGCTCATGGCTGGGTTCAGCCAATGGGAGACGCGAAGGGGAGATTGGCAAGTAGGACGAAGGGAGGAGGAAGGGTATTTCTCCCTTTCTCCCTCTGCTGAGGGGTGGGATGGTTGCTGACCCTCCTGTGTAGTTCTGGCTCCCCACCAGACAGCCCCTCCCTCTGTGACCCCAGTGTCCACCAGGGTGCCCCCACAGAGCAGTTCCCACAGACGGCTCCAGCCTCTGGGTCTGGTAACACCACATCTAGTCCTAGGGTGAGCAGAGGCTTCCTGTTGCTGCTGCTGATTTCTGGGTTCCTTCACTGTCTGCCACTTAGCTTCCCAGCTCTTCTATCACCTGTGTAATCAACTCCTTCTATTAAATTCTGTCTGTTTTAAATAACCACAGTGGTTTTGATTTTCCTGACTGGACTCTGGCTGATACACATGGTAATTGTTCAGACCAAGTATGCAGTAAAGGGATAACTCAGCAGGCTTGGAGTGCTTGAACCCTGCTCATTCCAGAGAAGGGACTGGCCCTCTCCTGGGAGATAACCTACAAACCTTTGGACTATCCTGTGTGATAAGGGTGGCTTTGTACACCTAGGGCCTTGGGCCATGCCAGATGGCTAATGCTAACAATGTGATTTACAGTGAATGCCTGTTTCTATTTGCCTGGGGCCTGTGCCATGCTGTTTAGTTTGACTCGGTTGAGGGGGGTAGTAGTGGAGACTGAATACCTGTGGTCAGTCATGCGGGTGCTCCACGCCTACGTGACCGACCCTCAATAAAAACCTTGAACACCAAGGCTCAGGTGAGCTTCCCTGGTTGGCAACGTTTTGTGCATATTGTCACACATCATTGCTGGGAGCATTAAGCACTGTCTATAGGACTCCTCTGGGTGAGGACATCTGGAACCTCACATCTGGTCTCCCCTGGACTCTGCCCAAGGCACTTTTTCCTTTGCTGATTTTAATCTTTATTCTTTTGCTATAATAAACTGTAACCATGAGTATAATAGCTTTTCTGAGTTGAGTTCTTCTAGCAAATCATTGAAACTAAGGTTGGTCCTGGGGACCCCCAACACACCAATTAAAAAGGAAACTTTTTTTCTTTTTACAGACAAAACATCTAGAGCTCCCAGAATTTAAGTAATTATCTGAACTCAGTGCAGGTTCTACTTGACTCTAAAGCCCTGGTTCCCATCAGCAGGCCACACTGCCTTTCGTAAGGACAGAGCAGGGAGGTGAGGGATGTGGGAGCAGACAGACCACTGGACTGAAAATTTGAAGTAGATGGCTGTTAAGGCCCCTTCTGGCTCCAATAGCTTGTAAATCTGAAAGTCAATAAACACCTACTGAACTCTTAGACGAAGCAATTGCCAGGGAGTGACTGGAGAAGGTCTGTGTGGGCAAGGCCACTCTAACTGCAGAGGGAGGGAGGACTGAGGAGGAACTAATCAGGGTGGAGGCCATTGCAGAAGCCCAGGGAAACAGGCTGGCAGCCTGGACTAGGGGGTGGCAGTGGGGAGGGAGAGACAGGGTGGATTCAAGCGACCGGGCCGGAAATGGGCTCTTGAACATCTCTGCTAGGAACCTTGTTTTCCACCCCTCCCCCATACCAGGTAGCGTTCTAGGCGTCCCCATTTCAATAAATAACATGGCTAATTAAAGCCAGAAACACAGCATCCTCTCTGATCCCTCCCTTTCCCTTGTTTCACCCACCCACAGCAAATCATGTCAATTGTACTTCCAAAATATATCCAACATGGGTCCTCTCTTCTCCCTCTCCACTTCCTCCACCTTCATCCAGACCAGCATTTGTCTTTGCACTGGTTGTTCTTTCCCCCAGTGCCTGCCTGGCTGGTCCCTTCTCCTCCCTCTGGTTGCATCCAGAACGTGGCCTCCGCAGAGAAGCCTTCTCTGCCCACCCCAATGAGAGGAGGTCTGCTCTCTTGTTCTCCTCCACAGCATCCTGTTTTTTCCTTCACTTAACGGATTTTCTTACTCTCTCTAACAATAACATCTAGCACTTGTTGAGCATACTTACAGTGTGCCAGACACTGTTCCAAGCATGTTACATTATATTAATTGATTTAGTCCTTACTTACCCTACTCTGTTTTAAATTAATTTTAAAGCTAAGGAAACAAGTTTTAAACTATCGCCTCAGCTAGACTGGGCATTATGAGGGCAGAGATCTTGTCCTGTTTGTTGTTGATCCCCAGAAGCCAAGCATACAGCCTGGTCGCTAAGGAGGAACTCTCTATGTATTTGCTGAAGAGAAAAAGAAGCATGTAGATGGATTGGATGTGGAGAATGAGGGGAAAGAAGATGTCAAGGATGGCTCCCAGTTTCTGCATTATGCAACTGGGTGGCACCATTAACAGAGGTAAGACGCTCTGCAGAGGGAGACAATGGGTAGACTGGAGACAAGGCAATGAGTCAGGTTAGGGAAATGTGGAGTTGAGAAGTCAGCTATTATGTTGCATTAGGTCTGGAGCTCAGTTTGGGATGGTGGGTCCGAATTTAGGAGTGGTCTGCACATAGGTAGATATTTCATACAAGTGGAAATATACTGTATTTGTCTTTTTGTGACTGACTTATTTCATGTAGCACAATGTCTTCAAGGTTCATCCATGTTGTAGCATGTGTCAGAATTTCCTTCCTTTTTAAGGCTGAATAATATTCCATTGCATGCCTAGACCGCATTTTGGTTATCTATTCATCCATCAATGGATACTTGAGTTGCTTCCACCTTTGGCCATTGTGAATAATGCTGCTATGAACATGGGTGTACAAATATTTCTTTGAGACTCTGATTTCCATTCTTTTGGATATACACCCAGAAGTGGAATTGCTGGATCACATGGTAATTCTGTTTAATCTTTTGAGGAACCACCATACTATTTTCCATAGTGGCTGCACCATTTTACATTCCTACCAGCAATGCACAAATGTTCTGATTTCTCCATATCCTTGCCGACACTTGTTTTCTGTTTGTTTGTTTGTTTTGTTTTTGACAGTGGCCATCCTGAAGGGCATGAGGTGGTATCTCACTGTTGTTTTAAGCAGCTAAGTTTTGGGATGATTTTTACGTGGCAATAGAAAAGTAATACACCATTTCATTTTGTGAGTTCCAAGAAGGGAGTGGTTATTGGTTTCAAATGCAGCTGAAAGGTTGAGCAAGAGGAGAAGTGAAACAAAAGTCCTCTGGAGTCATCAAGAAACAAAGGCTGGGGATCTTGGGCAGAGCAGATCCAGTGGAGGTGGGGGGTGGGTAGGGGAGTGGGGGCAAGCCTGGCGGCAAATAAGAATAAGGGCAACTTTTTTAAAGAGTCATCTATATAATTTTTATGGGTTGTCTATATTCTTTCCTGTGAGGGAGAGATAAATGGAAGGTGGGAGTAGTCAGATGGTGGGTTTTATTGTCAATTGTTATATGAAACAATTGATCATGTTTAAATACCTATGGCGCCTATGGCAGGGCTGGGACTTAGAACCCAGGCTGAATGGCTCCTGAGCTTGCACGTTTACCAGAATGCTTTTCTGGCTTGCCCAATTCTGAAGCAAAATAAAAAGCAAGTCTAATATAAACCAGCAATATTCTGATTTTTTTTCCCTTGATGACTACTTTGAGTCTTCTTCGGGTGGTAAATATCAAATATTTAATTATTTCAAGTATTCTCTCTCTCTCTCCTTGGTGCCCCTGCTTGGCTGGGGTGCTGATACATGTTTAATCTGTCTCTTGGGCAATCCAGCTCCATGCCCTTCCTCCCCCATGCACCAACTCTTGTTCAGGACTCTTCTGAGCAAAGCACAATGCATAGTAGGTCCCTAATGACGTTTTTTGAAAGAGAAAACAAAATCACAAAAACTTCCTGGGGGTTTCTAAGTCAAAGGCCCTTCACAAACTACACCATAAACACCCTCCAGGGGGACGCCAGGACTGGGTCCTTGCACATGAGATGTCTTCCTGCTTTATTCACAGAAATGTGATTTGTGTACACTCCGCCATATCATGCGTGTGTATTTTAGCTGTTTACGTAAGGGCAGACTTGTTCTGGGGGCCTTCTGACTACGATATGCCTGACCCAGGTACAATCCAATGTTTTCTGGGCCCAGGTGTTATGGTTTACATGAAGAAATTCGCTGTGGTGTGAGTGCAGGCCTCCCGGCTCAACATAGACAGTCCCTTTGAGTTTATTGGACCATCATCATTCTTCAGTCTCCTGGTGGGTGGAGATGTTCTAAATCCTTTCTGTTCATTGTCACCAGCTCCTGATGAGTCACTAATAACTATTCAGCCACACCACTCCTCCTGGAGCGTGGAAAGAGCCTGTAGATGGCTGCTTCTCCTCCTACTTTGCAGTGACAGGAAAACCATCTCTCAGTAACCTCGAAGCTTTGTCGTGGGCCTATTCCGCTTACAGTCACATGTTCAGAGAAGAGCAGGATGGGTGTTGATTCTGCTGCTTGGGAACTGAGGATCCATAAGAAGCAGAGTAGTGCCCTCAGACTCCCAGTCCAGGGCTCTTTCATCACACAACAAGAAAATCACACATTTGTGCATGGACATTGATTTGACTTTAGCTGTTATGTTTTTCTTTTCAGTAAACCATTGGTGATCAACATGAAAGAATTTCATATTGCAGAAAAAGGATAAACGTGTAGTTGCTTAGACCAGGCCTAAAATCTGGGCTTTGTCACTCATTCATTCAACTGCTATTTACTGAGCACCTACTGTGTGCCAGGTGCCAGGGATATGGCGGACAAAGAGCTGCCTTAGCAGCTAAAGGTGGAGAGATGACAACAAGCAAGTGTGATGGTTAATTTTATGTGTCAACTTGACTGGGTCATGGGGTGCCCAGATATCTGGTCAAACGTTATTTTGGGTGTTTCTGTGAGGGTGTTTTTGGATGAGATTAACATTTATATCAGTAGACTGAGTAAAGCAGACTGCCCTCCCCAATGTGGGTGGGCCTTATCCAATTAGTTGAAGGCCTGAATAAAACAAAAAGGCTGAATAAGAGGGAACTCCACCACCTGACTGCTTTCAAACTGAGACATCAGCTTTTTTCCTGCCTGTGGACTCGAATTGAAACATCAGGTCTTCCTGACTCTTGAACCTGCCAGTCTTCAGATGGGAATTACACCATCAGCTCTCCCGGTGCTCAGACCTTTGGACTTGGACTGGAACTAAATCATTAGCTCTCCTGGGTCTCCAGATTGCTGACTCACCCTGCAGATCTTAGTACTTGCCTTCTTCCAAAATCATGTGAGCCAATTCCTTATAATAAATCTCCCCCCCCCCACACACATCATATTGTTTCTGTTTCTCTGGAGAACCCTGACCAATACAACAAGCAAACAAATGATCTTTGGACAGTGATAAATTGCCATGAAGAAAATAAAACAAGATTGTGGAAAAGAGAGGGGGTGGTATTTTAGCTATGGAGGTCAAGATCGCCTCCCTAGGAGGCGCCTCCAGCTGACCCACAGAGGGGGAGCAACAGCCATGTAAAAGATGGGGGAAATGGTTGGGCAAAGGCCCTGTGGTGGGCAGGATCGTGGAGAGTTGGAGGAAACAAAAGAATACCAGTATGGCTGAGGGGAGTGTGGCAGGAGAGGGAGGCTGGATGCAGGGCATTAGGGCCTCACGGGCCATGAGGAGGAGTTTGGATTTTATTCTGAGGGCAAGGGGACTCCTTTGGAAGGTTTTAAGAAGCCATGTAACCCTCTGGCTTCTTTGCATCCCTAGCTTGCTATGTGATCTTGGGCAAATTAATGTAGCTCTCTGAGCTTTAGTTTCCTGGCATTGTAGTGAGGATCAAATGAGATAATACAAGAGAATGAATTAGTACTGTGTCTGGCCCAAAGAAGTGGCTGTAGAAATGTCAGTTTCTCTTCCTGGTTGTTCACTAGGGGCAATGATTGGCAAATGCTGACACTAAAACCAGCTGGTGAAGTGAAACTGATATGAACTTTCTGGAAGGCAGTATATAGCACATCCTTTGACAAGGGACTCCTCTGCTAGGATTGTAGCCTTGGGAAACGGACAAAATGTGTACCAGAGGTGTTTGTCACAACGTCATTTACACATGGAAAAACTGGAAACTGAATGACTGAGATAAGCGATGGTTTAAAGCCACTTGGGTACATTAAAACAAGAGCTTTGGAGCCAAATGGACTTGGGCTCAAACTTTGGCCCTTCACCTGCAGCCCCTGGCAAGTCATCCAATTCTGCCACCCTTCGTTAACTTGGAAAATGGGGATAACAAGAGCAACCCCCACCACCTGGGTTGTGTGAGAACTAAATGAGAGTGCCCGTGCAACATGTCACACAGCGCCCGGCACTTCAGGTGAAGTCAGAACTTAAATGTAAAAAGCAAAATTTTAAATCTTTAGAAGAAAACATAAAACTGTAGGGACTAGCCAAATGTGGCTATTTAAATTTAATTTAAAAAAATAAGAGGCGGGCCAGCTCCATGGCCCACTTGTTAAGTTCGGCATGTTTGACTTTGGTGGCTCAGGTTTGGATCCTGGGCACGGACCTACACCACTCATCAGCCATGCTGTGGTGGCGACCCACATACAAAATAGAGGAAGACTGGCACAGATGTTAGCTCAGGGCTAATCTTCTGCAAGCAAAAAAAAAAAAAAAGAAAGAAAGAAAGAAAAGAATTAAAAAAATAAATTTAGGGGACAGCCCAGTGGCGCAGTGGTTAAGTTTGCGTGCTCTGTTTTGGCAGCCCGGGGTTTCGCAGGTTCAGATCCCAGGCATGGACAGATGCACTGCTTGTCAAGCCATGCTGTGGCGGCGTCCCACATAAAGTAGAGGAAGATGGGCACAGATGTCAGCTCAGGGCCAGTCTTCCTCAGCAAAAATAGAGGAGGACTGGCAATGGATGTTAGCTCAGGGCTAGTCTTCCTCACAAATAAATAAATAAAATAATAATAATAAATTTAAAGTAATTTAAATTAAATTGAAAATTCAGTCCTCAAGTCGCACTAGACACATTTCAAGTGTTCAGTAGCCACATGTGGCTAGTGGCTACTGTACTGGACAGCACAGATAGAGAACATTTCCATCACTGCAGAAAGTTCTATTGGACAGCACTGATACAGAAGAATATCTTTCCAACGTTGGGATAGGGAAAGACTTCTTTAAAAAGACAAAAAATGCTATCCACAAAAGAAAATATTGATAATTCAACAATATTAAAATTTTCAACTTCCATTTATCAAAATATACTATAAAGAAAACGAAAAGACAAGTCATGAACTGAAAGAAGATAACTGCAATAAATACAATCCTCAAAGATTAGCATTCACAGTACATAGAGAACTACATATCAGCTACTGAAAAACAACAACAAAAGACATGAATTTCAGAGAAGTATCATGATTGTCCAATAAACAGATAAAAGATTTTCAGATGTCAGGTAAAAGCAAATTAGACCCCAATGAGATTCCATTTATAGCCCCTAGATTGGCAAAATATAAGTTTAATGATACCTAGTTGGAGAGGATGTGGATTCATGGTGGGAATATAAATTGGTACAAAAACTCTGGGAAACAATTGGCATTATCTTGCAAGGCTGAATATCCTAGCCAATTCCTCTCCTTATGTATATCCAAGAGGCATTCCTGCATATATGCATCAGAAGACAGGCACAAGAATGTTCATAGCAGCATTTTTTTTTGGTAATAAAAAAACAGAAACAAATTAAATGCCCAGCAAGAAGAAAACAGGTAAATATATTGTGGTATATCCATACTGGAATATTATACAGCAGTGAAAAGGATGAACTATAGCTACATAACCTCAAGATGAATCTTAGATAATGGAGTACAGAAATTGCTTGAATGCTACCTATGGTGTGACACCATTTTTATAAAGCTCAAAAACCAGCAAAAATGACAAAGTTTGTTGTTTAAGCCTGCACACATACAGGATTTTTGTTCACAAGGCAGGGAGACAATAAACTAAAAATTCAGGATGGTAGTTACCTCTGGGGGTGGGTAGGGCATGATGATGCAGGGGACTCTGGTTATTGGTAATGTTCTAGATCTGCATTTGGGAGGTGAGTTCACGGGTGTCATTGCATTATCATGCCCTAAAACTTACACGTTAACCTATATCCTTTTGTATGCATCAAATGTAAATAAAAATGTAATAAAGGGAAAAAAAAGAACGGCTGATTTTCTCCTTTTCTTTTTACTTTGCTGTATTGTCCTAAAGTTCCCTCCCCCTAAATATATATGCTTTTTTTTTCTAATCAGAAAAAAAGGAAATATATTAAAATTACCTGGGAAATGTCTCTTGCTGAATTCGGGAATGATTTACAAGCAGAATTGTGTTAGGACACTCAGAAGAAAAGGTGTAAGGAAAGCACATTTAGGAGGCTGACCCGATTCCCCAGGTCATCTACTAACCATGTGTTCAGCTCAAAACTTCGTGAAGGTGGCTTCACCCTGAGATTTCCTTTCAGTTAATGGCTTGGGGTTCAGGAGAAGCAGCAGCCTTTGGAAACCTGGAAACCTAGTTTTGAATGCCAGCTCTATCATTCCGTAGTTGTGTGTCCTTTGGTAATGTACATAACTTCTCTGAGATTCAGTTTTTGTGACTGTAAAAAGCACAGTGATGTTTACTTTGAACTTTCTTTGGGTTGGTTAAGGATAAAATACATAAAGCTTCTGTCTCCTGGTGAGTCCTTGATAAATGTCAGCACTTGTATTGTGATCCCCCTGCCCCAATAATGATCATACCTTATTATAGTGTAGCCCTTTACAGTTTGCAAAGGTGGGAGGGGGTAATATTCATTATCTGATCCTCAAAAAAGTCTCATTTTTACTAATAATATTAGCTTACATGTATAGAGTACAGGTACTTGCTTTGTTTATAAGAATTATGTAATAGTGGGTGCTCAATAAGTGCTGAATGCTTTCAAAGGTAGGTATAAGCAGAGAAGAAATAGAGGACTGCTCTTTCCCTGGAGAACTTGTTTTAGAAGGCTAGAAGCTGCCCCCACAGCAAAGGTAGCCCTGAGTCTCTCTTATATTGAGGAGACCATCAGGGCAGGCCCAGGACTCTGAAACTGCCCTGAGTCATTCTGGTGGACAGCCAGAACCTGGCAAGGGGCCCTGCTCTTGGCAAGATGCCCTGGCAGAGTCTCTTCCTGCTCTGGCTTCTGAAAAACTAGAGGTAAAAAGAGAGAGTTGGTGCCACCTGGTGGGCAAGAGTGGGTACCTCAGACGAAGGCTGGAAAAATTCTTAGAACACAATAGTCCTTTTAGTTTGGGGGGTTGGGGTGGGGGTAGTAGTGGTGAGGGTGGTGAGAAGGTACCATAAAAATAATCTCTGCTTTTTTTAAATTAAAATTTTATTGAGATAATTGTAGATTCATGAGCAGTTGTAAGAAATAATACAGAGAGACACTGTGTACCCTTTACCCAGTTTCCCCCAATGGTAACATCTTGCAAAACTATAGTATATAGATCAATGGAATAGAATCGAGAGTCCAGAAATAAACCCATACATTATGGTCAATTGATTTTTGACAAAGGCAATGACACAATTCAATGGGGGAAAGAATAGTCTTTCCAACAAATGGTGCTGGGACAACTGGATATCCACATGCAAAAGAATGAAGTTGGACCCCTACCTCACACCATATACAAAAACTAACTCAAAACAGGCCAAAGACCTAAATGTAAGAGGTAAAACTACAAAATTCTTAGGAAAAAACAGAGATAAGTCTTCATGACCTTGGTTTAAGCTATGATTTCTTATATATGACACCAAAGCACAAGCAACAAAGAAAAATAAATAAATTGGACCTCATCGAAATAAAAAACTTTTGTGCTTCAAAGGGCACTATAAAGAAAGTGAAAATACAATCCACAGAATGGGAGAAAATATTTGCAAATCCTATATCTGATAAGGGTTTAGTATCCAGAATAAAGAACTCCTACAACTCTACGGTAAAAAGACAAGTAACCCAATTTTGAAATGGGCAAAAGATGTGAATAGACATTTCCCCAAAGAAGATATACAAATGGCCAGTAAGCACCTGAAAAGATGCTCAACATCTTTAACCATCAGGGAAATGAAAATTAAAACCAAAATGAGATACTACATAATACCCACTAGGATGGCTATAACCAAAAAGACAATAACAAGTGTGAGCAAGGATGTGGAGAAATTGGAACCCTTATTGCTGGTGGGAATGTAAAGTGGTGCAGATGCAGTTTCTCAAAAAGTTAAATATAGTTATCATATGACCCACCATTTTTGCTCCTAGGTATATAACCCAGAGAAATGAAAACATATGTCACACAAAAATTTGTACACAAATGTTCGTAGCAGTATTATTCACAGGAGCCAAAAAGTGGAAATCCAGATGTCCATCAACTGATGAATGGATAAACAAAATGTGGTACATCCATAAAAGGGAATATTATTCAGCAATAAAAAGGAACAAAGTACTGATTCATGCTACGACATGGACGGACCTTGAAAACATGCTAAGTGAAAGAAGCCAGACACACAACAGGCCACATATTGTATGATTCCATTTATATGAAATATTCAGAATAGGCAAATCCATAGAGACAGAAAGTAGATTCACAGTTTCGGGGGATCAGGAAGGGGAGTGAGGAATGGAGAAAGACCACTAATGGATACAGGTTTCTTCTGGGGGTGATGAAAATGTTCTGGAATTAGTGATGATGGGTACAAAGCTTTTTGAATATACTAAGAACCACTGAATTGTAAAAGGGTGAATTTTATGGTATGTGGATTATCCCTCAATTTTTAAATACTAGTAAAATTAATAAATACTATCACAACCGGGATATCAATGTTGGTACAACCTCCCAATCATGTTCAGATGTCCCTGGTTTCTCCTGTACGTTCAGTGTTCTCTGTTTCTACAAAGGACTTAGCGATTATAATGAAGAATGCATATTACATTTAAAAAACAATAAAAACTCTACAATTATGTAGATAAGCCCATACTTAGAGCTGGAGTCACAACCCACAATTCTCATTCTCAGAAGGGTATTGTCAAAATTGTTCTTGGTATCCAGTTTCATAGAATTAATATCATAACAGGATACTTTAACGCAATACAATTCATCTGCATTTCATCATCTTAACACAACAATCCAAATCTCTGGGGTTCTTTTCTGGTTTTTAACCATGAGGCATATTTATTTCACCTTAATTATGAATACTTTTACACCCTGCTTTTGTTGTTTAATGTCTCATTTATTACAAGAAGTTTGCATATTGCCTCCCAAGTCGTCAGAAATTCATTTATCCCTTTATAAACGGTGTGGAAAATTCACCCAATGGATGTACCATAATTCCCTTAATCATCCCCTTATTGCTGGGCATTTAGTGTTTCAATTGTCTTGCTGCAAACTGCTGCAGTGGGCAACTTTATTTTCTTCTTTTGGATGATTTCCTCCAGATAAGGGGTGGGGTTTCTGGTTAAAGATTTTGAACATCTTTCTGGTTCTTGACAATTTCATCTTGGTGCAAGATCTCCTCTCCCCATCCCCCGCTTTCCCCCAGCCACCAGACTCAGCCTCTGCAAAGTCTGACCCTAAAGGCTGGCCCCTCTGCCATCACCCTTCCTCCCACATTGCTGTCATCCCCTCCTGCCTCCTGCCGCTCGTCTCCATACCTGGCTCACCAGGGCTCCTCCTCCTCCCCGCTGGGCTTCGGGCTGCCCTCTCCCCAGGCAAGCTGGTGCCACGCGTCGCAGCACTGGGCCATCCCGACTCGGCTTTGCCGTAACCAGTGCAATTTGGCACGTCTGCACGCACCGTCCTTACCTTGGCCTAGAGGTGTTCCGTGTAGGTCCCCAGGAAGATAAAGCCTGCGTGACGTTTCGTTTTCCCCTTCCCGTCCCTTCCTGCCCCCAGCGTTAGGCGGCGGATCTAGTAAGGCGCTCGATAAATACCCAAAGTACTTAAAAAGCAACATTGAAGTTTCTCTGCTGACCTTTTACTTTAGTTAGATCTCTGAAAGTTAATAAAATACAAAACAATTTGCACCAGGATCAGATGTGATAGGGCGTGGGGAGAAATTAATTATAAGAGCTCAAGAATTTACTGAGCACCTGCTATATGCCATCGTCATCCATGGCAGTGAATAAAAGACAACAAAGTAAAAATACAGTATGTTAGGTGGTGATTCGAGCTAGGAAGAAAAATCAGGCAGGGGAAGGGGACTGAAAGTGAGCAGTGGCTAACGAGCCCCCCCGCCCCCGAAAAGGTGACAATAATAATAACAGATATCGTTAACTCGGTGTCTGCTCCGGGCCGGTGTGCTGCGGGCCTCATCTCCGGAAGCCAGTTAAAACTCCCCCCACAACGCAGTGAGGCAGGGACTACTACTCCTCCCACTGTACGATGAGGAGGGCTTAAGGCGCATAGGTAGGGTACCCATCAGTGCCGAATCTGAGCCCTCCGCCTTCTTGCCGACCCCCCAGCCCCGGCCCCTGACTCCCCGGGCTGGACAAGATTAACGCCGGACGCGGCTGCGCGGCCAGAATATGCGCATGCGTAGAGCGCGGAGTGCGCCTGCGCAGAGCGCAGGGCGACGTGGCCGGCTGGAAGTGGCCTGTGCGGAACCGTCGCCGGACTGCTGTTGCTCGGTGTTACGGTCCAGTACAGAGTTACTGCGTTGTGCCCTCGCCGGCACCACCATGCTGAAGAAATTCGACAAGAAGGACGAGGAATCGGGTGAGGGGGCCCATGTCTGTGCGTAGGCCTAGGGGAGGTTGGACCCCCGCACAGGCTCTCAGCACCCTCCCTGGGAGCCCTCCTTTGGGGCCTCTGTCCTACCCGAGGCCGAGGCCCGGTGAGGGGCAGGGGCTTGTGCGAAGGTCCACCTCTGGTCAGTGGCAGGCTTCGGAGAGCCCGAGTATGCTCCACTGCCCTTCCCCTCGTAAGCTCGCGCCACGATTCGCTGAGTGACCCAGGGCGGGTCATGCGCCTCTCTGGGCCTCAGTTTCCCCATCTATCAGAGGAGGGGACCGAGCCAAATGCTCCTTTGTTACTTTCTCCATCTGACCTCTTGGGATTCGCCGGGGCTGCGTTGGTGTTGGCCAAACTGGGGCACAGTCTGCGGAGCCAGTGTCTTGTGGCTGAGAACCCTGACTCTCTCATTCATTTACTCAGCAAACATATATTGAGCTCTTGCTGCATGCCAGGCACTGTACTGTGTCCTGATACTGCAGTAGAACAAGTGAGACACTCAGTGCCTGAGCTGGGAATATTAGAATGGTGACAGGCATAGTGGAGGAGGCAGACATTGATCAGATAATCACACATGTAATTAATTACAAATGTGACACGTGCTATGAAGGAATCCTAGTCGCTGGGGACATGGTGGTCCCTGCACATAGAAGGGACTCAGGTACCAGTTACATAAATGAATGTAAGACGGGTCGCTATGAGAGGAACAGAAGGACGGTACCAGGACTGCTGGGTGACTGCTTGTTTGGAGTAGAGTGGAGCCCCCTTGCAGGAGAGCCGTTGTATCTATAGGCAGATTGTAAAGCTTTGATTGCCATGCCAGAGGAGTTGCAACTTGACTAGATAGATGATAGGGACATCTTTCTGAAATTCAGCGCCACAACTTGTGTTTAGGCTTCTCTGTTCTTTGACTTTAGGTGGAGGCTCCAACCCATTCCAGCACCTTGAGAAGAGTGCAGTACTCCAGGAGGCAAGTGTCATTTGCTCCCCTGTATCTTCTATCATAAATGTTCACAACTGATGTGATCGAAATACTAATACATTCAAAGTGCTGGTTTAAAAAACATTAGGGGAGAAATCTCTTCCTGGAAAGACAGGAAAACTTTGTTCCTGGAGGGAGTTCATTATGCTTACACTTTTGTTGTTGTTGTTCTTCATTTCTCTTCCTAGTTAACAAGTGTTTCCTAGTATCTGTTACTCAATAAGTCAGCACATTCCTAACTAATATTTAGGGAAGATTTCAGGAGTTGTTAATAGATGAATTAAGGAAAAAAATACCAAAACTCTTTCCTTATGAGAATAAACTTGTCTAGGCAAGTGTCTTTATTTGTTCTGGGTCTTCTCAGACCTTGAATGTCCTTGAGGGGAGTCAATGGAAGGGAAATAAGCTGGGCTGGAAGGTAATATCCTTGGTCACTTCTTCTCAGGCCCGTGTATTTAACGAAACTCCCATCAACCCTCGGAAATGTGCCCACATCCTCACCAAGATCCTTTACCTCATAAACCAGGTAACAGGGTGAGGCTTGGGGATGGGGAAGATGGTGTTGGGGGATGTTGGGGGTTGCACAAATCAAACAGCCCTTAGGCTCTTTGACAGCCACTCTGTGGTTATAACCAACGGCCCAGCTCTGGGTCCCCTCAGCGTCCAACTCTGATATGTTGCCTTTAATGGAGCCTCTGCACGGTCTGAGGATCCGGCCTGGGCTGATCCGGCAGGAAGGGCCTTCTGGCCCCTTTGTTCCAGGCTGAGATTTCTTTCTTGATTAAAATAGGGAGAGCATCTGGGGACCACTGAAGCAACAGAGGCCTTCTTTGCCATGACCAAGCTCTTTCAGTCCAATGATGTAAGTGTCCCACCCCCAGCTTTCTTCAAGAGGGGGCAGCTGTGATAGGGTGGTGGGAGGGCCAGGGGAAAGTGACCCCATCCATCAGTGTGAATTGCCTTTGTGTAGATTGGAGTTTTCTTTTCCTCCCCCTGGCCCTCATGCTGAGCCAGGGGTCATAGGGCTTTTCCCATCTCTTTCCCAGCCCACCCTCCGTCGGATGTGCTACTTGACCATCAAGGAAATGTCTTGCATCGCAGAGGATGTCATCATCGTCACCAGCAGGTGAGTCTTGGGTCTGTGGATGGCTCCTCTGATGGGTTACATTGGTACGGAGGGCATTTTTTCTCGTGTGTACCAGGTGATGAGACTTTTGTTTGACATATTGCCAGACGCTCTTTCCTCTTCTGTCTCTCTCATCCTTCAGCTACTGCTGCCCATCCATGGCAGCCTCCAGAGTGTGCTGTTTCCCTTTTAATTCTCTGGCCTTAACTTGGGCACAAACCCTTCCTTTACTTGATTCCTCTTAGTCAACTGAGCCAGCGTGGAACTTTCACAAAGACTTTAGCAAGTGTCCAGAGAGAACACCAGAAAAACAGATATAGAGAATGCAAGAGTATACAATTAGGCTTACTTACCCAGTATTGGTTTCTGCATTAGGCTGAGTGATTCAGGGGACAGATGTGACTGAGGTATGGTCCCTACGCTTAAGAACTGGGACTTAATTCTCTTATTTCTTCCTGCCACATGTTTTTGGGGGGGGGATGTTACATATTCATTTGTAGGTCCATTTAAAAAATATTTATTGAGTGTTTACCAGTCCCTGTGGCTAACTCTGGGAATAGAGCAGCAAACAAGACAGATATGGCCTCTGCAGCACCAGAATTTACCAAGAAATAACCAGGCAGTCGGCCCTTAAGATCAGTTATAATACAGTTTATCATGGGAAGCATGATGGCCTGTGAGAGCAGACCAGAAGACCCCCAACTTGAATTTGGATCAGGAAAGGTCTCCTAGAACTGTCTGAGTGGCATCTTGAAGGATGAGTGAGAAATAGCAGGACAGAGGTGGAGGTGAGGGGCAGGGTGTGCTCCAGGCTGAGGAAACAGCATGTGCACAGGCCTGGAGAGGAGAGAGCACAGCCTGTTTGGGGACTTCTCTGTTAAGGAGTTCATGCTTGAGGGAAATGGCAATTGGAAGCCTCGGGAATGTTTTAGTCAAAGCGGAGGAATAACCTGGTCAGTTTTGAGTTTTATAAAAATCCCTCTGGCTGCTGTGTGGAGTTTGGCTTGGAAGGGTTAAGAATACAGAGAAAATGCTTGTTATGAGACTGGTGTAGTAATCCAGGCAAGTGAGGGGACGGGAACTGGAAAGGAGTGGTGGAGATTTGGGCTTGGGGAGGGCAGGATTCTGCATGTGGACAACGCCTTTCCCCCCACCCCCCAGCCTGACAAAGGACATGACTGGGAAAGAAGACAACTACCGGGGCCCGGCCGTGCGAGCCCTCTGCCAGATCACTGATGTGAGTCTGCTGCCCCGCCGAGCCAGCCCTCCCTTTCCCTGCTTCTTGTTGAGGCTTCAGCTCATCCTTTGCACGCTTTAGGTGGTCCCGGCTCCTGGGCACAGCACTGGTGATGGGGTGGGGGTGGTGCAGGAACACAGGAAACACATTTGCTTCCTTTCTCCACACCCCATCACCTGTCCTCCCGAGGGCTGCTGAGGACCGATTGGGTCCCCCCCGCTGTCTTGTCCCTACAGAGCACCATGCTGCAGGCTATTGAGCGCTACATGAAACAGGCCATCGTGGACAAGGTGCCCAGTGTCTCCAGCTCTGCCCTGGTGTCTTCCCTGGTGTGTAGCTGTGGCCAGGGCCCTGCGGGGCGGGGGGCAGGGGATGGATTGGGAAATTGAAGAAAATGAGTCACTTTCCAATAGGAAAAAGAAGTGTTTCTGTATCCCTAGATCTAAGAGTCCCACCCACCTTCTTCGTGACGAATGCCTGGGGACCTCTGGGTTGATTGAGGAGGGGCCAGTTGGACAGCCTTGATCCATGCCTTGGGGTGACAGATTGTTGGAGTTTGGGCCTGGCGGGAAATCTTCTGCCAGGGCAGGGAGAGTGAGGGTGGGAGCCGTCATTAGCTTATCCACTGTTTCAGAGGACCAGGCCAACGGAGAGGCCCTCGGCTGTGTCTGAGGGAAGACCCAGAGCTGGGCTGAACTGAGAGCTGGGCCCAGGAGGTGTGATGGGAGAGCCTTCTGTTTGCCTGGCTTAATGTGCCCTGTTGCTTTATAGCACCTGCTGAAGTGCAGCTTTGACGTGGTCAAGCGCTGGGTGAATGAGGCTCAGGAGGCGGCATCCAGCGATAACATCATGGTCCAGGTGAGGTGTGAGTGGAGCAGTGGTATTTACAATATTTAGGCAGATAGCACGGCACTGGCCAGTTGGACTGGATGCTCACCACAGAGATCCTGGTGGCCTCTAGCCAAAGCAGGCTTTAATCCTTTTGTCAATGGATTGTGAAGAGACTTGAGGGTTTTAGAAAAGAATCCAGGGCACTGCTTTGGGAGGGAAGGAAGGCTGGGGGAGATTGGGTTAGAGACTGCTTACTGCCTGGTGCTGGAATAGTCAAGTATTTTGATAACCAGCTTAGTATTGTTTTGGGTGTGTGATATAGCAAACCTGGCCCAGCCAGGCAGAGGGCCTTTGCCAAGCTGGTGGTGTTGGTGATGCATGGACATAATCTTGGCAGGGCTTTCATCTACATAACTCTTTTTTAGTGATCTAGGCCAGGAATTCCTTTGATCTCTCTGAGTCTTGGTTTCCTTGTCTGTAAAATGTCAGTGAAAAGTTCCTGCCATGCAACGGCATTTATAACGTCTGACCCGTCTGCCGCATACCTGTAGGCGCTCCCTATGTGTTTATCTGCTCTCCTTCTCCTCCCCCTTTATGCTGATTCTCTTCTTCATGGCCAGCTGTGGCCCCTCAAAAGCCTTCCCAGGGTAAGAGAACCTTCCCACATGGAAGGCCCACACAGCTGCCATGTCTTAGCTTTCGAATGCCACTCTGGTAAGGAAACAGAAAAGAGCAAGGGGACAGGAAATAACTGTGCACCTTACATCTCGAGAAGGTTGATCCCTGGACTTCAGGCCCTCCAGACATAGCTTTGCCAGTACCAGCCACGAGTCCTTGAGCAAGTCAGTGGGGATAAGAATATCTACCTTCAGGGTGTGATAGGGTTTATCCTATGTGGTAAGGTCTCGTGTCTGAGGTGTGCCGCGTGGCACCTTACAGCACGTGTCTGTGCTAAGGGCCTGGCTCCCACTTTCCCTTTCTTGTCGAAGGACACCTGGTCTCCTCCTGTTGTTTCTCTCTGTGGCGTCTGTTGTCCCCCTCTACATCTGCACTCATGATGCCCATCGAGGCCCTTGCTGAAATTGGGGGGTGAGAACGACAACTACAGACACACTCATGTGGTTTGTTGAGCATTGTGCTGGGGGCTTTCTATACAGAGCATTTGGGGGAATTGTCACAGCCACTCTGTGAGGTAGCTGCCATGATGCCCATCTTAGAAAGGAGAAGGCTGAAGCCCAGAGAGATGCGGTGGCCCCCAAGGGCCGTACAGCTGGAAGACCTGGGCTTCACATGCCTGTGCTCTGCTGTTGTCTCCTGTCCTCTAGTACCATGCCCTGGGACTCCTCTACCACGTGCGTAAGAACGACCGCCTGGCCGTCAATAAGATGATCAGCAAGTTCACCCGGCATGGCCTCAAGTCTCCCTTTGCCTACTGCATGATGATCCGGGTGGCCAGCAAGCAGCTGGAGGAGGAGGACGGCAGGTAGTGGCTCTTGTCTCCTCTGGCTGGATGATGCCTCATTCAACCTACCACGCTGGGCCATCCCCAGCTTCTGCTTGCCGCCCATGTTCTTTTGTAGCCGTGACAGCCCACTGTTTGACTTCATCGAGAGCTGTTTGCGCAACAAGCACGAGATGGTGGTGTACGAAGCCGCCTCGGCCATCGTCAATCTGCCAGGCTGCAATGCCAAAGAGCTGGCCCCGGCTGTGTCAGGTTACCAGACATTCCTTCACCCTAGCCTCTCATGTTTATGCTTGCTGGGAACTAGGC
The DNA here is from genome assembly GCA_031878705.1 of Tapirus indicus. Classification (NCBI taxonomy): domain Eukaryota; kingdom Metazoa; phylum Chordata; class Mammalia; order Perissodactyla; family Tapiridae; genus Tapirus; species Tapirus indicus. The sequence continues at coordinate 99,661,987 of CM062920.1, forward strand.
CCTAGGCTGGGGGTCGGGGAAAAGAAAGAAAATGCTCTCAAACAGGCCACAGTCTTGTGGTAAGAAAAGGCAGCAGTACCTGATGACCTCTGCTCTGTGCCCAACACTGTGCTGGGGCCTCTCCCATAGGTTACATATTGGGGGATAGGGTACTTTTAGTCCCATCTTAACCACTGACGAGGCTGAGTCTGGTGAGTGGCAGAGGTGAGGTTCAAAGCCATTCTGCAGCCTGTAGAGCTGACTAGCAAGAGGGCCTGGTGGAGGAACCCAGGATTGATGGCCAGTGTGTGCTCACTAGGCCTTAGCCATCTCAGGTCAAGGAGACAACGGTAATAGGAGTCATTCGGAACCTATGTGCTGGGGCCCGATGGCCCAGGTTGGAGTTTCGGCTCTGCCACTTACCAGCTGGGTGAGCCTGGGCAAGTCATCCACCCTCTCTATGCTCCACCTTCTTCTCTAAAGTGTGCATAGTAATAGTGCCTGTTACATGGGGTCACAGTAGGCAGTCAACTTGTGTGATCTATACAAATGGCTCAGAACAGTGCCTTGCGCCATGGTGCACACAGCAGAAGTGTTCTCTGTGGTCGCTCATGAGGACCCACCGGGCTCGAGTTGTTCGGATCCAGCGCGTAAGTAATCAGGGCCTTGTTTGTGCACGACTCTGTGCTGGGTATTGAGAGCTCATCGTGTATCAGAATAGCAAGATGTGATGATGTGTGAAGTAGTTGGGACTGGAAAATGGGTACATTGAGATGTTAGAAAAGAAGAGATTCGTAGGGGGACTAAGCCCAGATTCAAAGAGTAGGAGAGCAGGGGAGAGCATTCTAGAAGGACAAACCCAATGAAAGCCAAGATTTTATGTCAGGAGTGTTCAAGCTGTAAATTTTTAGGAATGATTGGACCTCCTGTTTTTCTATATTCGCCATAATAATGGTATAAACCTGCTCAGGCAGAGAGATGGGGCTCATGTTTGAAGAGAGAAGTCTCCTTTCCTCCTTGGAGACAAACACAAAAGAACTAAATGAATCCATTCGCTGGTTTGGGTGTTTGTTCGTTCTTATTACGGTCCCCTTATTTCCAGAATAATGAAAGATAAAAGTAAGATCGAGCCTTCAAAATAAGGGTTATCCTATTTAAGGAAAGCAGAATAAGTGCTGAAGAAGTGTAAGAGAATAAAAGCCAAGTTATAAAGCAAGGAATATGGATCCTGCAGAGAATGGCAGTCCTGTTCACCACCCAGCGAGTGCGGATCAGAGCCCTGAGCTTCCTGATGACCAAGGCACAGGGAGGGATGTGCTGCCTGCCGTGCGCTCCTGTAGGAGAGAACTGAGGCAGTTGTTTAAGCCAGGACTGAGGAAGTTCCGCTGCTTCTGCACACGCCCCTGGAGAGAGGAGTGGAGTTTCACGTCACAGGGTCAAGGGCTCAGGCTTCAGGTGTGGGTAGTCCTGGACTTCAGTCCTGCTCCTGTCACTCACGGTTTGCTAACCCAGAGTCACTTCCGTTGCTTTACCCTTTGTGCCTCAGTCTCTGTATCTGTTAAACGGGGATAAGAACAGTAGCTGCTTCACTGGGTTGTGAGGAGTCATTAAAGTGAGGAGCAGCAGCTCTTCTGCACAGTGCCTGGCGTGCAGCAGGTGCTCACGAACAGCAGCCATCATCACTCCTGAGAGCCACTGGGCTCTCGTGAACATATTAAGGCCTCTCTGCTCCTGGCTCCGGTACCAGGGAGAAGGGAGCTCGCCTCCTTGGTTGGGGTGGGGGTGCCACAGGGAAATGAGCTGAGCAGACGGTTTGAGTCTGAGCAGCTTCAGAGCCCTTGCACATCCTTGAAGCCCTGTTCCTGCCCCTACCTGGAGGTGTCCCTGGGTTTTCCCACCTGTGGCTGTGAAGCAGCCTGGCCCATGGCATCTGTCTGCCTACAGTGCTCCAGCTCTTCTGCAGCTCACCCAAGGCCGCTCTCCGCTACGCTGCGGTCCGCACTCTCAATAAGGTAAGAGTCCAGGGTGGGCGGAATGGGGGCCTGGCCTTTGGAGAGGGTTGGGGGAGGTGGCCTGATCCAGCTAGAGGTGTTTCCTAGCCCCTGACCTGGGCTGCAAAAGGTGTAGCCCTGGTCACTTACTTCCAGATATTGGGATGAGCTCATCCAAGGGACATCTGCCTGGGCCAGACCCATCTGGTGGTCTGTCCCAGCCAGAAGCCCTTTTGTTATCTCTTGTCCCTGTCCTCTTTATCTCTTTCCTTCTAAAACAGGTTGCCATGAAGCATCCGTCAGCAGTGACAGCCTGTAATCTGGACCTGGAGAACCTGGTTACAGATTCAAATCGCAGCATTGCCACACTAGCCATCACCACCCTCCTCAAGACGGGCAGCGAGAGCAGCATCGACCGCCTCATGAAGCAGATCTCCTCCTTTATGTCAGAGATCTCGGATGAATTCAAGGTACCCAGGGCACCTCTGGAACACCCGCAGTTCCCAGAGTAAGGAAGAGGCTCTGTGCCTGCCCTCCATGTCCCCCAGCCAACATGTCGGATTGACCTGAGGGGCTGGTCGGGCTTGAGGACTCATGGAGAAGGCTGGCATGTCGCCCTTCACAGGGTTTGGTCTTGGGAGATGCATGCAGTCCTGCCTCCAGGCCTTTGTCCATATTGTTGCTTTGTACTGCCAGACCAGTAGTTTCCAGCTCATTCAGATTCATATATTAATTCCTGAAGTATTTTTGTGCACTTGCTGTATATTTTGTAGAGTTTTCAGAAGGGGAACATAGCAGTGAACGAGACAGCGACCTGCTCTCATGGAGCTTACTTTCTAGTGAGGGGAGGTAAACGGTAAACAAGTAAACAAATGAGCAGATGAGATCATTTCAGACACTGGGGGAGCAGAGAAGAAAATAGAAATGCACTAGAGGGTCCCAGGAGGAGCATGGTCTGGGAATGTGAGAGAGCTGGCCGTGGGAAGATTCGGGAGAAAAGGCAGGAGCACAGTTGTTGTGAACAGGAGAGAGAGATGCAGCCCTTGAGGGGGTTGGGAGCTTTGGGGCTAGTGGTAGGCAATGAAGCCAGAGAGTAGGGAGGGGCTAGGTCATGGAGGGTCTTGTGGGTCATGATAGAGTTTTGATTTTAAGGAAGGTATTGCAGAGTTTTTTGGTTTTATTTTAAAATAGTTCACAGGAGGTTACGAAAAAATGTCCTGAGAAGTCCTGTGCACCCCTCCCCCAGCTCTCTCCTACAGAAGCCAGGCAACCACAGTACACTGTCAGCCAGCATTGGCACAATCCATAGTTTATTCACCAGTTATACGTGTACTCATGTGCGTGTGAAGCTCTATGCAATTTTGTCATATTGTGTAGCCTTGAAAAATTGCCGCCACAGTCAAGATACTCAGCTGTACAATCACCAGAAGACTCTCTCGTGTTGTTACGCTAAATAGCCACACCCATTCCCTCCTCCCTATCCCTAACGCCTGGCAACCACTATTCTGTTCTCAGTTGTATAATTATGTCACAATTGTTACATAAATGAGATCATGTAGTGTGTCATTGGAGAGTTTTAATCAGGGCAGACAGTAATATGAATAATTATAACATAGAGTGGGACGTTCTATAGCATGGACTATGCAGAGTAGGCAGAAATAAACTCTGCCTGTTGGTTATAAGAATGCTTCGTAGACTGTGAAATGACACAGTGAGATTTGCATATTAGAAGGATCCTTCTGGAGCAGCTTGGAGGATCGACTGGGGTGAGACTTTGTTGCAGGAATTTAGAAGAGGTGATAGCAACTAAACCGGTCTGCAGAAGTGGGAGAGGAGGGATGGGTTGAGAGCTCTTCAAGGAACAGAGCCAGCTGGCAGGGCATGTGTGAAGGCCACGGGAGTGTATTTTGTCAGAGATGACACCTTTTTCTAGTTTGGGTTGATGGTGGTGATCAGTTTTGGGAAGGAGGGAGAGGGTCTGGTCTTGGATGAGGGAATAGGGAAGGTAATGATGGTGATTACAGACGTGTTGAGTTTGAGGTGCCTGTGGGCACCAGGTGGAGTTGTCTGGTAGACTTTTGGAAACACTTGTCTTGAGCTCCAACCAGAAAGATTTGGGAGTCAGTGGCATAGAAGAGGTGATTAAAACCGTTGGAAAAGATGAGATTGCTGAAGAGACTATGAGAAGAGGGCCAAGGACGGAATACCCAGAGGCAGACCTGATGAAAGAGGAGCCAGAAAAGCTGGTGGGTGGGACTCATCGGAGTCGGGGAAGGGGAGAGAAGCAGGACAAGTGGGATGGAGCAGGGCTCATAGACTTACCTTGAGGTCTGAGTAGAAAAGCAGAGTTCAGTGTACCCAGAGTCTGGATCACAGGCTGTTGGGACTGCTGTGCGTGCCACCCTGCCCTGAATGGGCTCAGGGGTTGCGTGCTCTCTGAGGGTGGGGATGGAGTTCCTCTCATCTCATTGCCCTTGTGTCATGTCCAGGACCTGGCCTTGCCTAAGTAAGGACTCCTTTGGCACTTAGGGAACTGAGTGACTTGATCCTAGTGGCAGGGGGCTGCTGCTCACACATGTCTGTTTGACTCAGGTGGTGGTTGTCCAGGCCATCAGTGCTCTGTGTCAGAAGTATCCTCGCAAACACGCTGTCCTCATGAACTTCCTGTTCACCATGTTGCGAGAAGAGGTAAGAGTAGGGGGCATTCAGGGCGTGCCAGGTCTTCTGGTGTGGGGAATGACCTGGCTCCTGGCTCCTGGCTCCATGCTCAACTTGGAGCCAAGAGCCTGTTCTTCTTGCGTGTACTCAGATCAACCTGTTAACCAGGTGGATTTCCTGGTGCCTGTAGCCCTTTAAAATTCTCATGGGCCGACAGTAAAAACATGCAGCAGTTACTGGTAATTACAGCAATAACTATAATGACTCACCACCCTGGCTTTAAAGACACAGCAGGTGCCCTGAGGCAATGCTTGTGCAGAAGACGGAAAAACACATGCTCTGTATTGGTGTTGTCTAGCGTAGAAACATTCTGGGCCATTCCAAGAGCTCTAGGGTTTCTTATGCTAATACTGTGACACTGGTTCTATTTTTCTTCCTAATTCACCTATGCCACCTTTCTTGGATGTCTCAACACAACTGGTCTATTCAGAGGAGCAGAAGCAAAGTGTTCAAGGACGAGCTTTGGTCTCCAGATGTCTGGTGCTCCTTTGCCCCAGCCCCAGAGAGACCCTTGGACTGGGGCGGTAGAGGAACCGTTGCCTTGGGTGTCTTTGGGTTTTCCAGGAATATTAGAAGGGAGGAAGGCACTAATGCTTAGGGAGCCTTTGGCTAATGGGCCTGGCACTTTGGAGACACTACATAGTATACACAGTCTTGTGATCCTCACGACAGGCCTTGTCATCAGACATTATTTTCTCCCTTTAAAAATCAGGGATCTAGGGGCCGCCCGGTGGCGCAGCGGTTTCGTCCGCGCCTGGCAGCCCGGGGTTCGCAGGTTCGGATCCCACGCGCCTGCCGACGCACTGCCTGTCAGCCATGCCGTGGCGGCGTCCCATATAAAGTGGAGGAAGATGGGCACGGATGTTAGCCCAGGGCCAGTCTTCCTCAGCAAAAAGAGGAGGATTAGCAACGGATGTTAGCTCAAGGCTGGTCTTCCTCACAAAAAAAAAAAAAAAAAAAAAAAATCAGGGATCTGAGACTCAGAGAGGTGAAGTGACCTGCCTGTGGTCACCTGACCAAGAAGTATCTGAGCCAAGATCTATCTGGCTCCAAAGCCCATGGTTTTCTCCTGACCTTCCTGCCTCCCAGAACGACACATGGTTCCTTATAACAGTTAAGTGTAAGACCTTCACTCATTAGAGCGTAGCACTTAGACACTGAACCTTGTCTTCTAGAAATGGTTTGTTGCTTCCGCAGGGGGGCATCATTCTCTAGTCAGAACAGCTGCCAGCAAAGCCTCATGCAGTTACTCTGAGCTTCTCGGTGCCCCCCAGGCTGGCTGACTGGCTTTAGAACTGATACTGAAAGTAGTGTTTGAAGGTTTACAGGGCACCTGCTCACGTAGCAGCCTTACTGAAATGTAACTCACACACACACAGAATTCACATAGTGTGCAAATAGCTTCTTATTTGTTGTTCAAAGTAACCTGTGAGCTAAGCACACTAATGGTTGTTATTATGAAGGTTCCTGAGGCTCAGACAAAGAAAGTGACTTACAGCCATAAACAGAAACTGTCTGAGAACAGGGGCCAGATGTGACCCACAGACAAGTTTCACTTGGCTTGTACAAAGCTTTAAACATTTCAAATTAGTAGCCATTATTTAAAAATCAGGAAACCACCAGCACCATGACAAACTTCCAATTGCTCTTGAAAAACTTGTAAGATTTGGCCACACTAAGCTGAGTAGACTTTCCCTCTGTAGATGGGATAGGAACTGTCCATTGCCCACAATTCCCATCCAGGCCACTTCATGTTGCCAGGTTAGTTACATACCTGGCACTTCTAGACATCTCTAGAAGTTGTGACTTCTGTCACTAAACTCTGTAAGTAGCAGAAAATAGATTTGATCAGGGATCCTCTGATTCTCCACTGCCCCATGCTGCCTAAAAAAAATTGTAGTAAAATACACACAACATAAGTATATTCACATTGTTGTGCAGCTAATCTCCAGAGCTTTTTCATCCTGCAAAACTGAAACTCTCCCTTACATAGTAACTCTCTATTTCCTCCTACCCCCAATCCCTGGCAACCTCCATTCTACTTTCTGTCTCCATGAATCTGACTACTCTAGATATTTTATATAAGTGGAATCATATAGTATTTGTCTTTTTGTGTCTGGTTTATTTCATTTAGCATAATGCCCTCAAAGTTCATCCATGTTGTAGTATGAGTCAGCATTTCCTTCCTTTTCAAGGCTGAATAATATTCCATTATATGTACAGACCACATTTTGTTTACCAGCTAATCCATCAATGGCCAGTTGGGTTGCTTCCACCTTTTGGCTATTGTGAATAATGCTGCTATGAAAATGGGTGTGCAAATATCTCTTTGAGACCCTGCTTTCAATTCTTTGGGGTATATACCCAGAAGTGGAATTGCCAGATGACATGGTAATTCTATTTTTTTAAGGTTTTTTTTTTGCTAAGGAAGATTTGCCCTGAGCTAACATCTGTTGCCAATCTTCCTTTTTTTGTATGTGAGCCACCACCACAGCATGACCACTGACAGACAAGTGGTGTTGGTCTGCGCCCAGGAATTGAACCTGGGTCACCGAAGTGGAGCACACCGAACTTAACCACTAGGCCACCCAGGCTGGCCCTTAAAAGTTTGTTTTTGCATGTGTGTATGTGAGGAAGATTAGCCCTGGGCTAACATCTGTTGCCAGTCTTCCTCTTTTTGCTGAAGAAGATTGGCTCTGAGCTAATATCTGTGCCCATCTTCCTCTATTTCGTACGTGGGATGCTGCCACAGCATGGCTTGATGAGCAGTGCATCAGTCTGCGCCTGGGATTCGAACCCGTGAACCCTGGGCTGCCAAAGCGGAGTGCACAAACTTAACTGCTATACCACTGGGCCGGCCCCCGGCCCTTAAAAGTTTTTAAGGAACCACCATACTGTTTTCCATAGCATCTGCACCACCCATTCTGCCTTTTATCTCAAAGTTAGGAAGAAACGTAAGACCCAAAATGTTTCTATTAAACCATCTACTGTTAAATCTGGAAGGGCCCGAGTAAGCATTTAATCTAAGGCTTTTGTTTTACACAAAAAGGAGATAGAGGCCCAGAGAGCCAGGTCCCTTCCCTCCAGGTTCTGTGTTTGGACCACTGTGCCTGGTCCTGGTTAGGCTCTGGCCTCACAGCTCCTTTCTGGAAAGAGCAGCCTCCTTGCTCAGCTCGACCCCTCCTGCTGCAGGGTGGCTTTGAGTACAAGCGGGCCATCGTGGACTGCATCATCAGCATCATTGAGGAGAACTCAGAGAGCAAGGAGACAGGGCTGTCACACCTATGCGAATTCATTGAGGACTGTGAGTTCACTGTGCTGGCCACTCGCATCCTGCATCTGCTGGGCCAGGAGGGTCCAAAGACCAACAACCCCTCCAAGTACATCCGCTTCATCTATAACCGAGTGGTCTTGGAGCACGAGGAGGTCCGGGCAGGTGGGTCTGGGCAGGGCTGAACTTGGGCTCTTAGCTTCTTCTTGAGTAGACTGCTCCAGCAAAGGGGCTGGAGCCCTCAGTGGGGACAAGAGGACTTGGTGTTCTTGCCTTACAAGGTCAGTTTTTTATAATATTGTAGGAATGACCTCCAGTGCTTAGATGTCATCTAGTTGAATGGTTCTTAACCTCTCTAATTTGTTTTGTTGATTTTTTTTTTAAGTTTCACTATATGTTAGCATTAAACTGTTTTTTGGTGTTTAGATTTTTTTTTTGCTGAGGAAGATTTGCCCTGAGCTAACCTCTGTTGCCAATCTTCCTCTTTTTTTTTTTTGCTTGAGGAAGATTAGCCCTGAGCTAACATCTGTGCCCATCTTCCTCTATTTTGTATGTGAGTTGCCGCCACAGTATGGCTTGATGAGGGGTGTGTAGGTCTGTGCCCAGGATCTGAACCCGTGAACCCAGGTCGCAGAAGCAGTGTGTGCAGAACTTAACCACTATGCCAGAGGGCCAGCCCCCTAGCTTTTTTTTAAAATAATATTTATTATTAAATTTATTGAGATATAATTCACATACCATAAAATTCACTCTTTTAAATGAGTGTACAATTCAGTGTGCAACCATCATATTCTTAATTTTATTTTTAATTTACTGTTCTTATGTCCACTGGACATATTTTCCTTTTTCAGCAATTGATATTCATTAAGTAATAGTTCATTTTTTCCTTTATATTAATCTAAAACTTAACTGCAAATTGAGGCCATTTGGATACAGAAGCTGAGAAGCCTGACCTTGAGGCCAGCTTCTGTGGCCTCATCATAGTTAATGCTGAAAATGGCTCCTGGAACCTGAGAATGGGTCTGCCTTCTTCATGAAACAGATGAGGAAGTTGAGGCCAGGGCGGGTGCCAAGATCCACCCAGAGCCACTTGTTGCATTGGTGGCAGGTTTGGGCCTTCTGGCTTGGGACTGCTTGACTCTGGGGCTCTTCTGCCCAAAGACCCATTCCGAGCACTGGAAGTGCTCAAGCAGTGAGCTGTCACATATGTCAGGTAAATCATATCTGCTTCATAAACACAGGTGCTGTGAGTGCTCTGGCCAAGTTTGGAGCGCAGAATGAAGAGATGTTACCCAGTATCTTGGTGTTGCTCAAGAGGTGAGTCTGGGCCTTAGGGCCCTGGTGGATGACAGTGTTCCCTTGGGCCCAGGTGACCTTCCTTTGTCTCTTTTTAACTAGAAAGGGGGAGAAAAGTTATACAGTTATGAATTGTAAGTGAAAAAAAAAAAGCATAGAAAAGCGTGAAAAACAATGTCATGCAAAAATCCCTCCAGCCAGATGTGACCATATTAGAGTTATTTTCTTTTTTTAAAAACAGCTTTCCTGAGGGGCCAGCCCCAGGGCCTGGTGTTTAAGTTCTGCGTGCTTTGCTTCAGCAGCCTGGGTTCACAGGCTCGGGTCCCAGGGATGGACCTACACCACTCATCAGCCATGCTGTGGCAGCGACCCACACACAAAATAGAGGAAGACTGCACGGATGTTGGCTCAGGTCAAATCTTCCTCAACCAAAAAAGAGAGGAGGATTGGCAACGGATGTAAGGGTGAAGCTTCCTCAGCAAAAACCCCCAGCTTTATTGAGCTATTATTCTCGAACCATACAATTCACTTGTTTAAAATGTATAATAATATGATGGTTTTTAGTATATTCACAGAGTTGTGCAACCATCACCACAATCTAAATTCAAAAGCTTTTTTTTTTTTTTTTTTTTTGCTGAGGATGATTGGCCCTGAGCTGACATCTGTTGCCAATCCTCCTCTTTTTTTGCTTGAGGGAGATTAGCCCTGAGCTAACATCTGGGCCAGTCTTCCTCTATTTCGTGTGTGGGTCACTGCCACAGCATGACTGATGAGTGGTGTAGGTCCACGCCTGGAATTTGAACCTGCAAACCTGGGTTGTCAAAGCAGAGTGCACTGAACGTAACCATTACATCATGGGGCTGGCCCCTTAAAAGCATTTTTATCACCCCAAAAAGAAACCCTATATCTTTTAGTAGTCATTTCTCCCTCCCCTCAAACCTCCCTCCCCCCAGCCCTAGACAACCACTAATCTCCTTTCTGTCTCCATGGATTTGCCTATTCTGGACATTTCATATAAATGCAGTCATACAATATGTGGCCTTTTGTGTGTCTGGCTTCTTCATAATGTTTTCAAGATTCACCCATGTTGCAACATGTGGCAGTACTTCATTCTTTTTTATTGAGAAATAACATTTCATTTTATGTTTGGTTTGTCCATTCATCAGCTGATGGACATTTGGGTTGTTTCCACTTTTTGGCTCTTGTAAATAATGCTGCTATGAAGATTCGTGTACAAGTTTTTGTGTGACATGTTTTCAGTTCTCTTGGGGATATATCTGGGAGTGGAATTGTTGGGTCATTTTAAATTCTTTTTTGACATATGCTGTTGGATACAGGAGATTGCCTCCCTTACTGGGTAGGCTTTAGGGAAAGGGTCCAGGGAATATGAATATAGCTACCTCCTAGAGTCTTAAGGGCCCCTCTGTGTGTTTGATGGCTGGATACCACATCTGGGAACTGAGCTCTCAGAGCTTTAAGAGACCTGCTTCCTCTCACCACCTTCTGAGGAAGCCCTGCAGGATCCTTCCTACTACCCCTGTGTGTACCTTATGTTCGGGCTGCAGGTGTGTGATGGATGACGACAATGAAGTAAGGGACCGAGCCACCTTCTATCTCAATGTCCTGGAGCAGAAGCAGAAGGCCCTCAATGCAGGCTATATCCTAAATGGTGAGTTTCCCTGCTGTCTTGGAAGCCGCCTGCCGGAGCCGTGGCTCTTCTCGTCACTCCGGAGCAGGCACACCTCCCTTTGGCAGGGGAAATCTGAGGCAAGATGCTGTTGGCTGGACTTTCATGGCAACTTCATGGCGTCACTGTGACCTCAGGAGACTTGGGGTCATGTGGTTCACACAAGTGTGGGTGGAAACAGCCCAGTGAATTGAAAGGCTAGTCATTCATAAAAACCTCTGCAGCATTTGCATAGTACTTTACCCTTTTTAAGTCACTCTTATATATACTTTACTGCCCACACCCATTCTCTGAAGGAGGATGTAAATGAAGGCTCAGAGGGTTAGGTGGTTTTCTCAGGGTCATACGACCTAGACCCCAGGGTCTCAGTCTTCCATGGGGGAGCCCTGGTGCTCATCCTGTCATGTGTTCCAGGCAGAGTGACCTCTCTCCAACTGGCCTCTAGGTCTGACTGTGTCCATCCCTGGTCTGGAGAGGGCTCTGCAGCAGTACACTCTAGAACCGTCGGAAAAACCTTTCGACCTCAAATCTGTGCCCCTGGCCACCATGCCCATGGCAGAGCAGAGAACAGGTAAGTAACACCTGTGATCCTTTCAGAGGCCCTCAGGTCCAGGCCTCCATTGGAGGGTCTGCATTGGCCATGAAGCCACTATCCCAACCAGGAGGGATCATGTTGTGCTGGGAGGAGGGAATAATCCTTTCTGCCTTTGGCTTTAGGAAATTGAGACACACACCCACAAACACTTGCTCTCTTTCTCATATATTCTGTCAGGAGGGTTGGAAATTATAATCTGTAAGTAATAGCACTGTGGTCAAGACGACACTGCCCCATAAGTGGAGTCGTTGGTCACCATGTATATTTGCTCCTGCAGAAAGCACCCCCATCACAGCAGCCAAGCAGCCTGAGAAAGTGGCAGCCACCCGACAGGAGATCTTCCAGGGTGAGTAGCAGTGCTCAGTGGGGTTCTTGGGACCTGGACTTGGTCTCCTCAGCTTTGGGGTAGCTGCTCTCCTCAGGGGAATTAAGAGTAAAACTGTCATTTGTGGGGTCCGTCCTGAGTGCTGGGCCCTGAGAGTACTTTAGACAGCACATTTGACCCTCAGGTGGAGGTTATGAAGTCCATTTGGTATCTGAGGAGTTGGAAGTTCAGAGGAAGTGATTTGCCCAAGGTGGCACAGCAAGAAAGTGGAGGGTCTGGAATTAAGATCCAGAACAAACTGGCTCAGAGCTGCCACTCAGCCTTGGTTCTGAGGGCTCAGGTCTCTGGAGCCCAGGCCAGTTCAGAATGTCTGATTCAGCACAATTGGGTCCAAGACACTGGTACTTTTTCTTGGATTCCAAATGTGTTCAGTCCACGTTGTCTTGTAAGGTATTTTGCTTAGGTATTCATCTATTCCTCTGGTCTTGCTTTTTTTTTTGGTAAGGAAGATTAGCCCTGAGCTAACCTCCATTGCCAATCCTCCTCTTTTTGCTGAGGAAGATTGGCCCTGAGCTAACATCTGTGAGCATCTTCCTCTATTTTATATGTGGGACGCCTGCCACAGCATGACTTGATAAGCGTTGTGTAGGTCCGCACCCAGGATCTGAACCTGCAAACTCTGGGCTGCTGAGGTGGAGCGTGCAAACTTAACCACTATGCCACTGGGCCAGCCCTGGCCTTGCATTTTTTAGGGGGAGAGGCTGTGTATCTAACTGGCAGACCATTTTATCCATTGACTTCCTACCTGCGAGGACTAGCACATACCCCTCTTCCTTCTCAAAGCCCTCCCTGATCTCCTAAGCGCATCACTTCTACTCTGGCTCTTCTTTCTTCCCTTAAGTAGTTCTGTGTTGTTCTTCCCATGTCCTTTTGTGTCTCTCTCACAGTAGGCTCTTAGTTATTGTTAAATTAAGTCCCCCTTTTCCATTCCATTCCATAATCCTGTCCTTTGTCAACATATTTTCTTTCAGATTCAGCAAAGCTAGGATCCTGACCTAACGCGAAATTTTTCCTTCTGTGTTTGTTCCCTCTTGCTGCTATCACAAATCACCACAAACTCCATGGCTTAACACAACGCAAATTTATCTTACAATTCTGAGGTCACAAGTCCAAAACGGGTTTCACTATGTTGACAGTGCTGAGCTCCCTCTGGAGGCTTAGGGGAGAACCATTTCCTTGCCTTTTCTAGTTTCTGGAGGCCACCTACATTCCTTGCCTAGTGACCCCTTCCTCCATCTTCAAAGCAGTGTAGCCTCTTCAAATCTCTCTGACTCTGACCCTTCTGCCTCCCTCTCAAAAGGACCCTTGTGATTACATTGGGCCCACCCAAACAATCCAGGGTAAACTCCTCAAGATCCAACTTAATCATATTTGCAAAGTCCCTTTTACCATGTGATATGATGTAGTCACAGGTTCTGGAAATTAGCTCTTGGACATCTTGGGGGCCATTATTCTGCCACACCCTCCAAGGGAGACTCTTCCTAAGCCTCTTAGAGGGTATCAATTCCATTTTTAAACCTTCTTCCAAAGGCTAACATTTATTGATCACATGTTAAGTGCCAGGAACTTTGCTAGATCTTGACACTTATTACCTCATTTATTTTCACAACTGCCCTGTGAGCAAGATTATTGTATCTATTTTATTGATGAAGAGTGTGAAACTCAGAGGCATTAACTGATAGCTACTAGCAGAATCCCCTAGGTAGTAAGCGTCAGGTCTAGAAACTTGATGCCCAGTGAAATAAATTCCCATAGAAATATGGGATTTCTGACAGGAAACTCTGATTGGAAAACTCTGATGGCTGATGATCATGGTGGCCCAAAATTTCCTCCTAATATCTAAGCTGGTTCTTTCTGGGCTTCTTTTGCTTGCACATTCATTAGATACAGTCCTTCAGGCAGCAGAGGGCTGAAGCAGTCATGTAGGCTGCCTCTTTGTTGGTGGAGAAAGCAAAATAATAACAATAATGCCTCCTTTGTCTCTATCTCTGAAACATGAATTGAGTACCTACTGAGTACAGGGCCAAATAGCAGATCCCTGGCCTCGGGGCACAATTCCTGTCCTTACAGAGTTCAATTTCACTGGGAAAACAAGTTGAAAATCTTAGCATAGTGGTCTTCAAATATCAGTATACCTAAGAGTCATCTGAGGAAACTTGTTAGAAATGCAGATTCCTGGGTCCCAAACCCAGAGATTCTGATAGAGCAGATTTGGGATGGATCCAGGAATCTGAGTTTTTAACAAGCTCTCAGCCGCAGGTAAATCTGACACAGGTGACCCTTGCCTATAGTTTGAGGAATGCCGCCCCTGCCACAGAACAGGGAAGAGAGCAGCAGCTGTAGCCATCACAGGTGGACGCCATATGCAGATAGATCCCAGATGCCTCATTCACTTGGATGGGCCAGAGGGCCCAGCCCAGCGCTGGAACCTGGCTATGGGGTGTCGGGATAGGATTTGCCAGATGCCCAGGCAACTCTAAGTTGTATTTTCTGTAACACTCTGAATCTGAAACATCTTCTTATGGGCCATTTGTCTTAATTGACAAATTTATCAGACCAGTTTGTTCTTTTGCCTGATTCTGTAGCTATAACAGCATTCATCTCATCCTCTTAGTCTTTTCGTAATCTCCACCTTCTTTTAAGAATCCTTGCTGAGCTACAGTTCAGGGAGTCTTCAAATGGATTAAGCCTAGGACAGTGGGGTCTCCCAGTCAGTTTATTGCTTCTGAGGTCTTTCATGGGACAGAGGGGAGGAGAGTATTCGTGAGGGGTGGTACAACTTGAGCAAAGTTAGGGAGACGAGAAAATGCATCAATATATTTAGGAAATAATGAGTAACCAGTTGCAATATATATCCATCTATCTCAGTAGAGTGAAAGACCTTGAGTATTGGGCATGAGCATTTATTAGAAACCATCACAAGTTGGTCTGAGAATGGAAAGCTTAGTGATTGTATGACCTATGGGTTTCAGAGCAGTTGGCAGCAGTGCCAGAGTTCCATGGGCTGGGGCCCCTCTTCAAGTCCTCGCCTGAACCTGTGGCCCTCACTGAGTCAGAGACAGAGTATGTCGTCCGCTGCACCAAACACACCTTCACTGACCACATGGTGTTCCAGGTGAGCAGGGAGGGCTGAGGCCCTGCTGGGGCTTGGGCCCAGGGTGATGGGTCCTATAGGGTTTTGCCCCCCCCGTCCCCCACACTGAGTTGGTTGGGAGCCCAACTTGATTACAGGATCTGCTATGTCTCTTGCACCCTTGACCTAGGACCTCTGGCTCCTGAGTATCAGCATGGAGACAGGGAGCCTGGGCAGGGGGACTGGGATGGGAGTCAGTTTGGCCCACAGGATGAGGGGTGGGACCTCCGGGCTCTTTCTCTGCAGCAGGGCTTGGGCCTAGAGCAGTGTCTAAGCAACCCCTCTCCTCCCTGGTCCAGTTTGACTGCACAAACACACTCAACGACCAGACCTTGGAGAATGTCACGGTGCAGATGGAGCCCACGGAGGCCTACGAGGTGCTCTGTTATGTGCCTGCCCGGAGCCTTCCCTACAACCAGCCTGGGACCTGCTACACACTGGTAGCACTGCCCAAGGAGGATCCCACAGCTGGTGAGCCCCTCTCCAGACACTGCCCTGGCCTCATGGGAGCCCTTGAGATCAGGATGAGGTGTGGGCAGCTTGTGTACTAGCCGTTGGTCTCCTGTGAAAGCTTCAATTCCTTGATTTTAGTCCTGAGGAGAAGAAGAAGAATGATGGCTAAGTCCAGGTACTTTTCATACATTATTTCATCCTCATAGAAGACCTGTGGGGATAAGTACTGCTATCCCTATTCCTAGAGGAAGAAATTGAGACTCAGGTGAAATGACTTGTCTCAGTTCATGTGTCTGGTAAGAGGCAAACCCAGGTGTCTCTGGTCCTCAAACCAGTACTCATTACACCATGAAAGTACAAAGACAGGCACAAATACTGAAACATCCCAAATCCACTCCTCCCAAGGAAACCACCAGCTTCTTTTTCCAGACCTTGGACAGCGGGCCTGTGTCTATTATGTGGACAAATCCATCCTGCAGCATCTCTGCTTCCCTCCTTCTTCCTTCCCCATGAGGAGACTGCTTGTACCCATGATTTCACTCTCCTGCCCTTCTACAAGGTGGTGTCCCCTGTCCAGATTTGTGGGGTTGGATAGTATGTTGCTGCTACTGATAACGTAGCAGAGACCTGGAGAGCAGGCTGTGGCCACCTGCTGTATGGAGGAGCTCTTCCCCGCAGTGTTGGGGACATCCTGACCACCCAGCCTTTCTTCCCTGCAGTGGCCTGCACATTCAGCTGCATGATGAAGTTCACTGTCAAGGACTGCGACCCCACCACTGGGGAGACTGATGATGATGGCTATGAGGATGAATATGTGGTAAGAAGCTAGTGTCAAGAGGCTCAATTTTGTGCCTGAGGCTGCAGAGCAACTCCCTCCAGGAGCTGACAGACGTGAAGCATTTTCTTGCTGTTTTTGGGTTTACAGCTGTCTTTGAAATAAACTTTTTTTAACTTAAAAAAAGACATGCTCGGGGCCGGCCCGCTGGTGCAGCGGTTTAGTCCGCGCTTGGCAGCCCGGGGTTTGCAAGTTTGGATCCCAGGCGCCTGCGGATGCACTGCTTGTCAGCCATGCTGTGGCAGCATCCCATATAAAGTGGAGGAAGATGGGCACAGATGTTAGCTCAGGGCTGGTCTTCCTCACACACACACAAAAATACATGCTCATGTGTAAAAAGAAAACTTGGGAAATACAAAAACAAAGTATAAACAAACAAGAAAACATTACCCATAGTCCTTGGAAGTTTTTGGAGGTGGGGAGTTGTATAGTTGAGGTCATTCTGTACGTTATACATCTTGCTGTTTTCACTTAAAACGGTAGTATAAGTATTTTCCTGTCATTACAAATACTTCATAAACAATTTTAATGAGTTTGAAATATTCTGTTATATAGATATATCACAACTCACTTGACTTGACTGTGTATTCCTTTAATGTTAGGCATTTAGGATTCCAAATCTTCACTATAAATGCTGCATTAAACTTCCCTTTTGGTGCAATTTTTATCTGTATTTTAGATTATCTCCTTAGGATAGATTCCTAGAGGCAGAATAATTGGGTCAAAGGATAAGCATGATTTTAAGCCTCTTTGATTCATATTGTCAAATTGCCTTCTAGAGAAATTGGATCAGTTGGCACCTGCTGTGTAGTCCTCTGATGCACTGAAATAGCCCTTCAAATTCCACCTCTCTGAGCTTGGATGGAACCGAGTGCAGGATTGTTCTGGGGTTTGGCCACGGGGCAGTGCCTCAGTGCCATCTGAGTGCAGGCTGTTATGCTCGGCCTGGGGAGGGACATGTTAAAACTCCTCAGGACTAGAGGGACAGTCACCGTGGAATATAACTGACATGCACGGTTGTGTCATCCTAGAGCCATTGCTGAGGAGGGGCCTCCCTGAGCCAGCAGTGACCCTAAGGGCAGGAACTGGGTTCCTAGCTGGGTCCGAGGCAGTGCTTCTATGGAGGGCTCGAGTGCTACTTACGTACACCTTGCACATCCACGAGGGAAGGGCTCAGTGAAGATCTGTTGGGGGAAAGGATGGGGAACCTTTATGTACACTCAGTCCAAAGTGGGGGGAAGTATTATTTGTCAAGTTCAGGAGCACACAGCTAGGATGGAGGTGAGGGTCCAGGATATGTCAGGCCCTGAGGACACAGCTGAGGTAGCGGGGGGGAAGGGGAATCTGCTGAGTCAGAGGAGTGACAGAGCCATAGGAGGCAGACTCCGTGAGAACTCCCTACAGTCCCTGCATCCTTGCGGCACTGACTCTAGGCGGGCTTCAGAAGGGATGTGATCTTGCAGCTGACACCCCAAGGTGAGTACTTGGTCAGGGTGTTTTCCATTGAAGGGACGTCACTTGGCTGTGAGCACCTGGAGGACAGGTAACCGGTCAAGTTGCTGCGTGTCCCCAGAGCCTAGCACAGTGCTCAGCGCCTAGCAAGCAGCTGCTGAATGTGTTGCAGGAAAGGACGAGCAGTGGGTTCAGAGCAGAGGCCCAGAGGTGTACAGAGCAGGGAGTTTCTCCCCTGGAAGTGTGTGCCTAACTGCCCCCCATCTCCCCAGCTGGAAGATCTGGAAGTCACTGTAGCTGATCACATCCAAAAGGTCATGAAGCTGAACTTCGAAGCAGCTTGGGATGAGGTAGGAGATGAGTTTGAGAAGGAGGAAACATTCACCTTGTCTACCATCAAGACACTTGAAGGTAAAATCCTTGGCCACTGTTGACATGCTTCTCCCCTTTCTCCCTTCCCCGTCCCCTGCCCCCAGGAATCCAGGGCCATGTCTGGAGCACATACTTCAGATGCCACTTCATTAAAAGCCCTTCACAGCAGGGTTAGGGGATGGGGAGTGGTGGTGGCACAAAAGGGAGACAAGATATATGGCTTAATGATACTGGGATTTCTCCATACAGAGGCTGTGGGCAATATTGTGAAATTCCTGGGAATGCACCCTTGTGAGAGGTCAGACAAAGTGCCGGATAACAAGAACACCCACACGCTGCTCCTGGCTGGTGAGCAGCATTTCTGGGTGGGGAGGGCCTGGGTGACTTGCAGCCTGAATGCCACTGCATCCTGGGAATGCACTCCCACTGGGAACACAGGGATTCAAAACTTACAGTGTTGATGGTTCACCAGGTGCAGAAAGACCTGCAGTGAAATCTTCCCCTCCCGACCCTTGCTGCCAGTCATCCAGTTCCCTTCCACAGGCAACCAGTGTCGCTACTACAGGCAATGCCGCTATGTCCTCCAGGGATTTTACAGATAGAAAAGTGAATACAGACACATTTGCCTTTTTTTTTTTTTTTTTTTTTGCGAGGAAGACGCCCTGAGCTAACATCCATTGCTAATCCTCTTTTTTGCTGAGGAAGACTGGCCCTGGGCTAACATCCGTGCCCATCTTCCTCTACTTTATATGGGACAATGCCACAGCATGGCCTGACAAGCTATGCGTCTGTCTGTGCCCGGGATCTGAACCTGCGAACCCTGGGCCGCCGAAGCAGAGTGCGCAAACTTAACTGCTATGCCACTGGGCCGGCCCCCACATTTCCCTTTTTTAACTGAAATGTTTATGTATAAATGGTATATATGTTGTTCTGGACCTTGCTTTTCACTTGACAGTGCATCTTGGAGATCTTCCCTATCAGTTCATAGAGTTTCCTCATTCTTTTTTCTTTTGTTTTAATTGTGGTAAAATACAGATAACATATAATTTACCATTTTAACCATTTTTAGGTGTACAGTTCAGTGGCATTGAGTAGATTCACACTGTTGTGTGATTATCACTACCATCCATCTCGAGAACTTTTTCATCATCCCAAACTGAATCCTCGTTCTTGTGTGTAGCTGCCTCGTATCCCATGGTATGGATATTCCATATGTTACAGAACCAGCTGTATCGAGGAACACTTAGATCATTTCTGTCTTTTGCTGTTACAGACAGGGCTACAGTGAATAATCCCAGACATACACATATATATATATATATATACACACATACTTTATTTTGCAGGTGTGCACTGAGGACATCTATGGGATAAGTTTCCCAAGGCATTACCAGGTCAAAGTGCATTTCTCATTGTGATAAATATTTCTAGTTGCCTTCCATAGGCACTTTCATCCCGCACTCTGGACAACACAGTATATTATCAGGTTTTATGATCTTTGCCAGTCTGGGTGAAAAATGGTGTTTTACTATAGTTTCAGTTTACATTTCTTGTATATTGAATGAAGTTAAGCATCTTCTCAAACATGAAGTACCATTTGTATTTCCTTTTCTGTGAATTGTTTTCATATCCTTCGTCTAATTTTCTACTGGGTTGGTTGGTCTTTTCTAATAGGAATGGGATTTTAAGCATTCATCATGGAAATTTTCAAACACTCAGCCCCCTTACACAGCCTCAGTACACTGAGCCCCCATGTGCTCATCCTCCAGCTTCAACTAACAGCATCTATACCCCCATTCATTCTCTCCTCTAGATTATTTTAAAGCAGATTCCAGATAAAGCATTTTGTATGTCAGTGCTTCTGTATCTGTATGTTTCTGTAAGAGGTAATGACCCTTTGTTTAAGGGGAGGGGGCAATACAGTTATCACACCTTAAACAGTGAACAGAATGAAATGAGAGATGCTTTTTGCTGAGTGTGTATAAACAGGGTTGGGAGGTAGCTCTGCTTCAGTGCCCTGCTCACAGCTGACAGCCCCCTGAAGCCCCTGTGTCACTGGGTCTTGTGGACACCTGCTCTGTGGTTTTGTCATGGTGGGGGCTGTCCCTTCATCTGTGCTCTTAGATCCAGCCAATGTGTGCGAGCCTCTGTGACATCAGGCGCAAACCTTATATGTGCGTTAAGGTATTTGAGCTTGGCAGAGGCTTGAAATACGGTTAGTATTATCTCCCCCACTTTGTAGTTGAGGACACTGCAGCTCAGAGAGGTGAAGTGACTCACACAAGGCCTCAGGGATTTCAGCCCGGCTCTCCTGGTTCCAGACCCACACCCGTGTCACTGCACCAGAGCTGCCCTGATCAGTGGCTGCAATGCCACCCTCAGCCTGGCCTCTGCAGCCCCCTTCTGCCTTGCACACCTGTATTCTGTCTTCCCTTCTAGGTGTGTTCCGGGGTGGCCATGACATCCTGGTGCGCTCTCGGCTGCTGCTTTTGGACACAGTAACAATGCAGGTGACAGCCAGAAGTTCGGAGGAGCTGCCAGTAGACATCATCTTGGCGTCCGTGGGCTAAGAGGCCAGTCTGCATAGGCCCCACTCCTACCCTTTTCCCCCCAACACTATGCAGAAGTCACACCTTCGTCCTGAACCCAGTGGAAACTCCTCAAGCCTCTGTACTCAAAAACAATTAGGAATCCTTGAGGATTTTTTTTTTTTTTTTAATTTAAGTCCTGCCCCAGGACTACTAGGGGGTAATTTTTTTTTTTTTTTAGGGGATGATTTTAGCTTGCCCTAGAACTTGGTGTCCTGCCTGCCAAGGAAGGGACATCGCAAATGAATAAAATGCTTGCACCTCCTCTTGAATTTATCCCCAGAGAAACCATCTTGTCCCTATAAATAAATCAGCATGTATTTACTGAATGACTGCTACTTCTGCAGACTCATGCTTAGGGGCTCCACCTTCCCCTTCAAGGCCTCTCCACCACTGAGAAGAACACCTGCTCTATCCCCTTTGCACCCACAGCCCTTCGGCTGCTGTACTTACACGAGGCAGGACCCTCTCCCGCTCGTCTCCGTCCCTGCCCTGTGCCCAGGAACAGGAGCAGCGCAGGTTTGCTGAGGGGATGAGAGCAGGCATTGAGTTCATGCTTATCCTCACATTCTCACAACCACCCTCCTTTTCCAGGTGATGAATGGAGGCCCAGGGGGGTTTGGGTCTGTTTCCTGGGTGTTCCGTAGCATCAGGTCTGAGCTGGAGTGTGCACTGGGGTTTGCCTGCTCCCAGTTCAGTCCAATTCAGTGACTGCACAGAGGGAAGAACAGCCCTTGGAGAGCGCTCTCTGTTGGCTGTAGAGGCAGAAAGGCCTGGGTTATGTCCCAAGGGAGCAGGCTCAGGGGCCACTCAGCTGCTCTTTTAAACTCAAGCCAGGTGCTCTTACCAACTTTGTGGCTGAAATACACCTGTAAAGCCTGTTTAAGAAAATCCAGGCCTCCCCTTAAAGATTCAGATTTGGGGGTGGGGGGAAGGTGAGGGCCCTAGAAAGTCTCATTCTGGTGCCCACAGGAGTTGGAGAGTGACTTGTGTGATCCATGGAAGTTTTCCTGATGGTTTCTCAATTTTTGCCCCAAACCCTGAGGCACAAGGAAGTAAAGATGTTTCCTGATATCACCCCTACAACGCCCTGGTGCTCTAGCTACGATTCCCCTACACAGAGCAGGGCACCGCAGGCTCCCTGGGACGCTGCTAGGGGCTCGGCTAGCCGCGGAGGCGAGGCTGGTCCTTCCAGACTTCCCAGCCCCGCCCCTCGGTTGGCCCTGGGAGCGGGTGTTAACCCTGGGAATATGGAGGAAAGGGGAGCTCCGACAACGTTGGGAGGCAGGAGTCTCCAAAGGCAACCATAGCCTCCTCCTGGGGCACTTCCGGGAGGTTCAGATTCTGCCCACCCCCCCCCGTGGGGGAGGGGAGAAGCCCCGCCGGCGGCCCGAGGGACCTGGCGGGAACCACCCCCGTTCGGGGGCGGGGCTGACCGCTTTGGGTGCGGGGCCTGACGCCGCCTGCGCGGGCTGCGGAGTCTGAGGACCCGGCGGGAGGACAGCGCGTGGGTGCGGCCTAGGTGAAGAAGAGGCTACGCCGGGCAGGTGGCTGAGGCTGAGGTGAGGGGGCGGCCGAAGCGGCGGTGAGGTGACGCGGAGGGGCGAGGTGGCGGGACGGCGGCCTCGGGGCCACCTGCTCGGGCGGGCTGGCGCCGGTGTCAGTGGGGCGGCGGCTCCGGGTCCTGGCAGGGGCAGGAGAGGAGCCGTGGCGCGCGGGGAGGGGGCCGCGTTTCTCCACCGGGGAGGGGGGCGGCCTGGGCTGCCGCCGAGGTGCTCGCTGGTGTGAGGCGCTAGTTCATCCACGAGGGGAGGAGGAGGAAAGGAGTGGGGACAAGCCGGCGAGGACAGAAAGAGCACCCAGAGAAGGAGCTGGTGGCTCCACAGTGACCACAGACACCCCTGTGCCTTTCTGGGCGGAACCATTCCGCTGAAGGAATGAACCTTCTCAGGGAAATCTGCTTTCTTGCACTCGGTCAGATGTTTCTGGAGCGCCTCCTCACACTCAGTGCCTCGCATGGAGCTGAACAGTGGGCACAACAGGCAGAGACCGTTTTCTTGGGGAAAGACTGGACAGACGGTGACACAGACCCACAGTGGGTGCTCTGAAGTAGAGTCCTGTGGGAATCTTGAGAGGATGCTGTGACTAAAGGAATAAGACTTAACATTTGAGCTATATAATCCTTCTAATGTTTTGTGACCTAAAGGTGTGAGAGGCAGCGTTCAACGTGTGGGCGAACATCCTCTCACTTAGCTAGAGATGTGCTCAGGAGAACTTGTGCCTATCAGGACCGGCAGGGCCAGCAGCAGCTTGCAGAGGGGAAGGACCCTGATAAGTATTGCCCCTCTTACAGCAAGAGCCCTCAATGGAACAGTCCAGAGCTTCTGTCTTCACTGCACTTGGAGAAGGTAAGCACTTTATTTGCACCGTACTAGCTTATGCCGGGGCACTGTGATGGTCGTCTACCTCTATTTCGTTTCGTATATGCTCAGCTTCTGAGATGACACTAAAAACCAGCCTTTAATGATATATTCTGACCCCCAGTTGAGAAGCACTCTGGGCTTCACTGAAAGGAGAAGTTTTATCAGTATCTCCTAATCTTAGATGAATCAGTATTTTTCAGGCTCAATTTAAGTGCCTTCTCTATACAAGGCATAGCAGTCTTAATGCATACTGAATTTATATGAGCCTTGTATTTGAATATGTTTTTTAAGACAGCATTTTTCAGACCTCACTGATCCTCAGGGTCATTTGAGTATCTTGAAAGACAAACAAAAGATTTCCATGCCTCTTACCAAGCCAACTAAATCGGAATCTCTAGGCTTAGGGCAGGTTTAAGACTAGGTAATCTAAAACACCTCTGATGTTTCTTGAACATTGAAGTTTCTATTCTTTCTATTTGTGTTTTCAGTGTTTTTATGTTTGTCTTTTACTGAAGCTAGAAACGTGTATTTGGTGTGGCTATCTGAAGTTTAATTGCATCCATTGTGTTTACAGTATTTACCCCTGTAGTTTTGGAGTGACCAATAATTTATAATCAGGTTTTGGTTCTTTGCTTTATCTCTTGAAAGGTGGTGTGTGCATGTGTGCACACACATGTGCAATGTAATAAAAATGCTTTATTCCAGAAATTAATAGTTTCTCCACGTCTTAAATATTTTAAATGCTGTTGAAATGTTTTTAAAAATCATGATTGTTTCCATCCTGAATTTTTATTCTATTTGATTTATAATGCTTAAATCAGTTTATAAAGTTGATTATACCCCTGCTACATACTCTTCAGAACTCTTGTGATAATAAGGTAGTCCAAACTCATTTCTACGTTACAGGGATCATATTATTTGAAATAAATGTACTAAATGACATTGATCTTTTTGGTTGAATGAAGCCATTTATGTGAAATAGTTTATTCTTGAGCCATTTTTAGTGGATGCATACTTATTGAAACTAAAAAGTTTTTTTAATGAGAGAAATCAAAATAAAATAAACATCATAGGAACTTTGACTGGGCAAGGAAAAAATAAAGCATGTTTCAAAGGAAGGCATAGTTTGAAGTGAAAAGAGAGAGAAGGATTAAATGTATGAGCCTTATTCTTTTTAAGCCTTGGTTCTCTTTGTCCCACCTCTTTAGAATTATAGAATGACTGTTAGCTGGAAGAAAAATTTGTTTAACAGATGTAAAGACAGAAGTGAAGAGAGATTGTGACTTGACGTAGGTTACCCAATTAATGAGGGACAGAGCCTGAACTGAGGTCCAAGCACTGTCCCCACTCCAGTGGATGCTTCCTGGAACTAGGAATGGGGAAGGTGGAGCCCCTAGCAAACATAACCCTCCTTTTCTCTTGGTGTGAATTTGCTGATATAGTGTTTTGGTTTTTTTTTGAAGAATGTGAAGTTATTTTATTTTATTATTATTATTTTTGTGTGTGTGTGAGGAAGACCGGCCCTGAGCTAACATCCATTGCTAATCTTCCTCTTTTTGCTGAGGAAGACTGGCCCTGAGCTAACATCCGTGCCCATCTTCCTCCACTTTACATGGGACGCCGCCACAGCATGACTGACCAGCAGTGCATCGGCGGGCGCCCGGGATCCAAACCGGCGAACCCTGGGCTGCCAAAGCGCCAACTAAACTGCTGCGCCACCAGGCCGGCCCCTGATATAGTGTTTTGACTCCACATCTCTAATAAATTTTGTTAAGGTTGCTAGAGTTTCCTAATTTTGATAAATATTTGAGGTTTCATTTTTCTCAAACCTGTAAATTGTAAAGCAATATTAGAATCATT
Organism: Tapirus indicus; assembly: GCA_031878705.1. Taxonomy (NCBI): domain Eukaryota; kingdom Metazoa; phylum Chordata; class Mammalia; order Perissodactyla; family Tapiridae; genus Tapirus; species Tapirus indicus. The sequence continues at coordinate 99,687,025 of CM062920.1, forward strand.
TCAGTGGTTCATTAATGCATGTCATCAAGGGCCAGCAGGTGTGTGTAGATCGCAACATTTGCATTTGAAACTACTGATTTGCAGATTACTTCCTCTTTCATTTATCTATCCCAGAGCTACCAGCTGTTCTGGTCACAAGTTCAAAAGGGTAGAATAGAGGGCAAGATGACTAGTATTGAGCAATATTTTCAGTATTTTGGCATCTCAGTCACTTTCTATTTATCATTCCCAGTAGGGGGCAGCCTTACATTTGGATTTGGTTTACAGTTTTCCAGTGAACACACTCAAGTTAAAGTTGATCAGTGGAATTTTTAGGAGTAGGATTTCTCAACCTTGGTACTATTGACATTTTGGGTGGAATAATTCTTTGTTGTGGGGATCTGTCGTGCGTTGTGGAATGTTTAGCAGCATCACTGGCCTCTACCTACTAGATGCTAGTAGCGCCCCCACCCCTAGGTCTTAACCAAAAATGTCTTCTGATGTTGCCAAATCTACCCACTAGATGCCAGTGGCACACCTCTTCTTTTTCTCCCCAGGTCTTGGTTGGGGGGGGGGGTGTGTGTGTCACAATTGCCCCATGTTGAGAACCTCAGATTTAGAGTATTGTCTTGCAAATTTCTGATGAGAGATCATTTAGTTGGCCATTATATAACGTTATCTCTCTTATTCTCATTTATGCTTTGGGCAGGGGGCCCTTCTGCTTGGAAGGCACATTTGATTCTGGAAGAGAGAGGGGATTTACAAAAACTTTGTTTTCACACATTCTTTTTTTTCCTCCTATCCCCGATGAGATTAACACTTGGATTTACAATTCTCTACCCCACCATTTTTTCTCGGGTAGTCTTTCCATAGTTATTCTGCACATTCATTAATTGCTTTTTTTTCTTGCCTGTTGGCATACACTATATCTAGGCTGCCGTTGTCTTTAAGGGGGAGAAATACATATGTACACACACACAATTGATCCTCATTATTCATAGATTCCATGTGTGCAGATTTGCCTAATATTTGTAACCCCAAAAATAATACTCATATTGCTTTCGCAGTCGTTCGTGGACATACAGAGTGGTGGAAGTTTTGAGTCACCTGATGTACACATTCCCAGCTGATCTTGAATTAAAGCGAAGCTCTACCTTCTTGTTCCATCTCTTATACTATAAACAATTGTCCTTTTTGTGGTTGATTTAGTGCTCTGTTTTTTGCATTTCTGTGATTTTTCTTGGTGATTTTACTGTTTAAAATTGTCCCCAAGCATAGTGCTAAAGTACTGGCTAGTATTCCTAAGTGCAAGAAGGTTATAGTATGCATTTCAGAGAAAATACATGCGTTAGATGAGCTTCATTCAGGCATGAGTTACAGTGCTGTTGGTTGTGAATTCAATGTTAATGAATCACCAATGTATATTAAATAAAGTTATCAAACAAATGCACATAAAATAAGGTTATGTATTCATCACTTGACGAAAATCTTGTCTCCATAGACTCATCAGAACTTAACCCTATATTTCCCCTAAGAGCAGCAGTTCAGGATTTGCTAATTCAGTGTTTGCAGTGACTATGTAGAACCTAAATACCCTGAATAACAAGAATGGAGTGTGTGTGTGTGTGTGTGTGTGTGTGTGTGTAAAGGGGATTAGCTGATACAGGCAAGATTTTGGAAGAAACAGGACAAGATCTTATCAAGAGCACAGTGGAGGGATTAGCTTTAAACAAAAGGGAAGCCCTTGCAAGACAATACCATTGCTGATGATTCCTTTCTTGGAATTCCAGCCTCTTGATTTACTTTTCTCATTCTACTTTTATCTCTGAAGTAGTTTTTCTTGGACTCTGTTTTTCCCTCATTTCTCTGTTTTTTCTTTTTGTACCGACAGGTTAAATCCTGTGCTTGATTTATTCTCTAAGAGACTGTGTCCTCGTGGCTTTAGCAATCACCTTTATATAGAAATTTTTACTATTTGTTTTTAATCATAACCTTAGAAAAATATTAAACTACAATTTTTGTGTCCATTTCATGCCACACATTTTAATGATCCTGCAAGGTAGGTTTGTTCACTCTATTTTTACAGAGAAGGAAAGTTGAGGGACCAGGAAGTTGAGACTAGTCCAACCTCCTAAGTAGCAGAGAGGGGATTTTTGAACCAAGGTCTTCTTACAAGGCCTTATTCTTTCTCTGTACCGGATGTTTGGCAAACTATGGTCCTCAGACCAAATCTGGCCCACTGCCTATTTTTGTAAATAAAGTTTTATTAGAAAACAGCCACGCTTATGTGTTCTCTGGCTGCTTTCACACTACCAATGGTGGCAGAGTTGAATTGCTCGAGTCACTGCAACAGAAACTAAAGGGACTCACAAAACCAAAAATACTTACTGTCTGGCCCTTTACAGAGAAAGTTTGCTGATCCATTCTCTGTACTATGCTGCTTCTCTCCTAAGTTTTAATTCCACGTCTCTGAGTGCTTGTTGGACATAATAAACAGCTCTACCTGGATTTTATTGTAATGATTTTAAACAGCCTTTTTATTATGTTCACCAGTGGGGAATTAGGACAAGACATTACAGGTATGATTTGTCTCTTTCTCGGAGTCTGGAGCCTCAGCTGAGAAGACTTGTCATCTAGGGCTAGAATCATCTAGGGCAGGAGTCAGAAAACTAAGGCCCTCTGACAATTTTTGTAAATGAAATTTTATGGAACCCAGCAACATCCGTTCATTTATGTCTTGTCTGTGGCTGCTTTGTCCCTATAACAGCAGTTATAGTTTTGATAGAGACTGTATGGCCTGCAAAGACTACAATACTTAGCATCTGGCCTTTTTTTTTTTTGAGGAAGAGTGGCCCTGAGCTAACATCTGTTGCCAATCTTCCTCTTTTTCTTTTTTCTCCCCAAAGCCCCAGTACATAGTTGTATATCCTAATTGTAGGTTCTTCTAGTTCTTCTATGTGGGATGCCGCCTGAGCATAGCTTGATGAGCAGTGAGTAGGTCCATGCCCTGGATCCAAACTGGCAAACCCCAGGCCGCCGAAATGGAACACATGAACTTAATCGCTACACCACTGGGCTGTCCCCCAGCATCTGGCCTTTTGCAGAAAAGTTTGCAACCTCTGATCTAGAGGCATCTTCACTCACTTATCTGGCAATTGATGTTGGCTATCAACTGGGGCTGTTGACCAGAACACCTATGGCCTCTCCATATAGCCTGGGCTTCCTCACAGCATGGCAGTCTTAGGGTAGCTGGATTTCTTACTTTGCAGCTCAGAGCTCCAAAGGCAATGTCTCTGCAAACAAGGAGGCAGCTGAAACATTTTTTCTGCCCTAGCCTTAGAAATCATTGTCACTTATACCACATTCTGTTGATTACAGGTGAGTCACAAGCCCATCCAGATTCAAGGAGGGAGAATATAGACACCCAGCTCTCAATGGGAGGAGTGTCAAAGATTTTACGATCATTTCTTTAAACTGCCACAGACTTCTCACTGTTATCTGAAGTTCAATATGTTATCTTTCCCCAAATCAAACCCCTTTTCAGATTTTTCTCTTTTGTTCAGTAGTACCATCATTATTTCAGTCTTCTAGGCTTGAGAACTTAATCATCCCTATTTCTTTTTCCATTCACCACCACAATTTCATTTTTTTTCTATCTTTTGGATGTCTTTTATTCTCACTGCTGTCACCAGACCCACCATATCTTTATCCCTGAACCTTTGTAGGAGCACCCAGAGCACACTCTCTGCTCATGGTTTCTTCCAACCCATAGTGTACTACACCATGCAGAATAGTGTGTGTGCATTTTAATCTATAGATTTCATCAAATTCTCAAGGGATCAATTACCCCAAAAAAGTTTAACAGCCATGTGTCAGGGGTTTCCAAGGTTACCCCCACATTTGGAGGTTTGTTTGAAGGACTCAGCATATAAGGCATATCATGGCTAAGGTTTATTACAGTGAAAGGATACACAATAGAATCAGCAAGGGAGAAAGCACAGGTAGAAATTTGGAAAAATCCACATGCAGGCTTCCTAATGTTCTCTCCTTCCTGTGAGGGGACACACCAAGCATGTTCCTTCTCCAGCGATGACAAATGTAGTACATATGTGCAGTGTTTCTGCCCTGGGAAATCCATTAGAAACTCAGAGCGCAAGGTTTTTATTGGGACTGGTCACATAAGCACTCCTGCCTAGCAAGTACCAAAATTCCAGACTCCCAGAAGGAAAGGAGGTGTTCAGCATAAACCTCATTTTTTGCACAGACTAGGCACAGTAAACCATCCTTATCAGAGAAAGGTGGGAACACTCAAAATCTAAGTTCACAGATGCTGAATGCCAACCTTGTAAGCAAGCCCTCCTAAAAAGAGCATCCTAACCCCAGCCTGGGTGCTTGGTCACAAGCAGCCACAGGCCATTGACCCCATGGAGACTTGTTCGTGCTGTGACATCAGATGCAGAAAATCAGGCGGGCGTGTCCCTGGTGGGTCAGGACTCCTCCCTCATCAACTGCTGAGTGGGCATGGAGATGCCTCTCTCCGTGTCAGCCTCCGGAGCCATCGTCACAATCGTGATGAATGTTAACAGAAGTAACTGACGGCATTTACTGAACTCTCTAACCGCATGTGCAGTGTGGGGCCAGGAGGTGTATAATGTGTAGTAAGTAGCGCATTTTATCCTACAAAAAAGGTGGGTGCTGTTCTCTTTGTAAAGGTGACAGATGCATTTAGTGAGTGCTTACTATGTATCAGGCACTGCTGAGCACTTTACAGACTCACGTGGTCCTCACAGGAGCCCTGTGAGGTGGGCACTGGTGTCATCTCCATGGTACAGATGGGGAAAACTGCGGCTCAGAGAGGTGAATGACTCCCTCCAAGGTCACATAGCCAGGAAGGATTTGAACCCTGGTAGATCTGACCCTGGTACCCACACTGTCCAGCACTGCCCTCTCCTCCCCCTCCCTCAGGCCGAGAGCAGACTTCCGGTCCAACCCCTTCCTGAGGGCTCATCTGGTTAATGAGTAGCCCAGGGCAGCTGGGAAGCCAGCGGCCTGCTGCTGCAAAGTTGGAATGTGAGTTCTGCTTCCAGATAAAGAGAATCTTGTGCAAGGGGCCCGGCCCCCACCCTGGCTGGTGGCTCTACAGGCAGTAAACAGATAGATGCTGGCCACTGCTCCTCTCTTCCGAGGCTTGCTGGTCCATCCACACTTGGATGGGAGTCCACTTTACAGGAGAGACGGCCAAGGCTGAGAGGTGGGTTTACTCTCAGGCCTGTCTGATGCCTCTTCCAAGCAGCCGTCTTGGGGTCTTTCTGAAAGGGCTCCCTGGTCCCCTGTCAACGGGTCAGCAGCGGGATTTGGAGGGAGATGTCTTTCGAGAATAGAAGTTTTCACCTCTGAAGTCTGAGCACTTCCAGGTGAGGCCTGGAGGCCTCAGGTTCCCAACTGATAGTCACTCACGAGCCCCCCACAGGGTTCTGTGCTGCTGCAAAGAGAGACAGATGTGTGCATGTTTGTCGGTTGTTCAGCAGACCCTGAGTTATTGATGAACCAGCCAAAAAAATTGTTCCTGAACGAGGACAACCCATGTAGTGGAAAGTTCATGGAGCTGGAGAGTCAGTCCTGGGTTCAAATCCTGGCTCCACCTTGTGCCAGATGTGTGACCTTGAGAGGAGATCACCGATCCTCTCTGAGCCTCACCTTCCCAACCTGTAAAATGGAACAATAACAGCACCAGGAGGATTAGAATGACAGCGAGTGTGGGGTCAGGGGAAATGATTGCTTTGTTGTCACAGTGGAGTTTTGAAAGCACTCGACAGGCCTAACAAAATCAGTACCGAGCACCCCAGTACAATTTCTCATTTCATCTCACTGGCAGGATCCCCTAGAGCAACCCGCCACCCTCAGCTGAAAATCAGATCCACCCTCCTGGGTGTCTGGGGTAATTTTAGGAAGAGAGGAGTCTCTCTGGGCCTGTCATGAGCATTCCCATGGGCACCCCACACACACACACACAGTGCTCCCCCCAGGATGTAAACTCCTGTGACCTGTTTAGCACGAGCATCCACCTCGGCACTCACACCCCACCAGTCACAGCCATGAGAAATGGTATCTGTTGTTTGTTTATCCTGATTATAAATAATACATTTTTAAAAATTGAGATATATTTGACATGCAACATTGCGTAAGTTTAAGGTGTGCAACTTACTGATTTGATACATTTATGCTGTAATAGGATTGTCATTGTAGTGTTAGCTAACGCCTCTATCGCGTCACATAATTATTTCTTCTACTGTTGGGAGGTAATGTATTTTTAATACAGAAAATTTGGAGAGCATAGAAAAGTCAAAAGAAAAAATAACTCATCTCTATATTCCACCGTCCAGAGATAACCATCTAATGGTGCATAATAAACGTGGGCGAATATACATTATTTAAAATTGAACTCGCAGCATGGCCGTGTTTGGGAGCTGACTTTCCCCCTGTAACACATTTCTGAGCATTTTTCTGGGTCTTTGATCTTCTGAGTCAGAGGTCAGCAAACTTTTCTTAAAGGCTGGAGAGGATGTATTTTGGGCTTGTGGGCTATGTGGTCTCCCCTCCGCTGGTCTCCCGTCTGCTGGTGAAGCTGGGAGTCATAGACAAAGTACAAACGAGTGGGTGTGGCTGTGTGCCAGTAAAACTTTATTTACAAAAGCACGTGGCTGGATCTGGCCCAGGGGCCACAGTTTGCGGCCTGGTCTAATTTGTTTTGATTTGTTTGGGTAAACCGTCACTTATTTATTTAATCCCCTAGTGATGAGAGGTTGGCTATTTGCAGTTTCTCTTATAAACCACTCTGCTGTGAACTTTTTTTTCTTTCTATTTTTAATTGTGCTAAAATACGCATAACATAAGTTTGCCATCCTAAGCATTTCTAAGTCTACAGTTGAGTAGTGTTAGGTATATTCACACTGTCATGCAGCCAGTCTCCGGAACTTCTTCATCTTGCGACACTTGCGTGCGGTGAACATCTTACACGTTGGTCTGTTCAGGAAATCAGAATTGCTTCCTAAAGGGGTGCGTATTTTTAAGATGCTGGGCACAACTTACCAAATCATTGGCCTTCCAGAAATTGCCCTGATTGACACTGCTCCCTGTGGTCACTGACAGCCCTCAGGCATCAGGGGAGTCGGGGCAGGTCCCTGGGGAGCCCTGCCTGCCGGGCTTTAGGAATTGAAAACAATCCGTCCCAGAGAAGCTCCTGGTCTGCCAGCCTTCCTCATTTGGGGAAGAAAACAACTCAGTAAACAAGAAATGGCTATGAATACTGGGCCAGACCCGGACATTAATAAATACACCTTTAGAGAGAGGAGACGGGTGGTTAAGACCTAAGCTCAGGTGTCCAGTGAGTCTGGGTGTAAATGTCATTTGGCATCTACCTTGCTGTGTGACCCACGGCATGTCACTTAACCTCTCTGGGCCCCAGGGTCCTCTGTCAAAATGGACATGATGTCGAATCCCCCTTCTGTGGCTGTTCGGAGGATCAGGGAAGAAAAACTGTGAAAGTTCTAGAACAGTGACTGTCACGTAGCAATTACTCAATAAACGGTAGTTATTATTCTTGCTCTTCCTGTTGCTCCTATTAGTGTTATTATTTTTGACAGCTGTATCTCAGGGTCATCTGACTATACGGGCAATAACAGCATGTGCAGCCTTTGTAGTTCTCAGAAAGGTTTCCCGTCTTCAATGCTTGCGTTATTTTACAGCGTTATTCCTGTCCCTGTCCTGACTCAAGAGGGCAGTGGCCGACTCGAGGCCCCATGTGTCAGGACAGGGAGCCTGGGTCTGAGCCCACATCTTTGGCTTGTAGGCTCCCACACAGCAGCTGCTGGGAGATGGGGCCTCTGGACAACCAGGGAAGCAGGAGCCTCCTCTGGTGGCCTCACCTGTGGCAGGAAAGCCCGGGCCTCTTGTGGAGAGAAGATTCCGTGGGTGTATCTTCCTGTCTTGGCTCTTAGCCCCAACAGGGGTCAGACAGGGATTTCTACAAGGAGAGGGGCTACAATTCTAATGTGTGGGAGTTTTCCCCACACCACCAAGCAGTTCTCCGACACTAGGTGGGTGTCCTAACAATTTAACTCAATTCTGACACTATTTACCTAGAGATAGCGTCTGATTCCTCAGGTTAATGGTTCAGTCCTACAAGACGCCGCACCCCCGCACCCCGCCTTCAGATGCCAATCCAAGTCCAAGTTGTTACCTGGGCTTCTGACTAACTGGCTGTAAATCCGGCTATAAATTGGAGGTACCCTTGACCCCCTCCTTGGGGTCGATTAATTTGCTAGAGGGGCTCACAGAACTCAGAGAAGCATTTTACTCACTAGACTACTGGTTTCTTGTAAAAGGATGTAACCCAGGAACAGCCAGATGGAAGAGATGCCCAGGGCGAGGTATAGGGAAGGGTCCGGAGCCTCCGTGCCCTCTCCGAGCGCTCCTCTCCACTCTCAGATCTCCACCTGCTCACCGATCTGGAAACTTGCCAAACCCCGTTCTTTTGGGTTTTTATGGAGGCTTCATTACCTAGGCATGGTTGATTAAGTCACCGCCACTGGTGATTGGACTCACCCTCCAGCCCCTCTCCCCTCCCTGGAGGTCAAGTGGATGGGACTGAAAGTTCCAACCCTCTAATCAGGTGGTTGGTTCTCCTGGAGACCAGCCCTCTTCCGTAGGTGCATTCTAAAAGTCACCTCATTAACACAGCAAAAGACACCTTTATCGCTCTCTTCACTTAGGAAATTCCAAGGGTTTTAGGAGCTCTGTGCCGGAAACGGGGATGAAGGCCAAATATATATTTCTTACTATAAATCACAATATCACAGGGTTTTTTTTTTTCAGAAACTGACAGGGCCTTCCAAAGACCAGAGCTGCCTGTGTGGTGAAACCTGGGAGGCTTCCAGAAGGTGTTCCCATCTAGTCTGTTCTCTGCCAGCAGATAGCTAAGTCCACAAACCCAGGCTCCCAAAGCAGGAACCTCCTGGATCCCTGGGCTGCAGATAGCCTGTGGGTTTGGAGTGGCTGGCTCCCTGGGGCACCCCTGAGGGAGGTGGGTGCCCTGGGTCAGTGTTCAGACCCAGCTGTCCTCGGGCGCCCCACAACAGCTCTTTTATTTACCCACTGCCCCGCCACCTTACTAGGGGGCCTCGGACAAGTCACTTCCTTTCTCTGGGCGCTCAGGTTTCTTTACATGTAAAACAAGGATCTGGAATCATTTCTGGCGTGGCCGTGCCAAGCTTTGGATGTGAATCTCAGCTCTGCTTTTAGGAGCCGGCTGCCCTGGTGTGAGGGGTTTCCCTCTCTGAGAGGTCTCCCTCTCTGAGTCCCATGGGGTCTGTGTGTGCTTAGGAAAAGGGCCGGCCCCTGTGGCAGCCTGAGCTGTGTACCCGGCCACCTCAGCTTCGTCCCGAGGAGTAGCCAGAGCTTGTGCAATCGGCCTGCTCCTCTGCTTCTCATTCCCAGCCCTGACTTGGCTCTCGCCTTACCTTGCACAGGTGTTCTGTCTCCCTCCCCAAGTCCCCCATCCTCACTCCTTTCCTGTTCCCTGAGCTCTGGCCCTGGGGGGTCTCACCAGGGCTGCTGTGTCCTGCCACAGTGATGGGGATGTGGTTCTTCTTTATGTTTTCAAGGGCAAGTGGTGCTGCGAGCTTCTACTTGCCTCACTGCCCCTCCTGTTCTGGGCGTCCTGCCTGCCCCACCATCTCCCTGACGTGAGAGCTTTCTCTTTCTCTTGTCCATTAAGTTACTGAGGCCCAGAGAGAGAGACCATGTTCTGATGAGGAATCCAAAGCTGAGTCCTAATCAGTGGGAAGGATGCCATGATCGATTAGCAATGTCTGTCAAAGGTGCAGGATAGGAGAAGGTGGCATGTAAGTCATCTATGTGACATCCTTGGTGGTCGCCATCTGCTTTGGAAAAACTGCGTGGAAACGGGAAGGAGCTGAGAGGACTGGGAAAGGTTTGTGCAGGCATCAGGCAAGAGGCTTCCTCTGGGTGGGACGAAAGGAAGGAGCGTGCCTACGGGAGAGCGTGACCCTTAAGTCCCGGGGTATGTAATTTGTACTCAGGTGGAGGTTTTCAGACCGGGCAGCCCCAGGGTATTTGATCCCTCTCATTTCCTGGGTCTCATATTTGTGCTGGATGTTAGGGGCAGGCGGATAACACAGGGATCCCTTCAGACACTCTGGATAAGCTTGCCAGATAAAATACAGTGCACCCAGTTAAATTAGAATTTCAGGTAAACAGTGAGCCCTGGTTTAGTTTGAGTGTGTCCTGTGCAGTGTTAGGAAATCTGATCAGCTGACTCTGCAGCCTCGTTCATCCAGCAGCCCAGGGAGGCCCCTTACGATCATGAGGTTTCAGGTCGTCCCCATGAATCTGGTCGCAGTGGCTCTCACCTGGCCCTGTCCTCTTGCTGCGAGACTCTAAGACACCTTGGGCCTCTGTCTCCTCCAGGTATCAGAAGGGTCACCTAGTTGATCTACAAGGTCTGGTTCTGACGTGGAGGTGCTTATGGAGCACATGCTGTGCCCCAGAACTTTGCAGTTGGGGGAGAGAGTCACGATGCTCTCCACCTAGGCAGGGAGAAAGCTGGGCTCAGGGGTGCCCGGTGATGCTGCCGTGGCCACACAGAGTGGGAGACAGGACCGGTGGGCTTCTGGGCCCAGCTTCCCGCCCTGCCCTCTCCTACACGGCACTGCCCGGTGGGGCCCTGCTGTCCTTTCTGGATTATTCCCTGCAGACCTTCTCCTGTCCCATGATGATCTCACACCTGAATGAACTGAGTCACTTATTCACCATTCATTCACTCACTTGGTATTCATTGAGCACCCACTGTATACCAGGCGCAGTGCTAGGTGGTAAGGATAGACTGGGGAAGAAGGCAGGAGGGGAGAGATGACATAAATGATCCCACAAACGGTTATTCAGTTGCAAAGCAAGACAAGGGCCCCCAAATGCAGTCAGTGTGTCTAACTAGGAGATTGGGCCCCATCTCAGAGTAGAGGAGGGAAACAGTCTGGGAATGTGAGCTGCCCCTCCTTCTCATGAGCCTGTCTGCCTCCACCTTCCTATCCATCCTTCCTCATAATGAGCCTCCCGAAGCTCAGAGAGGTGCAATGACCTGCCCAAGGTCACACAGCACCTTGAGACATCAGGCCACGTTGGGTCCTCTCAGAACCACTCTTCCTGTCCTGGTGCTGTCAAGAGAAGAGTCCCTGCTCTGCTGCTTCCTGGCTGTGTGACCTCGGAGGAGTCCCATCTCTTGCGTGGGCCTCAGTTGCCCCATCTGTAAAATGGGGACCATGGTGCCTACTGGGTTAACTGGCACATGTAGGAGAAAGCAGTTTGATATATTGAAAAGCTTGATGCAGATATTTCTTACTAATGTATCTTATTAGTAATGGCCATAATAATGTCCTTTTAGGGACGATGTAGTCACATTCAACAGTCCAGACATTCATTGGAGTCTCTCAGCCTGAAAGAGACAAAGCTAGAAAAGCCGCAGCTCTGGAAGGTGCCCGGGGCGGGGGGTTGCTTCTAGGCACCGATTCCCACAGACCTCTGACCTTCTCTGGGCCAGCTGGTCCCCGTGCAGCCAGGCCTGAAAGGGTCGTGGCTGAGGACCGGGCCTGCGGGAACTTCTGGGGTAAAGGGTTGCCGCCAACTTTTTTTTTCTTTAATTAATTTTACTTCGTGTTCATAAATGTGACAGGTGCTAGTGATACAAATATAAGTAAGACATAGTGTCCTTTTCTTAGAATCGTGCAGTCTAGTAGATTACAATCTTAACAATCCAGTAATCTAGTTGATTACTGGTCTACATGTGAACATGTACATTATATTAAAATTTGGTGTGAGTTTCTTTTCTCCAGTTTTATTGAGAAATAACTGACACGTCACTGTATAAGTTTAAGGTGTCCAGCATGGTGGCGGGATTTACGTGTGTTGTGAGATGGTCACCACGGTAGGTTCCGCTCACACCCATCATCTCATGGATACAATAGCCCCAACTTCTTAAGGTCATGGAGTGCTGACCTTTTGTTTCCCCTTTGGCCTTTCCAGTCCATTTGAGAAACTCACATGTTTTCAAACCCCTTTCAGCCCTGCTGAGTGGGGGAAAGGCCTCGGCGAGACTATTTGATGACGGGACGTTTGGGGAAAACCTGTAAACATCTGAAAACTGAGAATTGCAAGTGTGTTCATTCAGTCCTCCGAGAGTTATGGACTTTTCCTGTGGCTGAGGCACCGGCTGGGCCCTGGGGATCCAGAGATGAGCTGCACTCTGTTGCACCTGGGAACCCCCAGGCCAGCCGGGGGACAAAGCCCGCGTCTGTCGGCGGGGTCTCCTGGGGATACTTTGGACACACAAAGTTCAAAAAACTTTCCCAGAGGCCTTGAATGACAACAGCATGCCAGATGGCACCAGACAGAAGGGCGTGACCGGTGGAGGACGCAGCCGATGGAAAGGCAGAGCTGAGAGGGAAAGCATGGAGTGGGCACTCCGGGGCCGTAAGGAGTGGGGCTTGGCGGGAGTGCCCTGTTCTGGAGCAGTGGGGAGGGGCGAGGTGAGAGGAGCCAGTTGGGTGGTCTAGCCTGGTGACCCCAAGTGCTCTAGCGAGCGGTTGGTCTTGATTTGATTTGGGGAACCGACTGGGAACAGAAGTCTTTAATGCTTCTGGGTGTTCCTTCAGGATAGTGACTGTTGTTTAGTTGTTTGACAACTGGCTTCGACTCAGGAAGAAAAACGGACAAGCCCAGCCCCCACCCAAACATGCTTGTGGGAGAATCCCAGGCGTGGCCAGCGGTCCCAAGAGGAGACCCCCTCTAAGGAGATGGCTTACCTCGTTTTGCTGACTCACGTGGTTTTAGGAGCGTGTGAAGTGCCTCAGGAGGGGATGGCAGTGCCAGCAAACTCGGCTGCTTGTTTGACACAGAACACCGGGTGGAGAAACTGGTATTTTCCCTGCATGACAGCAGCCGTGGGTGTTTGTTTCTGCGTCTCCCAGCACTTCGCTGGATGATGCTAAGAAGGGGCGTAGGCGTTAAGCTGCATGAAATCAGGGGCATACTGTTTCTCCCGAGAGCAAATCCAGTCCTGTGTTTAGGCACTTCCTTGTACCTTCCCTTGTGTAATTTGAGATGGACCATTTTACAGATGGTGCAACTGAGGTCCTCAGGGGAAAGTGACATTCCCAAGGTCACTGCTTGCAGCTGGCATGTGGCAGAGTTAGGTTCCACCTAAAATCTTTTGTGATGATGCAGCATCGGCAAAAGAGGAACTACGCAAAGCGTATTTGGAGAACAGAGTCTCGAGGGCGGGGGCGGGGGGCTGCCTGTTGGGAAATTCAGAGAACAAAGCTGGAGGGGCCAGGAGGGTCCTTCCTCTCCACTGACAGTATTGGGGAAGAATTATGTAGAACGCGGCCATCTGGGGGTCAGCAGGACCTGACTGACCAAATAACTAGATGAGTCAATTAAAAAGGACAGATTTCTTGACTATTTATAGTTGTGACCTAAATCTCAGGTGTCCTTGCCCCCGAGGAGTGAAAGGGGACATTTTCAGATCGCCCAGGCTGTCTACAGGTGAACAAGCTGATTAAGTCCTGGGCTGCAGGGGTGGGACACTTTGCAGGAGGGTCAGGCTGAAAGAAAGCTCAGGGGAGGTCCGGGAGTGGGGGGCTGCCCATGGGGCTGAGAGGGAGGGAGGAAGGTGGCAGTTACATTTCCAGACACAATCTGGATGAGGAAACAGAACCCCTGGATTCCGTCCCTCCCTTCCTCATTCATTGACATCAGCCGCACCCCTGCACACCAGACACCTGATTGCTCTGGACAGGCTGAGTTTAAGTGGGTCAGAGCTCTTCCCAGCCTGAGGGGTCAGGATGTAGTCGTCCCAGCAGGTACACATGGTTAAGTGGGCAGGTCCCCGGAAAGCACTGAGCACAAAGCCCCAGCGAGGTGGGTTGTTTTGGTTGCTGCTGTTCTGTGGTTGAGGCTGGCTGCGTCCTCGTCCTTCAAGATGTGTGTGATCTGGACCCACTTAAGAACCTAGATTCTGGGGCCGGCCAGGTGGCGCAGCAGTTTAGTTCATGCTTGGCAGCCCGGGATTCGCCGGTTCAGATCCCGGGCGCCCGCCGATGCACCGCTTGGCAGCCATGCCGTGGCAGCGTCCCATATAAAGTAGAGGAAGATGGGCACGGATGTTAGCCCAGCGCCAGTCTTCCTCAGCAAAAAGAGGAAGATTAGCAATGGATGTTAGCTCAGGGCTGGTCTTCCTCACAAAAAAAAAAAAAGAACCTAGATTCTAATCCTAGCCGGTTAATTTGCAAAATGACAGCCCTACCTCCTGTCGGCCTCAGTTTCCTCCTGTGTCAGGTGAAGAGGGGGCCTTCCTGGGGTCAAAGGTCACAGCCAGGAAATGCCCTAGGGCCTAGTGGTTGAGGACCCAGGACTCTGGAGCCCTGCCCCTTCCTGGCTGTACAACCTTGGTCAAGTCGCTCAACCTCTCTGAGCTTCAGATGGGGTGAGATTCCTCATCTCATTGGGTGGTTGGTAAGAAATGAGTAAAGTGCTGCACCCGAGTGCCGGCGCTGAGGCAGGCACACACAGGCACTCAGCCTGGGGAGCTGCTATTTCTCCCGGAAACTGGCTGTGCAGTTGGAGGATTTTCCATAACTTAAGGCATTTGGAGTGTGCTTTTTGTCCTGTGAGACTGTCTGAAAATGCTGTAAAGTCGCATTACCTTCAGACTGATTATCAGAGAAAAGTGATCAGCCATCATCAGTGAAAAGTGATTTAAGGAAATAAGAAAAGTATTTAACATGATTTAAAAAATTACTGTTAGCTAGAATTCTATCAAATGCCCAACACAGTGCCAGGCACATAATGTTTGCTGCAGGTATTCTTGTTTCTAGGATGTAAGAACAGTGGGAATTAGAACCGAAGTTGCTATGACAATGGTAGACCAGGGTCCTCCTCATTTGCTGTCTCCCAGGAGGAGGCCCCCCCACCCTAGAGCACCCTGCTGTAGGCCTGTGACCACGGGAGGAAGACATGAGCAATGAGCGATTTGTTCCACTGGGAGGCGGGCAGGGGATGGTCAGGGAAGGCTTCCCAGAGGAGGTGGCATTTGAGGATAGAGAAGAGCAGGAATGCGCATTCCAGGGCCTGGAATGGCCTGTGAAAATGCACCAAGCTGTGAAAGACAGGGCCTCCCAGGCGATGGTGCATGAAGACCGTGAATTCTGAGATAAAGGAACCCTCTCTCTGGCTTTCTTTCTGTGAAGGGACATTCCTAATGGCGCATTTTTCTGGAGAACGCAGTCTCCGGGAGCCTGGACTGAGTTGGAAGGGGCACTGTGACCTCATGAGCAGACCCTCTGAGGCCCGGAGCCGAGGTGCTGGGCATCGTTTGTACTCTCGGGCCTCTGACGCTCCCCAGTCCCCGGTGCCTGGAGTAAGTCGTGTTTGCTTGTCCACCTGTGTCCCCGTAGAGAGCCACACTGGGCTGCCTTCTATGGTCAAGCTTGTGAGGTCTGCAACAACTACAGTTACCTAGGAAATGGTGTTCAGGGAGAGGCAGCAGGGGACAAATGCTGGAGCCCTTTGGGTTTCCGAGTTCTGGCCTGAGTGGTCCTGCTGGGGGCCTGGTGGGAACAAGTCTTCCTCAGAGGTGTCCAGCTGGGAGCCGGCCATGGCTCCCCTTGCTGGGAACTGCTCGCCCTGGCCAGCCACCCCAGCCCACCAGTGGGACCCTCTGTTTCCCCACCTCCTCAGCCCAAACCCTTGCCTGATGGAGCCTCTCAGCCCCTGAGCTGACGGAAGGTAGGTAGCTGGGTGAACAGGCAGGGCATTCCCTTGGGGTCGAGGACCATGGGATTTGTGACTCTGGATTTCCTGGGCCTGGGAAAGAGCTCCCCAGATAAGTAAGGAGTTAAGCTGGTCCTAGGCATCCAAACAGTAGGAGCAGGTGGGAAAGGACATGGAGAGCCCAGAGTTGAAATGTTGGAGACCAAAGCTCTGACACCTAGTCCTCAGTTTCCCCACCTGTAACACGGGCACATTAGACCAGATGACGGTGCTGAATTTCATGAACTAGTACACGTTCAGAAAACAAATTGGGGGTGAGGAGTGGAGTGCCCCACCCTTAGGCTGGCAAACTCTTTATTTTACCATTTAACGGTGATTAAAGTGACCATCTGCTCTCACCATGATGTGAGATAAAAGACTTCTTTAATAACAAAAAAAAGGTAGGAAGTGCGCAACGTTAGAAGGTAGGGGTAATCGTGTTTAAGAAAGGAGCCCTGCCAGCCTCCCACCCCAGGCCTGGACTGCGTGCCCTTAGCTTTCTCATTGCACTGCACGCTGGGGAATGCTTCATCCCAGGTTGGCATGGGCCTGGCATTGGACAGCCACGTCTAGAAGCTCTTCGGAAGGCTCTGAGAGCCACCACCATGGTCTCTGCTGTCTTGCCTTCCTACTAGTAGACACTTCTCTGAGATGAGCTCCAGTGTGAATAGATGTTCGCCCTTGTGCGTGAAATCTTAACATGCCGCTGGCCCTGTGCTGGGCGGTTTACTGCATCAGTTCATGTGGTCACCCCTCCGCCCTGGGAGGGCTATGCCACTGTCAGCCACATTTTACAGCTGAGGAAACTGAGGCACAGTAGGCTGCCCAGGGTCACGCAGCAGAGCTGGGATTTGATCCCTGGCAGCCTGAGTCCAGAGCTTCCTGGCAAGTCCCTTTCTCCTTTCGGGCCTCAGTCTCCTCTGGGTATTGGGGTCCTGGGCTGATCTGTCATTCAGGGATGGCCAGCCAAGGGGTCTCAGGTGCCCAGGGACCTCCAGTCAGGACCTCTGGGGTTTCAAGGCTGCCAGGAGTGTGTGAAGGGTCAGAGTATCTGATTTCTGCAGCTGCAGCCATCCTGGGGGACACCAGTGAGGCCATCTTCCTCTCCTGAGCTCTTCACAGCTGCCCAGGGTCTCCGGCTGTGACCGCGAGGAGGAGGGACACCGCTCGGCCACTCTGCTCCGAGTAGCTGGTCTGCAGTTTCCCCCGTGGTTGTTGGAGCCACTTTGCAGCCTCATTTTCAAGCAGTGTTCGCAGCAAAGCCTTTGTCTGCTCTCAAGCCCAGACCCCAGCTCCTGAAACTTCCACCTCCCTGGCTTGGCAGGTGCCACCGCCCAAGGGACAGAAGGATACCAACACCTTGTATGGTGAGCTGCAGGCCCTGCTCTGGCTGCCTGCTCTTCCACCTGCTTTCTGCCCTTCCTGGGATGCTCTCCTGACCCCACCCCAAGGCTAGGTGGGGGAGGTGACAGGAGATTTCCACATCCGTGCTGAGGTCCCCAGGCCCATGGGACTCACATCATCCCTCAGTCAGCAAGTGTACTGGGGGGGACCCCAGGGCCCCCCAGTCCCACCCACTGCAGAAGAGGAGAGGAAGTTGGAATAGCAGAGGCAGCTGGGAGGAGGCAGGGGTGTTAGGGTGACACCCCGCATCTCAGAGCTGGCTGACCTGCATCTGAACCCTGTTCCTGGCCCTGAGATGACCTGTAGGGTGCCCAGCGGGCCTGGTGCACAGGAGGTGTCTACCAGGGCCTTTGCTGTGAGTCCAGGCTGTCTCTGGTCCCCGGGAGAATATGTGTGCATTTGGTCATCATCCTGATGGCTCACACCTTGTCCAGGTGCTGTTCTAAGCAGTCTATGCACATTAGCTCATTTAACCTCTCAACAGCCCTGCGTGGTAGGTACTGTTACTCTCCCCTTCTATATTTGTGGAAACTGAGGCACAGAGAGGTTTATTTATGGTGTGTGTCTTCTGGGGAGGTTGCCTTTGCTGGGGGGAATGCTTTGTGTGTGTGTGTGTGTGTGTGTGTACCTGTGTGCATCTATGTGTGGGGAGGGACACTGCACTTCAAGCTGTTGGGGCCTCCTGGGGAGCTGCTCTAAACCACAGCACAGAGAGGGGCAGGCCTTGCCTTGGTCGAGCAGTGGTCGCTGGCAGGGCCGGGGCCTCACCATGGCCTCCTGGGGCCTTTCTTGCTGTTGTTCCTTGGGGAGCTGGCATGTTAGGGACAGGTGCTTCTGCTTTTGGGGATACCTCCACTTTAGGCAAAAGGTGACCCCCTCTGCCGGGGTGACAGCTGAGGGGTTCCCAAGTCCCAGGTGATGTGCCCTTTGCCTCGTCCCTGTCTTTGGAGATGCTGTTGGAGGCCTGCTCAGCTGGACTCTGCCCCTTGCCAGGCTTCAGAGCCAGGTCCAGGCACCTTTGTGCCCTCCTGGGTGGGGGTTCTCTGATGCTTGTTCCCGCAGGATCAGACATACCCCACTCAACCCCCTGCCTCAGAAGCTTCAGGTAATCCACCTGTCAGCCCTGACCTTTGTTTCTCAAACTCCTTTTTACTTTAGCAAGCAGATAAAAGGAGTGTTGGCCTTGTCCTGGTTTCAAATCCTGGTTCTGTCACTTGCTCCCTGGGTAACCTTGGGCTAGGTCGTGTCTTCTCTCTGAGCCTCAGTTTCCTAATCTGTAAAATGGAGGTGAAGGTGCCCATCCCCCAGGGGTGCTGTAAGGAGCAACAGGGAATAGGAGAACCTCTGGCAAAGTGTCATGTCTGGGCAAATGGTTATTGGGGTGGGCCCTGGACTGACTGGAGCTGGCGGAAGTAAAACCCAGCCAGCCCAGCCCCCAGAGGCTCAGCCTGGCGAGGGAGACCGTCCACGTGCACACACGTGTGCACACACCAAGCACACTCACGTGCATTATCATCAGCCAATAGTAGTCTTTTTCATTGGTTGGTTTTGTTTACACTTTACCGAGTGTCCCCCAGTTCATTAACACCGTGTTTCCAGACGTACTTGGTTCTAGGCTTCGCTTGGGGGCTCGTGTAATAGCCTTGAAGATTCCGAGTCCGGAGGTCTGGGTGGGCCCAGGTGTCTGCGTTTTCAGCCAGAGTCCCAGGCAATGCTGATGTTCAGGCATGTGTGAGGACCTTGGTCATCCACCAGCTCTGCCCAAGAGCCCAGAGACTTCAGCAAGGGGCGGTTTTACAGATTATGGGGCCCATTTTGCAGATGAAGAAACTGAGGTTGCCCAGGGGGATCTTTGAACTTCGTCCAGAGTTGCACAGTTCTAAGCAAGAGCCCAGCGTCAGGTGAACGGTGGGGTGACGCAGGCCAGAGGAGGCGAGGGAAAGAGTAGGGTGGGCAGGAAGGCTTCCTGGCAGAGGCGACACTTGGGCCAGGTCTTCAAGGTGAGTGGGGTCCCCCTAAACATAAGAGAACCCACAAACAATGCACAGGGTGGACTGGGGTAATGCTGGGGAGAGCAAGGAGGCCCCAGGGCCCAGGCAGGACAAGAGGAGAACTAAAGTGGACGGGGGCAGACAAGTGTAATGAGCTTTGGATTCTGAGTGGGGAAATTTAGAGATTCTCTAAGCCGCTGGAGCCACCGATAGTTCTTGAGCTGAGGGCGACACGTCAGGGAGTGGGGATGGCTAGAAACACGCTTGGCTGAGCCGGTGGGAGCAGAGTTCAGGGCACACCTCCGGGGATTTTCCAGTGGTCGGGGTGGCCTTGTTTTGTGATGCTGCGTGAGTGACAGGCCACGAGGAGGCAGTGCCTTATCCCCAACCCTGTGCTCTTGGCAGACGCTGTTGAGGCGTAAGGTGGAGGGAGCTGGAGGCTCTCTGGGGCTGCCCTGGGAGATGGTCTGCACATGGAGGAAGACCACAGCTGAGAAACGTCAGTCCTCCCTCGAGCCCCCCACCCCTGGAGTGCATTTTCATGCTGAGTTTCTCTTCTGGCTGAGCAGTAGCTGCTGTTAGGCACCATCTTGTAGCCCGGGAAGTGGCCGCTGCTGCTACACCAACATCCACCAACCTGACGGAATTAGATGGGAGTCCGGTCCCCCCAGGTTTGGGATAAGAGCTTTACCTTCAGCCTCTGGCACCCACTTTATTCTCCTGGGTTAGGGGTGTTGGGAGTGTCCCCGCCCTCCACCACCTCCTTCCGGACTCAGTTTCCCCTCTGTGAAACGAGTTCCATCCAGCTCTGACGGTCCATCTGCGAAAGAGGCTGCTGTCTGTTGTCGTTGCCCTGCTGTGGGTCTGGGGCCTCAGTTTCCTCATCTAGAAAATGGGCTTGCATTTGCATGTGCCAGAACCTCTAAGGCCCTATTTTGAGCCTTTGATTTTTGTGCAGGATCTGGCAGGATTCCCCTTGGCAAATCTTTAGGGAACCAGGGGAGAATTCACTTCAAAGTCATTTTTGGAAGATGCTCGGGGAACACATTGTGTAATGAAAATTGATTCCCTAAAGGTTTGGGGCTCGTCTCTCAAAAAAAAGGCAAAGCCCTGGAGGGTTTTGACCATTTGGGGGAACTGTGCTCCGATGCCAGGAACACGTCCCCTCTCTCCGTCGAGGGTGTGTAGGGCCCAGCCTTCCTCTGTCGACAGTCCTGCCTGTGCCCTAAACGTCTGCCATTGCTCTCTGCTCTGTCCCCTGAATCGAGGAGCCCTCACAGATAGAAGGTGGAAGATATTTACTCCTACACTGAGTGTCCCTGGAGTCCTGAGCACAAAAGGTTCCATCCGACAAATATTCACAGTGCTGAGCCTTGTCCTGGGTGTTGGGAAGCAGGCCCTGGGCGACCGAGGAGTAAGCAGACAATTACAGCAGGGGCTGGTGAGTGTGGGGACGGAGGTGGCGTGGCCCACGGAGCCCAGGGAAGGTACTGGGGGGTCCTCGGTGCTGTCATCCTGGGGGATTGCCTACGGGTTGCTCGGGGAACAGTGTGCCAGGCTAAGGGAACAGCATGAGCCCATGTATGGGGGCGTGAGAAAGCCTGGGATGTGTGGTTCTGTAGCCCCTAGGGATCCGGGGTGGGCTCTGGATGGTGGAGGATCCCTGAAACTTGACTTCCAGATAAGTGGAGCACAAGTCCAGGCAACAAACCCGTTTGCTCTGGAACAGGGAGCACTGGCGGCAGACATTGCTAGTCGGTCACCACCTCTCTCTTGCTAAATGCCAGGGCATTTCGTTCTGTAGGCACCAAACTGTCCTTGAGCTGAATTTCTCAGAGAGGGTTCGGTGAGGGTGGATCGAAGAAGGAAGAAGGTCCTGGTTCAGGAGAAACATGTTTAAAGAGGAACAATGGTAGCGGGGAGCTGGTTTACAAACATTTAATGGACTAGGAGTTTTCATGGCTGTAGATGGGATATGATACCCGTATTACAGACGGTAACGCTGAGGGTGAGAGGCGACTTGCCCAAGGCCATACAGTGGAGCGTGCCTGGCTGGTTTCCATGGAGCTGTGACTTCCAGCAGAGTCCGGGTGGCAGTGGGGGTGGCGGGGCTCTGAGCCTTGGCCCCCAGGCATGCCCGTAGCTGCCTTAGCTGGCCTGTCTCTCTCCAGTGTCTATGGAGGGAGGGAGGGGCGGCCTCTGCTTTTGACGGCCGGCGAGAGGAGGGCGGCTTTCGGTTCGTACGGCCTAGAAGAGGAAGTTTGGGGAAATGGAAACCTAGCCTTTCTTTTTTCTCGTGTCTCCTTTTTTGTGGCCTCCAGAAATAATCCTGGCTTCTGCAGAGCCTGCCTCAGGATCGAGGTTGACCCCACCCCACCCCTACTTCTGGCAGACCTGGGCTGGGGTGGTGGGGACGCTGATCGGGAGAAGAGTGACCGGTTCGTGGCGGGTGAGTCAGCGCCAGGAGGCCGTTGCCTGCTGACTCACCACCCTGTGCATGGAAGAGGCCCGGGCGTCCTGTGAACCCCCCGGCGGCTCCCAGCTCCCTGCTTCCATCTCCTGCAGCTGAGCTTTGGTTTCGGCGGCATATGCTGGAAATACACCAAGTGGCATTTGGGGTCCGGGCTCCTCAGACAGAATCCACGAGGCTTGACTGTTCCTGGACCCTCGCCTTCCTCCAGGAGTCGGGTCCGGCCAGGCTGGGGGCCCAGCCCGGAGCGGGTCACGGGCCCAATTCCTTGAAGCCTCTCTGGTTCAGACACTGACTCCTGTCCTGAACTTGTAGAATCCTTTTTGTGTTCCTTTAACAAAACGAGACCCTCTGCCTATCTCTGGATGTTGGCACCTTGAGGGCAGGAAGGGGACCCCAGAGCCCCTGTGGGGGGCCTGGGCGAGCGTGTAGTAGGTGCCCGGTCAGCATGGGGCAGTTGGGGCTTGAGGCTCTTCCTCCTGACCAGCCCCAGGTAAGTGCCTGTTCCGCTCAGAGAAGGGACTTGTCCGGGATCAAGCAGCATTGAAGGCTGCCCTGTTGTCTCCAAACCCATGGGCGTCACCCATAGAGGGTGAGGTTCTAGGCCCGAGGCACAAGAGCATTCTCTTATCTGTGTGACCCGTGTTATGGCCGTTGGCCAAGGGGAAGGAGTTCCGATGACCACCCATCCTTGGCTCGTCCTTCTTTGCAAAAAATGGCAGCCGCCATCAGCCTCTCCCACAGGGACTCAGCTCATAAGGAGGGGTTGCGTGGCTCCGGGGTGTCAGGGGTAAGGCCTTGGACTCTACGGGCTCCTGCTGGAAAGTCCCCACTAGCAACTGCTTACAGGGAAAAACCCAACATGGGCCCTCGGATCCCCTCCAGAGTGGAGGGAGGGGCTGATCAGGGACAAGCCGGGGCTTTTAGCCAAATGGATTGAGTCCTCGCTGGGGCAGCACAAACTTTCCAGGGTCTCCCACCACCCTTGGGATAAATCCAGGTTCTAAGCCTGGTCTTCAGGCCCTGCCTCCTCTCCAGGTCACCCCACATGCCTCATGCTCTCTTGCTCTTTGTCCCACACTGGCCTTCTCTCTCTTCCTTTACTATGCCTGGTGTGGCCCTCTTTGCACATGCTGTTCCCTGCTCTGAGAACACCATTCCCCCAGATGTTTGCCATGCAGATCTCAGCTTCAATGTGGTTAAAAGCACAGACCCTGGAGCCGATCTCCTAGGTTCGAGTGCATCCCAGCTGTGTGACTTTGGTCAAGTGGCTTCACCTCTCTGGGGCTTGTTCCTTCATCCAGGCTGCTGAGGGGAATAAATGAGTTGGTACCTGAACAAGCTTAGCACGGGGCCTGCCCAGAGCCGGCCTCCAGTGAGCGTCTGCCATTATGAACGTCACCTCCTCAAGAGAGGGCTTGCGGACTCCCCGTGCCCCATCATCTATACCTCGTCCTGCTTGGTTGCCTTCTACATGCTGGCCCTGGTCGTAAATGTTTGTTCATGTACGTGTTTGGTGTCCATCTCTCCTCCTGGAGGGTCAGCTCCTCGGGGTTCCCCTTCATGCCCCGTTCCTAGAGCAGTGCTGGGCCCCTAGGGCAGGTTCTCAGTAGACCCACCAGTCACTGCTTGCCAAAGCCACCCTGCTCATTCTACCCCTGGGCATCGAGACTCAGAGGGGCAGTACTTGGCCTGCGTGACCCAGCAGAACCAGAACTAGACCCAGTGTCCTGACCCCAGCCCACTGCCCTTCCCCTGACTCGGGCCTGCTCCACTGGTGCCTGGAACTCTGTTGTAGGCATGGCATGTGCCCAGCTCACCATCACCTCCAGGGCAGTGCCTGGCCATCCTGCCCCTGCGGCTCTGCCCATTCCCGGGCCCAGCCCTGCCGCAGAGGAGCCTGCTCAGCCTTCCTCCCTCTCCCCACCCTTCGGTTTGCATGTCCTACTCTTTGTTCCGTCTCTGCTGTCCACCCGTGGTTCTCTGGGCTTTGGGTCAGGGCCTGCGCCTCCAAGGAGATAAGAAAAATATTTGGACCCAGTCCCTAGACCTTTAACCTGCAGACATCTTTGTGAGGGGCCGAGGACAAGGTGGCTGTACATTGGGCCCACATCCTGCCCTCCCAGTATTGTTCCAGAGGCCAGTTCTTCGCAAAATCTGTTCACCTTCACCCAGTTTTCCCTCTGCAAACTGCAGTCCAAGGAGTACGACCTGCTCTGGTAGGTCCCTGTCCAGAGGTCACCTTGCCCCAGGGTGGCCCCAACAGCATGAAGTCTAGGTGCAAATCCCGACCCACCGCCTCCTGGCTGTGTGACCTAGGCCAGACCCTCCCCTTCTCTGAGCCTCAGCTTCCTGATCTGTGAAAGAGGAGGCTCCGTGAGGCTTGGGCAGAAGTAAACACTTGTGTAGGTTGAAGGCTGAGCATGAGCCACGCAAGGCGCTGTCAGTGGAGGTGGGAGGTCTCTGAGGGTAGACCCAAGCTTTTATGGGTGGGGGGTTGCAGCCAGAGCAGGGGAGGGGAGGACCTTGCCACAGACACTGATCCCCAGGTAGATAACAAGCCCCGTCCCCAGAGATGTCATGCTGAAAACAAGTCCCCAAACAGAATTCACTTTCACTGGGACCACAATATTGTTGCTCATTGTTTCGACTTTGTTCTGGGCAAAACAATGCCGGGCTTCCTGGATGACCTCACTGGGGCGAGCCTTCGGGCCTGGGAGACCAGGCTGGTCAGCATCTCAGGGCAAGCCTGTCCTGCCCTTTGCTGTAGCTGCCTTGGGCGACGTGAGGCAGTGACGTGACCGGAGAGGGCACTGGCTCACATAGTGTGTTAGACATTGGACAATGCACATGTGCGTACATCTCAGATTTCAGCATCTCTTGAGAAATTGGAGGATCCAGCCCCAGTGAGCCCATCCGTAGCTGGAGCTGAAGAGAGCTGCCCGGGGCTAGAACCTGGGCTCCTATTTGCCACAGTCCCTACTCCTCCCTGTAGCCACCCCACTGTGCTCTGTTCTTTGCCCGCCAGGCTGCTGGGGACTTTTGAACTTGTCATACTTGAATTAGCCCAAGTTAGGAATAGATAACCAAGACAGAAGGATACAGACCACATGATTTAGTCAAATGATTACATCTTTTAAAGGTATACCTTTTTATAAAAGAAAAAAGCCCACAACCTTTCTTTGATTTCTACTTTCTTTTCAAAAACAGCTACCCTAGGTGGAGGGAGAAATAGTACTCTTAACACAACTTACTTTTGGGTTTTTTGGTGCTTAATTGTGAAACACTTCGTAGGGCCAGGACGGTACGTAAGGAGCATCCCCATGATCCCAGCCCTCCCACTCGCAGAGCCCGCCCCTCGCCTGCAATGTGTGGAGACAGTGCTGGAAGGGGCTCCTTCACATCTCTCAGAGAAGTCTGGGAGACTCCCTGTCTGCCCGAGGAAGCCTCCAATCCACACCGCCATCTGTCCTGCCCGAGGCGATGCCCAGCTCGGCCTTGTGGCCCTGGGCACTGACTGCTCCCCGGGTCCCCAGGCTCTGCCCCGTCTCTGTCCCGTGGCCCCTCACTTCCCTGTTTGCCCTCATCTGCTTCCCTAATTTGGCAGCCCAGTCCCGTGGCTTGAAGCTGGCTTAAAGGCAGCGGACCTGAGTTCACGTTGTGACGTTGCTAAAGCAGGTGATCCAGAACGTCTGAACATGGGATTTAGAGGCTGAAACAGACCTGGGAGCCACTCGAAGCTCCAGCAGCCTTTTACTTGCTGTATGACCCTGGGCAAGTGACCTCACCTCTCCGAGCCTTGACAGCAAAACCGGGATGGTAATCGCACCCGTGGAGGAGGTTAACTAAGAAAATGCTTGTGAAACACTTAGCACGGTGATAAATAAACGGGCATGCAGTCAGTGCCCAATAAATGCAGCTTGCTTGCTTTTCCTTTTTTAAAATGCTCAGGATACAATGCCTGCCATACAGTATGATAAAATCCCAAATGTGGTCAGCTCTTTTCTTCAAGAATAGCTAATATTTAGTGATCACTTAGTGTGTACCAGGCCCTGGGCTGGACATCTTAACAGGCATCATCCTAGTTAATCCCAATGAAGTGAGCATTATTTTTACCCCCATTTCTTTAACCAGTGAGGAAACGGAGGCACAGAGAGGTTGTTACTTGCTCCGGTCACACAGCTTAGTCGTGACCTCAGTGAGCCCAGAACACTGGCTCTGGAGTGGATGGGGAGGTGAGGAAAGGAGAGGATAGACCCCCTGCTCTGGAAAGGGCCGACAAAGGGTCCAGCCGTGTGCCTGATTCCACAGCAGGCCTAACAGGCAGCGGGCTGTAGAGGCCTCGGGCTTCCCCACCAGTAAAACGGGTCTGTGATTCAGGTCTCCTCTTGCCCAGGTTGTGGGAGCCACTTGCCTAACCCTGAGAGGTTTGCTGAGAAAGAGTAACTGTCCCATCAGGGCCAGAGATGGATCTTAGAAGCCGCTGTGTGCTAGGCCCTTTTGGGCTGGGGGTGTAGTCCAAAGAGGAAAAGTCCCTGCCCTCCTTTTAAAATACAGTGGGAGCTCCTGAGTAGTTATGTCAGTGACATCGAGACTTAAGTCACTGTTCACTACCAGAGAGAGCCGTGTGGAAAGCAGACTGTTTTCTTGAGAAGGTTCAGGTTCTGCAGGGGAGGGCGAGGCAGAGAACCCCCAGTGTCTGGGCCGCTTGTCCTGGAAAAAGAGGTGAGAGCTTGGTCTCCCCAGAGCCTTGGCCTGAGGTGGCAGATGCTGGGGGAGGCAGCTGCAGCAGCAGCGTCTGTGACTTGGTTCAAGGCCCCGCTGGCTGGTGGGTGGACCCCGGGCCAGAGGTTGGGACACCACTGGGTGGCGGGCACGATGCCAGGTCCCCAACCCCGTGCTGCCACTCGCTCCGCACTTCCGCAGTCCTTTCCCCTCTGACCTCAGCATCCCCATCGGCAAACAGTGCAGAGGCCTCTTCTTTCTGAGTTTTGCTCCAGGGCCTTAGGCATTGTCAGACCAAGGCAGAACCGCCTCCATCCTGTGTGCAGAGGCCATCCGTGCTCCTGCTTGAACCTCAGCTTCCCTCCTCCGTAACCAGTCCTGAAATCACCTCCACAATAAGGGTGTCTGAGGAGTGAACAGAAACCTGTTTATAGACAGCTCAGCACAGAGGAAGTGCTCACAGCTCTGGTTGTTTTCAGTTGAGGGAAGCAGAGGAACATCTTATAAACCTGTAGTGTCTCTGGCGCCAGGTTGAAGTCTGTCCGTGTACGTGCCGAAGCTGACCAGGTGATCTGCAGGTCAGTCTTCAGGCACGGCTGGTTCTGGCCTTGGCCTCTGGGACAGATAAGGAGAGTTTCAGCTGGGCAGAGGGAGCCTTCATCCTGGAGACTGTATCAGAGCCGATTCTAATCTCTGGTAGCTGTAATAACCAAAGAGGAAGCTCTTAGAATGGGGAATTATGTATCACAGTCACTACAAAATAGCTGGGCCCGGCGCCAAGGAAAACAGCTCTCCGGTGGCTGCCAGCAAGGCAGCGGGCTGCTGGGACGCCCGTGAGGGGCTCATATCTAAGTGCTTACTGCACCGGGGGGCCGGCTGTTGGGGTGATGGGCGAGAGTGAGTGGGCCTCATCGCGGGTCTGCAGAGATGGACAAGGGACTCCAGGGAAGGTGTCATCTGAGATCAGGCGGGGATGGCAGAGGGACAGCGGAGGCAGAGCCAAGGGTTCAGGCACATGAAGGCCACTGTCACTACCAGCTTTGTGACCTCCAGAGTGTCACTTGGCCTCTCTGGGCCTTGCAGATCTCACCCTGAGGACTAAGGCCTTCCATGCCCCAAGGTCAGGGAGGACCTGATAGTGATTATAGCAGTAATAACATCAGAGTTACAACAGCTACTATGTAAGGAGTACTTGTCGCGTGCCAAGTTCTGTTCTAAGCACTTCCCAGGCCCCCCTCATTCAGTCCTCACAACATCCCTATGAGGTGGGTACAATTATCCCTATTTTACAGATAAGGACACTGAGGACCAGAGAAGCTGAGTAACTTGCCTGAGGTCACCCAGCCAGGAAGTGGCTGTCTCAGCTTCTAGGCCAGGGCTCACACTCAGCTTCCTACAGGGGCCAGGCTGCCACCAGAGGGCCGGGAGCAGCTGTTCAGAGAGCCTGAGCCTGAGGAGTGGGACAAACTAAAGCGGTTCTGTGTCCCGAGGAGAAGGGGCCTGTGCTGGGGCCAGTAGGCGGTGATGAGGAGCTTGTGTTTTCTTCTTGGAGTGACGGAGGGCATGATCTGAGAATGCTTGATAGGTGCCTTCAGCTGCTGTGTTGAGAACAGATTGGAGACGAGGCGTGGGCCGAGTAGCAGTGGGGAGACCTGTGAGGAGGCTGCCGTAGATGCCCATGAGAGGGAGCGTGGTGGTTGCCGTGGCAACAGAGATGCGGGCGGATGCCAGGAATGTAGAGGAGGCAGAAACAGCGGGTCTTGCTGCAGTGGACTTTACAGGTGCAGGGCTGGTCAGACCCCCAGAGGGGCTTGGAATGAGCCCTGAGAGGGAGTTGGGGCACTTGCATCTGGGTCCGACCTCATCCAGGCGTGAGTGATTCTTGGATGAGGCCGTGGATGATGTCCTGGCTGGAGGGAGCCAGAGGCAGGGCTTCTGGCTATGTGTTCTGAAAGGGCAGGGGGGCCTGTGACAACAGCAGACATAGGCAGGACAGGTGACAGTGAGGGAGGAACACATTTCCAGATACTCCTTGGGAATGAGGAGTGGGGAGATCCCCACAATGCCAGGCACATGACAGGCCCTGGCTCTGCCCCATTCAGCACCCCCCATCCTGGCTCAGCATCGGGAGGATGGGGTCCTGAGTGTGGAGAGGGGCGGGGCCTCACCGTGTAGGAAACCAGAGCCTGGAGCAGAGGGCCTCAGGGAACTTGTTCCTCCCCCCCAGTGTTTCCAGCACCCGTGTGGAACATGGGCCTGGGGGCCCAGAGGGCAGAGCCAGGACTCTCGGGGTGGCCACAGGGAAGCGGATCACAGCTCCTGCTGGGGAAGAGATGTATCCCAGCTGCCTAAGTGAGCTAAGCTGGCCACCGCCCCCCTCGCCTGGCTGACCTTGTGAAGTGCCTTCCAGCCAGGAGATCCAAGGAGAGCCCGAAAGGGCAGAGCTAACCCTTCTCAGTGAGGAGCCTCAGGGGTCGTTCCCTGAAAAACATCTTCCCTAGGAGGGAGTTGAGTCCCACATCCTGCAATTATGCTCCCATCCAGCTGGCCCACAATGGGCCACTCAGATAGCCATCGGGGGCTGCACACATTAACTGGGACAATGCTGGCCACTCGGGCTATTTTTACAGTAGCCACATGCATCATCCCAAGGGAGCAGGGCAAAGAAAGGCTGTGCGTCTGCTGCTGCCAGTCTGCCCTTCAGAGGACAGAGGAAGGGCTCAGTGAGTTGCCTGCCCAGCGGCTCCAGGAAGCCTTTTCTTGGTCTGCTCAGCAACAGTGAAACAATCGGGGTCCCCCAACCGAGCCGGGGAGAGGAAGGAGGCCTGGGGGAACTGCGGTTCTGTTGTGCTTTTGTGCCTCTGCTCCTCTGCTCCTGGGGCCAGGCCAACGCGTCCCCTCTCCACAGCCCAGGTCTCAGGCAGCCCCCACCTCACCCTGCCTGAACCGCCTCCTGCGCCAGGCGAGGCCCTGAGGCCGAGCGAGTCGCCCGCGTCCCATGGGTGGTTTGTACTTAGCACCAGCTGCCTGCAGATTCCACCCTGGGAACTGTCTACCCAACAGTTCTTGTCTGACGACCTACTGTGTGTCAGGCTCCAGGCACACAGTCGTGGATAAGACAGGTCCTTGTCCACTGGGAACGTCCTGGGAGCTGGGTGGTAGGCTGGCCCAGGTGTGCCCAGGTGACGGAGCCACATCTGGTCCAGCTGATGGTCGCTGTAAGGTGTGTGAATCCAATACGGCCTGACCTTCCAGTTTTTCAAGAGAACCTAGAAATCTCGACTTTTCTCTGAAATCTGGTATTTCAGTGTTGGCCACCAATTTGGATGATGAAGAGAAACAAGTTGTGTCCCAGGCTGCTTGGCTATGGGTCAGTCACCTTTGCCGTCATCCTTTTTATTCTGCAGATGGGGAAACTGAGGCTCAGCAGGGGTGGGCAGGCCCACTAGCTTTGGGTCCCCAGCTCATCTGTCGTCTGTGGCCCTCCACCGCGTGGGGGTAAACCCTGAAGTCACCCTTCCCCTGGGCTGGACTCATGATGCTCCTGCTCTCCAGCCCGAGCTACCAGGGAGAGTGAGGACTTGGGACCTCGAGGAAGTGCAGAAAGAGGAGGCTCTGCTGTGGCTGCTGGCAGACTTCCTCTCCAGGGGGGTCCAAGCAGGGGTGGGCTGGGGGTGACCATACACAGTTCCAGGGGCTTAGAGATTTGACCTTCTCTGGGGTCTCCCAGTGCTGAACCCAACAGGGAGTCAGAGGGCAAGGGGGCCTGGAGGATGTGGGGTCAAAGCAAGGCAGAGGATGGACGGAGAGGGGTGGACAAGTGGAGATTGACCGCACTCTCGCGTGATGCTCACCAGTGAGAATCCTCACTTTCTGTGCTGCAGAGGTGTGACTTTCATACATTGCAAATGTGTTTCATAGGATACTCTGTTTTCAAATACTGTTTCCATTCCAGCCCGAAACCCCATTGCTCACTTGTTTACGGTGATCTGTTCTTTAAACAATTAGGAAGGAGCCCCTCCTGTGGGCCAGGCACTGTGCTGAAGTATGAGTGAGATGGGAGTTGTTATTTTCTATGCAAATCCAACATTAGGAAATAGCATCTGTTAATTTCTAGAAATTACAGGCAGGCTGTTTGGAAGGTGCCTTAGAACTGCCTGGGGAGTGTCGTATTTTGTAAGAGATGATGCCAGGGCCAGGGTGGCTTCGTGCTGATCTGCCTGCAGGTGCCGGATGAGGTATGACATTCAGGAACAACAGACACGGGCTCCCGGTGCTTCTGTCAGCAGGTGCGTGGGGAGTGGAAGCTGTCAGTTCCTGAATCGTGAGGTCCCTGATCGCCTAGAGGGAGTCATAATCACTCCTGAGTTGTCAGAGCAGTGGACAGACAAGGGGATGGCAGGCCCCCAGCCACAGGCCTGGGCAGGTCAGAGCCGGCCCGTAGGTGAGAAGGAAGAGGTTGTGCCGAAGACACGTAGGCTCCCTTGTTGATGTCGTGTTGGGTTCTGTTCTGTCCCCCACAGAAAGCGAGGAGATGGCCACCAAGGAGAAGCTGCAGTGTCTGAAGGACTTCCACAAGGACCTCCAGAAGCCATCCCCAGGGAAGAGCCCAGGCACACGGCCTGAGGATGAGGCCGAGGGGAAGCCCCCACAGGGGAAGAAGTGGTCCAGCAAGATCGACTTTATGCTCTCTGTGGCTGGCGGCTTCGTCGGCTTGGGCAGCGTCTGGCGTTTCCCATACCTCTGCTACAAAAATGGTGGAGGTGAGCCTACACTGGGCAGAGTGGCATCAGAGGAGAAAGTGGGGCCAGAGTGGGGGTGACCCCTACCTAGACCGTGCGTCTAGACCCCGGGTCAGCCTGCAAGGCCCCCCCACCCCGCCCGCCGAGACGGGGTGAGCATGACTGGGGATCAAGTGGTGTTCTGTCAGGGCCTTACTGTGTTACCTTGAGCAGATCCCTTACCCTCTCTGATCCTCCAGTTTGCCATCTCTGAAGAGGGGTGACAGGGCCAGGCATGTGTCTCCCAAACCTCAGCCGTTCACACGCTCCTTTGTAAATTCCCCATACTGCACACCTCCAATTTCTCATTTTATATCTTCCTTTCGTTTTTGCTTTTCTAACTTAAACCAAATGTAGTTCAAAAGCAACCTTTGTGGGGGGCCGCCCAGTGGCGCAGCGGTTTAGTCCGCGCTTGGCAGCCCGGGGTTCGCGAGTTCGGATCCCGGGCGCCCGCCGATGCACTGCTTATCAGCCATGCTGTGGCGGCGTCCCATATAAAGTAGAGGAAGATGGGCACGGATGTTAGCCCAGGGCCAGTCTTCCTCAGCAAAAAGGGGAGGATTGGCAACAGATGTTAGCTCAGGGCTGGTCTTCCCCACAAAAAAAAAAAAAAAAAAAAAGCAACCTTTGTGTCCCCCCATAAATGGAGAACCAGTATCATTTGCCATAATGGAAAGGTATTCAGGAAAAGTACAGTGAAGATATTTTTTATTTTAATATTTTTTCCAGTTTTATTGAGGTATAATCGACGTGTAACATTGTATTATTTCGGGTGTAAACATAATGGTGTGTTATTTGTACATCTTGCTAAATGATCACCACAGTAAGTCAGTTAACGTCTGTCACCTCACGGAGTTACTAATTTTTTTTCTTCTGATGAGAAGTTTGAAGATCTACTCTCTTAGCAGCTTTCAAATATACGATCCAGTGTTGTTGATGACAGTCATCATGCTGTCTGGCGCCTCCTCAGGACTAATTTGTCTTATAACCGGAAGTTTGTCCCTTTTGATCCCCTTCACCCATTGGAGGGAGTTTTTCAACGTGAGGTGTCTGTGTGTCTGGTTGCCTGGTTAGTCGGTTGGTTTGGGTTTTTGGTGTTTGTTTTACCTGCTGAAGCTCTGAGCTAGAATCCTCTCCTGCTGAGGATGTGAACATGGGGCAGCACTCAGTGGAGACTTTCTCGCTGGTGCAGTAAGGGTTGATGAGAACTGGACTGGGAGGCGCTGCTCCCTCGTGACTGCCCATCATCAAGGGCTTATCTGTCAGCAGAGACGGGCCTGCCGCGCGCCGCCCGCGTTTGGAGAACCACTTTTCGGGACATTCTGCCTTAGGGCCTGGTTTCTTAACCTGTTGTAGGTCTCAGGCGCCTTTGGTACTCTGATGAGTGCCCTGGACGCTCCCCAGAGCAAAGCACACACACATAGACCCAAGTTGCCCACAGTTTCTAAGGGTTTATGGACCCGTGGAAGCCATTAGTGGACACGAGGTAGGACCTGCCCTGGCTCTTTGCCCCTCGCCCCACCCTTGTCTCCCACCCCCAGCTGGAGATGTCCATCACTGCACCCTCCCCAGCTAGTTCTTCTCGACTTCCTGCCCTGGGCGGGCCTGGGGAAGGGCAGGTGAGGGCGTCAATGAGGAGGTCATATTGGAGATGGGTCTTAAGGGCTGAGCGGTCCTTATTCAGATGGATGGATGTGGGGAAGGCAGGCAGGCAGTACAGCTTAAGCAAAGTTTCTGAGGCTTAAAGCACTTGGTCGATTTGAAGAAGGTGAGAGGGCACACTGGAAGGTGATGCCAGCTCGACAGGTGGGCAGGGCCTGGAGAATTCTCAACCTTTACCCCCTACATCCCTCACTCTCTCTCCGGGATTCCACTGGTTGGGAGCGTTGGGAGTGAGCACCCGCCGCCTCGCCCCGTAACAGCCACAGCCTGACCCTGACCCTGACCCCACTATGCTCTCTCTGCAGGTGCATTTCTCATACCATATTTTATTTTCCTGTTTGGGGGTGGCCTGCCTGTGTTTTTCCTGGAGGTAATCATAGGCCAGTACACTTCTGAAGGGGGCATCACCTGCTGCGAAAAGATCTGCCCCTTGTTCTCTGGTGAGTATGTGACAAAGGTCACCTGGGCCTGGTGATCATCCATTCAGCCAGTTGTTATAGAGTACCTACTGTTTGCCAGGTACATTGGAGGCACACGTGAGTCACTTGGCACTGTGCCTGACCCGAGGGAGCAGCCAGTACGTTATACATGTGATGCTGCCGCTCACAGTACTGCTGCATGAGTACTAGCTGTTCCCGCCTCTCTGGGTTGTTGAAGGATAGATCAGCTCGCAGCTGCTCAGCGGTATCGTGCAGGAGATAAGCACTCGGATTCAGGAGCCTTTCTGTCTGGGTTCGAGTCTCACTTCCTCCTCTTGCTAACTCTTGTGAGTCTGGGAAAGTTACTTAATCTCTTTGTACCTCAATTTCCTCATCTGTAAAATGGAAATAACATGCTTACGCCATAGGGTTGCTGTGAAGAGAAAATGACATAGCCATGTAAAGGTGCTTTGTACACACAGTAAGCCCCAAATTAATGGTAGCTTTATTATTATTATAACATTTAGTCCTATGCCTAGTGCCTAGTATGCACTCATAAGATGATACTGTTACGATTATAATTGGCAGTGATGAGAGGATGTGTGAGTCTGTTCATTCAGTCATCCCTATAAATCTATCCATCCATTCATCCTTTCTTCCATTAAACTTGTCAGTAGTTAAACCATCCTTCCATCGACCCATCCACTCATTCATCCATCCATTCATCTACCTAACCTTCCAACCAACCATCATCCATACATCCATCTAACAAATTGAATATCCATCCATCAATCCAACATCCATCCCTTCAGCTATCTACTGATCCATCTAACCATCCATCTATTCATCCATCCATCAGCCATTCTTCCATCTAACCATCTGTTCATTGATCTATCCCTCCTCCATACATCCTTTGATTCATCCAGCTATCCCATTTATCTAACCATCCATCCTTTCACCTCTCCATCCATCCAGTCATCCACTCATCCTACAAACATCTGCTGGTCACTGTTGAAGGTCCCTTCTGGCCCCAAGCCTAGAGATGCCAGGGCCTTACAGTTGAGTCTGTGGCCATGGTGGGGCTGACCTCCCTCCTGACACTCGTCTTGCTTGATCTTACCAGCAGGCATCGGCTACGCCTCCATTGTGATCATGTCCCTCCTGAATATATACTACATCATCATCCTGGCCTGGGCCACGTACTACCTGTTCCAGTCTTTCCAGTTGGAGCTGCCTTGGGCGCACTGCAGCCACAGCTGGAACACGCCCCAGTGCATGCGCAAGAACAAGAGCCTGTGGGGTGGCCTCAGCACCAGCAGCTTCACCTCCCCTGTCACCAAGTTCTGGGAGTAAGGCCGGCCTCACTGAAGGAAGGAGAGGAGGGCATGAGTGGGGGCACAGAGGACAGCCTGCTCCCTCATCTTCTCCCCGGGGAAGTGGGAATCACTATCTTGGGTGGGTGGAAGGAGGGTATAGATTTGGAGATGAATCCATGCATTTGGTCTCAGACAGGCCCAAATCAAATCCCAGTTCTGCCATTTTACTGGCCATTTGACCTTCAGCGAGTCACTGCCCCTTTCTGAGCCTCAGTTTCTTTAACTGTCAAATAAGGGGAATGAATCGTCCCTACATCCATGGGATCTCTGTAGGGATTATTTCCCAAAGGCAGATATATGTACTTTTGTTGTCTGAAAATGATGTATTTTAGAAAAAATA
Organism: Tapirus indicus; assembly: GCA_031878705.1. NCBI lineage: Eukaryota > Metazoa > Chordata > Mammalia > Perissodactyla > Tapiridae > Tapirus > Tapirus indicus. The sequence goes on from CM062920.1 coordinate 99,722,054, forward strand.
TAGTCAGCACATCAAACCTGTTATTGCACAGAGAAGAATGCATATATGAAGCTGAAGTAGTTACTCAAGTGAAAGGCTGAGCAGAATAAGAAATATGTATCAGTTAGCTTTTGTTGTGTAACAACCACCCCAGACTTTAAACAACAGCCATTGATTTGGCTCATGGTTCTGCTGATTGGCACTTTGGGCTGCACTTGGCTGGGTGGTTCTTCTGGTCTTTGCTGGACTCCCTTCTGGGTAGGTCAGATGTAGGGCATCGGGGTAGCTCTTCTGGGGATTGGCTGGCTGTTGGCTGGGGTGTCAGGGGCAGCTGGTCTGTGTGATCTCATCACCCTGCAGGCTAGCCTGGGTCTGTTCACAGGTGGCTCAGCATTCTGAAAACAACAAATGGGAATGCCCCAATGCAGGAGCACTTTTCAAGCCTTTGCTTGTCATTTTTGTTAATGTCCCATTGGCCAAAGAAAGCCATAAGAGAAACCTAGATTCAAGAGGTGGGGAAATAGGCTCTGTGTCTTTATGAGAAGAGTGGAGAATTATGGGCATTTTTACAGTTTGCCACAATATAGTCAATAATTGCAAGAGTAGACACGGGCAAACATCAGGAAGGCAGAATGTCCAGGCCTGAAGTCCGGGGAGCTCTTAGCTGACGTATGGGGAAGTCCTTCTAACACATCCATCTAACAAATCTTGGCTTGGAGGCCAATCAAAGATATATCAGTGCATCACTTTCCGTTCTCTTCATGAGCTGCTAAATGTGGGGCTCAGCGCTTGGGTGTGGCCCCTCAACCTGGAAATAACCGAGATAAGGCCTTACATGGGGGCTGAGCGCCAGGGGTAGGGACAGTGTTAAGGAGGGGGTGGTCCCTCATCATCACGAGATGATACCCCCCTCGTGTGTGGCTTTGCTGTCTCCAGGGTGTCTCCCCATCTCTTTGAACCTGGCCCAGGAGCAGGCCCACAGAAGAGGGAGTTGCCTGCTGACTGGTCCCAGCCAGGCTTTAGGGCCGGGGCTGGGAATTCATAGGCAAGCAAGGGTCAGGTTGCCCTCACTCAGGTGGTCCGTGTCTCCATTGTGACGTGTGGGCCTTCTCTGTGTGCTCACGGGTCCCTGGGGCCTATGCATGTATTCTCTACTTGCACACAGAGGACGTTACAAGCACGTTCATCCCCCTCAGTGTCCCCCTCTGAAGAGCTGAGTTTACAGACAAAGAAATGCAAGCACTTCATTCTTCACTTGAATGGAGCCCGAGACCACAGCCCTGCGCATCCCCTGCTGTTCCTGGCACAGCCTGACGGCCCGGGGCCCATCCCACCCGGGATGCTCGCACTCAGCCAGCCACACCGGTGCCGGCTGGGGCCTCGTTGCCTCGGGCATGGCGTGACTGCCTGGATTCGAACCTTCACTCTGCCACCTCTAGCTCAGGCAGGTGCCTTTTCCTCTCTGGGCCTCGGTGTCCTCACCTGGACTTCAGAGCACTGTCCTCCCAGGGTTGAACAATCACCCAGATTGAACGAGATCATGCATGGCTAGCACTGAGAACCTGCTTGATAAATGTGGGCCATTACTATTTAATGTCCTCATAGCGGATGAAACTGCCCCCCCCAAGTGATGTGACCTTCAGAGGGACTACGAATGGCCCCTTTGCAAATGCCCATATGGTACCCCCTGTTGCAGAGGGGCTGTCCTCTCTGCTCGTCTCCCTGCTCTCTGAGGCCCAAGGCCTCTTGGGGAGCTCACATGAGCAGTGAGGTCCTCAGGGTGTCCAGTCCTCCCCAGTCCCTTCTCCCCTGCCTGTCCCCCAGCCAGAGCTCTCCTGGGGGGTTCTAGGGCCCCACTTTCCAGAATCCTCATTCTGAGTGCCCCAGCTCCCTTTCCTGGCCCGGGAGACATTAAGATGGTGTTTATCTTCAGAAGTGCCCTGGTCCTGCAGCACCTCCCCAAGCCCCACACGATCCAGATGGACTTGCTCAGTCCAGAGAGTGCTGACCACTGGCCTGGCCTGGTGCTCACCTCCCCCTCCCTCCAGCTTCTGGCAGAGCTTTGTGAGTCTGTCCGAACATCCACAAATAACCTGCCCTCTTTCTAGAACCCTGGGGAGGACTGCGGCCTAGAGGAGGAGCCTGGAAAGCAGGCTTAGGTGAGAGGACCAGGCCTGCCCCCTGTGTGAGCAGAGAGGCCGAGGCCAACGAGCTGGGCCAGGGGCTTCAGCTCAGTGCAGCCCTGAGCCAGCACCACGATGAGGAGCGCCCAGCCTCCTGCCTTCCAGAGCCTTCCCTTCTCTTGGGCATGAAAGCGGGGAAAGGAGAGAGAATTAACATGGAATAACGGGCTTCCATAAGTATGTGCCAGGGACCTGCCCCTGTCCTTTCATTTCATCTTTGCAGAGGCCCTTAAAGTAGGGAAAATATGTAGGAATCATCACAACACCTTTCTACCGCAAATCCCACATCCAATTCACAGGTCCTCTTGCCTCTCCCTTTCAAGTATAGCCAGAGTCTGACCACGATCCCTGCTTGCACTGTGCACCCCTGTCCCCAGAGGACCCCCAGCATCACTCTCCCAGGCCCCAGCCCTGGCCTTTCACTGCTCTCCCTGCCTTGACTTGCATCTCTGCAGTCAGTTATGAATCCTGACCTGCCATTTCTCAGCTCAGGACCCTCTCATGGCTTTTCCCTGACTATGATCTCACCCGGCCAGAGGATTGAGTGAGTTTTTCAACACAGTGAGGAAGTGCTCACTGAGTGCTGCTGCTGCTTGTTAATTCCACGTCTGCATCCACTTGGCTCTGCAGCCTGGAGCAGCTAGTCAGTACCCCTCTCTGACCTCGCTTCCCATCTGCAAGTGGAGGGGCTGTGTAAGCTGGGCTTTGAGGGTTGAGTAGGTGCTCACTAGGCTGAAAAGGAGAGAGAAAAGACATTCTGGGCAGAAGGAAAAGCCCCAGCAGAGGCATAGCATTCTGAAAGCACATGAGTGGGAAGAGCAAGTTGGTTTGGCTACAGCACAAGACACATGGGGCCAGGGAGAAGGATGGAGGCCTCGAATGTTAGGCTGATGAGTTTGTGCTTTGTTCTCTAGGAGGGGAACCATAGAAGGCATAGAGAAGGGAGTGATGTGACTGAGTCTGTGTTTTCTGGACATTGTTCAAGGAACACACTGGTGGAGGCTGGGACGTGTGTTAAGCACCGACTGTATAGAGGGCCTCAGAGGGCTCAGCCATTGGTGGGTTTGGGTTTCCTTTGGGGTCAAACTTAGCTTACAGGATTTCCCCCGAAAATAGCCAGCAGCCCCGCAGGGACTTGCTCCAGGGTTCCCCCCGAGAGGCTCGCTGGGATCTTGCGGAGGTGTCACTGGTGGGTACCCAGTGGGGCTGCAGCGCAGTGAGCATCCAATCAGAGGCTGCTCTCCACACCTCTAGCGCCAGAGTCCAGCCCCACTGTTGTTTCCCGTCACCTCTGCCACCTGCAGATGGGTCAGCGCTCCCTGGGAAGCACGGTTCTGGGGGAGCCGAGACTTCTTCCTGACCCTGCATGGGGAAGGGCTCTGTGGACCATCTCTGCCAGGCCCTCCCCTCTCCAGTTTTCCAGGGGGAAACAGTAGAAAGCAGTGGGTGATGCTCCTGTCCCTAGGGCGGGGAGACTGACTCGAGCTCCCACGAGTCCAGCTGATGACCTTGGGGCAGTCACCTCACCTCTCCGACCTGGAGAGAGCGTGGTCCCAATTCCTCACAGCCAGCTCCAGCGTGAAAGAGCTAAAACAAATGATGTACTGGGGACAGGGCCTCTGGGCGTGGCTTTCGGTAGGACACTGAGGACCAAAGAGGTTAAGTGACTTGCTCAAGGTTACATAGGCGGCTAGATGTAGCAGAGTTTGCAGCCCTGACCTCTCACACTGGATGCCACCTCCACTGTCTGTGTCCCCACTAGCCCTAAGTCCAGGGCAAGTCCACAGTCACAGGTAACATTGTGCCCTGTGTGTGTGACCCCACTCTCAGGTTACGTGTGGGGTCTTCTCTTGGCCTGGACCCCCCACGCCCACCGCATCTGCAGGGCTAACGCTCTATCCTCAGCAGGAGCTCATGAGACACCCTTTTCCAGATGCCTGTGAAAGCCGCCTGGGCCTCGGGGACAGTCATTTCATGTGGCTTTACAATTTAACTCTGAGTCACTCTGTGATGAGGAAGCAGAGCTTCTGTCCCCAGTCAACCTCATCCTGTTTGTCCCTCCTCTGGGGTCACCTCTGTCCCGAGGGTCCTTGTTCACACCTGGCCTTGGAGGACAGGTGGCTCCAGATCTGGCCAAATACCCTCCATCAGGCTGGAGCCATACCTTCCTCTCCGGTTCCCCTAGAGCCCTCTGGGAGCTCGGCACGTATCATTAGACTTTATTAGAATCAAAGAAATGAGTCATATTTGCGAACAAGCCCTGCTCAGCTGATCTTCCCCTGCAGCTGTCAGAAAGGGGCGGTACTGGAGAGAGCCCTGGGCATCCCCAAGCTCGGGTGCACAGGCTCTTTTATAATTGTTGCCTCCGCCAGTCTCTAGGGAAGAACCATTACCAATAAATGGCTGGCCGGCAGTCAAAAGGAAATGATTTGGCCCACTCGGGGGACATATTTACATCTCTGAGTGCCGGCTGGACGGCGGTGGGGTGGCCAACTCAAAACAGACGTCCAGGCGATTCTGTTTTGGATTCCGCCCTGGAATGAATCATTACTATTCTTGGACAAGAATGCAGCTCACCTCTGGGTCTCCTCCCTCTGTATGAGGGATGCAGGGAAGCCTGGCCTGCTGGGCCCCTCGTGAAGGGCAGCGTAGGATCCAGCACACGGGTGGCTGGTCCCCGGGGTGCCATCAGAACAAAGGAACCAGGCCCAGGGTTGACTTTTATCTGGGTAATTTGAGGTGAATTCCTGAGCCCCTCTGAGCTTGTTTCCCTATCAACCAAGTGAGTCTAGTTAATTTACTCACCTGATGTCTGTTAAACACCTAGTGTGTGCCAGGCCCTGTTCTGAATCCAGCAGTGACCAGGACAGACACAGGCCCTGCCTCCATGGAGATGACATTCTAGTAGGATAGACAGGCGTTAAGCAGATAGCACAAATAAAATCATAAAAGAAAAGCAATGGTAAGTGATGAAAAATAAAACCAGGGCAGGGGATGGAGAATGACCAGGGCTGCTTTTTACATAGGGTGGCCAGGAAAGGCTGCCCTGGTGAAGTGACATGAACAGAGATCTGAAAGGGTAGGGGTGGCACGTCATGTGACAAGTGGCCAAGGGAGCAGCAGGTTCAAAGGTTCTGAGGCAGGAGCATATCAACCTGAATAGGAACATACCAGAAGCCAGTGTGGCTACAGGAGGAAGTGAAGGGGCCATATGGGGGATGAGGCTTGAGATGGGACCACTTTCCACATAGCTTGTCCTGGACACGCCGTTTACACTTGTGGTCCCGGCACCGCTGTTCATAGGCACCACCCTCGCTCTTTAAGATGTCTGGGTCTGAACGATAGAGTATTGGCCATCCTGTTCAGGGAGGCAAAAAGGAATGGGGCAGGTCGGGATGGCCTTTTTGGCCAGTAGGTGGGAGCCGTGAGAAGACGTGGAATAGAGGAGGGGCGTGACCACACCTGGGTATTGACAGATTCTCTCTTGAGAACAGACTGGGGTGGGGGTGTGAGTGGAGGCAGGAAGACCAGTGAGGAGGCTGCTGAAATAGCCTTGGGGAGCAACAGAGTCCAGACAGGGGTGGTCACAGTGTTGGGGAGATGTGGCCAGATTTGGGGTAACTTCTGCAGTCCTGGGGTGATTCGGAGGCACCAGTGAGGGGCAGTGCACCATGGTAGTCCCTCTGGGGCACTGCACTCTGCAGTATACTGAGCGCTCCCATGCACCACAGGGAGAAGGCCCGCAGATCACAGCCTGCTGCTTTGTGGCTAAGGCCGGAAGAGTCTGACAGGGAGGGGGCTTGTGAAGGGCCTTCACACTGGGTCCCCTCAAAAAGGGATTCAGACGGCCCACACGCTCTCCAGCCTCCCTGGCTACCCCTGAGATATCTTTGGAAAGGATGTCCGTCACTTTGGCCCGGAGCCCACAGCGGGCTCTGTTATGACAGCCGTTGATTGATGAGGCATTCATCCCATTCCTAGAATGTCTGCACATTCCTAGAATGTGGCCCATTATAAACATTTTTAAGAATTCAAAATAAGTTTTATAAAGGTGATATATGCACATTAAAACATTCAAGTAGTAAAAAAATACATTGAATGCCAAGTGAGTCCCCCTCCCCCGCATCCCCACCACGCGGCCCCCTCCCCACAGGCAGTGACTGCAAGTGGCCTCTTGTGTTGACATCTAATGCAATTCAGCACGCGTTTACTGAGCACCTGTTAGGTGCTTGTCCTATAAGCAGTGGCCAAAGTGGTGGTTCTATTTCTGTGAAGAATGTCATTGGGATTCTGATTGGAATTACATTGAATCTGTAGATTGCTTTAGGTAGTATGGACAATTTAACTGTTTATTCTTCCAATCCATGAAGCACAAGAAAGTTTTATACATAGAATTTATAAGCAGATGTTTATTGGCCACCTACTATGTACACAGCAAGAATCCCATGAAGTGAGGCTGGCTGCCACGGTCCCCTTCCAGACAGTTGGAAGCAGGTGTGCAGCTCAGGGCGCAGGTGACCCACAGGAGAAAATGAAGAGCACCCACTCCAAGTGTTCAAGGGCGGCACTGGGCAGATGGAAACTCAGTCAAGCCCTGCCACCCCCAAGGAAAAGAGCAACATCGGCCACCCTTGACGATAGTTAGTGTCCAGTTACTGGAGTTTCTGTTGCTTGAACTCTGACTTACCCAAGATGAATGATATTAGCATTAAAAGAAAACAAAGCCAACTGAGATGTGGCAACTTTGAACGCAGTGAGGTTTCCATGCAGCCCCAGTGCAGGAGAGAAATCATCACCTTCTCATGCACAGCAGAGACGAGGGAGGGAAGGACGGAGGGGGTGAGGTGGTCTTCACTGAGTCCCAAGGGTGGGCCTCCAGAGGGGCCCACAGTAGGTCAGGCGAGGCTTGCTCGTGTGCCAACCCTTCCTGGCAACTGGGCATGAGCACCACCACCCAGGGCTGGGTCGGGCGGTCCCCCTTTGGGGAGGGAGTGTGAGGCCTCTGAGGTTTGTAGTTGCCTGTCGTATTTAGAAACCCAGGCATTGCGGAATCACCAATTACCTCGAACTAGTTTGCTAACACATGTGACTTGCTGCAGCGGCTCTTCAAAGGCAGCCAGTTATGTAACCGGCTGAGTGAGGCATGGCCCAGTCCCCTCAGGGCAGGGCGAGCCGGGCTTGGACAGGGTGCCGGCCACCCAGGACCACAGGGGCCAGTGCAGGGAGATGCTTTGGTCTGTGCAGTTCACTGGCATTTCCATGGAAACACACTCTCAGCAAGGACCAAGAGTTGACGAATGAAGCCGGATGCTTAGTCCCAGAGCAGTCATGGAAGGGGCAGAGAGCACCACCTGGCTCAGCCCCCAGCCTTGGTGATATCCCTCCTGGGGGATCATTCAGTGCATGCTTGCACCCTTCCAGGGATGGGGAGCTCATCACCACATGAGACATTTCACACTGACAGGAAGTGAGCTTCCAGCTGATTCCAGTGCTGCTTCTGGGGACACATCTGAATCCATGCTTGAATGGCCTGGACAGAATGGGAGGCAGTGACAGGACTCCTGGCCAGCCAGTACAGCTCCTCTACCGTTTCCTCCATGGTCACAGGCCCTCTGCTCAGAGGAGGCACTAATAGGGCTAGCTGCTTAGACATGCAGTGTGTTACCTCTACCCTGCAAGTTCATCTGGGCCATGCCAGCACTGACATCACCTTCTAGTATGAACTGATTGCAAGAGAGATGTGTCTCATTTTCTTATGTCTAAACGGGGCTTCAACTCCCTTTCCCACTGCCCCCGTTCCTGTAGAGGTGGCTCACGCATTCTGGGAATGCGGGAGGAGGTTCAAGTGTGAAGGGACTCTGCTTGTAACATGGAATCGAGTTCCAGAACCCTGGGGTTTTCTGAAATTTGATGGAGAAACAAAAATCCATTTGATGTTCAAAACCAGGCTTCAAACAGAATGGGATATCTGAAATAGAAGAAAAATGGGCACAATATATGGAACAAGTCTTCAAGACACGGAATGTCAGGTGACAAAGGACAGCGAACCCTGAGAGGAGGAAACACACAGAGTGACCCCTCTGGTGCCCTGAGCATCTGCCTTGGGAGAGTGTCCTGGCTGCATGAGATGGGAGTGGAGCCCAGAGAACTCCCTGAGTTGAGGGGACAAAGCTGAGAGTCCAAGAAGACCAAGGAGCTTGAGTTCACTGGAACCAGTGCCAGAGGGGACTGTACTGCGTAGACAGAGAACTTGGGACATCTGCAGTGGGTCCCTCATGGGGATTCAGTAGAGGACTGACCAGCACTTGTGTGTGAGAAAACTGCCGGAGCCTGGGCAGTTTATCCAAAAGAAATCAGAGATAACACAGAGCCTGGTGCTCACATAGAGACAAGAAAACTACCTGTTCTCACCAGCCAGACTGGAAAACCTCATGGTGCATGGGACATCAGCTAAAGTGTTCTCAACAGTCTCCTCCCAGGATTAGGATATGATGAGCCCTATGACTACCCCTAAACTGAGCACAGCTTGGGTCCCACCTAACAAACTTAAAAGTAAGACCCTAAAGGATCAAACTATTTCCCCATAACTTGACTTTGTCCCAGAACAAACTCAAGAAGATTTAGAGGAATACAAAAATATCCAGCAAGGTAAAATTCACAGTGTCTGATATTTAATTATAAGTTTTCAGGCATGAAGAGAAACAATGAAATATGACCCACATGAAAAGAAAAATTAATCAAAACTGATCCAAAATTGACACTGATGCTAGAATTAGCAGAAAAGGCCATTAAAATAGTTATTATATATTTAAAAAATAGTTATAACAACTGTATTCATATGTTCAACAGGTTATGTATAGACATGAAAGATTTTTTTTTTTTTTTTTTTTTTGTGGGGAAGACCAGCCCTGAGCTAACATCTGTTGCCAATCTTCCCCTTTTTGCTGAGGAAGACTGGCCCTGGGCTAACATCGTGCCCATCTTCCTCCACTTTATATGGGATGCCGCCACGGCATGGCTGACAGGCAGTGCGCGTCCGCGGGCGCCTGGGATCCGAACTCGCGAACCCCGGGCTGCCAAGCGTGGACTAAACCACTGCGCCACCGGGCGGCCCCTATGAAAGATTTTTTTTAAACCCAAACCAAACCTGTAGAGATTAAAACTACAATGAGATCATAAATAATATTCAGATCATCTAAAAGAAGTCAGAAAAATGGAACAAAGAACCAATGGAACAGAAAGAAAACAGATTTAAGCCTAACCATTTCAATAATCACATTAAATATAAATGGTCTAAATATACCAATTAAAAGACAGTGACTGTAGATGTTTTTAAAATGCAAGAACTATGTACTGCCTACAAGAAACACTTTAAATATAAAGATACAAATAGGTTAAAAGTAAATGGATGGAAAAAATATGTAATACACTAATCAAAAGAAAATTAGAATGGCTATATTAATCTTCAAGTAGATTTCAGAGCAAAGACTACTACTAGGGACAAAGTCATTCTGTAATGATTAAGAGATCAGTTCATAAAGAGAAAAATGACCATCTTAAGTCATTATAACAGATGTTCAAAACACATGAAGGAAAGACTGATAAGACAGCAAGGAGAAACAGACAAACCCACAATTATGGTTGGAGATTCCAATATTCCTCTTTCAATATTTGATAGGACAAGTAGACAGAAATCAGTCAGGATATAGATGACTTGAACAACATTATCAACCAGCTTAACCTATATGACATTCACCCAACAACAGCAGATACACATTCTTGTCAAATGCACCTGGAACATTTGCCAAGATGGACCAAATTCTATGTGATAAAACTAATCTCAATAAATTTAAAAGAATTCAAGTCATACAAAGTATGTTCTAGGACACAATGAAATTAAAGTAAACATCAATAACAGAAGTATTCCTGGGGAAATCCCCAAATATTTGGAAAATAAATAACATTTCTAAATAATCTATAGGTGAAAGAGGCAATCAAAAAAAAAAAAAACCTTTTAAACTGAATGATAATGAAAATACAGCATATTAAAGTTTGTGGAATACTACTGAAGCAATACATAGGGGAAAACTTAGCACCTAAATGCCAATATTAGAAAAGAAGAAATAAATCAATGAACTTAGCTTCCACCTTAAGAAACTAGTTTTTTTTTAAGAAAAGAATAATTTAAGCCCCAAGTAAGTAGAAGAAAGGTAATGTGAATATTAGAGTGGAAATCAATGAAATGGAAAACAGAAAAACAATACAGAAAATAAATGGAACCAAAACCTCTTTGAGAAGATCAATACAATAAACCTTTAGACAGACTAATCCAAGTTTCCTGGATTGAATTAAAGGATAAAAGGATTAAACAAGAATTAAAGGATCCTTCCTCCTTTAAAGAAGAAATACACATTATCAATACCAAGAATAAGAACAATGACATCACTCCAGATTTGACAGATATTTAAAGGATGATAGGAGACTATTATGAACAACTTCATGCCAATAAATTAAAAACTTAAATATGTGAATTTCTTGAAAGACACAAACTAAAAAAATCTCACTCAAGAGGAAATAGATAACCTAAATAGTTTAATATCTACCAAAGAATTTGAGAGTTTATTTAAAAATCTCACAAAGAAAACTCTAAGCCTACATGTTTTCACTTGTGAACTCTACCAAACATTTAGGGAAGAAACAATACCAATTCTACACAAAATCTTCCAGAAAACTGAAAAGGAGAGGATATTTCCCAACTCCAAGACTTGTCTTATCTGTTACCAAAATCAGGAGACCATAGTACAAGAGAAGAAAACTACAGACCTGAATTCCTCATACAAAGAGGCAAAAATTCTCAACAAAATATTAGGAGATCTAATCCAGGAATGTATAAAAAACTTATACCGTGATTAAGAGGGATTTACTCCAGATATGCACGCCTGGTTCAGTATTCAAACATCAATCAGTATAATCTACCATCTCAACAGGCTAAAGAAAAAATCATGTGATCATATCAGTGATACAGAAAAAACCAAAACCTATTCATGATTTTAAAAACTCTCAGAAAAATAGGAATACAGAGGAAATTCCTAAACTTTATAAAAATATACAAAACATTTACAGCTACCATCATTCTTTGTGACAACAGACTGAATACTTTCTAAGTTCAGGAACGAGGCAAAAATGTCCATTTCCACCACTCTTATTTAACATATCACACTGGCAACAGTAAGTCAAGAAAAAGAAAGAAGAGACATACAGATTGGAAAGGAAGAAATAAAACTGTTCCTATTTACAGACAATGTGAATGTCTACATAGAAAATCCCAAAGAATCTACCAAAAAAGCCCTCCTGGAACTAATGAAAATATTCAGCAAGGTAGCAGGATACAAGATCAACACACAAAAAATTACATATCTACAGACCAGCAATAAACATGTGGAAACCAAATTAAAACATCTATAATTGCTTCAAGGAAAATTAATTACTTATGCATAAATCTAATAAAACATGGACAGGATTTGTATGCAAAAAATGTAGACGAAAGAAAGCAAAGAAGACCTAAATAAATAGGTATGCCATGTTCAAGGATTATGGATGGACTGTGTTGGAAAACTCAATATAGTAAGGATGTTTATTTCCCCAAATTGATCAATAGCCCTAATGTAATTCCTGTCAAAATCCAAGCAAGGATATTTGTAGACATATACAAGCTTATACTAAAATTTACATGGAAGGATAAAGGAGCTAGAATAGCTTAAAATAGTTTTGAAAAAGAAGAATAAAGTAAGAGGAATTACTCTACCCGATGTTAAGGCTTACTATCTAGCTACAGTAATCAAGACAGTGTGTTACTGGCAGAAGGACAGACACATGGATCGATGGAACAGAATAGAGAACCCAGAAATATGCCCAACTGACTTTTAACAAAGATGCAAAAACAATTTAATGAAGGGAAAATAACCTTTTCAGCAGTGGTGCTGAAGCAAATAGATGTGCATAGGTGGAAATATGAACCTCGACCTGAACATCACACCTCATACAAAATTTAACACAAAGTGAATCACAGACTTAAATATAAAACCAAGAAACTTTTAGAAAAAGAAACGGAAGAAAATCTCCAGGATCTAGGATTAGGCAAAGAGCTCTTAGACTTGACACCAAAAGCACAATCTATTAAGGTAAAATTGGACTTCATGAAAATTAAAAAATTTTGCTCTTTAAAAGACCCTGTTAAAAGGATGGTCCTCAGCATCATTACATATTAGAGAAATGCAAATTAAAACCAAAATGATATATTACTACACAGCTATTAAGATGGCTAAAATTCAAATGACTGACCATACCGAGTGCCCATGAGAATGTGGAGGAGCTGAAACTTTCATACTCTGCTGGGGGATGTGAAGTGGTGTAACCATGTTGGAAAACAGGTTAGCAGTTTCTTAAAAGATTAAATATACACCATATGATCCAGCCATCCCACTCCTAGGTGTTTACCTGAGAGAAATGAAAGCATGTCCACACAAAATCTTGTACACAAATGTACATAGCTATATGATTCATCATAGCCAAGAAGTGGAAATAAACAAATATCCATCAACTGATGAATGGATCAACAAACAGTAGTAAACCTGTACAATGGAATACTACTTGACAGTAAAAAAGGAAATGACCTATTGATACATGCAACAACTTGGATTATCTAAAATAATTATACTGAGTGGAAGAAGCCCGACTAAAAATATATACAGTGTGATTCCATTTATATAAAATTCTAGAAAATGCAAACTAATCCTTACAGATCACTGGTTGCCTAGAGATGGGGAAGGGCATGAGGTAGGGATTATAATGGCACAAGGAAGCTTTTGAGGGTGATGGGTATGTTCATTATTTTGATAATAGGTATGTTTCACAGGTGCATAGATATGTTGAAACTTAAGTTGTACACTTTAAAATATGTTCAGTTTATTGTATGTCAATTATACCTTGATAAAGCTGTTTTAAAAGGAAACACAAAACAGGCTTTCAGACTCAAATAGAAGTTTCCCTTTGAAAACCTTTCCCTAGGTTTTTCCCCTAAAAAACCTTGAGGACCTGTGCAGTGACGAAGGGATCTTTTTCCTCTCATGATTTCGTTTGAGGATGAGCAGACCAGACTATCCAGTGAGAGAAGTAGAGAGCCCTTCTCCCAGTGGCCAGGTTCCTTCCAAGAGGACCATGATGACGGGGTGCCCCAGGCCTCGGTTAGGACAGCATCCCTCCCTCAGCTGGCTTCAGGTCTTCCCTGGGCGTGCAGCTGGCCCCCAGAGAATGCACTTATGTATTGTTTTTCTTGGCCAGGGCACAGGGTGGAGGAGGTGTCTGGAGTCCGGGTTCCTTCTGTAACAAGAAATGGCAGCATGCAGAGAACTTTGATCCAGCACCAACGTAATTCCTGCAGGGGAGATACCATCATCTCCATTTTACACATCTGGAAACTGAGGCCTGAGGGACTCTTCAAGAACACGGCTTCTAAGAGATTTGGGTGGGATTTTATCCGGGCCGCCCAGCTCGAGCCCTTGCTCTTGACCACCACACTGCACCCCCCACCTCTGCCTGTCTCCCACGCCTCCGGCTCCTGGCCCAGCCCCTCCCTGTCATCACCTCCTCCTGGATGGCTACACGCTGGGGCCTCCTGGGCCCCTCTGACTCTGCCTGAAACAGAAGTCACAGGTGCACTCACCTCTCCTCGAACCCCTGAGGACCCTCCCACTTCAAACACATCCAATTTGTTTTTCTCTTTTACTCAGTTATCAACAAGGAAGTGCTGAGTCCCGAAGGGAGCTGGGCGCTGTTCCGGAAGCTGGAGATACAGTGGTGGGTGTTGGGCTGGGCGCCCTGGCCAGGCTCAGCGAGGTGGAGGGGGGATGCTCGTGTGTGAACACAGAGGTGGGTGCCTGTGATTGAGCCGCTCTGCTAGAAGATGAACAGGGGACAGCGACCGGGCACAACAGGAGGGGCCTCGCCTTGAGGGGAGTTCAGAGCAGGATTCTGAGGAGGCGATGGTTAAAAGGACGCCCAGGGGTGAGCCAGCAGCCTCAAAAAGAGCCTGAGGAGGCATGTTCCAGGCAAAAGGAGTAGCAGGAGCAAAGGCCCTGGGGTGAGGTGTGCTTGTTGGAGGACGTGGAGATGGACAGGATCGCAGGACAGATGGCAGGGCTGGAGGGGGAAGCAGAAGCCAAGGGGTAGAAATTAAGGGAAAGACCCTGGGAGCCATTGACTGCTTTAGGCAGGGGAGTGACATCACCTGGATGCTGTGTTAGAAAGGTCCCTCTAGCTGCTGTGTGGACTAGGAAAAGGGGCAAGAGACCCCATAGGCAGCTTCCCTGGAGCCTCAGGCAGACATGCTGGTGGCCAGGTGGGGTCGTGGTTTGGAGGTGGTAAGTGGTGAGGTTTGAATTTGGGATCCTCCCCCCAGTGGTGCTGAAGGACTGGTGGTGGATTCAGTGTGTGGTTGAAGCAGGGAGGAGAGTGGGGCCTGTGATTGAGCTGGAAGCGGGGGCCGGGATCTCCCAGGGGAGATGTGCCCGAGAGCTTCTCTGGTCCTGGGTCCGGGGGGCAGGGTCTGTCTCCGCGACCTTGGCCAGTTACACTACTGTTGGCCGTCCCACTAGTGCACTGCCCTGAACTCTTACCGTGTGTCAGCCCTGTCCAGCCCATCACAGCCTGTGTGTCCCTTGTCTGCACAGTTGCAGTCCCTTGGGGGGTGCCATTAACATCCTGCTTCACAGAGGAGCCACCTGTTTTCTGTTGTTAAAGGAAGGGCCCAGAGCCTCACACGTCCTTGTGGAGGTCCACAGGCTGTCCTGGCAGAGCAGGGCCTCAGACAGCATCGGACATGCCCCTTCAGATGGAGGAACTAGGCTCATGGGTGGAGCGTGACTTCCCACGGCTAACATTCTGGACTCCTCAAATTCTCTGCTTCGGGGTACAATTTAGTGAGCTTGGTGGGGACCATCATGACCCCTGGGAAGCTGCACCCAACCCCACCCCAGCAGTCACAGTTGCAACCAGGTCTGTAAGTAGGTCCTGATGCTCTGCCATCACCCCACTCCCCCGCCCCCACAGCTGCCCACCCTCACAGCCTTGAGGGGGCCGTGTACCCTGATGTGAGCCTCCTTCGGACAAAGAAGAGGTTGCCAGACTGGGGCGCAAACCCACACTGGGCCTTCAGGTTCTGAGAGCGACCAGTCAGCTGGAGTGGGCAACATCCCTTGGGCTGCTGTACCCCAAAACAGACGTGGGTGCACGTGGCCATGTTCCAATAAAACTTGACTGACAAAAGCAGGCTGTGGGCCAGATTTGGCTCAAGGGCCATAGTCAGACAACCCTTGATCTACGTGTACTAAATCCCATGCTAACCCAGATTGGTTGTTTTGACCCCAGGCCAAGCTATAGCTGTGACATGGGGGCTGGGAGGGAGCACAGCTGGGTTCGAGTCCTAACTATTCCCACCTTGCTGTGTGATGCTGAGCAACTTGCTTAACCTCTCTGGGCCTCACTCTCCACACGTGAAGGCTCGATCAGGGGATACAGACTCAGGGGCCTGCTGGGGTCACACCACTGTGTAACTAACAAAGGCTGGCTGGTTCGGGGGACTTGGGCCCATCTAAGGACTCAGCTGGCTTTCCAGTGTCCACCAGTCATTGCCAATGGAGAGGCTGGCCCCCAACATTTCAGAAGTCACCAGCCCACATTTCAATGTGGGTTTCCCACAGATGCCATTTATAGGTTTGAAATAAACTGTGATGGGGCACAAATATTAGAAATGAACTCCCTCCTTGCCTGCTCGCTTGTGTTCATTGCCGCTCAGTAATAACCTTCCAGGGCCTTCCGTGTTGAGCTCACGTGTCTCAGAATCAGCCCATACAAAGCTTTCTTGGCTGGGTTTTTAATCATTTGCTCAGCGGGTGTATTATTTGGCGTGAAATTGTCTTCCTAGGGGAAATTAATTTTCAGGGCCTTGAATGGTCTTTATTAAAACAGAGCGAGAGCAGCCAATTCCAGCCCTGCCGCCCGGGGCCTGAGGGAGACTCAGCACACCTTGCACAGGGAGCCAGCTCGATACACTCCCCCTGGGGAAGCAGGGTCACCAGCCTGTGTCCTCGGAGGCTCTCCAAGCCCCCTTCTTCTGTAGACGGACTCAGAAGCAGCTCCTGGGTGTCTGAGGAGCAGGGATGCTGCTGCCCCCTCGGGGGCCCAGAGGCCTGGTTTTGTGGTCAGGAGGGTGTGGCTGTGCATCCCAATGTAATCTGGCCATGAGGTCGTGTGACCTTGACAAGCTCAGTCTTTGAGCTTCAGGGTCCTTGGCAGCCAGTGAGGCCAGGAACAGGGACCTGGTGGGACGTGCGCCTTGAGGGGTCTGTACTGAGCTCCAGCTTTGGGGGCGTCAGCACGAGCCTGCAGGGCGGTGTTAGAAGCACACAACCCCCATCCTCCCTCACCTCTGTGTGTCTCCTCTGTGGGGGGCTCTGCCCGGCTCCTCATTCCCATCACCCTCTCTGTTCATTCACTCATTCATTTGTTCATCCATTCACTCATTCCCACAGTCAGTCCATTTCCCCCTGAACAGCCAGAGGGATCCTGATAAAACCCACGTCAGTCCCAGCCCCTCCTGGGCCCAGCACCTTGCAGCGGCTCCCTCCTCGCTCACAGGCAGAGACAGAGTCCTCCCTGTGATCATCTGCCCTGTCATCTCTCTGGCCTCGTGATCATCTGCCCCGTCATCTCTCTGGCCTCAGCTCTTCCTGGGCTCCCGGCACTCCTGCCCCAGGGCCTTGGCTCACTCTTCCCCCAGACACACACGAGGCTCCCTCGCCTCCTTCCAGTCTTTGCACAGACAGGTTCATCTCATGGAGGCCAGCGGCCCGTCTCTGGGATGATGTTGGTCTTCTGGGTGTGTGTCACCATCTGTCGGATTTGGTTTATGGTCGTCAGTGCCCTGTGGGCAGTCTCAACCCAGGGCAGGTGCTGGAGCGCTTGCCAGCCCCAGGTGACCTGAGTTATTCCCACCCAGCCCTGAGAGACTGGCCTTTAACTAGGATGGAGGAACATTTTCGGTCTCCTGTTGCCTCAGGAGTCCCCCGGGTCCAGGGACAGTTCTGGAGGGCGGTGCACACGCAGCCCATGAGGCAGCCCCCGGTCTGTCCTCTCGGTTGTGCAAGCCGGAAGTTCAGCAGGCCCAGCTCAGGGCCCAGCCCTGGTGGATACTCCTTTGGTTCATGGGGCAGAGCGCCTCCCTCTTGTGGGCCGGGAACTGCATGCCCCATCCTCCCTTCTGCACTTCGTAGTTGGCAGTGCCCAACCAGTCCCCAAGCCTATCATCTTCCGGAAAGAAAAAAAAAGCCTGTTTTGCACCTGTCTGTCCACCCCTGGTTGTCCTCTCAGGACTAGCCTTGTCCCTGCTGCGTCTTGGCTGCCCGAGACCTTGGCAGACGCCATCTCAGAACACATCAGCTTATGGGTGCATAGCTCTACTCGGGGCCCCCACCTTCCAGGGCAGCGAGTGCCTTGTCCCCACAGGCCACCAGGAAGGTCCCTGTACCCTCGAACTCCAGGCCAAGCACAGGTGGCTCATTCGGTCATGTCATCCATTCATTCATTTGGCAGAGTGTCACTGAGCAGCTGTCATGTGCCCAGCCCTGGTCTGCTTGCTGCGACCAGGACTGACGCCCTGCCCTGATGGGGCCGGCCTTGCCTTCCTGAGCGTGGCTTCCTCGTCTGTGAAATGAGGAGGATAGTACTGGCTTCTCCAGGAGGCTGCGAGGAGTAAAGGAGACAGGGATAGAACGGGCATCAGCAGACTTTTTCTGGAGAGGACCAGATAGGATATATTTCAGGCTTTGTGGGCTGTGTGGTCTCTGTTGTCAGCACTCGGTGCTGAGCTGTTTCAGCCGTGACAACGTGTAGATGAGGGATGGGGCTGTGTGGCGCTGAGACAGAGCCCTGGTGCGGGGTCTGCAGGGGTGCAGGAGGGCGGCCGCTGCGGTAATCTTAATTGAGGACGATGATGCCGTCCTCCCCCGGATAGAGAGCTGCAGGAAACCTGTGGCCCAGGGGCTGCAGGGCGCCGGGGGGAGCAGGCAGGAGGTGAGATTTCAACAGCATCGCCTTCTGTTCAAACCTCCTTTGATCTGGGGTTCCCTGGGTGCATATTTAATCCCTAACCTAGCGGGTAAGTTCTCTGAGGAAAGCTAGGACTTAAGTTGTGACTGAGGTCCGCCAGGAGGCCCCACAGAGGGGGCCAATTCCCCCCTCTGTATGTTGCCTCTCCCCATTGTCTTGAAGGACGCCTGGGCCGTGTCCCTGGGGACACCGGGTGTGGCAGGAGCCAAGCGGGTTTCATGCATCCTGCCCCACTGCCCAGGCGACGCCTCTGCTGGCCCAGTCCTCGCGCCCTCCCTCCCTGGTGCTCCGAGATCCCTCTGCTCATTGCTCTATTCAACCCCAGCTCAGACTGTCCTAAGTTTTCCTTAATGAAATGTTTGCCTCCTCCCTCTGGACTGTGAGCAGCTCCTCCTCTGGGAAGAGGAAGAATTAACATTATTGAATTTGTGCCACGTGTGCCTTGGGTAGGAGTACAGGGAGCCCAGAGAGGTTATGTGCCCAGCCGAGGGCACACAGCGTGCAAACCACAGAGCTGGGATCTGGGGTTGGGACCCTCCCTTGATCCCCTGCCCCACCTGCCCTGTGTCTTATCCTCATGGGAGAGGGCAGGCGTGAGGAACACAGGCTGGAGTCAGAGACCTGGGTTGAGAGTACCCCTCTCCCACCAAGCCTCCATTTGCTCATCTGTAAAGTGGGCACAGTGACGGTCACCAATTTGCAGGGTGGTCCTGAGTGTCCAGTGAGGCCGGGAGGGAAGGGAGAGGTACAAAGTCCTTGTCCTGTCACTTGGGGGCCTGAAGGTCACTGCTGCTGCCCCGCGTGCACCCTTGTCCCTGAGCTGGAGCGGGTGGCAGTGTGTGTGCCGGTAGCTCCTCACGCTGTCCCTGTGCCAAAGGAAGGCCTTCCCAGGAACATGGAACATGCCACCGGGACCTAAGAGAGTTTTCAGAGCCTTCCCAGGGGAGGGAGAGCCACTGGGGTCTGCCCCTCCCCCACCCCAGTCCTTGGCCGCCTCCCCGGCAGGCAGCAGAGAACGGAGGAGGATGTGCTGGGCTAATGAGGTGGGGCGCAGGGCCCTTCGTT
The DNA here is from genome assembly GCA_031878705.1 of Tapirus indicus. Taxonomy (NCBI): domain Eukaryota; kingdom Metazoa; phylum Chordata; class Mammalia; order Perissodactyla; family Tapiridae; genus Tapirus; species Tapirus indicus. Next base: position 99,741,445 of record CM062920.1, read on the forward strand.
CTTACAGAGAGGCCAACAGGAGTGCCGTGCTGCCCTGCAAGAACCAGAGCTGTGCCAGGAAGCAAAATCGGGGTTCTGGGTCCACACCGAACCCTGACGCCCCTCCATCAGCTCCGTCATCACCCGTCCCGATCATCACGCCCACCGCCGCGCTTATTCTGCACCCACAGAGCCGGCTGTTCTCGGCACTGTGCCCGGGGTCCAGAAACCGCAACCACACCCAGCTCACTGGCTGCTTTTTCCTTTCTTTTGTGAAAGGTTTTGACATTTTTTCCTAAAAAGCATCAGTCATCATGGGGAAAAATCCAGAACTTTGTTGGTCTTTCTTATGCCTATTTTGCAGTTTATCAATATGTCTATGTTAAATTACGAACCATGAAATGCAACATGGAGACAGCATCGAGCTGTCTTAGATTAACGCTGCTCGCCATTCAAACCCCACAAGCAGCTCCCCTCGCTCTGCGTCCGTCACCACAGAACTGTCTTTACAAGTTCGTTTTTTAAATCGTTGTCGGCAGAAGCAGATTTCCAGCTAAAGAAGCTTTAGCTTTGAGCCTCTCAGTGCCCTGGGTCTCTTTTTAAGGATGGGGTTGGAGGGACTGAACAGTGTTCTCATGGGCATATTGGGGTGTTTTTTGTAGTAAAATATACATAACAGAAAATTTATCATTTTTAACTGTCCAGGTCAGCGGCATTAAGTATATTCACAATGTTGTGTAACCATCACACCATCCATTTCCAGAACTTTTTCATCTTCCCAAACTGAAACTCTGTTCCCATTCAACACACCTCCCATCCCCCTCCCCCCACCCCTGGCCACCCCCCTTCTACTTTCTGTCTCTAGGAATCTGACTCCTCTAGGGACCTCATATGAGTGGGATCACACAGTATTTGTCCTTTTGTGACTGGCGTATCTCACTGAGCATAATGTCTTTGGAGTTCACCCAGGTTGTAGCATGTGCCAAAATTTTCCTCCTTTTTAAGGCTGAATAATATTCTGTTGTAAGGATAGACCACATTTTGTTATCCATTCATCCTCTGGTGGACATTTGAGTTGTTCCTACCTCTTAGCTGTTGTGAAGAATGATGCTAGGAACGTGGGTGTGCAAATCTCTCAAGACCCTGCTTTCAGTTCTTTTGGGTATCTACCCAGAAGTGGAATTGCTCGGTCATATGGTAATTCTGTGATTAGTTTTTTGAGGAACAGCAATACCGTTTTCCGCAGCAGCTGCACCATTTTACATTCCCACTAGCAATGCACAAGGTTTCTAATTTCTCCAGATCTTCACTTGTTTGGGGTGGCGGGGGGGGGGGGGGCTTGAATACAGCCATCCTAATGGGCGTGAGGTGGTATTTCATTGTGGTTTTGATTTGCATTTCCCTAAGAACCAGGCATGTTGAACATCTTTTCATGTGCGTATTGGTCATTTGTATATCTATTCAAGCCTTTTGCTCATTTTTGAATTGGATTTTTTGGGTTTTTTTGTTGTTGAGTTGTAGGAGTTCTTTATATATTCTGAATACTAGACCCTTACCAGATATGTGATATGCATATCTTTTCTCCCATTCTGTGGGTCTTCTTTTCATTCTATTGATTGTGTCCTTTGATGTACAAAGGTTTTTAATTTTGATGAAGTCCAATTTAACCACTTTTTCCTTTCTTGCTTGTGCCTTTAGTGTCATATCCAAGAAGTTATTGCCAAACCCAATGTCATGAAGATTTTCTCTATGTTTTCTTCTAAAATTTTTATAGTTTTAGCTCTTAGGTTTAGATCTTTGATCCATTTTTAACTAATTTTTGTATGTGGTGTGAGGTGTGGGTTTGACTTTATTTTTTGCATGTGGAATTCAGTTTTCCTGGCAACATTCGCTGAAGACAGACCTTTCCCTGTTGAGTGGTCTTGGCACAGTTGTCAAAGATCATTTGAATATGTCTGCGAGGGTTTATTTCAGGGATCTCTATTCTGTTCTGTCTTTGTAAGTAAAGTCTTATTGGAACACCCACGCCCATTCACTCATGTATGGTCTAAGGCTGCCTTCAAGAGAAAACTGGCAGAGTCAGAGTAGTTGCGGCAGAGAATGTTTGGCTCTTGAAGCCAGAAATTCTGTCTGGCACCTGGTTGGTCCCCTGTGCCTGCGTGGCCCGTCCGCCCTCCCTGGGCCATGAGCTCCCGGCTGGTCCCGTCCATTCCCCGCAGGCAGCACAAGGCCCAGCAGGGAGCAGGCGGTCAGTCAACCTTCTTGGTTTGCTGCCCTCTCCTGAACCAGGAGGATTTCCAGCTGCCTCTGCCCGGTTCATTCTCCAGGGAGAAAGTGGCCAAGTGGTTCAAGTACTACAGACCCTTCCTGCATCCCCTAGGGCCCCTCACTCATCCCCTGAGGGCTCCTCCTCCCTGTTGGTTTGTTAGAGGAGAACCTGAGAGGCAACGGCCTCAGTGCAGGGAGAGGTTCAATACTGCACAGCATCCCAGAGGCCCCTGCTGCACCAGGGTAACTCAACTGTGGCGGAGTGAGGAGCAGGTCCAGGCTGGGCAGGGGCAGGGGGCTCAGGGCAATGGCTACTTACCAATAGGATGAAGATGTTTTACTGTTTACCAGCGGGCATCAGCCCTCAGTAACAGTACCAACCTCATCTGGTGAGATGGGCCTGGGTGCGCCCTGGCCCACGGTAAGTGCCCCTCCAGGCCCCCGGCCCTGGCCACTCATTGGGGCCAGGGAGGCAGAAATAGGGGCCAGAATGTTCTGACAGCCCCAGGTCCAGCGGCCGGTGTGCACCACTCTCGAGTGCTTCTGTGGGGAAGATGAGGCATTAGTGTTCCTTCTCTACAGATGAGGAAATGCCTTCAGGGAGTGGGGAGACTTAGCCATAGTCACAGAGGGGATGGGGACACCCTGCCAGGGGACATCTTGGGGGCCCAGACCTCTGAGGGACACCATGACTCAGCCCCATTTCTCATCCTGAAACGGGGGCCTGCTGAGCCCTGGTGAGGTGGGACACCCCAGAGGAGGAAGGGAGTGGAATTGGCTGGGACAGGGGAGTGGGTGCAGGGGGAACCGCGCCTGGATTGGGGAGGAAAACTTGCTAAGTTGAGCCAGATGCTCTGGGTATTTCATTGTTCACTTGGCCGTGGCATGCCCCAGCTCAAAAACCATCTATGGCTCCCTGTGGACGATTGAAGGCAATCCAAACCCTACGGCCCTACATTTAAGGCCTCACCTGAGCTTTCCAGCCCCCTACAGCCCACCCGCCCAGCACCCCCAAGGTCTTACCACACAGCCCAGCCTGGCCCCCCTGCTCATGCAGGTCCCAGCCTCTCCTGTGGTGGGGGCTGGGGGCCCCCACGCCCTCCCTCCCACCCCACTGGCTGAAACATCACCTCCTCTATGAATCTCCTTGATGCTGGCTCTCCTTCTTGGCACTCAGCACCATCTCTTCCAGGCCACATATTCTTAAGTTTTTTGTTTTGAAAAATGTCAAACCCATGGGAAAGAAAGAGCTGGGCTGCGGGGTAACCTGTGTGCTTGTGTCTGAGCTGCACCTTCCCACAGAGGGGCCAGAGGCTAGACAGCATGAGAAGTCTCACTTCAGCCCCGGGCAGGGTGAGCTCTGTCCTCCCAGCGGGTTGACCATGGATTCAGTGAGGGAAAGAGCCCTCCCCAGGACACCGGAAAACCCACAGCAGAGCTGGGACTCCAACTCGGGGCTCCTGCCTCCCAGTCCACCTCCTGCCAAGAGACTTCAATAGGAAGCCGTTGGAAACAAGAAACTATCTAGGCACTGACTTTCAATTTAGGTACATTACAATTTTTTTAAGCTGCTATTAAAAGCTAGAATATTTCATTTGAAAATGCATATTTCCATCTGCTCTTTAAAAGCTGCAAGATCTGGCAAGCCCAGACCCACATCCCTTCTTGGAGACAACTGGCCAGAGCTGAGTCGAGTGCTGTCTGCTGCAGACTGCAGTCAACTTGCTTTTCAACTTTTGTCTACGGCGCCAGGAAGAAGTCAGTCTGCTCACAACAATGTCCCTAAAGCAGGGAATTTAGAAACCATCCTTCATGCTTCCACTGAAAACTCACGAATGAGCAGTCACCCACCAATTGCCCGACTGCTTTCGAATTTAATGTTTTGAACAGGCAATACAGTCACATGGTTCAAAACACAGAAAATATAAAACACAGAGTGGGACGTGTCACCTCAGCCTTGTCCCCCACCTGCACTCCCCTCCAGGTAACCAAGGAAACCACTGCAGCTCACTCCTGGCATTTCCTCCCAGAGTTTGTTTACCACAGACCAGCAAACGTGAAGTTCTAGTTCTTATTTGATGCTCTACAGGCCATCCAGCACCTTGTTTTCTTCTCTCACTGGATCCTGAGGGTCTTTTCAGAGAGCCTCCTCGTGGTTTACACCTGCACACCCCTCCACTGGAAGGATGTGCCAGCATCTATTTACCCAGCATGTGTCACTCTGGATCTCAAATCTGGCCTGTCGCCCCACCTGCCTGCTCCTTGAGGGTGAGACCTGCCCCCCAGCACGGGGCCTGGCACAGGGCTGTCTCTAATGAACGGTTATCAGGCAGCCTAGCACTTCTGCCAACATCCTCTCCATGGAGTCACAAAGCCCTGCGATCCTGTAGCTTGGGAGAGTGTCTTAAGATGGAAATCAGATTTCCTCATCCTTGGATCAAAGCTTTTCAGTAGCTTTCAAACTCCCGGCCCTGCCCCCCTCCACCTCCTCTGCCCCCTCCCCAACTCTAGCCTCCTCCCTCTCCACCCCTCACACCAAGCAGGGTCCCCACTCAGGTCCTTTGCACTAGCCGTGCCCCCTGCCCGGCATTCTCCCTCACCACTCCCATCTCCAGTCAGACACCCCCTCCTCAAACGGCCCCGGCCGCCCACCTGGATTTGCGTGCCCTGCTAACTTAAGCCCCTGTGTAGCATCACTCCCTGTGTGAAATCAACGCAACTCAGTTCTCTGTCGCCTGACTCACCCTCCAACTAGAATATAAACTGTGGGAGCAACGACAGGGTCTGGGCTGCCCACTGTGCGCTCCCTGCCCGGGCCACACCTGGCCTGGGTGACCCCACACTCTGCCCAGGAGAGCCGGGTCCTGCCCCAGCGCCCGCCTGACACAGTGAGTCCAGCCAGCCCTCACAGGGGTCGTGGGACTGGCGAGCACAGCGCCCGGAATCCCAGGGCAGACTGGACCTGCACCCCAGGGCAAGGCCATCAGCTGAGGGAGGACCCTCAGAGTTCAGGAAGCCAGAGAGGGCTACAGCCAACCGCCTCCTGGACAGCAGACCCCAGGCTTCCCCCCCCCCCCACTTCAGGACCCTGAGCACTGGGAAGCCCTCAGACAGCATCCACTTTACAGAAGGGGAAGAACGAGGCCCAGAGAAGGGAAGGACCAGCCCTCCACACCACCTTGTGCAACCAGGCCCAGCACCTTCCTCCGTAGCAGGAAAGAAAACCTCTGGGAGGTACAAGGAAGAGGCCAGAGGCTGCCCACCACCCCCTAGTCCCATGGGCTACTGAGAGGGCTGGTCCTCATTCAGTCAGTTAACAAACTCCCAGGAGGCCACACGTCACGGGGGCATTTAGCTTACATGAATTCAGCTACAAAACATGGCAAACGAGAGCAGAAAGTCAAGGACTTAAAATAACGCGGTGACTGCCCCACCCAATGCCACCCATCACGAGGCCACCCAGGGAAGAGCTGGTAGCAGAAAGGAATCGCCTGTCCCCCTGCCTGAGGCCCTCCTCATGAGGCATCTCCTCCACCAAGGTGACAGGCCTTAGGGGAAAATGCTCACACCCAGGGCCCCCAAGTGCAAGGCCAACACCGCACCTGAGTCCAGCAGGACATGTGGTGATGCCCCAATGCAGACTCAGACAGCAGCGGGCTTCCCAGGGGCGATCACAGGGTCACGGTGAACGCAACCACCAAGCCCAGAGCAGGAAACTGCACTGGGCGTCCAGCCCGATTAAAAGGAAACCTGGTGGTCATTTAGGCTGTGCGAGATCTTCACCTCAGGCCCTGAATCCAGCTCCACCTTGACCTCTGCAGAGTGCACCTTCCCTTTCCTCAGTGGTTCCACAAGCATCTGTGAGGTGCCTCCTGTGTGTCAGGCCAGGCCCTCGCTCAAGGAATTCACCCAGGACCAATGAGACCACGTCCCTCCTCCCAAACAGCTTGGATTTAGGGTCAGAAAAAACTGGGTCAAAATCCCAGCTCTACCCTTTGCTTTTTGAGCCTCAGTTTCCCCATCTGTCAAATAGGAGTAAGAATGTGACCTTGCAGAATCGTTGACAGGATCTGGGAAGAAAAGTGATGGATTAGGCCTGGCTCTGAGATGACTGCCTTCCTCTCCCAGGCCACTGTCATCCCCGCCCCCACCCCACCCCCCAGAGCCCAGCAGAAAGTGCCTGCCACCATCACAAAGATGCCCTGTGGTCCAGGCCCCTGGCGGGCCCCTCAGTGCTCCCAGTGATGTGGAACCATTGAGTCGCGAGTTGAAAAAGAATTTTCAGACAAGCCATTCTTCGTTCATGTGCCTTTATTTAGTGCTCAGCATGGGGACAGGACGCATGGGCAGTACAGAGCTGCAGTGCAGGTGTTTGTGTGGGGCCATTATATACATGCGTGAACTATTTTTACTACTTTAAAGAAATGTCAAAGGAAAAAGTATTAGGTGATCTCGTCTAGCAAGTTGATGGGTTCTGGTTTGTTTCAAAGATTAGGGCATGGTGGCTGATGAACAAGATGTAATCTTGCATTTCTCAAAGAACAAGTAGGCAGGAGATTAAAGTCATTGATCACCTCCTGAGATAAATTCCTTCGTTCCTAGCCAGAGGCGATTGAAGTGTTTAGCCCCAGTGAGTATGTGAAACTGAGTGGGGCCTCATGGAAAGAACTGGAAATCATAAAATGAGCCATACAAATTAAGATATTTTGTACAAGGTTTAGACCACATCACCATGACTAAGGCCTTTAATGGTCCAAGGCTCATTCAAGGCTTCGCCAGCCATGGGTGAGGGGACTAGCCCAGGCCCACTTTGGCATGGGGAATGCAGCAAAAACAGCCCAGTATATACAGTCTACACAGCAGCTGAAGCCAACGCAGAGGCCTATGCAAGCCAGGCAAGCGCCAAGAATGTGCAAGCAGGCTGGGTGGGGACTGTGGCCAAATGGTGCTCCTGCCCCACCCCCACCTGCAGCAGGCAGGCAGAACTAGCCAACGGGCATCACATGGGGATGTGGACCCTGAGCGGCCAGACCTGTGATTTTTCAAGAGAAGATGGAAATCTGGACTTTTATGTGAAACCTGCCAATTTGTGAATGCCAGCAGCTAATTAAATTTTTAAAAATAATCATAACGTGGTAAGAGCCAAACAAAACACACAGGGCCAGCCATGGCTGGGGCGGGCAGGTCTGTGCCACTGGAATAAGATTCCTTGACTTCATCTGTCCTCCGTCCACTCCCTCATCACACAGCCCTGGACACAAGAGGGGAGGGTGGGAAGTTGAAGGAGCAACAGCTCAGGTCCCTCCTTTCCTCCTGGTGGAGACCTTCACCCAGTCTGCACGTGGGGAAGGTGAGGCCCAGCCATTCAGCCACAAACACGGGCCAGGCCGCTCATCAGGGCTCGCTCTGGGAGGGGCCTGGACTGGCACCCTATGCAAGTAGCTCTGGGTGATGACCAGCACCCAAACCTTTCTTCTTTTCTGGCCTGTCCAGCGACACCTGCGGGCTGAGACCAGCTTTGGACCAGCCCAACTGCTGTCACAGGCTGAGGTGGGGGCTAGCTCTTGCGACAGTAGAGAAGGGTGAGAGGGTCAGGGAGGGGAGAGGATGCAGGGGGTGACGAGGAGCGGGAGTGGCAGAGTCAGGCCCACCCCTGCAGGCTGAGCCCCCTCCCTGGGCTCCCCACACCAGCCAGGCCCCACGTCAGGGAGCCTCAGACAAGAGACTCCCCACCCACCTCTGTCTCGCACCCCACTCAGGACAGGAGGGGACTGTGCCCACGGAGGCGGGAGTGTCAGGGGCGCATGAGACTACCAAGTTGTTGGTATATATGACTGTGTGCAAGATTCCCGGGGGGGGGCCGTCTGTGACTACAGGTATGTGAGAGACACACACATACGTGTGGTAGACGTGTGTGTGTGTTAGAGGGGCACACGTGGTTACCAGACACAACTGAGAGGCATGCACGTCTGGGAGACGCCCGTGTGCAAGGCACGTGTGTATGAAGCATGTGTGCGCAAAAGGGACGTGTGTGAGATGAGCCCGAGGAGCGCCGCATGTGGAGCGTGTGAGGGGGGAGGGGCTCTGAGTGTGGAACTGCAGACCAGGGGACGGCGGGTGTGCCCCGCAGAGCGTGCAGGGACGTCTGGCTACTGGTGTGAGTGTGCGGCAGTGAGTGTGACGTGGTGGGGGCGGGGATGGTGACCGGCCTCGGACCCCGCAGCCGGCGGGACCCTAGGGGGCGGGGGAGGGCGCGGGACCTGGCGGTGGGGGACCCCGCGCCGCCCCGAGCGCCCGCGTCTGTCCCGGGCCCGGGACCGTCGGGGCTCCGAGCGCCCCCAGCCGTGCGCAGCGGCCTGGCGGGGCGCGGGCGAGGAGCCGCGGAGCTGGGCAGAGGGGCCCGCGTGCACTCACCGCGGGGAGCTTGGCCGTCCGTGCGTCCGTCCACCCGCCCGGCCGTGGCGTCGGGAGCCCGTGCGCCCCGGGGCTGTGCGCGGCGCGGGGCGGGGTCTCGGGGCGGTTCCGAGCAGTCCGGGCCCCTCCCCTGTCTCCGCCCCCGGGGCGGGGTCTCGGCTGGGGGCCGGGAGGGGCCGCACCGTGCGATCCCGGCGGAGCCCCGCGGCGCAGTCCCCCTGCCCGCGCACCGTCCCTGCCCAGGCTGAACTCTGAGCTCCAGATCTGGCCCTGCTGCCCTCAGCCTGGGGTGCTGTGGCCTGGCCTCCTCAGCCAGCCTGGCCTCGGTGTCCCCACTGGAAGATGGGCCCAGAGACTCTGGGCACGTTGGGAGAGCCCGAGGGGCCTGGGGACAGCACTGCCAAGAGGCCGGCCGGTGTGATCCGGTCAGAGGACAGGCCCAGCCTGGCCCCGGCCTCCCCAACCCCCTTGCCTCCTACCTGGCCGGCACTCCACACTGCGGCTACGGGTTCTCAGGCACATCGTTCCCAACCCCCAGCTTCGGGACAGCCTAGGTTTGCTCTCTCCTCAGTCCACACAGCTGCCTGGGACCACCGTGTGGCTCCGACCAAGGCCCTTGACCTCTCTGAGCCCAACCTCCTCATCTCTTGGATGGGTTAACTCCAAGCTGTTGATGGGGAGACATGGGGAACCTCATGTCATGCCCTCAGCACAGGGCGCAACAGGCGGGGACACTGAGTTGTGAGCTCTGAAGGTTAATTACATGGCTCTGAGGCCCACAGCCGAGGAGGGTGGGGCACCCCACCTCGGTCCCCGCTTACCCCTTCTGCAGACTAGGAGCCTGTGCCTGGTAAGCGGCCCTACAGGGAGCAGGCAGGTGGCAGGGGCTAGCTCCCAGGTCCTTTGTCCTGGCCAAAGGCTCAAAACCCCACCCACAAACCCACCGAAGCAAAATCCAGCCCTGCCAGCCCAGGGCAAACATTCCGGCCCCAGAGCAGCCCGACTGAAGGGGGACTGGCCCCAAACCCACTGGGCCCTGTGGGCCTGGACTCTGGCACCAGGACCCTAGACCCCTAGTCCCTTCCCCACCAGCAGCTTAGGGTCCCAAAGGCCAGTCAAGCCCAAAGAGAGTCCGTGTCCCAGAATTCTGTCCTTCCATCTCTGTCTCTCTCTTTGCCATCTTCTGTCTCTGTTTTTATTGTGGTAAACCTCACGTAGCATAATATTCAGCATTTTAAACTGTGCAATCCAGTGGCATTTAGAACATTCACAGCTTCCTCTCCTGTTATCTCTTAGTGCCTCCGTCGTTGGCTCGCTCTCTCCCTGTCTCTCTGTATCTCTCGGTGTCTCGTTCAGACGGTCCATGTCTCTCTCTCAGGGTGTCTCCCAGTCTCCCCCACCGTGTCTCTCTCTTTCTGTCTATCTCTGTGTCTCTATCTCAGTTGTGATGTCAGTCTGTTCCTCCGTCTTACTCTGTCCTTCTTGGTCTCAGTTTCCCTGTGACTCTATCCCTTGGTCTCTGTGTCCTAGTCCTGGGGCCACATTCTCTAGCACCTGAGGCCCAGACCAGGCCCTCTGGGACCTCAGGACCTCCAGGGCCATCTCTCTTCCCTGCCAGGAGACACATGGCCCAGCGGTGGCCACCTCACATCTGGGCAGCAGCCATGGGCCCGGAGTGTGACCCACCCCCACCTGGGGGCCTCACCGTCGCCCAGGACGGGCGAGGGAGCCAGGAGCAAAGGCAGAGAGAAGGGAAGCCACTTGCCCAGGGTCACACAGCTGGGAAGAGGTGAAGCCAGGAAATGTCCAGGGGCTCAGACAGGGGTGGCCAGAGGAGCCAGGAGGGGATGGAGGGGCCAGCGCCTGGACCGAGAACCTGGGTCCAGTCTGCCCCAGCTTTCTAACCCTGGGCAGGCCTTTTCCTCTCTAGGCCCTTTTCCCACTGGAGCTTGTTTTCCTCAGGGCCTTTGCACTTACTTTGCACAGAGGGAACTCTGCCTGGAATGCCCTTCCCCCAGATGCCCATGGCTGGCTGTTCCTTGTATTGAGATATAGCTGAAATGTCACCACCCAAGAGCCTGTCCTGAGACCCCAGCAGATGGCGACTGGCTCTCCCTCAGTAGCTGTCCACCGTCTCTGCTCTTCAGAGTATTTGCCACTAGCTGACAATTTTATTCATTTATAGATGACTATAGGTGAAATAGCCTGGTTAAGAACTCTGCCACACACCAGCTGTGTGACCTTGGGCAAGTTACTTCACCTCTCTGGGCCTTGATTTCCTCAACTGTAAAATGAACATAAGGACATCAGGGCCTATATCATGGTGTTGTTGGGAAGATCAAATTAATTAAAACACTTCATAATTACTTTGCAGTTAAATGAATTGAAGGACTTTGAACAGGGCTTGGCCCCAGGGGAGTGTATTTTTTACATATAGAACCCATAAAAATTTATATAGAAAAACTTACCAGTGTTTTTCTTTGTGGCTGGAAAGGCTCTCCACATTCCGAGGTAGACCTAGTGAGTTCCCTGTGTCCTCTCCCAGCTCTTTGTTCATTCCTTCATCCATCCATCTGTCCATCCTTGATTCACGGTTGCCCTTGAGTCAACCCCAAGGCCTCTGCCCCATCCCGCGCAGCTGGCGACTGGGCCCTTAGCACACTGCCTTGTTGGGGCAGGAATTTCCAGTAATTCCTGGAAACCTCCCCTTCTAGGAATGTGAGGAGAGAACACATGTCTTGGTGGCAGTAACAGACTCCAGGCTCTGAGGCTCCAGGTGGCCTCGGGGTCCCCAACAGGGCCCGTCCCCAGCCTGGGCTCTGACTCATGGCCGTGAGGATGCGTCACTCATATCTCCTGCTCTGAGTGGCACAGGGGACCGTCCCTTCCTCTCGATCTGCCATCGCAGTTGTGCTGAGGCCACCTCGACCTGCCCCCCAGCTAGACCACAGGGACTACTAACGCAGGATCATTCTATGGAGACCTGGGCCTCCCCCAGCAGAAAGGTGGCCGAGGGCTCCCCCTCGTCCTGGCTGAAGCGTTCTGGAATTGTGCCGCATTCCAAGGTTCTTCCTTCCCGATCCCCCTCCCTTCCCCTCGTGTCGCAAGAGTCTGAGCTGCAGGGCTCTGAGTTTCCCCTGCCTTCTGCCCCCCAACAATGTCCTTGCACATCTAATCCTTTCTTGGCAAAATTCATTTGGACTTCTTGATAGACCCAGCCTAACACAGTGACAGACAGAAACTAAAAGAGTCCCTGTGTCATACGCTTTGTGCAGCTCTGCTGTGACCGCCCGTCTTGCACCCCTCTCCATCGCACTGGAGGTTAAACCCTGTGTGGCCCCCACTTTACAGGTGAGGAAACTGAGGCTCAGAGAGAGCTGAGCTCGGGTCCAAATCCAGGCTCTCCCCTCCCCACCGGGCAGCTTGGGTGGGCCCCACAGCCCCCTGGAGCCCCACGCTCCTCAGTCTGGGCCTCCTAGTCCATAGCATTCCCCCGCGGCCACGGCCCAGCAGGCTCTGTGTCTCCTTGTCCCACTCGGAGAACTTTGGGCCTCACTGAGCCATGGGAATGTCCGGGACAGGGCCCAGAACCCGCTCCCCCAGATGGAAGTAGCCCAGGTCCCCTGCCACAGCTGAACCCAGAGGAAGGAGCCAGAACCTCAGCGATGGGATGGGAGGGCAGCACTCCATTCTTAGCAGCTCTAGGTGTTGAGAGAAAAGTCTTCCACATGCAGAGGTGACCCCCACGCAGGGGGTGCCGGCCCTGCCCTCTGGTCCTCCAGGCCTTCCTCCTCCTCCCTCAGGGCCTGAGGATGCTGTTTTTCACGCCAAGTCACCCCAGCTCCTCCAGGACCCTGTGGCCAACACAGCCCGCCTTTCTCCCAGGGCTGGGGACTGAGCACAGGACACTGGTGGTCTGCGCAGCCCAGAGAGGAGTTTCACCTTCCTCATTTCAACTGTTAGATTTCAGATGATGTGATCCAAGCTGGAGGCAGTTATTTGGGGTTCTTATTAAAGTGCCAAACGCACACGGCCACCAGGGTCCCCCAGCTTCCAGAGAACATGCAGAGCTGCTTGGCTCTGTGCTGGCCCCACTAGGCCTGGGAACCGTGGGCAGGCCAGCCCATCGGTCTGGGCATCGGCCCCGAGGTGCCCTCTGGTCTCTCTCCAGCCCATCCAGCTCTCCCTGGAGCCTGCCAGTCCTCTTCTTCCTTCCAGCCTCCTCACCAAGGCTCCAAAAAGGCACCAGCAAGGGGCCCACACCCTCCGCAGTGCACGAGCCCGCTGGCTCCAGCCCCGGGAAGCAGTGAAGGTCCCCAGTGAGGTGTGTCTTCATCCTGCCTCTCCATCCGTCTGGCCCTGGCCTCCTGACATGCTCGGGATATGGGCCCAGTGGTGGCTCCACACCCCTGATCTCCACTCTGCCTGACCCCCGTCGGAACATGGCCTCAGCGTCTGTCCGTCCCTCCTCCCACCCAGGCGAGGATGGTGTGGTTATAAGCACAGACTGTGGAGCCAGGCTGCCTGGGTTTGAATCTCAGCTCTGCCACTTACTAGCTGGGTGACCTGGGGACATTCCCTCTTTGTGTCTCCGCATCCTCAACTATAAAATAACTGCCAACCTCAGCATGCTGTCGTGAGGACTATGTGAGTGCATGTAGGGAAGTGCTTAGGAAGTGGCTTGCACGTGCTAAGTGCTCAATGAGTATTAGCTAATGTTACTCACTCGACAGATCTTTCCAGGGCGCCCCCTCTGTGCCAGGCACTGTGCATCCACTGGAAGTCCAACAGGAGGGCAGACTCCCCCCTGCCACGTGGAGCCCCCATTCTAGCAGGGGACAGCTATGAATCCAGCAGCCTCACAGACAGTAAGGAGCCGCCTGAAGAGGTGGCACAGGGGAAGTGGGGGCGGTGGTAAGCCCCTGCGGGCTGGAGCCAGAATGCCTGGGTCCCAGTGTGTGATGATCGGGGAGGCTCCTCCCTCCTGGGCCTTGTTTCCTAGTCTATAAATAGGCACAGTGGTGCCTCTCCCATCAGGTTTTGGGAAGGTTAGATGAGTTAATGGGTGGGAAGGACTTCCACAGGGCCAGGTGCACAAACAGTGCTCAAGGAGAGTTAGTGGGGCTCCCGGGGGAAGTGAGACGGCAGCTGAGTCCTTCCAAGGAAGGATTGTGGGAGGAGATGACATGGCAGGCCAGTGGGATATGGGAAGAACTTAGTGTTTATTCTGAGGGCAAGGGAGCCATTGGAGGATTTTCATGGGAGCCCCGAGGAGGCTGGTGCTCCAGTCCAGGTGGGAGATGATGGGCTCGGAGGAGGATGGCGGGGTGTGGGGAAGTGAGAGGATTGGAGAGAGATTGAGGAGAGAGACTGCAGACTGGTGTGATATTGAGACCAGGAGAGGGAGGGGCAGGGAGGATTCCTCAGTTTCGGGCTCAGGAGATGTCACTGACGAGTTGGGGAGGGGTGCCCGTCTGGACTTTCTGCTGCAAATCACAGTACACTTGACTCAAACAGGCTTCAGCCAAAAAAGGGAGCTGTTGAATTCCATAATGAAAGAGCAGAGGAGTGGACTTCAAGCACAGCTGGATCCAGGTACCCAAGTGTCCCCAGGAACAAGTTTGTCTCCCTGTTCCTCAGCTCTGCTCCCCTCTCCTCCATTTTCCACCAAAACCACCTCTTCTGGTGACCAAAACTCCCAGCAGCTCCAGCCCACAACCCTTTACATCCAGAGAAAATGAAGCAGGAGCCCACTGGTCTTAAGGTTCTCTCCAACTGGAGGGGCTTAAGTCAGGCGCCCAGACCTGAACCAATCACTGCAGACAGGGGAATGGGCTGTGCTGATTGGCTCAGCCCAGGTCATGTGCTCTCCCAAATGCCTGAGGGGGTGGGATGAATCTCTAAATGGAAACTGGGGCTGTTCCCAGATGCTGAGGAGAAATCCATGAATGACCTGGACAGGGTGGGTGAATTTGCAGCCCTGGGTTTGAAGTCGACTTTTTCTACACTCGATTCAGACACTGTCAGATAAGAGCACACATTTTTAAAACATATTCTCTGTAAAACCCCCAACGGGCGCAAGGAGATTTCATCAAGCTCCTCAGTGACTGGCTCTCAGCCACGGAAGCCCCACCCAGTCCAGCCAATGAGAGCCCAGAGGTTCCCGGATCACAGGGCCACTGCCTCACACTAGGCTGGGTACCAGAGGCCAGGCCCAGCGTGTGGAAGCAACGTGGGTCTGATAGGAAAGCTATCGCCTGCGGTTGGTGACTAATAATAAAACAAGCAGGTCACACCCATTGAAAAAATGTTAAGCCAGCAGGAGAGAATGTGACACGAGCCCAGGGGCTGATTCCCGTTATGTGAAAATACCGGAAAGGGGGACTGTGAAAGACGGGCTATCAGATCCAGAAAGCCTCTCTGGGCCCCTCCCCAGCTGCAAGGCCTCCCTGAGTTTCCTTAAAAGCCTTACCGCCTCTGTGTGCATCCCTGAAGGGTTATTTAGTTTGGGCAGTTTTTGAACTTGACATGAACAGATGTGCTGCAGATGTTCCTGTTTGCATCAATGAGAGCCCCCATGTTGGTCCCTGTATCTATATTTCTTTTCAGCGCTGTGTAATATTCCACAGACTGCCTCTACCGAGCTAAGAGATTCCTGTCTATGGATGTGTAGGTTGTTTTCTGTTTGGGTTTTTTCCTAGTGAAAATAACTATACTTGTCCCAGTCTTCCCAGGACATTTGTATCCATCACCCAAGGTGACCATCCAGGACAGGGAGGGCTGGGTCATGGGGTGTGCACAGGTTCAAGTTCCCCGGCTTTTGCCAACCTGTTGTTTTGGAGAGTTTGTACCAGAATGCGCTCCCACCTCCTCGCCAGCACTCGACACTATTTGCACTATTTGGTAGGTGTGAAACAGCGCCTCAGGTGGCTTTGATTTACACGTCCCTTGTCACTAGGAGAACGCACATCTTGACGTAAGTTTGTCAGCACTTCCATCTGCATTTCCTCTTCTGTGAAATTTCCGCTCGTGTTCTTTTGCCCCTGAAAACATTGTTTTCTTCTTGGCAGTCCCTTGATTTCCAAAGCACAGCCTGGCCATGTGACTCCCTGCCTTTAAGCCCTTCTGTGACTCCACCTCAGAGTCAAGCCCATGCCTGTGGCCAGGCTCCCCTTCCCCAGCCCTCTGTCACAGGGCCTCATGTCCCTATCTCAGGCATGGGCTGGGCCAAGCCTAGGCCTTGCAGGGGGGAGCAGGCCTGGACAGCACCCAGCTGGGAGAGGTCAGAGGTCGCTGGTGTGACCTCTGGCCAAGGTGCCAATCCAGGCTAGCAGACACAGGTGCCTTGTTTATGGGTGGCACGAGGATGGGAGGCCCGGGAGGATTTCCTGACTTGGGCGCCCACTGGCCCTGGACCCCGCAGCGGGATGCACTCACCGGGGGCTCCTGAGCACTGATCCAGGAGTGTCGGAGCTGGAGTGTTGGTGCCCAGGCTGAGCGACATCCTGGCCATCTCTTCAGGGGCACAGCAGGCCACTGTTGGGGAGAGGCCCCCCATGGCCAGTGAGTCACGTGTGCCTGGGTGATGTTTCTGGCTCTGGGACAGGGAGCTTTCCGTCCTGAACATGGATCCTGGAAGAAGTTTTCCAAGCTATTGGGAGGAAGACGGTGGTTGGCTGTAGAGCCATGTTTGAACTCCGACCGTGTAGGGGGCCTCTTACTGTGTTCTACTGAGGCTAGATACATAATGGTTTGAAAAGGGAGAAATGGAGAATAATAGCAGACATGTGAGTGCTTGTTGTATGCTGGGCAGCGTGGCAAGACCTTTACACAGATCATTATGTTTAATTCTCAGAACAGCCATCTGAAGTACCATTATTATGTCCATTTATAGATAGGGAAATCAAAGAACAGAGAGGTTAAGTCATTCATCCCAGGTCACACAGCTAGTAAGTTATGGAGCAGTGATTGAAGCCCAGGCAGCTGGACTCCAGAGCGCTGTACTCGGCCTCTGGGTTGTACCGCTTTTGGATGCCCCTGAAGCTTGTGATTTATCTTCACTGCCTGGTATCTCCGCCTCTTTTCTTTCTAGTGATGTTGTTTAAAAGCCTCTTCTGGTAACATTAGTTCAACCTTAAAGCCATAAGATATTCCATTGCAGTTGTGACTTTTAACAAACCCAGTACCAGTAAATTAGGAGTTCTAGAACTCTAGTGAAGTACTTGTGCTCCGAAAAATTTTACTTAAATCTTTTGTCAAATGAGTTAGGTCTGGGAGTCCTGCCATGTGAACCTTTCTTAAAACTTTAGTCCATGAGTGTCCAGCCAGTCGGTTTGTTCTTGTTGAAAATACTATATCTTGTCTTTGGATTCCAAAAGAGCAGGCTCTTGTCTCTTCCTTGTGACTTAAGGAACAGCTGATTAACCACATGACTTCCCCTCCATGGATTAATAAAGTCTCCTATTAGTGTGTTTCCTGCTTCAGATTTGGGAAGAGTTTGCTCAGATTTGAGTCTAAGAACTGGAACGTGAGCTGTGAGTACTTCTCCCGAAGTTACTGTCCAAGTGAGACAGTACCCTGTTGTATTCTTTCTTTTTCTTTTAACTTTGCTACCCAGCCTGATATATTTAAGTGAGTCATGAGAACAGTAGCCTTCATTGATGTTTGAGTTGATAGGACAGCAATGATGAGCACCTTTTCACTCATTCATCACATGTGTTGAGTATCTACGTGCATCAGGCATTGTTGGATACTGACTCAGGGACATAGGCCTGGTTCCTGTCCTCTAGGAGTTTGAAAAGGTTGAGTGATTGTGGCCAGGAAGTCTATTGTGGAATGGCTTGTGGTAGAACTTGAGGCTTTTGGAAAGAGGTGTTATTTCTGCATGTGAATCCATAGCAATCCAGACAGTCCGGTGTTAACTTGAAGGCTTGGTGGACTTTAACAATAGCGTTTGTATGGCTTGCTCTTGAAGAGAGCGTAGAAGATATGACAGTTTCTAACTGATCGTGACCTTTGGAGAGTAACCTTCAACACTAGTTTCTCCTCTTGTTCTAATGGCATGTTTTTGTTCCCTCGACAGGGAGCTCACGTCACTGCAGCGTTACCCGGCAGGTGTTGGCGGCTGCCGCACTCTTGGAGCAGACGTGTGTTTGGCGGGCTGGAGTCTCTTCTTCAGCTGATGAAGAGAGTTTCAAGTGGCACCGACCTGTCACAGGACCAGTGTCATCTTAGGTTAAGACCCTAGGCCGCCGTGTCTCCCACAGCTGTTCTGGCTCCCCTGCTTTAAAAGGGAGTGGGTTTTGCATTTGGGGTAGAACTGCATGAGTAAACAAATGGGCAGGATGTAGGGGAAGGCACTCTAAAGTAGTTTCATTACTATACAATGACCTCCAGGTGATTGTTAGCAACCACTTGGGGCAACTTGTGTGTGTGCCAGCTGTGCCTAAGCCCTTGCTAAAAAAACAAAATCAACTGAGTCCGTTTTAAAGATCTTACTGACTTTATTCAATGACTCACGAGTCCGGCAGCATGCCGTCCCGCAGATGGAAGGGCGCTCCACGGAGCTGTGTGGAATGAAAGGCTTCTACAGACAGACGCGGATGGGACGAGGAAGTGGTACTGGGAAACAGTGGGTTGTTGTAGCAGAGTGACTGTCCTCTGGGGGCGGCAGGGCCTCGCAGGCAGATGACCTGTCGAGTGCTGCCTGGGTGGTTCCTGAGTGACTGTGGAAGACTCCACTTGGGAGAGGGGAGACTGTAGTGAAGTCCCAGTCTGATGACGTGGGGCTTAGCATAAGTGCCTTCATTTGGGGCCTGTTGTCTTGTTTGTAACACCTCAAACCCCGTAATCAAAGAGCATTGCTTATAGTAAAGTGTGCCTTTGAATCTGACTTCTGACCCCACCGCCAAGTGAGGCAGAAAGTTTTGGTTATTTGATTAGCTTTTAATAAATCTCCAAAGAGGTCTGTACTAATAACATTTTTGCCCTTGTATTTAGCATTATATATGCAAAGGTGTAGCAAACCCAGACCACATACTTGTGACAGTCGTCTTATGCACTGTCCCTCTCTGAGATTTGACATAAATATTTACCATTATTCCTATGATAAATCATCTAACTCTCCATCTGTACAATTCAACAAGCATGGCTGAGAAGGATTTGAATATTGGACTGGAGCTATAGGCAAGATTTTCTGGGGGAAGTCAGGAGGAGGCATCCTCCTGAGCAGGGCAGTTCCCCTTGGCACTGATGTCATCCTCTGAAGGAGACGGAAGCTCTAGAAAATAACTCCTCCCCTTGCAGCTCCTGGCTTTCTACTGACTCTTGTCTTCCATGTGAGGTTCCCCTTGTGTTCTCAGGTGTCCATCTCTATGTGTCATCACACACTTCTCTGTTCACACCATCTGATAGGTCTCTGTGCTTCCCTGTCTGCAGTTTGCTGCAGAAATATTTTGCTATGTGTCGATCTCTTCAATTACTTGCCCTCACATCTTCCCTCTATTTTCTGCTTTTTCCTTCCCACATATGGCATTAAACACAAAAATAGTTTGCATTTATCTTTTAATACTTCTTAATGGTGATTGTGGTCAGTGTGATTTGTGAATCAAAGCTAAAAGTGATGTGGTGGGTGAAATCAGAACAGGCTTTTAGCAATGTTTCAGACTAGTTTCAATTTTAGTGCTCCAGCCTGTGACTTCAATAACAAATTTAAGAGTAGCTACTTGCAGGATGTCTCTGTGGGGGAGGAAGAAAGCTTGGGAGTTTGTTCCAGTGGTGACATACAGTGTCGGACATGTTCATTTGTCAGAAGAGGCAGCACTTAGCTCAGGGGACCTCCAGCCTGGCCTGGGGCTCTCTGTTTTGGTGATGTCATCACTGCGGTGGAGATGGGCCTGACTGATTCTGTTGTCCATTTCCTGGTCACCTAGGACTGTTTGCTGTTGGACAAAGCAGATCTGAGGAAGCATATTGAGGCCTGTGGGCCTGGGCAGTATCAGGAATTCTGTAACTGGGCTTGTCTCTCAAGTGGGCTTGCTGTGTGACTGCTGCCAGATACTGTGAAGGAGCGTCTCTGTTCTCTCCCACCCTTTCAAGTAAAGAAGGCTTGTTTGCTTCTTACTGCCCGCTTTCCTGGAGCTATCCAGCTCAGTTTGGGAATCCTTTATGAGTTACATTGTGAAGTAAATAGTTATGTCATTAGTTTCCAGTCTTCATATGCAATTTAATTTTAAAAATTTATTTCCATTTGATAAACTTTTTAGTTTAAGTTGTTTGAGAGCATATGGCAAAGCTATTATCAATTAACACTGTAAAAACCTAGTCATAACAGCATAGATTTTATGAAAAATAGTGCCCCTTACATATGGTAGTCAGTTTACCAACAGTTCTCCATGCACTTAGAGATCTGGGGCCCTGGAATAACTCTGGGCCATCTGGGCAGCCCACAGGTTAAGAGCCACTCTTACATCCTCTGACCAGTCAGGTGGTGGTTGTTAAAGAGCAGTAATGTCTTGCAGAAACCTTCCTACACAGTATTTGTCTTTAAGTGCTTCTTAACATCTGTCTGAGGCTTAGAGTTTACGCAGGGTTTCACTTGGTGCTTGCAGCTCTGTCAGCTGAGGAGCCATTTCTCTGTTTCTGCCTGAGAGAGCTAGGCTGGGTGCTGCAGTGGCCCTGCTCCTTGGATGCTGAGCCTGGATCTGCTGAAGCTGCCCACTGCTCTTTCTGATGCACTGTCTTGCCTTTTTGATTATACATGGTTGCCGGAAAAGCCTCAGCATTTGGAGCCTCATAAAATACTTCTTCTACTATCTTTTATTGAAAACAACTTTTCTCTTTTGTTGATTATTAAACAAGTCAGTTGTTTAAAAAAGAAAGCTAGGAAAATGCAGAAGTAAAAAAAAAATTCAATTCATGGCCTAGTGGTTAAGTTCGGTGCACTCAGCTTTGGTGGCCTGGGTTCCATGCCTGGGCATGGACATAGAGCACTCGTTGGCGGCCCTGCTGAGGTGGTGACCCACATACAAAACAGAGGAAGACTAGCACAGTTGTCAGCTCAGAGCGAATCTTCCTCAAACAAAAAGAGGAAGATTGGCAATAGATGTTAACTCAGGGAGAATCTTCCTCAGCAAAAAAAAAAAAAAAATTGATTCACTGCCCAGAGGAAGACCAAAGTGTTAGCAGGTATTTTCTTCCTGTGAGTGTATATTTTAGTAGCTTTCTTTAATGAAATTGAATTTTAAAATATGGTGTAAGAATTTAACTGTGGAGGGGACTGGACACTCTTGGATCCTTTGAGCTGCGGGACCTCTCGTGATAAACACTCGATGGGAAGCTAGAGATCACCTCCTGGGGATCAGGAGATGAGCTGTGTTTTTCAAGTGTTTAATGGCAACAGATTAAGAACCTGATGCGCCCAGTCCCAGAATAAGGGTTAGTTGCCATGTGACCCTGGATGAGTAAAGTGTTGCCCTTATTTTTAAGTAATTTGTCATTTCTCTATTTTAGTAAACTTTGAATTTGAGGTAGAACATACATACAGAAAAGTGCACAAATGAGGGAACAACTTGGAGAATTTTCATGAACCCAGAAGCCTCCCTGTGCCTCCTTCAAGTGATTATTTTTATATTTATTTATTTTTTTTGTGAGGAAGACTGGCCCTGGGCTAACATCCGTGCCCATCTTCCTCTACTTTATATGGGACGCCACCACGGCATAGCTGACAAGCAGTGTGTCAGCAGGCACCCGGGATCCGAACCGGCAAACCCCGGGCTGCCAAGCATGAACTAAACTGCTGCGCCAACGGGCCGGCCCCCTTCAAGTCATTATTACTCCCTCCTCCCAGGGTAATGAATCTGCAGATTTTTAACACTATAGTTTAATGTTGCCTGATTTGGACTTTGTATGAATGGAATCATACACTGTGTACTTTTGTATGCTGGCTTCTTTGACTCAATGTTGTTTATGAGATTTTGTGTTGAGTGCAGTTGTAACTCCATTTTCATTGCTCAGTAGTATTCCATTATGTGACATAATGTATTTACTAATTTATTTGATGGGCATTTGGGTAGCTTGTAGTTTACAGCCATTACAGATAATGCTGCATGAATATTCTTGTGTCTGTCTTTTGATGAATATATGTACATGTTTCCATTAGGTTAATACTGATGAGTGGAAAGGCTGACTTCTGGGGTGTGTGTCTGCATTCTTTTGCTATGGCTGCTGTAACAAGTAGCACAGACTGGGTGGCTTAGACAACAGGAATGTATTTTCTCCTGATGCTGGAGGCTGGGAGTCTGAGATCAAGGCATCGGCAGGTTGGTTTCTTCGGAGGCCTCTCCTCGGCTTGCGGGGGCTGTCTTCTCCCTGTGTCCCCACTTGGTCTTTCTTCTGTATGGTCTGTGTCCTAATTTCCTCTTCCTAAAAGAACATCATATTGGTTAGGGCCCACCCTCAAAATGTTTAACCTCAGTCATCTCTTTAAAGGCCCTGTCTCCAAATACAGTCACATTCTGAGGTCCTGGGGGTTAGGACTTCAACATGTGAATTTGGGGAACACAGTTCAGCCCCTAACAGTTTCTGTGGCACTTTGGTAGATACTGCCAACTTTCCAAAGTTGTTGTCCCAGTTTATACTCCCACCAGCAGTGTATAAGAGTTCCAAATAGTTCACGTTGTTTGCTAACACTTGTTGTTTTCCATCTTTTTCATTTTTGCCCCTCTGGTGGGAGCCTGTTTCTTGATGGCCCCACTCAGTGCCATGCAGGCAGTCCTTGAGGGGTGAGGAGGTTGTCTGGAATGAAATGTGTCATAATTTGGGACTACTTCCTGTAAATGCTTCTTAAATCCACTGGGGTGAGAAAAGTGGAATGGCTTCAGTCTCGTGAGTGGTTACCCCTCCCTGGTTGCCCTTGAGGATTAGTTTCTGTGTTTGTAATCTGGACCCATTCCTAGTGGTGGAGTTGGCCCCACAGTGTCATCTGTGGAGTATAAATCTAGCCAGATTAGACAGTGCTTTCATTCGAATTCTTCTTTGGTCTGACATTTGAGTCCTTAAAATACTGGACTCTCTCATGCATGTGCTAGAAATAGGTCTGTTTTGCATGTTCTGACTGAGCATGTAGTTATTAGTTGGTGTCTGACTGACAGCTTTCTGGCAGAGTGATCTTGAGCTTTGTACATCCACCGTAGACCTTAGTTTGATTGGAGTTACATTACATGACTTTGCCACTCCCCACTCTACGCTCCTTGACAGCACGGATGAATCATTATTCCAGGATGGATTTTGAAATATTACTCAGTAAACTTTTTTTTTTTTTAGTGATAAAGATTGGCCCTGAGCTAACACCTGTTGCCAATCTTCCTCTTTTTGCTTGAGGAAGAGTGACCTTAGGCTAACATCTGTGCCCATCTTCCTCTATTTTGTATGTGGGTCACTGTCACAGCATGGCTTGATGAGTGATATAGGTCTGCGCCTGGGATCCAAACCTGTGAACCCAGAACATCAAAGTGGAGTGCACTGAAATTAACCACTATGCCATGGGGCCAGCCCCTTACTCGGTAAATTAAAAAAATTTTTTCAGTTCTAACTTTGCACGGTAAGTTACTATTTGTAGCATGTAAGTTACATGCTTCTGGGCCAGTGATAAACATATATATAGCTTTCCTGAATGACAAACTATGGGTTCTGTGTTCATTTGACAGATTTTTCTTGTCTAATGTGAGGAAACAGCTGGTAGCTATGGGGAGTATAGAATAAAGAGCACTGGAGGTTTAGGAATATGGTGATGCATGGCTTAACAATGGGGCTACATTCTGAGAAATGTGTCATTAGGCGATTTCGTCATTGTGCAAACATCATAGTGTGTACTTACACAAACCTAGATGGTACAGCCTACTATATGCCTAGGCTATGTGGTACTCATCTTATGGGACCACGTTGTATATGCAGTCTGTCGTTGATGACAAAACATCACTATACGGTGCACAACTGTAATTGTAAGAATGAAGCAAATGAGAGTTATAGAAATAGCTTAAAGAAACTGCTACAGGTGTTCAATGGCTGGGTTAGGTGGGTGCTGAGTAGATTTTTGAATAAGTTGACATGGAGGGGAGACTTGGGAGAGCCATTATAGTTGGAGGGAACAGCATAAGCAAGTGCATGAAGGTACAGAAAGGGTAAGGCAGATGGAGGGACTGCAGTGTCTGATTTGGGAATAACTGTATGGGGACCAGACAGGGAGGGAGAGGCACTCCAATGCCATGTTGAAGGGTTTATGTTTAACAGAGTGATGTTTCAGTGGATAATGCTAGGATAGGACATAATCCTCTCACTTGAACCTCACAACCCAATTAAGGCAGGTGGTACCCCAATTATGGATGAAGAATGACTTTGATATTATAATTTAACTAAAGAAACAGACACTAAGAGATTAGTGAGGCTAGGCCTGAAATACAACTGTTGTGCTTGAACCTTCAAAGAGGTACATCCTCAGACATGCCTTTAGGACAGGTTGAAAGTAGGAGCTGGTTTGGTGGGATGGGATGCAGAAAGAGAACAGGTAGTTTGGTTTTCCTTTTTAGCCAGCCAGCCCATTGTGACCTCCTCTTAGCAATTTATGGGCAATCTGTTTTACTGGGTAAATGCCCAAGGTAATCTAGGGTTGATAGCAGAAGCTTTGAGCTATTGAAAATACTTCTATGTAACCATCTGCTTTACTAGCTATCTGCTTTCCAGTCTATCTTACCACCCCCCCTGCAAAAAAGCACTATCCTCCTGGTCTCTTATTAAAGACTCTTTGACTCTTGGTTTGGCACCTGCATTTAAAAAGCATGAGAACAGTGGAAACATTGTATCATGTTCAAGAACCTATTGATCTGTGCTGCAGAGTCCTCTTAACAAGAATTGTTGTCCAGAGAACTTGCTTCTTTGTGAAAGCTGCCTTAGTTCTTTCCCTCCCCATGTGAATGTGCTACCTGGAACAAAGTGTATATATAAACAATCTGTACATTTTATGGGGCTCAGCTGTTCCCTTGTTTAAGTTTCACTTCAAAGTTCAAACTAAGCAGCACTTGACTTGTCACCATCTTTTTTCAGATGAGGAAACAGCTGGAAAGGACACAGTCAGTATCGTGGAGCCCCTGCATAGTGGACCAGCACTAGCGCTCAGTGGTCAGAGCTGGCCATGTTTCTTTAATGCTAATAGTGGTGAGAAGAATAGCATCTTCATAAATTTTATTGTTCCATTTTATTTAAGTGTTTTTTTAAAGAAGGATGCTTTGACTCTTCTGTTTCTTTTGAAATGTCCATTTCCAGGTAGGGAATTTTCAAGCAGTGTCAGACTGAATAGGCTAGGTTATTCTGTGGTAACAAAGAACTCAAAATGGCTGAAAACAACTAAGGATTATTTTCTCACACAGCATGTCAGCATGGGCACTCCATGGGCTCTGCATCATTCCTACTCCAGCTGAAGGAGCAGCCACGATGGGGAATATTGCTGGCTCTCTTGGCAAAGTGAGAAAGAACTATTGGAGGGTCTTGCTCCTGCAGTTAAATGTTCCAGCCCAGAAGGGACACATCACTTCTGCTTACAATGCACTGGCCAGAATGAGTCATGCTGCACAAGAGACCAAGAAGTGTGATTCTGCCGTGGACTTAGAAAGCACAGAGTTGGAAATATTTGGGAAATGGTAGCAGTTTTACACTGGCATGCTTTAATAGGTAATAGCTGTTGGAAGAAAGAATATCTGTTTGTAGATTCTTGTTCCAGGCAGCTGGTAATTAAATGCTAAAAAGGATACCAAGCTGCCCATCATCTTCTCACAAATCACCTTCCTATCCTAAGAAATCTATTTCTGTTAAATGATGAGGGTGGTGACCTCGGTTCATGTGCCATGAACTAGCCTGTGCATGAAGTAGGTGTGAAAGAAACAAGTGTGAGCCCTCCCTTGCCTTCCGCATTTTCAGTGTTGGAGTCCCGTAGACTCACTGGACGTCTTTTTACTGATACCTCACCCCCAGCGCACACAGATCCTTGTTGTGAGTGCTGTCAGACACTGTGGTCTTAAAGTCCTCCTTCGGTCCTGTTCCTTCCCTGTCCACAGAACCCTGTGTTTTCTATCACCCTTGGTTGTGGCCCTCCACAGACTCTCTCCAACTCATCTTCCTGGCTCTGTCCTCTGCTGATGCAGACCCCGTTTGCCCTGAGTTGCTTTACCACACTCTTCCCTGCTTCCTTCAGCTTGCTTCCTGCCCTTTCCCTTCATGTCTGTGTTCTGCTGTTGACATCCTGCCTGACTCAGGTACCACCAGCTCCATCTTTGAAGCTTTTCCTGGCCACCTCAGCCCATACTATTCTCACCTTTCACTGACTCCCTGTGACTTGTCTTACCCACTCTAGGAGAGGGTCTTCAAGGTAGATCCTAGGCTGATTTATCTGTTTTCTCCCAAAAGTTAACCATTTGAAAGAAAGAACTAAAAATGTATTCCCCAAATGGCTTTTGGTGGATACATATATGCAACATCTGTTGTATTTTCAGGCTGGAAAAAGAAATCCCTGTGAATTCCTCACAGTGTTTGAAATCAGTGGATCGGAAGCTGGGGCTGTAGAGGCTTCCTTAAGCAGGGCCGCAGTGTGGCTCTCGAGTGAGTTTCTAAGCTTCGGTTTCCACTTCTGAAAAATGAGAGTAGTTCATTAGCTATCCTCAAGATCCTTTCATATTTTGACTTTTTTGGCTCTTGGTCATACTGCAGTGGCTTTTGCAACATCCTAACTGGCAAGATGACACCATCAGAAACTTAAAGGACCCTTTCAGCCATTTCAAAAGCTATCATCTACACGGAGCCCCACTCATTCACTTCTTTATGAGGGGCAAGAGTGACCTCACTGCTAGGTGGCTAGATTTTTCCTAAAGTGGACTTGTTTCTAAATTACAGAAGACTTATAGAAATTTTAAAGTGAATAGTTCTCTGTCATCCTTCCAGATAATTTGGTGACTATACTTTCAAACTTTTATTTTTATATTTAAATGGGATCATACAGTACTTACTCTTCTCTAACTTGCTTTTTAAAAATTTCACTATATATACTGCACAACTTTTCTTGTCAGTACATACTGTTTTTAATGGCTGTGTCAATTGCATTTACCATAGATTAATCATCCTCTAAATGAACATTTTAGTTACTACCAACTTTTCTTTTTTAAGAAAGTTATTTAATGTTCATCTTTGTCCACTTATGTGACCATTTCCTTAAGATTTAGTACTGAAAATTTGGTATTCATTACCCTACTGCCTCCAGGAAGCCTGTGTACTTAACATTTGTAGTTTGAGGATTCTGTTTATATGGTTGTCAATTTTCTTAATGGTTGCCAGATTAACTAGTGGGAAAAATTTAAATGATGCCTCAGTGTTTAACATTTCCATTTCTTTGATGACTAGATTAAGCTTTTAAAAAAATATTAGCCATTTATTTTTCTTTTGTGAATTGGCTCTTGTTCTCTAAAGCCCAAGTGAGGTTTTTTTTAAGCTAAACTTTCTATGTAGCAAGAATATTGACTCTTTTTACATCATAAACATTCCTGGCTTATTTCTCTTGACTTGGTTTGAGCGATGGTGTTTTTGTAATATAGAAATTTTTCTATAGTCATGCCTGTCAATTTGTTTTGTTTTCTGGGTTTCATATTACACTTAGGTCTTCCCCATCCCTAGGTCAATGAAGACAGTGTTTTTTCTAGTACTTAGCCCGTTTGGAATTCTACTGTATGATATGACATTAGAATCTTTTTCCAAATGCGTAGTTGTCCCAGTATTTCATTGTATTGTCATCCTTTCCTCACTGACTAGAAATTGTTTTATCACACACCAATTTCTCATCTACATGTGTCTTTTTCTAACTCTTCTGTCCCATTCTTTGTCTATCCTCAAGATCCTCAAGGACGGGTCCACTGTCTTATTTGCTTCTGCTTCATGATGCATTTTGATAAGCTAGGCAATTTTCAGTCTTTCGTAGAACTCTGTTGAAGTTAAGCTCAAATACATGTTTGCTTCTGATTAAATTGGTGCTCTTTCTAGCCCTTGTCCTGGTCCCTTAGTCAGTTTGTCTGGCTGACTTGTTCATCAAGAAATGTAGAGAAAGCCTTTCCTAAGGTGCTCTAGCAGAGGAAGAAGCTCACTCTCCCTCCCTCCCCAGTGTATCTGGGATAATACTGAGTAAGTGCTTATTCGGTCAGTAGGTTGCATTGAGCGCCTACAATGTCGCAAGCCTCAAGCAATGCAATAGCTGTCCACACAGTAGAAAACCCTGTTCCTGACCCCCAAGGAGCCTAGGGTTTGGTGGGGCAATTGTACATGCCTTTAATTCCTGTGTCTCTACTGCCTTATGTAATGGATTGAAAAATTACTTTGACAAGCAAGTATTAGGTTTTAAATTATGTTCATGAAGCTTTTAAGCATTTCATGTTTTGCCTTTGGTCTTTTCTTGCAGTATTTGAACATACACAGTTACTTCATAGTCTGTACTCTTGATGGATTTTACTGTTAACTGTTCTTGTCTAACTTAGATTTCTTGTCTAAATTATATTTCTTTGTCACTCTGGTGGAGCGTTGTTAACAGCAGATTTCATAGGAATGTGCATTAAAAATATTTCTTTTCTTTTTATTAATTAATTATAAAAGATAAAGAGTAGGCCATTGGGCCAGTCTTTATTTTCAAGACTTTTGAAGGAAGGTCAACAGTCTGAATTGGGAAAAATTATTGCCTTTTAGACAGGAAAAAAGTACACTGCAGCCAATTCTTCCTTTTCTTTCTCTTGCTTGTTATCTTCTAAAGGTGTAGCTAGTCATTTCTGCATGTTGTTATGTGAAATCCTCTCTGCACGTGGCTGTCCAACTGCCCCTGGCCAATGGCAATCTTCTGCAGTTTGCAGTTGTATGAGCCCGTTAAGGTCATCTGGAGTTGTGGAGCAGTCACGGTCTGCTGGGGTAGAGATGGAGTGTTGTCTCTGGGAAGGTGGAGCCTTGTGGCCAGGCTTCTCTTGGCCCAATGGAGAGGTGAGGCATTATTAGAAAGATTCCCCTGTGTGCGGGGAGAATGGGGTGGTGAGGAGGAATGAGTGTTGGCCAGCCCTGTCATGTACCTCTTCTATGGGCAGACAGTGTACACAGTTGATGAAGAACTTCACCTGTGGTTGTTCACAGCCAAAATTCAACAGCGCATGTAAGGATCTGAGAAGTGAGTTGGCTTTTCTGCTTCCCACTGCTGTGGTAGAGAACACCAAGTTCTGCCCCTGGTGATGCAGGGGAAGTGGAAGTGTAGTCAGCCAGACATGCAAGCACCCAAAGGACGCAATGTGCTGGGTGCTATGCTAGGAAAATGCCAAAGGAGTGAGATAGTTCCTGTCCTAGAGGAATTTTTTGTTGGCTGTGTGACACATGAAGAGCCACCTACAAAAGGGGATGATGTAGTGTGGGAAAAGGTTTGATAGTAGGCTTCTGGACAGGTATTCATTTTGTGTGTGAATATGTAATGATATACTTGATAAATCCAGTTGTACAAAAGGAAACCTTGAAAACAAATCTCTGTCCCACCTTACCTAGAGACAACAATGAACCCTATAAAATTGCTTGGTTTTGACCTGCAGAAATGACATTTTCATAAGAATCAACCTAATAAACACAATGGGAGCATAACTTATTCTGTACCGTATTTTAAAAAATCTACCTACATTTTAGAATGTTTACTAATAAGACATGTAAGTCTGCCTGGTATGTATCTGTGTGTTTTGAATGTGTATTTGAATATGTGTTTTGAAGGAGGGGCAGGGTTTTTCCCACTGAGATGCATCGAGGGGAGAGAAGTGGACCTGTGACTTCCCAGATAAGTGAAGGGAGCAGAAACTGGAAGCAGGCTGTCTAGATTCTTGGCAGTGATTGGTTTTAGAGCACTGATTTGAGATGGTGGTGGGCCTTGAAAATATGAGGGAAGAATTGGGACTGAGTGCAGTAGGAAAGCGAGCATGGTGTGCATTACTACTCAGATGAGTTCAAGTGTGGCGGGCTTTGCGTTTTTCAGGTATGTTATTATTCAAGAGCCCAGGCAGGAAGTGCTGTGATGTGGCTGAAAGCAGACAGTTTTGTGGTACTCTCATTTTCACATGAACCACATTTCCTCATGGTCATCTGTCCATATTTACATAGTTAAAAGGAAATGACCAGAAAATAGGAGGGAGATTATTCTGGTTGAAAGGATTTACAACTGAAATAGCATGAGTATGATGTGTGCAAGCCCAGTGGCTGTGACTATAAGAGCACAGAAGGCTATTTGACAGGCTGTGAGCAGATGGGGAGTGGGCGTGGGCAGGCGCAGCAGAGTCAGTGGAAGAGGAAGCAGGCTAACTGCTGCTGAGAAACAGATTAACTGAAGATGCCCGGGTAGTTCTGGCATGGAGTGTGGTTTGTATCACACCCGGTTTATATCAATTTCTGGTGTTAAGAGAAGTTCTCAACTTCCCCTGTTGCTGCTCACCCATGATCACGTCATATTCATGGTCACTGACTGGTCAGTTGGTGTAGTTTGGCTGTTTTTGGAGGAAGAACTTGTTTGATGGGAATTGCTGACCATTAGAACATCAATTTACCAAACGTTGTAACTCCTGGCTTACCCTGCTAACACAAATTAATTGCCTCAAAAAAGGTATGTTTTACAGAAAGAAGGTTTCTGGAGTAAGAGCTCAGTACTTTCCCTGCATGGAGCATTCTTTGTATTCTTTCTTATGTATGCTTCCAGAAAGATGCCTCTGTTAAGACAACAGAAGCTAAGTATTTTGGAAAATATTCCAGTTTCTAATGTGTGTTGAGCACAGAGTTATTAGAAGTATTCACTCCAGCTGTGGCTTCAGAGCACTGGGCATTTGTTACCAGAATGACTCTTGAAGTAAAATCTATGTCATGCTCCTTGTCAACCACCTCTTGATATTTCATTTCACTTCTAGTGTTTTGAACCATGCTTAACCCCAGGAGCCACTCTTTTGATGTTTTGAGCCTGTGCTATTGTATTAGATTATCATTGACTTCTGCCACATGTCGAATCCTTTCTGGTGGTGCTCTTCTGTGGTCATGAGAGACTTGAGGAAGGAGTTACATTTAAGGGGAAAGAATGACTCATCCTGACCCTTTACCAAAACTAGAAAACAAATCATACCTTCTGCCAAAGAATATGCATGTACCTGGTATTTTCTGCTGAGAGAATTAGCAGTGATTCAAGGGCTTGAATGAGGGCCAACCCTGGTGGCCTAGTGGTTAAGTTTGGTGTGCTCCACTTTGGCAGCCCAGGTTTGGTTCCCAGGCGTGGACCTATACCACTCCATCTGTTACTGGCTATGCTGTGGTGGCAGCTAACATTAAAATAAAAAAGAAGAAGAAGAAGAAGAAGAAGACTGGCAACAGAGGTTAGCTCTGGACAAATCTTCCTCAGTAAAAAAACCCACCAAAAATGAAAAGGGCTTGAATGAGTTTGGTCAAGGTCTAAAAATTGGACTGGGTCACTGATATTTAAATTAAAAAGACTATAGACCCTAGTGATGTCATACAAAGTGACAGAGTAGGAAGCTTTAGAGGTCATTCCCTCTACCAAATCAACCACTGAGCTGGAAAGAGTGATTGGAATCAACTATTTTGGAACTCTGGAACCTGATTGGATGGAGAAGTGCTTCATGAAGGAATGGACTGCTGATCTTTCAGAAGTCAGTGGCATGCTCACAAATGGACGGTTCCAGGTCTCAACAAGAAACAATCAGCAATCCCTAAGGAGTGGAAGAATCAGATTCCTAGAATACCATATTATAATACTCAGAACATCTGTTCCTCAACAAAAATATTACAGAACACTCAAAGAAACAGGAAAATGTAGTCCATTCACAGGAAAAAAAGAATTTGACTGAAACCCATCCCAGGGAAAGCTCTGACTGTGGAATTTTCTTAAATATACTCAGTAAGATAAAGGAAACCATGGACTAAGAACTAAAGGAAATTGGGAATACAATGTCTGAATGAAATGAGAATATCAAGAAAGAGAAATTATAAAAAGGAACAAAAATTCTGCAGCAGAAAAGTACAGTAACTGAAATGAAAAATTAATTAGAGGGGTTTAACAGCAGACGTGAGCAAGCAGAAGAAAAGATCAGGAAGCTGAAGGTAAGAGAATTGAAATTATTCAGTCTGAGGGACAGAAAGAGAGAAGAATGAAAAAAAATTGAACAGAGCCTGAGGAACCTGTGGGACACCATCAATAATGCCAAAATACACTTCTTAAGAGTCCCAGGAGAATAGAGAGAGAGAGGAACAAGACATCTGAAAAAATTTAATGGCTGAAAACTTAAATCTGTTGAATCTACACATCTAAGAAGCTTAGTGAACTCTGAGGAGGATAAACTCAGAGATCCACACAAAGACACACTATACAGTCAAATTGTCAAAACCTAAAGAGCTCGAAAGCAGCAAGGGAAGCAACTTGGCATGTGCCACAGATCCTAAATAAGGTTTTAACAGCTGATTTCTCATCAGAAATCATGGAGGCCAGAAGGCAGTAAGGATGACATATTTAAGGTCCTGAAAGGAAAAAACTATCAACCAAGAATTCTATACCTGGCAGAATCATCCTTTAAAAATGAAGGATAAATTAAGATATTTCCATGGGGCTGGCCCAGTGGCATGGTGGCTGGGTTTGTATGCTCCACTTTGGTGGCCTGGAGTTCATGGGTTTGGATCCCGGGTGCAAACCTACACACTGCTTGTCAAGCCATGCTGTGGCAGCATCCCACATACAAAATGGAGGAAGATTGGCACCCCTGTTAGCTCAGGGATAATCTTCCTCAAGCAAAAAGAGGAAGACTGACAATGGATGTTAGCTCAGGGCCGATCTTCCTCAACAACAACCAAAAAGATATTTCCAGATGAACAAAAGCTGAGGGAATTCATTACTATTACACCTGCCCTACAAGAAATGTTAAGGGAATTTTTCAGGCTGAAATGAAAAGACACGACACTAAGTCAGAGCCATAAGAAGAAATAATACTGAATAAGGTAACTGCATAGGTAAATATAAAAGCTGATATTATTTTCCTTCTGTTTTGCCCTCTTTTCTTACATGATTTAAAAGACAGAAACATAAAAGTTATAAATTTATCTTAACAGGCACATGATGTATACAGACGTATGTAATCTGTGATAATAACAATGTAAAGGGGAAAGGACAGATGTGTAAGAGTAGAGTGTGTACTATTGAAATTAAATTGATAGTATCCAAACTAGGTTATTATAAGTTTAAGATGTTAGTTGTAATCCCCAAAGTAATCCCTAAGAAAATAATAAATATACAGAAGAGGAAAGAAGAGGGAATCAAACTGGTACGTAAAAAATTCAACTAAATACAAAAAATATCAGTAAAGGAGGATTTGAACAAAAGAAAATAGACATACAAAGAACAAATTGATAAATGGCAGAAGTAAATCCTTCCTTACCAATAATTATATTAAGTCCAAATGGATTAAACTCTCCTATGGCTATGGCCAGAGCGAGAGGCTGGGGTCGCCCCATCAGGCTGCCCAGTGTGGAGGGAGTCTCCAATGCAGGACACACCCTGGGGGCAGTTGATTCTCTCTGGGGCTCCACTACTGTTGCTGGTGCTGTGGGTGGAGGCGAAGGCCCCAGGGCCATGCTGGGAGGTTGGGTTGGGGGCAGTGGGCCTTGACTCCAGGCTGGGTGGGGAACTGGCAGGCTCTTTTGGCCATCAGCCCTGACTCCTGGTTCTCCTCAAGCCACTGATTTTCTGCCTTGCAGAGGCAGGTGGGAAGCACACATTCACTGCTGCTGCATTTTACTGGGAGTGCAGAGACCTTCAGCTGAACCTCATGGGTTGGGGAAGAACTGCATCTGTTGGGGTCAATGTAAGGGATGGACCTTACAGTGACAGTGTGGTCTTCCACCTTGGGATTTTGGGGGGGCAGGATCAGGTGCATGGCCATCACATTGTCATGCTTCCTGCTTGTTAAAGAATTCTAAATCTCATCCAAGAGGATTTTGCATTCAAATGGTAAGAAGTATGGAATGTGGTATTGCCCTCTTAGTATCCACTGCTGCAGCTTCCAGAAGTCCTCTCCCTCAAAATGCAGGGGCCCAGTGACCATAATATAAAGAACGACACCCAGGGGCCAGCCTGTGGCATAGTGGTTAAAGTCTGGTGCACTCCACTTTGGTGGCCTGGTTTCATGGGTTCAGATCCCGGGTACAGACCGACACCACTTTTCAGCCATGCTGTGGTGGCGACCTACATACAGACTAGAGGAGGATTGGCACTGATGGTAGCTCAGGGCGAATCTTCCTCAACAACAACAAAAAAGAACGACTCCCACGCTCCTTACATCCACTGGGCAGTCGTAGTTTGGGCCCTGGTCAGTTTCTGGGGCAGTGTCATAGGGCCTACTGCAGCAGGTGCTCACCTTATTGCTGATGAACTCATTGCTGAGGCCACAGTCTGCAAGTTTTATGTTCAGCTCAGCACTGAGAAGCAGGTTCTCGGCTTCAGGTCCCTGTGGATGGTGCCCTTCTGGTGGCAGTGCTGTAGAGCAGATACTAGCTGCTGGAATTTGCCTCGGGCCTCTTCCTCTGTCATGGGAGAACATTGATGTTGTAGCCATCATAAAGTCTCATACCTGAAGAAGAGGAAGAGAAAATGAACCTGCAGAAGAAAAAAAAGAACTCCCAAGAAAATTAACAGGGAAGGGTTTAGCAGAGGCTTTTGCAGACCTCAAGAAGCTCCTTAAAAAGTTTGAAAACATGGACCCCCAACATTGAAAGGTTTTCATTAGTAGAGAGGAATGGTCATGGTGTATTATCTGCTTACAAGCAAATCTGTGATGGAAAAAAAGAAAGAAACCGGGCAAACCACTATGGACATATTTCTGAAAAGAGTGACACCTCCTCAAGAAGAGCCTCAGGCAGGTCCTTCAGGAGGTATTCCAGAAGAAGGCACTGTTATCACAGGAGAGGACAGGTCCATGTGTTTACTGCCCCCCGAAGACCTTCCAGTGGGACAAGATGTGGAGGTGGGAGAAAATGACATTGATGATCCTGACCTAGACTAATGGATGTGTTTGCTTTTAACAAAAAAGTTTAAAGCTTTTAAAAAAAGTTATAGAACAGCCTAACTGAGGTATAGTTGCCACACAACAAACTGCACATGTTTATACTATACAGAGTTTTGACATATGCACGTATCTGTGAAATCATCACGACAGTCAAGATAATGAACAAATCCATTACCCCCAAAGTCTCCTGATACTTTTTGTAATTCCATCCTCTTGCCTGCAGCCCCTTCCCTACCCATCCCCACACAACCACTGACCTGCTTTCTAGTTCCCATTTTCTGGTATTTTCTATAAATGGAGTCTGTGTATGTATTTTATGTATATGTACCTACTGTATATGTACTTTTGAGGAGAGGTGTCTGCCTTCTTTCACTCAGCATCATTATTTTGAGATTCATTCATGTTGCATGTATCACTAGTTCTTTTCTTTTTATAGCTGAATGGTATTCCATTATATCGATATGTCACAGTTTGTTTACCCATTCTCCTCTTCTTGGACATTTGTTTCTAGTTTTGGGCTATTACAGGTAAAGCTACTATGAACATTTGTGTACAGGGCTTTGGACATAAGCTTTCATTTCTTTTGGGCAAATACTTAGGAGGGGGATGGTTGGGGCATATGGTAAGTATATGTTTAACTTTTTAAAAAATTGAAACAATAATTCATATACCATAAAATTCACCCTTTCAAAGGTACAATTTAGTGCTTTTTAGTATATTTACAAGATTGTGCAACCATCACAACTATTTAATTCCAGAACATATTTTTATCACCCCAAAATGCATGTTTACCTTTTACAATGGTTTTACCATCTTACATTACCACCAGCTCTACTGTCCATATCCTCCAGCTGCTCCATATCCTCTCCAGCACTTGGTCATTTAAAACAATTTAAGCCTTCTGACAGGTGGGTAGTGGTATCTCATGGTGTAATTTGTATTTCCCTAATGAGTAATAATGTTGACCATCTTTTCACATGCTTATTCATCTTTGGTGAAGTATCTGTTTAATCTTTTGCCCATTTATTTTATTGGGTGGTATGTTTTCTTATTGAGTTTGAGTTCTTTACATATTCTAAGTCCTTTATCATATATGTGATTTGCAAATTTTTCTCCCTGTCTTTGTCTTTCCATTGTATTAACAGTGTCTTTTGAAGAAGAGAAGTTCTTAATTTTAGTGAAGTCCAATTTGTCAATCCTTCTATGGATTGTGCTTTTGGTGTGTTAGGTAGGAAATCTTTGCCTAACCCAAGGTTCTGACAATCTTTTGAAATAGGACTAGAGGAGGCCAGCCCAGTGGCATAGGAGTTAAGTTTGCACATTCCACCTCGGTGGCCCCAGGTTCGCCAGTTCAGATCCCAGGAGTGGACCTACTCACCACACATCAAACTATGCTGAGGCGGCGTCCCACATAGAAAAGCTACAACTCTACAACTATGATATACAACTATGTACTGGAGTTTTGGGGAGGAAAAAAGGAAAGAAAAAGAGGAAGATTGGCAACAGATGTTAGCTCAGGGCCAATCTTCCTTAAAAAAAAAAAAACCCTAGGGCTGGATTTTAAACCAAGCTAGGGTCTCAGTTAGGTACCCAGAGGGCATTTACATTTATGATCTGTCTCCCTCACTGGATACACTGGAAAATCAGAGGTTTGGGGGGTAATAAAGAAGCCAGTTATCAAAGTAGTCAGTTGCTCAGTCACCCATCAGTTATGTGAGCATGCCTCGACTTAGCCAATTTTAAAATAATGCATCCCCCATGTTCGCCTTCATGTTTTCTAGCCTAGCACTTTCAGGATGGCCCTGCCATACTGTTTTGCCTAGTTCTTGGATCCGGAGTTCTAATGACTGATATTGCTTTCTATCAATGTCCCCTGAATGGTAGGGAAATAACCGGCAGGAAAGTTCAGGGCACAGTGCTCTTGGGTCTACTTAGATGTTTGTGCCAAGGGAGGTGGTTCACGTTGGGTTTCCATCCCACTTACAGTGCTTTCTCCCTTCTCCTAGTTTGAAGGATGGTTTCTAGGAAGAAAGTGTTGCTGAAGACTATCATCCTGGGAGATTCTTCGTAAGTGTTTCTCATCAACTTGAGCTAACAGATTGGCTTGGATTTGAACTTCTCCTCTGTGGTGCCCATGCCCTCCGTGCTGACACTTGCCACCTCCTTCTCTAATAGCAGTGGTGTTAGGACCCTGGGTCTTCCTGCTGTTTCAGGGTGCAGCAGAAATTTGAATGATCCCTTGTCATGTAACCCTTTGTTCACTAATTTTTGGCATGATTTGGGGAAAAGGGTGGCTATCTGAATTCAACTAATAATGGACAATTTCATGGAATCCCTCTTCTCCAAGTTGGTTAGACAAGGGAGTCCTGTTGATGCAGATTTGTTGCCATTGGCATCATGCCTCTAGCTGGGGGTTGGGGGTACACTGTGCAGTGTCTTCCTACTGCTGTGCCTGATTTGGGCCTGTATTCAAAAGAGCCTGAGACTGGAGAACTGGGTTCTTTTTTAAAAATTTATTTTATTGAGGTTGTATTGGCTTATAACATTGTGTAAATTTCAGGTGTACATCACTATATTTCAGTTGTCGTATAGACTGCATTGTGTTCACCACCAATAGTCTAGTTTTCATCTGTCACATACATATGTGCCCCTTTACCCCTTTTGCCCTCCCCCACCCCTTCTGCTCTGGTAATCACTAATCTGTTTATCTTCCACATATGAGTGAAATCATATAGTGTTTGTCTTCCTCTGACTGGCTTATCTCGCTTAACATAATACTTTCAAAGTCCATCCATGTTGTTGCAAATGGCACAATTTTGTCTTTTTAATGGCTGAGTAGTACTCCATTGTGTGTGTGTGTGTGTGTGTGTGTGTGTGTGTGTGTGTGTGTGTACACACCACATCTTCTTTATCCATTCATTCATTGACGGGCACTTGGGTTGCTTTCAAGTCTTGGCTATTGTGAATAATGCTGCAGTGAACATAGGGGTCCATAAATCTCTTTGAATTGTTAATTTCAGGTTCTTTGGATAAATACCCAGTCATGGGATAGCTGGAGAGAACTGGGTTCTGATCCTAGATCTGCCACTAACCAAGTCACTAACACTTTAGTAGCTGTTAAAGAGGTTTTGTGGGAGGTTTTTCAGACTTGACGTCTGAAGTGACCCATGAAAGCTTAGACTGACCAGAGGCTATGTATTTAAAATAATAATAATAATAATAACTGCAGATGTGCCTCCTTATTCCAAATTCCCTGTCCTTCCTTTAAAAAGGTGGTGATTTTTCTACACTGGTTGGCTTTTTAAATCACCTGAGGAGCCTTTTAAAAGTTAGCATTTGCCCAGACCAGGGTAGGGCCTAATTGGCAGTACTTAAATACTACCCCTCCTTTCCCTCTCCCCCTTTCTGTCATACTCACACCCACTCTCCTGGTGATTCTGGTGTGCTGCCAGGATTGAAAAGTTCTGTTTTCAGGCATTTGTTACCCAAACTTGCCTGGAAAGAATCACCAGGCCCTTGTTCAGTTGCAGATTTTCTGACCTCTCCGCTGGAAATTCTGATTCAGGTGGCTTGGGCTGGAGAACCCTGCCTTAGGCTACATCTGTACTTCCAGGTCCTCTGCATATAAAAATGAATGTGTTCCTTTGCGGGGAAGGAAGGTGATGTTATTGGCTATGAGGAAAGTTTCTGCGTTATCTTCAGTCTGCCCTAACTAACCTCATCACCCCAAAATCACACATTGTCTCTTGCTAAGTTTTCTTACTGGAAAACATCTCTAGAGAAGCATACTTTGAGGTAGATTCTGATTTGGTGGAATATTGGTGCTTTCTCTGCTTCAGATTTTAAACTTTGAAGTAGCAGGTTGGCTGATTGGTGTGTATGTCTGCTCGAAGCCAGTGGCTTCCTCTTGCTATTACTTTTTTGGACTGAATAGCAGCCACTAAATGGGGAGACACCCAAGATGGCAGAGGTATTTTTAGAATAGCGGAGTGATCTTACTGGTGAAGCTACTTTTGGAAGAAGAGTATTTGCTGGCATCCTTCTGGAAGGAAAAAAATAATACAAGTTTCTACCATCTAAGTTGCCTATACCAAAACTTATAAGCAGCTTTTCAACATCTGGTCCACATCTGTACCCTGTATTTCTCCTAGGAGAAAGTACAACCTCAAATGAGTAATGCTGGGAGGTTTGCTGGCACTGCCCTCATGGAAGGGCAGTTCCCCATTCTCCTTCAAGAGAGGCAGGTTCATTCAGAGCTGCAAGTGTCAGAATCAGTTTTTAGTCCTTTCCTATGTGACTTATAGTTGTGGTTTTTCTCCAATTTCAGAGTTGGTAAGACATCATTCATGAATGAGTGTGTGAACAAGAAATTCAGTAATCAGTACGAGGCCACAATAGGAGCAGGCTTTCTTGCAAAGGAGGTGATGGTGGACGACAGACTAGTTACAACGCAGGTGAGCACGCATCTCAACTGCCACCTGAGCCTTGTTAGCTCATTCATTCTTAACTCTTTTCTCGTGCATAGGTATTTGCCCTCCCTGTTCTTCAAACCCCACTATTATGTTCATGGATAACTATCTACAGGGAGGATTGCCAGATAATACAAGACATCAAGTATGTTCCAGGTATTGCAGGAGACATACTAAAATTTTTTCATTGTTGTTTTAAAGTTCAAATGTAACTGGACTTCCTATTTGTTTTTTTGCTAAATTTGGCAACTTACAGATCTCTGTCTTGTGTCTCCAAACTAATTCATCCCTTTCTTAATATCCTTATCTTGTGCTTTAGGCCAAAAAAATATATGTATCTCTCCTAGACTCTTACAGCAGCTGTTAAAGTAGTTTTCTTATTTTTCTGGCTTCTTTAAATCTGTCCTATCTATAGCTGCCAAAGTTGTGTTTCTATTAAACCAAGCTAGTTTTTTCATGTATCAGCTTAATCTTTCAAAGCCTTCCCTTTCAACACTTAGGATAAAATACAGAT
This sequence comes from Tapirus indicus, assembly GCA_031878705.1. Lineage (NCBI taxonomy): Eukaryota > Metazoa > Chordata > Mammalia > Perissodactyla > Tapiridae > Tapirus > Tapirus indicus. The sequence continues at coordinate 99,781,233 of CM062920.1, forward strand.
TCCTTTATATGGCTTTTGGAAAACCTTCACATTCTGGCTACAGAAGTAGCCAGAATATTTTCTACAAAAAATATTCTTCACTTTTTTTGTCTCCTGCCAGCCCTTCCAGATCATGTGCTGCTCTTACAAACCTATCCTTGCACATGACTCTGCTTCCAGTAAGGCCCCTTTGTCACATCTGCACCCATCCCAAAGTCTACTTTAGCCTAAATGTTGTCTTTTGAAACTCCTACCTCCACAGCAGTTGTTCCTTTTTATATTAAATGACATCCCTGGTAGACTAAGCTTCTAGAGACAGATAAAATTCTTATCCCATTGTAGTCCTAGCAAACACTGGGCTCACTGACACGTTTGAATGCTATAGGTTACAGGTAGAAGTTTTACATGTGTACCTCGAGCTGTGACATGCTCCCAGAGGATGAGGACTTGACACATCCTTGACTCACATGACTGGGATGGAGCTAATATGGATCTCCCTTCCCCACCTCCCCCATGCATACACATAGAGATGTTCCAAATATAAAGTTTAAATAAGCCAAGCTTGGGGGAAAAGGAAGTTTCCAGATTACAGGAAGGAAGAGGGAACTGAAAGCTAGTGATGGGCTCAGGGGCTCCTGCCATGGGGGCTTGTGAATTTATAACAGGGGCTAGAGTTTGTCAGTCACCAGAGGCAGGAGATGTGACTGCACAGGTGCGGAGCTGGAACTGAGAATCCCTTTGGACACACATGTGCATGCACACACTCATCTAGGACTTTGGAAAACATGAAAATAAGACCAAATTCCCCAACCCAAGGAGACAGCAAAGCTCGTGTGTGGAGCACAGGCTCGGGGCTCTGCCTCTTTGCTTCCTTGTGGGGGAATCTCAGTCCTGCTGTGCTCAGGAGTGGATTCCGAGGTGGTACTCGGCGTGGCACAGAAGTCTGTCTGGGCGAGTTTGACATAAACCCCATCACTCCTGGCCAAAACAAAGATGAGACTACTCTATAGGGACACTTAACCTCTGGACAAAAGATGAGCTTACAGCCACAGGAGGAAATAATGTACCACAAAAGATGTTCACAATGACCAGACATTTTTGAAAAAGGAATAGAAACCATAATGAAAAGGAACACTATAAAAAATGAGGATACAGAAAACTCAGAACTTCAAGAAGTGAAAAAATAGTCGTTGAAATAAAACTAAGTGAACAGTTAAATGACAGATTAAAGACAGCTGAGGAAAATAGTAAATTGTAAGAGCTGAGCAAATCACCTCAAAGAAAACTCAAGACTGCAGGACATTGAGAAGCAAAATCATAAGAGCAACTAGAGAGAAAAGACATTGCTTATGAAGGAAGAACAGTTGGATGAGTTCTCAGCAGCAACACAAACAGAAGGAAATGGGATACCTTCAGGGTGCTGGGGGTAAAACCCCCCCTGGGGATTTTACATGTGTACCAGCCAGACTAAAGCTGCTTCCTGTACCAGGAGAAACAGAACTGGAGAACCAACCTGTGGTTTGGATAGTCATGTGAACTGAGTCAGAAGTCAGAGCCCAGCCCCTCCTGGGTGGGGGGCCATTATAACAGAGCACCACAGGCACTATTAAGGGGGCCCTGGGTTGCTGCCCTCTGGAGTAAACCCCATCTGGAGACTACAGGGTACTGAGTGGAGTCTGGAAAGAGAAGGTGTTCCTGAGAGGTTGAAACAAAAGGCTGGCCCTTGTGCTTTGGCAGCCAGTTTCAAAGACTGGAAATAAATGAAAACCATCATCTCTGGACAAAAGCATCATCATCCTAGCTCCTGAGGAAGCCTCATATATTTTTCAAAGGCTTTTAGCAGCTTGTGTAAAAGATAAACTAGATAGGAAGACAGGTCAAGAACCAGTGGAAACCTTCCTGATAATTCAGTGTTTTTTATATTTAAATAAATAGGACAATAATATATCCACAGAGAAGAAACTAAATAGGTGGTGTAGGTTTATAGAACTTCTAAAAGTGAAATAAAATCACCAAAATTTGGAAATTCAGAGAGTATTTTTAGCAGCAGTAGGGTATACCAGAGGAGTGCTGAGAGGGAGAAGAGTGGGCAACAGGAGAGAGGTCAGCACAGGTGCAGTGAGTAGGTGGGGCCCACTTTTAATCAATCTCAGAAGAGAGAGAATAGATCAAAGATAATATTTGCTGAGAATTTTCCAGAAGTGATGTGCCACCAATCCACAGATTCAGGAAGCCCAAATTCCAAGGATAAATAAAAAAAAAAAAAAAATCTACATGAATCATAATGAAATTGCAAAAAAAAAAAAAAAAGGAAGGAAACTTGAGGAAAAAGATGACCTTGAAAGGAACAGCAATGAGGCTGACAGTTGACCCTCAACAATAACGGTGGAAATCAATAACCAGTGGAATATATTCTGAAAGAAACTGTCAGCAAAGAATTCTAGACCTACTGAAAATATCCTCCAAGAATGAAAGCATACATTCTTAAGTTCTAATGGCAAAAGTTCTAAAGGATGTTCTTCAGGCACAAGGAAAGTGATTTCATTTGGAAAGGTCTGAGATAAGAAGATAAACTGAGATAAACTTTAACAATATGCATGTATCTATTTTTAGAATTATGACCCTAATATTAAGAGTATGTAAATTCCAAACTAGTATAAGGAAACCAGCTTGGAAGAAGCTAGAAATCAATTAATATTAAACAGTAGATGGAGTCAAGTATGCATGAAAAATCTAAAGGTAAGCTATTATGAAGCCATAATGTGATATTGTCACAGAGGTACACAGATCCAGGGAACAGGGCACACCTAGACCCTGGGTAGAGAGGTGGCTTTGCAGAAGAGTGGAGAAAGGGGGTGTTATATGTAAAGGGGGCTGGGCCAGTGGCCTCCCATTTGACTGGAGAGTAGCCAGAGGATTCGAGACCTGAATGGAAAAATACAAAATGAAAACTTTAAAAATGAAAATAGAGGGACTGGCCCAGTGGTGTAGTGGTTAAGTTTGCACACTCTGCTTTGGTGGCCCAGAGTTCACAGGTTCAGATCCCAGGTGCGGATCTACACACTGCTTATCAGGCCATGCTGTGGTGGCATCCCACATATAAAGTAGAGGAAGATGGGCACAGATGTTAGCCCAGGGCCAATCTTCCTCAGTGAAAAGAGGAGGACTGGCAACAGATGTTAGCTCAGGGCTAATCTTCCCCCCCAAGGGAAAAAAGAAAGAAAGAAAATGAAAATAGAGAGATTTTTTTACCTTAGGCATTTAAAATAGAGAAAGCACAAATCATAAGAAAGATTGATAGTAGGCCACTTTAAATTAAACATCTGAATAGCAAGATTCCCAAATAACAAAAGCAAACCACAGATCAGGAGAAAATGTTGATAATGCATAGTCGCATCCAGTCAACAGATGACCTGGTAGATAACTGGGCAAAAGATGTCAACAGGCAACTCTCAGCAGAAACCTTAACTGTCCAGTGGCTTCACTTCAGAGAACTGCAAATTCAAAAGGCTGACAAAATCAAGTTTTGGCTAGAACATAGAGAGTAGAATATTCTCAAGCTGATGATGGGAATGTATTAGTGCAGCCTTTTAATAGAGGCTGTCACTTTGTTCTCCATTGTTGAACGTGCACATACCCGGCAATCTAGCAATTCTATGTCTGGGTATATAGCCTAGAGAAACTTCCTCTGGGCACAAAAAGAGAAGTGTGGTAAGAATGTGTATCGCAGATTGGTTAAAGAAGATGTGGTATATACATACAATGGAATACTACTCAGCCATAAGAAAAGACACAATTGTCCCATTTGCAACAACATGGATGGACCTAGAGGGTATTATGTTAAGTGAAATAAGCCAGAGAGAGAAGGACAGACACTGCATGAACTCACTCATATATGGAATATAAGTGAACACACAGACAGGGAGAACTGATTGGTGGTTACCAAGGGGAAGGGGGGTGGGGGGTGGGCACAAGGGGTGAAGGGTTACATCCACAAGGTGACGGACAAACAAAAATGTACAACTAAAACCCCACAGTGTTATAAACTATTAAGACATCAATAAAAAATAAAGGTAAAAAGAAAAAAAAAGAATGTGCATCGCAGCCTTGTGTATAATAATGAAAAGCTACAAGTAAGTCAGATGACCAGGGAATAAAGGGTGGTATGTTAAGGCAATGGAATGCTATATAGCTGTTAACTGTTGAAAAAGAAAAAAAGCAAGTTACAAAAAGATGTACAGGATCATACTATTTATGTAAGACAGATCTTTAGAAGTCTTTTACTTCTGGGAGGAAGGAAAGGGGATGCTATGAGAAAGGGTTAACTCTATTTCTTAAAAAAAAAAAAAAAACCTGACATTAAAATGGCAGTGTTAATATTTGTCACATTAGAGGGGTGGGTAGATAGATATATGGGTACATTTTGAATGTAGAAAATGAAATATTAAAAATTTTTAAAGATCACAGTCAGCCATAGGACTGTGCTTTTCTAAGTTTAAAGTTAAATTCATTTTGGAAACTTGCTAAGAATAACCCCCAAATTTTTCAGTTTTTCTTTTTAATTCCTTACTTTGCCTTCTCTGTGTATCTGAGTTCCAAATACCCTTTTGGTTCCACACAAGAGTAATACAGTTCTTATATAATTCTACTCTTGGATTTTTATCCTAAAGAAACAATCTGAAATATGGAAAAGGCTCTATATGTTAATCACTGAGTTACCTACAATTTGGGGAAATTGGCAGCAATATTTTTTTTAAAAACAGGAATGAAATGGTTCACTGAGTTTGCTGTCTGAGTTCATTGGGCAACAGTAAAGATGTGAGCCATTGCCAGAGAGGGTGCTGTGGTGTTTTGCAGGGCAGAGGGGAGTGACACAGGAGAGTGGGTGGAGGGATGTGTGATGCAAGATTTCAGCTACGTAAAACCCTACAGCATGAATCCCTAGAATAAGACTCGAGCTAATGAAGCTAGTCTCTGCTGGGAGGGTGCCAAGTGGGTTTTGGCTTTGGCTTTCCTTATTCAAATGTCTACATAGTAAGAATGTTACTTCTCTAATGGAGGTTTTTTTTTTAATTTGTCCAAGCCTAGGTTTAAGTTCTGTTTTTAAATCTTTTTCCCTACTTTCTCTTTATAGGAGTAGTTGTCTATTTCTACTTTCCTTATTGTATGACTGAGTTCTTTTTTGTGTGTGAGGAAGACTGGCTCTGAGCTAACATACATGGCCAATCCTCCTCTTTTTGCTGAGGGTGATTATCCCTGAGTTAACATCCATGGCCATCTTCCTCTATTTTGTATGTGGGATGCCACCACAGCATGACTTGATGAGCAGTGCATAGGTCTGCGCCTGGGATCCGAACCTGTGAACCCCAGACCACTGAAGTGGAGCATGCAAACTTAACCACTACACCACTGGGAGGGCCCCACAACTGAGCTCTTGATTCCCCCTCCACCATGGTCGCCTTTGGAAGGTTCATTTTTCCACTCAGAGAGATAAGTATTCAGTGTAGGATGTCGGAAAACCAGAAAAGCACAAACACGAACATCACCAGCAGTCCCTCTACTAGCTGTCCACTGTCAATAGAGATCCTATTTTGTCTCCCTGTATGTACTTTGCTTATTGTATTGGGGGCAGGGCAGACTTTAGTCCCCGACCCTGCTGAGAGGTAGGGAGAATCATTGGCTTAGAGTTTGTTTTTATTGCCCTTCACCCTTATGTCTAAGCCATCGTCACTTCCTAATGGTTCTGAGTGACTGCTTCCTTTACCCAGTGGTCTGAGCACTTCTATGCTGCACGCAGACATGCATGACACCCCCCTACCTCCACTCCTGCAGTCAGGGCTGACCTCCCATGGGTGCTAGGATGTGTCCTATTTCAGAATGACTCTTCCCAGAATGATTAGTGTGTGTATTGGTTGGAGTTTCCTGGGAATGGGGTAGGCTGCCATGGTCGGGCTCCCTGCTACCAGGGGTGTGACCCGAGTTGGATCAACCATGTCGTCATGTACTGATGGTGGAGGGCCACGTACATGGGAGGAAAAGGCCAAGGTGGTCTTCTCAGAGCTGCCCTCCACATAGGAGGACTCCTTGGGCTCTCGGGAATTGTCATTCAAGGAAAAGCTGAGAGGTGCCCTCTGCCCAGCACTGACATTGGTAACCGCAGGCCCCTATGCCTTTAGCCAGGCTGTTCTTGGCCAGTCTGTGAGCCAGAGTTTAACTCACATGGTTGCATTGCATTACTGGAGCTTTTTTAAGGGGCTCTAATGCTGCCAATTCCAGCCTTCCAGACAATATTGAAGTTCTGGCTCAATGTTTGCCACAATGTCACTTGAGCCAGTCCCAAGAGGAGGCCAACTGCCTGGATTCACATTTATGTTTTAGGACTCCTTTTGGAGAACACTTTGGGAGGTATTGTGGGGTTTGGCGCAAGTCATGAGCTTTGTTTACCTTGGTGGTATTAAAGAAATATGAATCCCATAATTCTGCCCTTGTGCATATTTACTTACTCTAGCCAAGGGTCATACTCCTGTTTTGTATAGTGAGGCTCTCTTCCTACCTGAACCGGGAGCTCAGTCAGTGTATGGCCCAGGTGTGGGTGGCATGTCCCCAAGTGTTCTGCATCACAAGGAGGCAGGACCGACTGCCTGAGGAGGATGTCACCTTGAAGTGAAGCTCAACAATCCTCTTGCAAAGTCTGGTTCTGGAGATAAAACTCTAGTGGTCCAGTCCATATTCCATTTTGGTCCAAACCCCAGGCTTTGGGGGTAGTTGGCTGGCAATTTGGAGTTTATTTGGGTTGTGAGGATGGTCTAAGTTCTCATGTTCTGAAGCTGGGTGGTTTTCCTGCAGACAGTGGATTCAACAGTTGAAGACCCATGTCAGCTGGAAGTAGCTGTACGCTACTTCTGCCCCAGGCGCTCTCCTAAACCAGGTGGCCTCTGGGCAAGCATGGAACGATTGCATGGAACCATTCCTCAGAACATTAGTCACCTCTCCAGGCTGACCAAGGTGGCCCTGTTAGGGGATGTAGGGCAGTGAGGAAGTGCATCCTTGTTCTTGAACCGAGTGTGGCAATGAATGATGGGGAGTTCTCTGAGCTGGTCAGTGGTGCCTGGTGGTCTTTTGATTGGCAGCTGACTTTCGTCTGTGCTCCGAGTGTGTTCTCATCTTTCCCTTCTCGCTCTCTCTCGGGGATTTTGTTTGCTTTGGTTTTTAATTGAGGTATAACATAAAACATACTGATTTATTTTTAGTTGAACTTTGTATACAGTAAAGTGTGTAGATTCAAATGTACAATTCAGTGAGTAATCACCTCCCCATATTTTCATCACCCCCAGAAAGATCCCAGAGTACATAAATCTCAAGTTTACAGCACAAATTTGACATAAATATCTACCCACGTGACCACCACCTGGATCGAGATAAAAACTTTTCTAGCACCCCAGAGTTCAGACTCAGTGCCTCCCCACAGACACACACACTCACGCATGGTGTTTGTCAGGGTTGTTTTGGATACTCTGGTGCTGAAATCTGCCTCCTGAATTCTGAAGTCACTTGTCTCTGGGTGGCCCCATAATCCAGCCCATTTCCTCTGGCATCCCCCACTCCCAGTGCTCTGTCCCCAAGGAATAAATGTTCTGTGTCTTGCAGATCTGGGACATGGCAGGACAGGAACGGTTCCAGTCTCTTGGTGTGGCCTTCTACAGAGGTGCAGACTGCTGTGTTCTGGTGCTTGATGTGACTGCCCCCAACACGTTCAAAACTCTTGATAGCTGGAGAGATGAGTGTTTCACCCAGGCCAGTCCCTGGGATCCTGAAAACTTCCCCTTTGTTCTGTTGGGGAACAAGATTGACCTGGAGAACAGACAAGTAAGTGCTAAAGATGCTGGGAATCACAAATGTGGAGGCTTATGAACTTATCCTTGTTTGAGTTATGGCTGCTGAATCATAGGAAGGGCCTCCCTTTAAAAGTGGCTGCTAAGTTGGGGATGACAGGTGCTGTTTTTAGCTTTGATTGGTGAAAAGCCATGTGCCTCAAGGACCAATACCCGGTATGTCTGTATATGTGTGTGTCCCCATGATGGCGGAGGGGGAAGGGACAATCAACTAGTTACCTGCCCAGCCCTTAGAATAGGCACTTGATCCCTCACCTAGTAAAGGCATACCGTCTTGGCTTCCTCTGTGGCAAAAACAGGGGCAGTGAAAGTCTGCAATGGTATTCCCTTGGAATTTATGCCAACAGGGTAGCAGGTCCATTTTTCAGGGAGTTGCCTGTACTGGCCATCCCTCTTGGTCCCAGTGAGATGATTTGACTTGAGGCTGTGTGGTATTCTGCATTTTGGTCTTTTGGATTTAAAGGCAGATATACATTTAAAGCCTGGCTCATGCACTCTTAATTTGGGCATACTTCTTGGAGTCTGAATCTTCACTCATATATCAAGAATACTCTGGGATCAGATGGCAGTGCACCTGAAAGTCTTGGCACCCAGGAGGAGCTTGGGAGATGGTGGCTTTCTAGTTGGCCCATTGTTATTATCCTCTCCTATGAGAGACACGTGCTTCTAAGGTGCCTTGTGAATTTGGAGAGTTCTGTGCTAAGCCTGGAGTGGTTCTGGAAGGTGCATGTGGGAGTACAAACTATGCCCAGTCCAGCTGCCTTTGAGGACCAGGGCCCAGGAGACCTAGTTTCAATCCTCATGCTGCTCCAGCTGGCTGTGTCTTCAAGCCATCACCTTTGCCCCCTGAGCCTTGGTTCCCTTTCTGCACTTGAAAGGAGGGAATTGGATTCTGTCATTCTCAAGTGCTCTCCCAGCACCTCAAGAGCCTGCCTGGATCTCCATGTGGGCAGAAGATTGCTTTGGTCTTTGAGTCAAGTTGCTCTAGCATTTCTCTTGGGAACACAGACTCTTAATTGTAGCTAGGTTTATTTCTGACCATTGATCTCTTTCTCCCTTTCCTAAGTAACTGAGTCTATCTCTTGTGCCTAAAATGGGCAGGGAGTAGGGAAGAAATTAGGATACTAGGGGTGAGGGTGTCGGTGAGAGTTGTAGAATTCTGTGGCACTTGAGTGTGGCACAGGTGATGTAACAGTTGCAATTGATGGGGAGAAAGAGCATTCTCTACCCACTCTGGGTCCTTTCTGGCTGGGCTACAAGTTAAATTGACATGAGGCCGAATAGCAGGAGAAAATCAAACAAAGGTTTATAAAACATGTTATACATGGGAGAGACCAGGGAGTTTCTCTCCACAAAATGGTGGAGATTCTCCTCTTATATAGAAAAAGAGGATTTTTGGGGGAGTTGGGAGTGTCAGCCATGAGGGATTACAAGAAAAGCACAGTAAGGTTATTATGCAGATTTAAGGCCTCACCTTCCACATTGACAAGTTTCTAGAGATGAGGTCATCCACCCCTATTCCTAGTACAGAGAAGGAGATACCTTTACAACAAATGGAGATTTTCCTTACAAATGTTCTGTTTGGTAAACAGAACTTTGATAGGAATGGGTGTAGCAAAGACCCTCCCAGTCTATCGATACCCAGAGTCATCCAAGGTGAAGGCTCATCTGAGGGACAGGCCTTCCATCCTGAATCCCTTTAGAGAGTTGGGGTGGTGGTGAAGGTCAAAGCCTCCTTCAGAGCAAGGTAAAGAGAGACACATCTTGAGGTGGCCAATTCTGATCCCCCCACAGTAATGGGGGATGGGCTGCCAGGCTTTAGACCAAGCTGCCAGGCATTTCCTGGGCTGGGACCACTGAGGTCCCAGGAGAGATGATTCATTTCTTCCTGGGCTGGCTTCTTACTGCCTCCACAAGCTGCTTTTAAGTATAGCTCCAGGTCAGAAGCTGGGGGTTGTAGACAGAGAGAAGGCTTTGGGTTTGAATCCTGGCTGTGCTATGTGTAGCCAGCAGGGTAACCTTGGACAGGTCTGCAGGTCCTTGCCCACTCCCTGCACACTCTCCTCCCCCAAGGCTGCTCCCTCACTGTGCTCCCTGTGGGCGGGGGAAGTACTGAGTCAGTACTGGCTGCTGCTGCTGTGAGTACACGTGCACCTTGCTGCTTCTTCCAGGTGGCCACAAAGCGGGCACAGGCCTGGTGCTACAGCAAAATCAACATCCCCTACTTGGAGACCAGTGCCAAGGAGGCCATCAGTGTGGAGCAGGTGTTGCAGACAGTTGCTTGGGATGCACTTCAACACGTGGGTCTCCGGCAGCCGTCTGGTCCCTCTGGTGACTGGCCATTGACCCAGCCCTGGCCTGGCTTCCTTGTCCTTAATCTTCTCTCCTAGCTCACTCTTTTCTTTGTAGCCAGAAGAACCCCGTATGTTTATCTGGGAAGGTAAAACATGTTCTCCTTAAAGCTTCCTGAAATCCCACTTGTTCTTGAATATCCTAAGAGATGCAGGGGCAGTGGAGGCTTTAGCTGAAGCCGCCCTTGTCTGACTGGGCACGTTCTTATTCGCTGTGCTGCTAGGAGATCAGGCCGCTAGGGGGCCCCCGGTCGGATCGCTCCTGTTTAAGGATAAACTGAAATTTGAATCCCAGCCCTGCTACCCATCATTAGATCTAGTTTTATCATATCTGAGCTTCGTCCCCTCATCTGTGAAATGAGAAGACCTGCTTTGCAGGGTGGTTGTGAAGACTGAATGAGATGGACTTACTTCTGTCATTCTCATAAATGGTTATATTTGGTCACCGGAAAGGTTAACCAGAAGCTCTGGGAATTGTATTCCTTGAATAAAGTTTTCCGACATTTCTTTCTTGTTTGTGTTGTTTACTCAACTATTCCCAGAAAAAAACAATCACTTCTTGTTGACATGTGCCAGTTGAAGGTGCTTTTGATTTATCCGCTGTCAGGGCTGGTGAGTTACGGCGGCTCCTGGGGCGTCATCAGGCGTCTGTGGTGTCAGACACGGCGGGGGGGGGGAGGCGGTCAGAGGTAGGTACACATCAGAAGATGCAGAGAACATTTGAGGGAGCGCATGGTGGCTGTAAAGGGCAAGGCAGACTCTCTCATCCAGGAAACTGAGTTTATAGGTGGCGGTTCTTAGCAGGACAGGCATCTGGACCTGTGGGCAGGGAGGTATTTAGAATGGGTTGTTCCAAAGACTGGGGGCTGCACTGAGTGTTCCACAGTGAAACGCGACAGTCCTGACCAATGAGGAAGTGGTCCACCCCAAATGCCAGGAGAGCCCCCTCTGAGGAATGGATACAGTGGGAAGGGACTGACCGGGATCCAGACTTAAGGCCTTTTTGCCTCCCTTTCCCCCTTCCTTTAGCCTCCCTCACACCTAGGTTAATAACCCAGTGTGTTTCCCCGTGTTCACATAGTTGCACGTGAATCTAAGTTCGTGTGGGGACTTGTTTCCACCAGCTCCCTGTCGACTGGCGTCACTGTTGGAGTTTCTCTCTGAATATTGCTGTGCCTGTCGCCTTATTATAATGCTTTTATTTCATGAGCTCTCCTCTTATGAGTAAGACTGTCAGATTGAAACGTTTGTGTATCTTTAAGAGATGGTGCCAGGTCACTTTCCCCAAGGGCAGTACTACTCCTGTTTCCACCACAGGGTGAGTGTTCCTTCTCTTCCCTCCCTACCAGCAAGCAACAGGACCCCCGTAACTCTGCGGATGCTCCGCTAGTCTTCCGGTTTCTCTGTTGCAGCAGCCAGGACACAGCACATGCCTGGGCACCTGCCAGTTCTCATGAGCTCTTTGTGGACTGGAATTCACTTCACCTGTACTACAAGGGATTTTCCCAACTCTGCTGTCTTTTTATATTTCTACTTCGGCCATAGAAAAAAAGTAATTTTTTAGTCGGGTATGTGTTTGAATTTCTAGGTTTCCTGTGTCTATATTAGGTGTCATCTAATTCAGCTGGAATGTATTTCAGCTTATGGCAGGAGACAGGGACTCACCTTTTTCTTTCAGAGGCATAGCCAGTTGTTTCAAATATCAGTAGCTAGTTGTTAGCTTTTCCCCACTGGATTGAAACATTACCTTTGTTGTGTTACATGTTCACTTATATTGGGATCTATTTCTGGTCTCCCCAAACTGTTCTGGCATCTGTGTGTTTCTTGCCTGGACCATCTTGATTTGACTGCCTTCATAATATGGTCTGACCTCTGATGAGGCAAGCCTGATGTATGGCCTAGCAAACATACATTGTACATCTGCTTAACCATTAAAGTAAAGAATGCACTCTCTTAAGAATGCATACTTCCCCTCCTAACAGTAACACCCTATTGGTAAGGCCCTATTTTTAACACCCAGATTAGTCCCTTTCCTGACAAAATGGTCATGTTGACCGGCTAATTTGCAACTAAATACCTCTTGGAAGCTTTGATGAAAATGTATCCCGTGTGTGTTTAATGTATGTTTTTTGTTCTAAAAAGCTATAAGACTCTACTGAAAACCATGCTTCTCCGGAATGCTTTCTAAGGCCTTCCTGGGTTGTAATCCTCACTCTGGCTAAAGTAAACTCACCTTATTTCTCTTATCTACAGAATGGTTATTGGTTATTTTGCATCAACACAGGCAGTTCCTCAAAAAGTTAAACAGAGTTATATGACCTAACAATGTTACTGCCCAAAAAGGGGGTTCATCTGCCCACTGCAAGATATGCCAATAGTCAAGAGGCAAGGTGGTAGGAGATAAAAGATTTTTTATTACAGCTTGCCAGCAAAAGGAAGATGGCTGACTCGTGTCTGAAAGAACCATCTCACAGAACAAAGACTACAGGCCAGTTATATGGGGGAGCTGGTCTCCAGGTTGCGGAGGCATCTGGTCTTAGGGTGGAGGCATCCATCTGATCTTAGTTCCTGAGTCTTTTGTTTTACTTGATATTCATCAGAAACTGGAACAACACCCTATACCTTGGTCTTTTAGTTGTCATTGATGAAGGCTATCAGCCTAGATTCTCTGCCCAGGGTCATCACATTCCTAAGGAACTCAAAAGAACAAAGTTATCAATTTATAGCAGCTGGGACAGGCCACAAAACCCACAGAGCATGTCTGGGCTAGTTAATCAGAGGTCATTCAAAGTTACAATAAGGTTTCTTGTCTACAATATGGCTTCCTTATGTCAACCTTGTCTTGAGTCAATAGCAACAACTCCACACCTAGGTATACTCCCAAGAGAAATGAAAACATGTTCACACAAAAACTTGCACACAAATGCTTATAACCGTGTCATTCATAATAGCCAAAAAGTGGAAACAACCCAAACATCCATCAGATGAAATGTCCACAATAGGCAAATCTATTAAGATGGAAAGTAGGTCAGTGGGTTGCCAAGGGCTCAGGGTGTCAGATGGGGATGGGGCGTGACTGCTAATGGGTGCAGTGTTTCTTTTTGGGATGATGATGATGTTCTGGAATTAGATAGTGGTGATGGTTGCCCAACTTTGTGACTATACTAAAAACCACTGAATTGTACACTGTATGGTATACCTTAATGAAGCTTTTATTTTTTAAAATATGTATTACTAGAGGTTTTTACTTCTATAACTATTGTGAGTAGACTAATTTTTCCTAGAGAACTTTTAATGAATAGAAACATTCCCTGCTTTATCTCCAAATCCTAGAGCAGTTCCTGGCACACAGGTGCTCACTGTTTCAGAGACAAATTGTTTTTCTCCACCAGGAAGTAGAAAGCTGCTCCTCCCTGGAAGCACGTTAATTCAACAGTAAGTCCAACTAAACTGACCCCCGTCCATCTCCTGTGATCTCTCACCACAGATGGTGATAAAATTCATCCACAACTGGTCTTTAAGCATGTGACATTTGGAGATCGAACTCTGCTAACCCTTTGGAAGAAAAAGAAAATAGACCCTAAGTCCAGAAAGACGGTTGGCAAAAAGGGATCTGGAGGAATGTCTGGGGATGAGCAGGCAGCTGGCACTCAGCTCCAGCCCACTATTGCCTCTTGGAAATGCTAAGAGTTGCCAAAAACCCAGGCATGTTAAAGTCTGACTTTTTTTTAAGTGTTGGCAACTATATGGTTGTGGGGGATCAGAACTGGCCCCCTCAAGATGTGCCTCTCTCTACCTTGCTCTGAAGGAGGCTTTGACCTTCACCACCACCCCAACTCTCTAAAGGGATTCAGGATGGAAGGCCTGTCCCTCAGATGAGCCTTCACCTTGGATGACTCTGGGTATCGATAGACTGGGAGGGTCTTTGCTACACCCATTCCTATCAAAGTTCTGTTTACCAAACAGAACATTTGTAAGGAAAATCTCCATTTGTTGTAAAGGTATCTCCTTCTCTGTACTAGGAATAGGGGTGGATGACCTCATCTCTAGAAACTTGTCAATGTGGAAGGTGAGGCCTTAAATCTGCATAATAACCTTACTGTGCTTTTCTTGTAATCCCTCGTGGCTGACACTCCCAATTCCCCCCAAAATCCTCTTTTGTCTATACAAGAGGAGAATCTCCACCATTTTGTGGAGAGAAACTCCCTAGTCTCTCCCATGTATACATGTTAAAAAGCTTTGTTTGATTTTCTCCTGCTATTCAGCTTCATGTCAATTTAATTTGTAGCCCAGCCAGAAAGGACCCAGAGTGGGTAGAGAATGCTCTTTCTCCCCACCATGGATCATACAGAAAGTGTCTGTGAGCTGGCTGTGGTTCCCAAACCACCGGCTTGCAATCTGACAGAGAGCATGAGTCAGCTTCTGTCCTGACTGCTCAGGGTCGACTGCTGCTCTTTCTGCTGAATGTGTCTCTTCACTTAGCCTGGAGTCATCACACAACCTGCAGAAGTGGAGAAAAAGTATCCTTTACCCACTCTGGGTCCTTTCTGGCTGAGCTACAAATTAAATTGACATAAGGCCGAATAGCAGGAGACAAATCAAAGTTTTATAACATGTATACATGGGAGAGACCTGGAGAAACTGAGTATCTCTTGACAAAATGGCAGAGGTTCTCCCCTTAAGTAGACAAATGAGTCTACTGGGGGTTGGGTCAGCTATGGGGGATTACCAGAAAAGCACGGTAAGGTTATTATGCAGATTTAAGGCCTGGCCTTCTACACTGACAAGTTTCTAGAGATGAGGTCATCCGCCTCTCTTCCCAGTACAGAGAAGGAGATGCCTTTACAAATGGAGATTTCCCTTAGAAATGGAAATGTCTGGTGAACAGAACTTTGATAGGAATGGGCCCAGCAAAGACCCTCCCAGTCTATCATTACCCAGATTTATCCAAGGTGAGGGTCCGTCCTGGGGACAGCCCTTCATCCCAAATCCCTTCAGACAGTTGGTGGGGTGAAGGTCAAAGCCTCCTTCAGAGAAAGGTGAAGAGACACCTCTTGAGGTGGCCAATTCTGATCCCCCACAGGACCAAGTTGTTCTGTAAAGAGATGAACGTGATGCCAATAAAATGTAACAAGGACAAAGATGATCTGCCTTTGCCTTGTCTTTTCTCCTTCTTGCAGACCCTTGGCTCAGTAGAGACCATGTCAGCTAATCATAGCCAGTGCTTTCTCAAGCAAAAGCGCCCTCCATAACAGGGCACGTGTGGTGCCTTGAGGCAGAAAGGCCTTCCCATATCCAGCCCTGCACTACCTGTCCCTACTGTGGTTTTGGTTTTTGTTTTTTTAAGCACAGTATTGGGGAGCAGGGACCCTGAGTGGAGAAAGTATTGTCCCTTTAGAGTAGCAATCACAAACTGCTGGTGACCTATGGATATCATGCACAGCCTGTAGGTGTGAGAGTAAAGTAGCCTTAGTGTTATTTTGTTTTTTAATTGGCATAGTTGCTAATACTTAAGATACCAGATAGTTTTGGATTTCTGATTTTTCACAGGAGAGAAAGACTGGGCAGCAGGGGCCCTGCATTTTAACATGTGTAACCCACCAGCTGGAACTGAATAGATGTCACCTAGAACCAATTTTATAAAATAGTAGTTTCAGTGAGTGGATCATTGTAGGTTTTGCAGAAGTGCCCCATTGTCTTAGCTCATGGTTTCTACTTTGCTACATTCTTCTACATTTCCACTTCTCAGGCTCCTCAGTTGGTTTCTTTCTTCATGCCTACTCTTGGCTCATACTTCATGTGTTAAAAATAGCATTCTTAGAAGCCCACAACTGCAACTCAACCAGGGCTGTGGTGCATGGCATGAATCGCTGGTCCTCCTCTGGGCTGGGCCTAATCATAATCAGTGTTGTGTTTGGCTTCTAGAGAAGCAGAGTCCTCTCCAGCTTAGGGCCTAGTGACTGGGCCATGGGTCGTGGACTCTGTGTGATGCTCACCTCTACACACCAGGTTACTGTTCCCCTGCTCTTAACCTTGAATGTGACGTGGAAATGGACCTCAGCCTCTGATCTCGACTATCATCCTAGAGCTGATCATCCTGACATTGACCTGCCTTATCTTGAGATGAGCTTGAATATAACCTTGTAAGTGACCCTGATCCCAACCATAGCTAACCCTAATTTTCTACTTGAACTGACCTTCACCCTCATCGTGTCACTGACAATCATCCTAAACATGGTGCTCCTTGAAAGGACCTTGTATCTGACCCTAGTCAGGATCCTGACTTTCAAGTTAACACTGAACACTACTATGACAACCTTAGTCTCCAACGTGGGACTAATCTAATACCCCATCAGCCCGGTGTCTGGGTGGCCTTGAATTCATCTTATGTACCTAAACTGTATACATACACACTATGTTCATCGAGATTTGGTTTATCCACAGTAAGAAGTAATGGCTGAGACTGAACTCTGTACTAATATAGTATCTTTTTCCATAATCAGACGAATCTCTGCCCAGGGAACAAACCCCTGGGGTCTGGCTTGGGCACCCCCCAGGGGAATATTAGCAACGCCTCAGGAGGAGAACCTTGCTGCAGGAAAGCCCTAATGCAGGTCCTGGACTACTAGTAACAATACCAAGGGTCCAAACTCTCTAGGCTTTGGGTCAATTCCTTTCCCAAACCTGAGGGATCATCGATCATAAGAAGCAGTTTATTGAAATAGATCCCCACGCCCCTCCCTGGTTCTACTGATGGACTCTTTAGAGAAGGGAGTCTAGGAGTGTGCATACTAATAAGATCTCTGGCAGGACAGGACGGCGGTTGGGAGGTGGGGCAGGAGGTTCCGTGTCTCCATGGGGATGAGGGGCGGGGCCCGGCTGTGGCAGCGGGATGTTGGGGGCGGGGCGCACGCCCAACGCCCTTTAAAGGCCACGCCCAGCCCAGTAGCCTGTTAGGTGTGACTCTCAGGAGTGGGTGAGATGAGAGGCAAAGGGGAGTGGGGGGCCAAGAGGCAAAGGGGAGTGGGGGGCAGGTGGGCAAAGGAGAGTGGGTGGGATGAGAGGCAAAGGGGAGTGGGGGGCCGAGAGGCAAAAGGGAGTGGGGGGGACGTGGGGCAATGGAAGGCGCCACCGCCGGCGTTGGAGGGGAGGGACACAGAGAGCTGCGGGGGCTGGCGGCAGCCTGGGAGCTCAGACTGAGGAGGGCGCTACACAGCCTGGAAACTGCAGGGTGGGGTGGGGGAGCAGTTCACTCCACTCCAGAGGCGTTGGACTTAGGCAGCCAAACATGGCCGTGGCGGGGACCCTCCTTCTGCTGCTCTCGGGGAGAGAGAAGGGCAGCGTCCTCTCAGGGCTCCAGACCCTCCAGGAGCCGGTACTGAACATCTTTCCGATGTAGCACAGGGATCCCCAGGATTGACGCTGGCCTTGGTCGTTACTTACCTGAACTACGCGATATCATCATGCATCGTGTTTAACCCCAGGGATGAAGACTTTGTCCTTCCCGAGAGCCATCCCGCTCCCCAGGCACAAAGCTGCCCCTAAGACCACACCTGGCCTGCATGTTCTGCCAACACCCCCTCCAAGCCACCCTGCAAACAGGTGTTGGGGAGACGGCAGGAGCCCAGCGCAGAGCCTGTGCCTGTGCAGGCGGCTTACAGTGGGATGGGGAGGAGGACTGACACAAGGTGTCTCCACCTTTGTCAATGCTCATTCCCCAACTAGGGGGCACTGCTCATCTGCAATCCTAAGAGGCCAGGTGGGAGGGCAGGGGAAGGTGCCATCTCCGTCCTCACCCCAGGCTCTCCAGACACCTCATTTAATACTTCCAGGAGAAAAGACCGGGCCAAATCTCTGTACTTCGTGAGGGCCCTTCTTATGTCATTTATTCAAACAAGTGTTTACTGAGTGTCTACTGTGTGCCAGGTACAAAGGACTCAGTGATACACAAGACAGACAAGCTGAGCTTTGGGTGGAGAGACGAGGATGGAAATGCAAACCCTCCAAGTAGTGACAAGTGCGTGACGAAGCCCATGAGAAAGCTGTGGTGGAAGGTGGGGCCTACTTCAAATGGGCCTTTAGGGAGGGTTCCCCAAGGAGGGCTTACTAACGTGATCGGCAGGAAGGGCCTGGGCCTGTGAAAGTCTGCACAGAGGGAACACAGCACAGGCACTGCCGTGGGGTCTGGCCCAGCTGTCCAAGGCATGGACATCAAAGGCAGGTGGCGAAGGAGCGCAAGGCCGACAGGGCCCAGACCACGTCAGAACTGGGCTGTCGGGAGGCAGTTGGATTTTATTCTAAAGGTGACAGGAAGCCACCGGAGTGTTTCAGCAGGGATGGGCAGGATTTGATATAGGCTTTGAGGAAACCTTGGCCTCTGTGAAGATCTGGCAACAGGGAAACCCACTTCAAAGCTTTCTCAATCTTCGGGGGCAGATGGTGCAAAATGGGCAGGTCCAGAAGGCAGTGTGGGTATCGGAGAGTTCTCAGGATCTCTGGACACTCTTTTTGAGGCTAAACAGCTCCTGCACCTGTTTCCAGTGAGGCATGGTTATGGGGCCCCAGCCTGGATGGACAGCCTTCTAATGGTTGTCTGCCGCACCCAGACAAGGGCGGTACATGGCCAAACGCCTGTCCCCATCCTGTGGCTTCTCTTGGGCCCCACGCCCACCAACCAGACAGATGAGGGGTCCAGTGGGACAAGAGCACCGAGCTGGAAGTTAGACTTGGAGTGCAGCTGGAGCACAGCGGGACCCTGCCTCTTCTCTGGACCTCAGCTTCTTCATGTCACACGGGGGGCAGGGCAGATGGGCCAGCAAGACGGATTCCCGTTCCACCCCTCAGTGGTCCCAAAGCATTCCTCAAGGGCCACCTCTTTCATAATTATCTGATTAGAGGGGAATAAAGGAAGGGAACACATTTTTTGAGCCACTTATGTCAGGCTGTAGAGGAGGTGCTGGTTGGGTTGGGTTTTTTTCCCTTTCACTAATATAATTGAGTCAGGTCTAAGGCCCAGGAGTTAGATTCGTCTCTCAATTCTCACCATTCAAGGCTGCGCAAGACAGACAGGGTCTTGGGGGTAGGGGGGCAGATATTAAGCAAGTAAATAAAAAGTAATTTAGAGAAAACTTATGAGAGAAGGAATCAGGATGATGGGGGTGCAGGAACTAGTGGAGATGAAGAGTCGGGGGGTTCCCCGGGGAGGGTTCAGGCCGGCTGGACAGTTGGCACCACAGCCCGGCCCACGGTGTGAGCGCAGGGTGTGCCTGGTAGGCAAAGGAGGCCGTGGTGGGGGCAGGAGCCCCGGGAGGTCAAGTCTAGGAGCTCAGCGGGGCCGGATGCTGTGGGGCCTGTGGGAGCAGCCAGCTCTGGTTCCCCTTGTAAACATCTGCTGAGACCGCCTCGAGTGAAGGAGGGACTGGATTGAACTTGGGGAGGAAGAGGGAGGTGGCAGGGTGGAGGAAGCAGGGGGCCAGACAGGAGAAGATGGTGGTGTGGGCCAGGTGGCCCATCTGAAGAGGCAAGTCCCTCTGCTACACCCTACCCTATGTAGCCGTGACGTCCCCCTTCTTCCGGCGCCCCTCAGAGAAAGGCAGTTGGGGAACAGGGTCTGGTGTGAGGTTGTGAGCCCCCTCCCAGGAGGAAACTTCCAGGGCAGCTGTTAAGCCACGACTGACTAGGAGAACATTTCAGGGTCCCCAAGATTGGACAAGCAAAGAACTGTAAGAAATGAAATCCTGTGATCCTCGCAAAGGTCACAGGAGGCTCTCCACTAGGCCCTTCAAAGGTGTCACAACCCCTGTGGGGCCCCTGCCTGTTCTGCCAGTTGGCCAGGGGGCCCAGGGCACAGGCACCTTGAGCTGGGACCCTGGTAGGTTTAGTGCTGTGACAGGAGACACGAGCGCACGGAGTGGGACCTGAGTGTGACTCCCATCTCGTCAGTCCACAGATGTTTACTGAGGGCCTTCTGTGTGCCAGGCCCTGTGCAGCAGCGAGTTAGCCAGGGTCCCTGCTCTAGTGAGGGCGACAGGTGTGAGACAGGATAATTTCAGAAGGTGACAAGTCATATAAAACAAAGTACTAGAAAGTGACTGGGGGCAACTGGAAATGGGGTCAATAGCAAATGTTTTGGCAGTCTTTTCCTGGCCAGGCATTATTGGGGATACTACCCAGTCTCTCTCGAGCCTCAGTTTCCTCATCTGGACAGTGGAGGTGGAAATACCACCACCCACAGGATGGTCCAATTCCTGGCAAGTGGGCCAGACTTTGTGGTGCCCACAGCTTTGTCTGCTGAGCACGGGGTGGCAGGCTACTCTCACACTCTTTAACTTCTCCCCCGGGGAGAATGTCTCCACAAACAGAGGCTGCTTGTAAAGGGAGACAGAGCCAAGGTTCCCTTGCCTGCACCTCAGCCAAGAGAGATCCTGCGGCCTGCTGTGTGGTGGCCACAGCAGGCTGCCCTGGGCTGGTGGAGCAGGAAGACCCTGGAAGATCTTTTCTGTTTGTCAGGTTTCATCCTGGTTGCCCAGAGCCCCTCCCAGAATGGCCTCTTGATCCTGTCCAGCTCCTTGGGCATCAACTCCTGGGGCTTCTGGAGAAGAGATGTCAAGCTCTACCTTGACCTGAGTCTGGAAGGCACTTCTGGCCTTGCCCGGCTGTGGAAGCCAAGCCCTGAAGGGGCGGCTCCCTCCTGGGGTTGGGAGAGGGGTGAGGCTGCCGGGTCCTCTCTCTGAGTCTGTAAACTGGCGCTGGGGTGGGGTGAGGTTCTGGATACTCCCCAGGAGACCCTTGCTCCCCAAGTAAAGGAAACCCCCTGAGGAGGCTTTGGGCTGAAGCCAGCCTCTCCTGGGCTGCAAGAGGCACTGGCTCCGCTCCTCCTCTGAAGGCCTTTACTCATAACTGTTCCCTAAACAACTGAACTCTGAGCTCCTCTCTCCACTGCTCCCACCCAAGGTGATCGTCCCCCACTCACGCCGCCAGGCCATTACTTGAGGGTGTGGCCTGGAGAAGTGACTTTCCAGTTTCTGCCACTCATTCCCTCATTCATCCCCTCACTCCTGGTCCAAGCCTTTTGAGCGCTGGCCCCAGGCCAGCATACAGGCCGGAGAGGTGGGCAAAGACCCCAGCTAGGAGCCCCAGGACCCCCAGGGCAAGACGCTTCTCAAGGAAGCAGAGTCAAGTCTGTGGAGAGACACAAGTAGAAGGACAGGAAGGGAAAACCGAGTCCCCCGCCCCTCAGTCCCACTTCATGGCTGGAGCCACAGCTCACGGTGGGCATGCGGGTGGGACATCCCAGCAGGCACACGTCTGTGAACGGTGCCCCCGCACTTACTCCAGTGGGCTGTCACACGCAGTGCTGCATCCTGCCTCTGTTAACTCTGGACAGGAAATCAGTCCATCCAGCTGTGACTTGTTCTTTTGAATAGTTGACCAGCGCCCCGCAGTCTGGTCGTGTCCCAGTTTTTTTATACAACGAATAACTGTTCAGAAAAACTAACCAGCTTTTAAAGACATGAAAAGAAAAGAAGCAAAGGCCTGGGGAAGGGCAGTGTGACTTACAGCAGGATGGGCCGCCAGAGGCCTGCCTCCCTTTCATCCTGTGCCGCTTAATCCAGCAGCCTTCATAGCTCTTGGAGAAGAATAACTGATCATGCTCAAGGTGACAGGGTCATGTCTCCAATTGTCCTCCACCCTTCCAGCTTCTCAGGCTCCATCTCTAGGTTGGGGATTCTTACTTGGTGCCCGTGGGCCCAGCGTGAAACCCTCCCTGAGGCAGAATGCAGATGTGCATGCGGGGGGCTGCACTGTCCCTCTCAATTGATACCGAATAAAAACAGCACTCATGCTGTGGGAAGCCCCACAGAGATCTGGTTTTTCCATAAAGAGTACTACTTAAGTTCACTCTTTAAACAACTGCATATTAAACCTCTCAGAACTCTTGGGGGCTCCTGCTCTGCTGGTGCCCAGAGCACGGCCTGGTGGGAAGTCTGGGACTGGGATCGCAAAGCCTTGGGCTCTGGGTGGGCTCCTGTGCCACTGTGGGCCTCAGAGTAATCATCTGTAAAAGGGGTATATGTGCAACAGCTCAAACAGAGGCTGGGTAGGGGACTGGCAGTCTCTTCGGCCTTCAGCCCTGACTCCTGGTTCTCCCCAGGACACTGATTTTCTGCCTTGCAGAGGCAGGTGGGAAGCACACATTCACTGCTGCTGCATTTTACAGGGAGTGCAGAGACCTTCAGCTGAACCTCATGGGTTGGGGAAGAACGGCATCTGTTGGGGTCACTGTAAGGGATGGACCTTACAGTGACAGTGTGGTCTTCCACCTTGGGATTTTGGGGGGGCAGGATCAGGTGCATGGCCATCACATTGTCATGCCTCCTGCTTGTTAAGGAAACCTAGATCTCGTCCAAGAAGTTTATGCATTCAATTGGAAAGAAGTATGGAATGTGGTGTTGTCCTCTTCGCACCCACTGCTGCAGCTTCCAGAAGTCCTCTCCCTCGAAAGGCAGGGGCCCAGTGACCATAATCTAAAGAACGACACCCAGGGGCCAGCCTGTGGCATAGTGGTTAAAGTCTGGTGCACTCCACTTTGGTGGCCCAGTTTCATGGGTTCAGATCCCGGGTACAGACCGACACCACTTTTTAGCCATGCTGTGGTGGCGACCTACATACAGACTAGAGGAGGATTGGCACTGATGTTAGCTCAGGACGAATCTTCCTCAATGACAACAAAAAGGAACGACTCCCACGCTCCTTACATCCACTGGGCAGTCGTAGTTTGGGCCCTGATCAGTTTCTGGGGCAGTGTCATAGGGGCTACTGCAGCAGGTGCTCACCTTATGGCCGATGAACTCATTGCTGAGGCCAAAGTCTGCAAGTTTTATGTTCAGCTCAGCACTGAGAAGCAGGTTCTCGGCTTCAGGTCCCTGTGGATGGTGCCTTTCTGCTGGTGGTGCTCTAGAGCAGATACTAGCTGCTGGAATTTGCCTCAGGCCTCTTCCTCTGTCAGGGGCCTGTGGTCCAGTAAATAAACGTGTCTCCTCCACTAATGTGCTCTGTGATGAGTAATAGTATTTCCTTGGTGTCAGTCTCTCAAATAACCTCACAATATTTGGGTGATTCTGTTACCAGACACAAACACAGGTTCTTTACCTGCCATATAAGAGGGGCCAAATAGAAACTGGAATGCCAGGCTTATGGCAAGGAAAGGGCTTTTATTTCGGGTGACGTCAGCCAGGAGACTAGAGTGAACCCTCAAATTCATCTTGTCTCCCCAAAAGATGGGAGACAAGGGGTTTTAAAGGTTGCAAGGAATGTGGCTGCTTGTAGAGAGGGGGAGCCTGTGGCCTTGTGGGTCGCTGCTTTCCCACCGGCCTGCGTTTGGCCTTGTGAGGCTGCTGGCAGGGAGGAGGGTGGAGAGAAAAGGAAATCATAGGTGGGGTCCTTGGTTGTCTGCCTTCAGGACGGGTGGTGGATCCCGCTGCCAGGAAGCCGAGGAGTTGGGGTCTGGGAAGCTTCAGCTTCTCGATATTCTCTGGATACCAGTTTCCCTGTAATAAAACTTCAGAAGACCCATAACTGGCCAAAACTTCAGTGTAAGCTGAGTGTGAGGCTACCTGGGCTCTTAACAACTTGTAACTTCTGTTTGCCTTGTGAAGTTCAGGGATACACAGGTTTAAAAACTGGTATTTACACATGAATGTAAATTAGAGAAGCAGGGAAAGGGGATGGGTGCTTTTGGTTTTAACCTCATATGTGCTGGGTTTAACGTAGGGGAACTGATATCAGGGCCGGCGTCAATTCAACGCCTTCATGGAAAAGTCCCTGGATTCTGGAGGAGCTCTGCTTACTCTTCTTAATGACCTTCACAGCCACCTCTGTCCCGGACGTGCCACGCCAACTTCACCTTGGAGAAGCTACCCTCACCGGTGATCTTGAAGAGCTCATAACTATCAACACGGGTCTCCTGTCAGCAGAGATGGCTACGAGGCCCCACAGCATAGTGACCTGCTAACTACACTAACGAACAGAGTATGCACCACGTAACGACGTTTTAGTCAATTACGGACTGCATATACGACAATGGTCCCGTGAGATTGTAACGGAGCTGAAAAATTCCTATCACCTATTGACGTTGTAGCCGTCATGACGTCGCATACCCGAAGAAGAGGCAAGAGAAAAGGAAACGGCAGGAGAAGAAAAAGAAAAACTCCCAAGAAAATTAGCGGTGAAGGATTTAGCAGAGGCTTTTGCAGACCTCAACAAGCTCCTTAAAAAGTTTGAAAACATGGACCCCAACACGGAAAGGTTTTCACTAATAGAGGGATGTTCGTGATGTATTATCTGCTTACAAGCAGTCTGTGATGAAAAAAAGAAAGAAACCGGGCAAACCACTGGGCGTATTTCTGAAGAGTCACGCCTCCTCAAGATGAGCCTCGGAGGAATCGTCTGTAAAAGGGGTACATGCACAACAGCTCAAGCGCGGGCACCGCTGCCTGGGCCGGAGCCTGCGGTGGGAGGCTGAGGTGCTGCGGGAGTCACCAGCCCCAGGGACAGGGTTCCGAGGCCCTGCCCCCCTGGGGGCCCCTGACCGGGGAAGGCCCAGCCAGGGAAGGGCCAGGCTGCTGAGGGTAACAGTTAAGAAGGGCCAAAGCGTCAGTCTCCTCAAAATGTTTTAAACTGAGAGGTCGCCTCCAGCCTAGGCCTGGGCTGGGAAGGAGGATGTTAAGACCCAATACGGCATTTAAAATGTAAGAGGCATTATGTGCTTTTCAGCATTTAAGGGGAGACAGGAAATTCACCTGCGGAGACTATGGGGAAGGCTGCCTTTAAGATGCCAGTGTCTATTGTGAAGGCCCAAATGCGGACATTGTTAGGGGCTCTGGCCCCTCACTCTCCTGGGCTGGGGGGGGTGAGCTCCGGACCGGGGGTCTGAGAAACCACCCACCGGCCAGAGATCAAAGGAGCTGACTAGTCGATGCTGAGTAATCAAACATGTCTCCTCCACTAATGTACTCTGGGACGAGGAATAATGTTTCCTCAGTGTCAGTCTCTCAAATAACTTTAAAATATTGGGGTGATTCAAAGCCTTTATGCTGTGGACTTCATGGAAAAGTCCATGGCCAAGAGGATGCAAAATACGGGGACTCAGATAAAGCGGAGTTCCTCGAGGTCTAGTGTGGAGGGAGCCTGATGGCCCCTCAAGCCCGCGTTGGGGCGGGGTCTAAGGGGGACCACCTCCACTTCCCGGCGCCATGGCGGGCAGGGGTGGGGTCCCAACTGCAGGCAAACCTGTGTCATCTTCAGGCCGCAGGGAGCAGTGAGCAGGTGCTGTCAGCCGGGTGGGGTGTGCCCAGGGTGGGGGCCCCACAGGGAGCCAGGCAGATCCAGCTCTGCTCTGAGAGAGCTCCCAGTGCTCGAGTGTAGAGGCAGAATGGGTCAGCTGTGGATAATGCTGTGAAGAAATAAAGCAGGGAGATGTGATAGGGTGCTAGGGAGGCATTTTAGCATGGCTGGCCCTGGGGCTGCTCCAAGGAGGTATTTAGGGATTGAGATCTGAATGAAATGAGCTGGTGATGCAGCAAGTGCAAAGGCACTGAGGTGGGAGCCCCCCGCGTATGTGTGAGGAACAAAAAGGCCCGTGTGGCTGAGTACAGATTAGTCCCAAGTCTGATGAGAAGCCCTTAGAGGCCTTTTAGCAGAGGAAGGATGCAGGGGATCAGACTTCTGGGTTAGATGCTCCCTCTGCTGCTGAGTGGAGGCTGGGAGAGGCCAGAGGGGAAGAGTGGAGAGCACTGCGACTTGGGGAGAAGCAGATGGATGTGGGACACATTTGGGGCTGTAGACCTGACAGGAACTGATGGGTTGGATGAGAGGGTAGAGGAAAAAAGAAATCAGAGGGGTGTCCATGCTTTCAGACTAGAACTGTTTGTGAAAGTTTGGGGAGCAGCAGATCTGCAGGAGAAAATCAGGAGTTCTATTTTAGCCACGACGCAGCAGGGACATGTTTTTGACACCCAGTGGAGGCGACAGCAGACGGCTGGGTGCGGAGTCTGCTGGTCTGGAGAGAGACAGAAGTTCTAGGCATCATCAGCTTATGAAGTGTTCAGAGCCCCAGCCCAGACGAGCTCCCCTGGAGAGAGAGGCCCACCCTGACTCTGCAACCACAGGTGTCACGTGCCCCTGGGCTTCCTCCTGACGGCCTGGCCCTGGTGAAGGGGTGTCCGTTACGCCTGGCCACTTCCAGGAGCTCCTTTTTTCATATTTCATCATTTTTCATTGGCTACTTAAGGACTTGAGTGTGGGGTTTGAGCGGCATCCCTGAAGGCTGGCGAGACCCCGGCCCTACAGTCCTGGCTAACTGGACAAAGCCAGTACCCCTGCACCCAGCCCCAGGCCTCAGGCTCATCTGTATAACGAGGCCACTGGGACAAAACTACTTGGCCCCTTGCCAGCTCTCAAAGCCTAGAATTATCCTCCCCAAGCCCTGGTCCACTGGCAGCCCCCCTGTTGGCACAAGTGCTCCCTCCACTGCCAGGCCAAAGGGCCCACCAGGGCTGGCAGGGACTCGGAGCTGTGTCTTCTGTGTCCTCCCCTATGGCCCGGGCCACACTGTGTTGCCTACCTGTCCACTCCCTCCACTGGTTTCTTCTCTCCTCCAGTCATGGCCAGCCTCCCCCAGGGCTAAAGAGCCTTCCCGCTGCCCCACACTGGTGGCACTTCCTCCCTCAGTGACCAGGTACTGGGAGTCTGGCCCATCTAGAGGGAGTGAGTGCCTGTCCCTTCTCCCACCCACCCCAGGTTGAATCTTCAGATTTTTTTTTTTTTTTTTGGAAGATTAGCCCTGAGCTAACATCTCTTGCCAACCCTCCTCTTTTTGCTGAGGAAGACTGGCCCTGGGCTAACATCCGTGCCCATCTTCCTCCACTTTATATGTGGGATGCTGCCACAGCATGGCTTGATGAGCAGTGCACAGGTCTGCGCCTGGGGTCTGAACCCGTGAACCCCAGGCCCCTGAAGCAGAGCATGTGAACTTAACCATTATACAACTGGGCTGGCCCCAGACTTTTTTTTTTGCCAAAATTAGAACAATTTATTATAAACATTTGCAGAATATAAACTGATTTTGTATAAAGACTCTTTGAAACTTTAAAAACTATATATAACCTTTGTTATTATTAATTATTATTATTATGTATTTCATTTTCCACTTTCCAATCTAGAAAATACAGTGCAAGTTAGATCTAACAAAGGAAATAGAATCAGTCTAAATCGCCTCATAGAGAAAACTAATGAATATGAAAATACCCCACCCAAAACTAAAACAAACCCAATCAAGAAAGATTCTGCAAAGCCTATTAATCCTCCAATTTAAAATAAATGACCTCCTGAGAAAAAAACACTTCCACTGTCATAGCAATTTGATGGATAAAAGCAGAGCTACTCCCATTAAGAGAAATTACATTCCATGTAAGAAAAATGTAATAATGCTTTTAGAAAATGAGGAAAAGTAATTTCCATGTTGGAGAGTAAGCATACTAAATGCTTTCTGTTCACTTGGCCTGTGTTAGAAGGTAAGGTACGTTCAGACGTGAGAAGTGACATGAACATGAACATCGTAAAACCAAGGTCCTCAATTATTTTTTTAACTTAACCTTGGGAGAACCGACTCGAGAGCTTCAAAGTCCAAGGGTAGACTGGTCCCGAAGCATTTCCTTCTCTGTTCTTTCTTTGCCGCCTTCCTTTTTCTCTTTTCTATGCTCGTGTTCCTCTTTCATAGAGGCTACCTCTCAGCTTTTTTTCTTTCAATTCTTAAGCTTTTCTGCTCTGACCCTGACCGTTTCCACCTGTCTTTTGTTTCTTTGGATGTGCTTGTGTTTGTCTATT
Source organism: Tapirus indicus (assembly GCA_031878705.1). NCBI lineage: Eukaryota > Metazoa > Chordata > Mammalia > Perissodactyla > Tapiridae > Tapirus > Tapirus indicus. Next base: position 99,809,341 of record CM062920.1, read on the forward strand.
TCCTCAGAGCTTTGCTCCCTCTTGCGCTTGGGCCGCTCCCCCTCTGGTTTTCTCTGCCTTCCTCTCTCCTGATGTGCACATCTAGGACCGCCGTGAGGGGCACTGGTACAGTTTTCTGAGGGGAGGTGTTTGTAACCGGATTCTACACTGTACGACCTCCAGTTGTCCTCTTGCTGACTAAGGCTCAGGGGTACCGGCTGTTCTGAGAAACAGTCTCCAGTGAATTGACAGTAGCTCAGGGAGTCTAGTCTCAGCCTGCTGTCATGAGCTGGTAGCCACTGAGGTAACTGGTTTTCCACTGTTTGTGAAGGAGTGCACCATCCTGGGTAGGTCTAGGCAGTTGCAGACAGAGCCTTTGATCAAGCATTCTATTCCTGGGTCTGGAATCAACCTCTTCTTTGTATCCACAGGTTTCCAAATAGTCCTCCCTCATCTTTCAGAAGCAAATGTTTGACTCTAAGCCTCTGGCTTCCTGCCAGATATGATCTTCAAGTTCATCTTGGAAAGAGTCCTATGCCTTCTTTGAATGCTTCATTATTAGGTTGACAACAAGGGGTTCTCCTTATCAGGCTGAACTTGGTGGAGAAATCTTACCACATTCACTCATTAATTGCTTCAGTTTCCTAGCATGGACTTTCCCCACATAGTGAGAATGTGCAGTAACTGGAGAGCTCATAATGTGAAATCCTTTGTGATTCAAATGATATCACTACTGCACATTCGTCTTTTACAAAAGGTATCTGTAGGAAGTTCAGTCTTTGTTCATTCAGTGTGGTACTTTCTGTGAGGCAGGGGCAGGCACCTACGACTACTGTCACCCTCCCCGTCAGCCAGGGGATAGGCCAAGGTGGAGGTGGCAGAGAGGCAGGGACAACTGAGCAAGCGAGGTTGGGGAAGGAGGTAGAGACCGAGCTTCCTGAAGGGAAGTCGCCGCCACCACTGGGGTACCAGGGTGCAGATGCCGTGGCGGCAAGGTGCGCTACTGCCAAATCTTCAGATGTTTTTAAGGGAAATCTGAAATCTGGACTGCATTTTAATCTCAAATCTCCTGATTTTTTAATCCTGGAACTAATTTAGTGTTTTTTTACAACACTGAATGAAACAGGCAGAGCCTAGACACAGGGTCTCGCAGTGATGAGCTTGGCCTTGGTGGCTAGGTGTGAGGTGTGGCCTGAGCGAGGCACTGACCCTCTCAGATTGTTGGCTAATCTGGAGGGCAGATGGGCCCAGAGGGTTACTGAGTAAATTGGGAAGAATGACCCTCAGCCCTGGGACACTGCTGTCCAGCTTATGGAATAGTTAGTCCATCTGGACACTAAGCTGAGGACAATTCTGACAGATGTTCTATGAGAGGCAAATTAGCAAAGAAGGAGGGCCCTGGGGCAGTGGGAAGCCAGAGAAAGTTCTAGAACATTGGGCATGTACATGGTGCCAAGCTGGGCCAGCCTGGGCTGGGGTTGGGTGAGAGATACAGGGACTCTCTTGATCCTTGTGTAAGAGACTGCACGTGGTGGAGGGAAGGGCAATAGTTTTGGGGAGGAGAGGGGAGGTGAGGGAGCACTGCTGGAGAAGAGCCCCTAGCCCGCTGGTACCCATGGCCCAGGCCTGGAAGCTACTACACTTCCCTGGCACATCCCTGATGGGGTCAAAGGGCAGACCCCTCAACCACCTACCACCCTGCAGACCCTTCCCGCACAGGGCCGGTGGCCACTCCACTCCCTCTTCAAGTCTCTTCATATCCTGTTGGGGCCCCTCACTGCTTTCTGCCTCAGGGAACTGCAGGGCCAGGTGCCAGAGTGAGTCTCACCTGCCCTGTCATGTGCTGGGCCCAGAGGACAGGGCAGTGGGCAAAACCAGGAGACATGCCTGCCCACCCAACCCTCCCAGCCAGTGGGGGAGATGAGTCACAGGTACACCTCCCAGCACAAGATTGCTCTCTGGGCAGAAGATGGGGCCCCGACCTGAGTGTGGAGACCTGTGACTGACGGCTGCAGGAGGCACTGTCATTACAGCAAAGAGGAAGTGGTGATGCTAGACTTTGCTGTGGATGTTTTGGTTCTGGGGAACTGGGCATCCAGGGAGCAGGCTGGAGCCCTAGATTGGAGATGGGAGGGACTGTGGTGGACCAGGACTGACAGCTCTGCCCATCCTGCCAGCCCATGTCCCGGCCGCTTGCTGATCACTAGCAGCTTCATTTCCTTTGCAGTTTTGACTGGGGGGTAGTGTGCCCAGTGTCCGGCTGCAGGGCCATTGCGCCAGCCCAGGTCATGTCCCACACTGCCTGCAGGGGTAGTCAAGAGACCACCAGCAGCTAGAGGCCATGAGAGACCTTGGCCTACCCAGGATTCTGGGGGATGGTGCTGAAACCAGCAAACACTCAGCCACTGAGGATTACGGAGCTTGGAACTCAAGTTCTTTTTCCTTTTTGCAGTTGCTGGTTCTAGCTTTTAGTTGTTCCGTTGTTAACTGTGCTGCTCAGGCAGTGTGCTCTCTGACTCCCACCCACTAGGTTCCTGTAGACAGCGTCTCCCTGGAGCCTGGGTCACCATGGTAACGGGTGTTTGAGCTGTTTTTCAGGAATTAGAACCCTTGTCCACTTCAGGCCAGTTAAGACCACAACCCATCAACTGGGCCCGTGCAGATGTCCGATAAGCGACCTTTTGACGTCAAGAGGCTCCACCCCCGGGGCGTGCTAACGCCGCCACTTTGTGAACATGCGTCCTATGAAGAGGCGTGAACTCTGACTACGCTTGATTACCTCCTCTCCTCACCTCCAATCCTCTGTCTCCACACCTCAGACCACCTTGCCCCCGCCCCATAAGTATCCCTGAGTCCCTACTTTCCGGGAAGCGGGTTTGGGACTCATTCTCCCGTTTCCTCACTTGGCTGCTCTAGGGGAAGAGGGAGAACCCCCCGCCCTTTCCCTTCAGGTTCTCGTGGCTGGCCAAGTAATTAAGGCAGGTTAGCAGGAGAAAATCAAAGTTTAATAACATGTGTATGTGGGAGAGACCCAGAAAAAACTGGGTAACTCACCAAAATGGCAGAGGTCCTCATCTTAAATACTATTTTCAGCTAAAGACAAAGAGGATATTGGGGGTGGGGGGAGTCAGCTATGGGAGGTTATCAGAAAAGCACAGTAAACAAGAGTAAGGTTATTATGCACACTGAAGTCCTTGCCTTCCACACGGGTAAGAGTTTCTAGAGATAAGGTCATCCCCGCTCCTTCCCGGTACAGAGAGGGAGATAACATTTACAAATGGAGATTTCTCTTACGAATGTAAATGTCTCTTACAAAGGGTAACTTCTACTCTTGCTTGGTTTTCAGAACTTCCATAAGAATGGGCTTAGCAAGGGCCCTCCCAGTCTGTCCATACCCAGAGTTATCTATGGGGATGGCCTGTCCTGGGGACAGGGCTTCTATCTTAAATTCTTTTAGGCAGTTAGTGGGAAGGCGAAAGTTTCTTTCAGGCTTTTGTTCTTAAAAATAATCAAGGCAAAGAGACACATTTTGGGGTGACCAATTCTGATCCCCCACACTGCCTTGTGATTAAAACCCTCTCTCTGCTGCAGTCTCGTCGTCTCAGTGTTTGGCTTTCTGGGTGATGGGCAAAAGCGAACTTGGCTCAGTAACAGTGCTCCTGACCAGCTAAATGTGACTCCTCAGGTTCTGTCTATTCTATTCTAAGCCAGAAACCAGAGCCCAGATGCCACCTGGGCTCACCCCAGTTGTCCAAATCAGAATCTGAGGCTGGGACCTGGGACTTGGCTTTCTGACCGTCTCTCAGGTGGCTCTGAGGTTCAGAGAGGGTTGGGAAGGGCTGCTGCAGGGGACCTGGGCATATGGACACTCCTGCCCAACAATTCACACTGAGCTTCCTCCCTTTCTCTGAGCCCTCCTTAACCAAAGCGCCCCACCCTGCTCACCAACTGTCTTTGGAGGACATCCCTAAGCTCCAGGACCCCAAAGTGCCCTTCAGGTCATCCTTGTTCAGCACTGCCTTTCCATATTTCCACCAAAATCCGCCCTTTGCTACTCATACCACCTGGCTCTCCCAGTGACCTCCCACTTTGATGCTGGTGCCCCTCACCTCGCTCCTGTCACCCCCTCTCCATTCCTTGAAGACTTGGGCCCCTAGCTCGCCATTTCCCCCTCCTCCTCCCCAAGGCCTGCCTCCTCCAGAAGCACTGGAGCACTCGGTGGGCCAGGCCTCAGTAGGGCCTCCCACCTTTCTGATAATGAAGAGCACTTTAACTTTCCTCTGGGGACCCAACGCACCCCCCTCAGGCTCTGGGGGTCTGACCCCTCCAGTCCCAGGGATGGTCGCATGACCAAAGACCTGGCCAATGCGAGTTCAGTTGGTTATTCACTTTGCCACAATAATTGGATCAGAAATGGGTTCTTGACCCTAGTGTGTTCAACGAGAGTCAATCCTGGACTTTTCCTGGAACTACTAAGAGGTGCTCTCTCCCCCAGGATCACTAAAGGGTAGGGACATGGGGCCAGAGTTGCCAGTGGCCATTTTTGTCCACACATAGGGAGAGCCCCCCTGAAAAAGGAGCCAAGACAGAGAAAGTTGGAACCAAGAAATGGAGAGACAGATACTTGAGGACATTAATGGAGCCTCTGGATCCAGCCCTGCCTGAAGCTAGTCTAGAAGTGAATGTCTTGTGAGCTGATCCATTGCTTTTTGTGTAAGTTAGTTCAAGTTGGGTTTCTGTTACCTGCAATCTAATCTCTCATTTGACTCACTTTACCCTCCCATACCCTCCATCCTGGACCTTGTCATCCCTTCAAATCACTCTTCCTCCAAAACCACTCTCCCAGTGTCCCACTCTCTGCCCACAGGCCCCTCCACTCCTCTCTTCCCTACTTGCTCACTCAGACCCTTCAGCAGAGCTGCGCCTCTGTGGGTGGGTGCCACCCCAAGTTGAAGAACAGCTGGCTGTAACCAGCCCCACGTGAACACTCAGTGTGTGCCAGGCATCCTGAGGAAGACTGCACAGGCCTTCATCTCAGCCTTGTGATAGCCCACCAAGGAAGGTGTTCAGCCCCAGCAAGGAAAGTTTTGAAAGCTCATCTTACTGGTGCAAGTGCTGAGAGTGGGATGCTGTACTTTCCACCTTGAAACCACCCTCAGCTCCTGCACGGGGCTGGGGAGCCCAGGATCCACCATTTACTTACTGTGTCTCTTGGACTTGGCTTCAAGGAGCCTCAATTCCAGGTGAACACTGGAAGCCCAGGAGGAGGGCTTCCTGGGGGAGGTGACTCTGGTGCAGTGAGAAGGCAAAGGACCAGGAGCACTTGCTTGTCTGTAAAATAGGGGCATAGCAATGGCCTAGGCCTGGGCTCCTCTCTGCCCCTTGTCAGGAGGGGTCAGGTGGGACCAGGCCCTGGAGGCTGAGATTAGGGTCCTGGGCCTGGCTCCACCGTGGTCTTTTCATTTGGGCCAAGGTTGTTCTCCCCAAGCCTCAGTTTCCTCGTCTATAAATGGAGTCAAGAAAGATTTCTTTTACTCCTCTAACCAGGGAGCATCTGCCCAGGGTCTCCGGGTTTTCCTGCCTCCATCCCTTGCACCCCCCAGGTGTAGCACTCTCCTCCCGCGATGCTGCCTCCTTCCTCTCATGGGGCTGGGACCTGCCTCCCTGTGACCCTCCTCAGGATCTCAGGTCTGCCTTCTGGGCCCCTAGATCCCACTTCTCTCTGGCCCCATGACAGCCCTGCAGCCACTGGAAAGGCCCTTTTCCAGGCTGCACAGCTTTAGCAACTCATAGGGTGGGGTCAGCACTCTACTGACTCCCGTGGACCAACCTAGCCGAACCTGTCTCTGTGCCAGGGCAGGGCCGAGTGCTGAGCACACAACTGGGGGGGCCTGAGCACTCAGCACAAGGGGTACTGACATCTCTCTGTCCCAGGCATCAGACCTTGGGTGATGTGGCCAGAGAGCACTTTAGCTGTTCTGGCAGCTCCACCAGTCATGAGGCAGCAAAGAGGCCTTGGTTCTTTCCACAGCAGCTGCTCTTGGGGCCACCTGCACGTGCAGAATGGGGGCAGCGATACTCGCAGAGGTATTGGGAGAACAGAACAAGATCTCGTGTGTCAAGGGCCTAGTCCACAGTCGCTCATTCAGTATATCCTGGCTGAGCAGAGGCAGGGATGGGGACCTATCAGACCTGCTCCCTGTCCTCAAGGAGCTTGGCCACGTGCAGAAGGACAGATAAACCAGCAGCTTCCTGGTAGGGACATTCCAGACTGGAGCAGCACTAGCACAGGCCCCGGGTTTGGAAAAGGTTCCTGAGTTTGGGGAATGGTGAAAGCAGCAGGTAGACTGACAGGGCATGAGGTGGGAATAGTCAGCAGGGCTGCAGGTTCCCGTGTCAGTTGGAGTTCAGTGGGGAAGCAGAACCACAGGGGTATAGGCACAGGCACACCTATATGTTGGATTGGTTACAGGGAAGTGGCCTGCACATGTGAAGATCAATAAAGGGAAACCTCATTTAAAATGGAGATGAGAAGCCCTGTAGGGGGAACCCTCACACACACACCAACTCTCACAGCTCACTTTACAATTTTGGGCAGGAAGGGCAACTACTTTACTACTCCAGCAGGAGGAAGATTTTCTCCTTGCCCAGCAACAGCTCAGCCAATGAGAAGCTGTCACCACCCTGAACTCATACTTTCCTCCAATGAACTTTCCTCTGGGACACCCCCTCCCAACTCCCTCTTTTTCTCTGCTTCCCTCCTCTGTTCTCTGATTTGCCTATGGTCCACCTTAGCTTGCATTTCCCAGATTGCAATTCCTCTGGCTGTTCCCAAATAAACTCACTTTGCTGGTAAGGTAACAGGCTATTTCACTTTAAAGTTGACATACACTTGCAGGGCTGATTCAGAAGTTTCTGTAAGCCTGAATCTTTGTGACTGATGCTGGAGTTTGAGGTTCCCAGACACTCAGGAGGGGGAGAACATGAGCGGCTGAAACCCCACTAGCACAAGCTAGAACTCCAGGACAGACTGAAACTTGTGTCGGTTCTTGTTGCCTCTGACCTTCAATGAGGGTATCTTGCAGAAGCTGAGATCCTTTGTCACAGACCTATCCATGCACACGCCTGGCCCAGGAGTCAGTAAAACTGAAGAAGAATCCAGGGAAGGTGGAGTAATTGCAGGCCTGTGTGCTGCTTCACACCAAGGAGGTAAATCAGCAGCTCAGCAACCAAAATGGTTGCTTCTTTCCAAGTCTGGCAAGAATATGCCTGTGGCCCACCATAGTGGAAACGTACAAGGGGGTTCTGGGAAATGCAGTTCAGCACAGCCAAGTTGACGCAAAGCCATCACAGTTCCCATTGTAAAATGGGTGTGTCTGAAGCGAGGGTGAGGAGGGACTAGACCAGGGCTCTCAAACACAGGTGCACAGGCACCAGGCCAAGCAGGGCAGTCTGGCCACCTGGAGGACACAGACCCCACCTGAAGAGGGGCAGTGACTACCCAGTCCTGCTGATTGCTGCCAGGCGGCAGTGTGGCCAGAACTCCCCATCTTTTTCAGACTGTGTCAGAAGCACCTCCTGGAAATGTTTCTAAGCCCCCTTCCAGGGGCAGGGAGTGACCTGGGCCATCCAGGGAGGCCTGGGATGGGCCTCAGCCTGGCAGCGGTCCCACACGGGATCAGATGTCAGAGGCACCTTCTGAGAACTTTTTCTGTGGAAACTACAAACGGTTTTTGTGAAACCTCCCACTTATAAAATGTGGGCTTAGAAAAAGAACATAAGTGTTGATGAGGATGTGGAGAAATTGGAACACTGTACCCTCTTTGTGGGAATGGAACTTGGTGCAGCTACTTTGGAAAACAGTGTGGAGGGTCCTCAAAAAATTAAACATAGAATTATCATATGATCCAGCAATTTTACTTCTGAGTATGTCCCCCAAAGAATTGAGTGTAGTGACTTGAAGAGATATTTGCACACCTGTGTTCATAGCAGCATTATTCACTATAACCAAAAGCTGGAAGTGTGTCCATCGACAGATGAATGGATAAACAAAATGTCTCTACATGCAAGGGAATGTTATTCAGCCTTGAAAAGGAAGGAAGTTCTGACTCATGCGACAACATGGGTGAACCTTGAGGACATTATGCTGATGGGGTTCAGGGCAGGCCGCCCCAAGATGTGCCACTCTGGTATGTGGATTATTTTGAGCTGAAGACAGTAAAGGCTCAGAAGACTCAGGAAGAACATTTGGCCTTCTCCCAAATTGCCTAAAAGAATTTAAGATAGAAGTCCTATTCCAGGAAGGAGCTAATAGCATGAGATAACTATAGTGTAATACAAAATAAGCATGATAAGAAAGGCACCAACAAGCTCATCTTATCGAAATTCTGTCTCTCGCGCCACATCCTTTGTAGGTGGCCCAGCGAACAATTGTCTAACAAACATTTGCTTTTCCATCTCCATGTGAATTGCCTTCCTCGCCTTTGAAGTCCCAAACCACTATGCCCAGCATCCTCCTTGGCCTGTACCTGAAGATGCTATGTAAGATGGCAACCTCAGCCAGATGGCTGAGTTACCCAGTTTTTCCTGAGTCTCTCCCATGGCTACATGTGATAAAGCTTTGATTTTTCTGCTGTTATTCTGTCTCATGTCAATTTAATTTGTAGCCCAGCCAGAAAGGACCCAGAGTGGGTAGAGGATAGTCTTCCTCCCCTACAATGCTAAGTGAAATAAGCAAGTACTGTATGATTTCACTTATATGAAATATCTAGAGTAGTCAAATCCATAGAGATAGAAAGTAGAATGGTGTTTGTGAGGGACTGGGGGAGGGGGAAATAGGGCGTTATTGTTTAATGGGGCCAGAGTTTCAGTTTTGCAAGATGAAAAAGTTTTGGAGATGGATGCACAACAATGTGAATATACTTAACACTATGGGACTGTACACTTAAAAATGGTTAAGATGGTAAATTTTATGTTATGTGTATTTTACCACAATTAAAAATACATACCTAGACACACACTGTATGGGCCTGCAGTCCCCACCTTTGCAATCACTCGATCTTCTATGAGGGCCCTTCCAACTGCTTCACAAGACAAGAAGCCCCAAATGGTGGTGTCCTGAAGGAGACCGAGCCAAAGGAAGCCATCAAGTGGTGAAAGCCAGAGGCCCAGCCTGCCAGTGCTGAGGGTCTGCACCAGGGCTAACAACCTCTCTGTCCAGGATTGTCATTAGGATCCCAGAGCCTTGCACAGTGCACCCTGCAGATATGAGCTGCCAGAGGCCTCTTTTCTGGTCCACCTCCTCTTGCTTCTCCCCGCTCCTGTCTTTCTTCTGGCTGCCTCTGCTAGGGGCTAGGAGTGTGGCATTGGGGTCTGGCCCCAGCCTGACTGCCCTTTAAAACTATTTGTGCTGTTCAGCTTGACTGTCCAACCCCTTTCACTGATGTCCCCACCTCCTCCAAACAGTCCTCTAGCTTCTGCCACCAACTGGGAGTGTTGCCTGCAGAGCCTGCAGCGTGCCTCTCTCCCCTGGAGTCCCAGGATGCAAGGGGGGTCTTCATCCATCTCTACATGAGTGACAGCAGCCCAGAGGTAGGTTCTGGGTCTCCAACAACTTGCATCTGTTGCTCTGGGCTCCTGAGGTTCAATTGTGAGCATCCACACTCTCCTGATTCAGAGGTGGGCAAACCAAGTTTCAGGGAGGGCAAAGGACTTGTTAGTTTTGCATGTACTGGGGACCCTCCCCTACAGCCTGAGCCAAAGCTCCTTTCCCCAAGTTATGAGGTTCCACCCTTCCCATCACTTGCTCTGCACTCTGAGAAGGGGGAGGGAGGGTGTTCAGGCCCAGTGGGGACCTAGGAGTCTAAAGCCACCCATTACTTTCTCTGGTTCCCACCACCACCAACCCACCCTCTGGGCTTTCCTGGTAGCAAGCAGGATCTTGTGCAAACTCTCCAAGATTAGCTACCCCTCCCAGGCCTGGAGCCCTTGGGTCTGTCCTCAGTTTACCTGTGCCAAGCTGTGTGCTCTTGGACAAGCCCCTCCCTTGCCTGGGTCTGTTCCACCTCTGTACAAAGCAGGGTTGGGCTTTAGGCACACAAGCCTTGCACCGGGAGATGGATCCAGAGGGACTGCAGACAGGAATTGAGGGCGGTCACCTGTCTATTAGGACCTGGAGTTCTGGAGACTCTCTGCTTCCTCTAAAGCTGTGGAGCAGGAAAGAATCCCTTTAATGCCTGGATCCACGCCTGGTCACTGCACAGGTAGGGTGGGGGTGAAGAGGAACTGCCATCTGGGAGCCCAGCCAAGTGGCCAGACAGCCACATCCTAGGGCTGTCCCACCTGCCCCAGAGAACTGTTAGGATACTGGCCTGACTTGGCCACATCCAGACAGGCAGGTGAAGGCTGCCCCATTTGTCCCTGAGATTTGCTCTTTAAAAACAAAGGACCAGACAGCATCATGGCAGAGTGAGCTTTCCCCATAGACTCTCCCCTCCTAAGATACAACAAAAAGGACATTCATATACCAACCGAGGACATTCACACAACACAAAAGACATTTGAGAGACACACACAGCCTTACATCTGAAGGTGGAGGTGCTGAAACCCCTGGAGGAAGTGGAAGGAGGTAAGGAGGACTCCTCTCCATCTCCAATGGCAGTGACTCCAGGTCTTGCATGGCTCTCAGAGAGGAGGGGAGGGGCGGCCCTCCATGGGAAAACATCACTCTCCCAGTTCTCTCATGGCCTGTGGGAAACTCCCACATGGAGGGGGCTGAACTGTTGTGGGGGTGTCTTCATCAAGCTAGCACCCCAGGAGAGAAGATAGGGAAGAGTGAGAAGCCCCTGGGATTGGGCAGGCCAAGGAAAGAGCCCCTCCCCCTGCCTGGATCATGGTGGGCTCAGAATACACAGCTCTTAACCCCCACCCAGTGGTGGCAGGTGGAAGCTTCAAGCAGATGTCTTCAGCATGAGGAAAAACAAACCCATGCCCTCAAACAGTGTGCAAAAATATATCAAATCTCCAGACCAGAAGGAAAATGACAAGCACCCAGAAATCAATCCTGAAGGCACAGAAATTTATAACCTAAATAACAGAGAATTCAAAATAGCTATCATAAAAAAGCTCAATGAATTATAAGAAAATACAGACAATTCAACGAAATCAAGAACTTCTTCACAAAAGAGATTGAAACTATAAAGAAAAACGAATCAGAAATGTTGGAGATGAAAAACACAATGGAGGAGATAAAGAAAAATCTGGAATCTTTAAAGAACAGAGCTGACAATATGGAAGAAAGAATTAGCAGTATTGAGGATAGGAATGCTGAAATGCTACAGATGGAGGAGAGAGAACTAAGACTAAAAAGAAATGAATAAATTCTCCAAGAAATATCTGAATCAATTAGGAAATTCAGCATAAGGGTTAATAGGTATTCCAGAGGGAGAAGAGAGGGAGAATGGAGCAGAGAGCTTGTTCAAAGAAATAATAGCTGAGAACTTCCCAAACCTGGGGAAGGAGTTGGAAATACAAGTGAATGAAGTCAATAGATCTCCTAAATATATCAACATGAAAAGACCCTCTCCAAGACATATAGTAGTAAAGCTGGCAAAAGTCAATGACAAAAAATATTAAGGGCAACAACAACAACAAATAATAATAACATATGGAGGAAGTCCTATCAGGCTCTCAGCCAATTTCTCAGCAGAAACTCTACAGGCTAGGAGAGAGTGGAATGATATGTTCAAAATTCTGAAAGACAAAAACTTTCAGCCAAGAATACTCTATCCAGTGAAAATATCCTTCAGATATGATGGAGAAATAGTAACTATCCCAGATAAACAAAAGCTAAGGGAATTCATTGCCACAAGACCCCCATCACAAGAAATGCTCAAGAAGACCCTCACACCTCAAGGAAAAAAGGGGGAGATACAAAGCTTTGAGCAAGGAGAAAGATAGGTGGACAAAATCAGAAAAATTGCAGCTCTATCAGAACAGGTTAGCAAACAATCATAATACCAAAGATTAAGGGAAGGATAATACCAAAAATAAATATAACCTCATCACTTTAAACACAAAATCACAACACAAGATGGAATAAGTTGTGACAATAATAACTTAGAAGGGAAAAGGAAAGAGATGGAATCGACTTAGTCTAAGGAAATAAGAGGCCATCTGAAAATGGACTATCTCATCTATGAGACTTTTTATACAAACCTCATGGTAACCACTAAACAATCAGAACAGAGACATGTATGATAAATAAACATAAAACTGAGAAAACCATCATACAGAACTACCAAACTGAATTGGTAGTCCAAAACACACAGGATGAGAAACAAAGGAAATGCAGAAGAACTGGAAAATGAGTGATAAAATAGCAATATTAAGCCCTCATATATCAATAATCAACCTAAATGTAAATGGATTGAATGCACCAATCAAAAGACACAGAGTGGTGGGATGGATTAAAAAACAAGATCCAACAATACACTGCCTCCAGGAAACACATCTCAGCTCTAAAGACAAACAGAGACTCAGAGTGAAAGGATGGAAGACAATACTCCAAGCTAATGTCAAACAAAAGAAAGCAGGGGTTGCCATACTTATATCAGACAAAGTAGACTTCAAGATAAAGCAGATAATGAGAGACAAAGGGGGCAATATATAATGATAAAAGGGACATTCCATCAAGAAGAAATATCACTTATAAATATGTATGCACCCAACACAGGAGCACCAAAGTACATAAAGCAACAATTAACAAACCTAAAAGGAGATATTAACAACAACACAGTAATAGTAGGTGACCTATACACCCCACTTACATCAATGGATAAATCATACAGAGAGAAAGCCAATAAGGAAATAGTGGACTTAAATGAAAAACTAGACCACAAAGACTTAATAGATATATAGAGAGCACTTCATCCAAACACAGCAGATTACACATTCTTCTCAAGAGCACATGAAACATTCTCAAGGATAGGTCATATGTTGGGAAACAAGGCAAGTCTGTATAAATTTAAGAAGATTGAAATCATAACAAGCATCTTTTCTGACCAAAGCCTATGAAACTAGAAATCAACTACAAGAAAAAAACTGGGAAAGTGACAAAGATGTGGAGACTAAACAACATGCTACTGAACAACAAATGGATCACTGAAGAAATTAAAAGAGAAATCAAAAAATATCTGGAGACAAATGAAAATGAAAATACACCTCACCAACTCATATGGGGTGCAGCAAAAGTGGTCCTGAGAGGGAAACTCATAGCAATATAGGCCCACCTTAACAAACAAGAAAAGTCCCAAATAAACAATCTTAAACTATACGTAACAGATTCAGAAAAAAAAAGAACAAACAGCCCAAAGTCAGCAGGAGGCAAATAATAAAAATTAGAGTAGAAATAAATGAAATTGAAACAAACAAAAAACAGTAGAAAGGAACAATGAAACAAAGAGCTGATTCTTTGAGAAGATAAACAAAATTGAAAAACTCTTAGCCAGACTCACTGAGACAAAAAGAGAGAAGGCTCAAAAATAAATAAAATTAGAAATAGGAGAAGTTACAATGCATACCACAGAAATACAAAGGATTATAAGAGAATACAATGAAAAACTATATGCCAATAAACTGGACAATCTAGAAGAGATGGATAAATTCTTAGACACACACAACCTCCCAAAACTGAATCAAGGAGAAATAGAGAGTCTGAATAGACCAATCACAAGTAAAGAGGTTGAAACAGTAATCAAAAACCTCCCCCAAAATAAAAGTCCAAGACCAGAAGGCTTCTCTGGAGAATTTTACCAAACATTCAAAGACGACTTAATACCTATCCTTCTCAAACTATTCCAAAAAATAGAGGAAGATGGAACACTTCCTAACGCATTCTATGGGTTCAACGTCACCCTGATACCAAAGCCAGACAAGGACAATACAAAGAAGGAAAACTACAGGCCAATATCACTGATGAACATAGACGCAAAAATCCTCAACAAAATATTGGCAAACCAAATACAGCAATACATTAAAAAGATTGTACATCATGATCAAGTGGGATTCATAGCAGGGACACAGGGATGGTTCAACATCTGCAAATCAATCAATGTGATACCCATTGACAAAATGAGGAGTAAAAATCATATAATCGTCTCAATAGATGCAGAGAAAACATTTGACAAGATCCAACATCCATTTATAATAAAAACTCTCAACAAAATGGGTATAGAAGGAAAGTACCTCAACAGAATAAAGGCCATATATGACAAACTCACAGCGAATATCATACTCAACAGGGAAAAACTGAAAGCCATTCCTCTGAGGACAGAAGCAAGAGAAGGGTGCCCACTCACCACTCTTATTCAACATAGTACTGGAGGTTTTGGCCAGAGCAATTAAGCAAGAAAAAAGAATAAAAGAAATCCAAATAGGCAACAAAGAAGTGAAACTCTCACTGTTCGCAGATGACGTGATTTTATATATAGAAAACCCTAAAGAATTAATTGGAAAACTATTAGAAATAATCAACAACTATAGCAAATTCGCAGAGTACAACATCAACTTACAAAAATCAGTTGCATTTCTATACTCTTATAACGAACTAACAGAAAGAGAACTCAAGAATACAATCTCATCTATAATCACAACAAAAAGAATAAAATATCTAGGCATAAATTCAACCAAGAAGGTGAAAGACCTATACAATGAAAACTAAAAGACATTATTGACAGAAATCGATGATGACACAAAGAAATGGAAAGATATCCCATGCACATAGACTGGAAGAATAAACATAGTTAAATTGTCCATACTACCTAAAGCAACCTACAGATTCCAAGCAATCCCAATCAGAATCCCAGTGACATTCTTCACGTAAATAGAACAAAGAATACTAAAATTCACATGCAGCAACAAAAGACCCTGAAAAGCTAAAACAATCCTGAGAAAAAAAGAACAAAACGGGAGGCATTACAATCCCTGACTTCAAAATATACTACAAAGATATCATAATCAAAACAGCATGGTACTGGTACCAAAACAGACACACAGATCAATGGAACAGAATTGAAATCCCAGAAATAAAACCACACATCTACAGACAGCTAATCTTAGACAAAGGAGCCAAGAACATACAACGGAGAAAGGAAAGTCTCTTCAAATAAATGGTGCTGGGAAAACTGGACAGCCACATGCAAAAGAATGAAAGTAGACTATTTTCTTTCACCATACACAAAAAATTAACTCAAAATGGATGAAAGACTTGAAGGGAAGACCTGAAACTATAAAACTCCTGGAAGAAAATAAATGGCAATACACTCTTTGACATCGGTCACAGAGGGATCTTTTCAAATTCTGTGTCTATTTGGACAGGGGAAACAAAAGAAAAAATAAGCAAGTGGAACTTCATCAGACTAAAGAGCTTCTGCAAGGCAAAGGAAACCAGGACAAAAATGAAAAGACAACCCATCAGCTGGGAGAAAACATTTGCAAATCATATATCTGACAAGGAGTTAATCTCCATAATATATAAAGAACTCACACAACTGAACAACAAAAAGCAAACAACATGATCAAAAAATGGGCAGAGGATATGAACAGACATTTTTCCAAGGAAGATAGACAGATGGCCAACAGACACACGAAAAGATGTTCAACATCACTAATCATCAGGGAAATGCAAATCAAAACTACACTAAGATATCACCTGACACCCTTTAGAATGGCTATAATCACCAAGACAAAAAATAAATGTTGGAGAAGTTGTGGGGAAATGGGAACCTTAATTCACTGCTTGTGGGAATGCAAACTGGTGCAGCCTCTATGGAAAACAGCATGGAGATTCCTCAAAAAATTAAAAATAGAAATACCTTATGATCCAGCTATCCCACGACTGGGTATTTATCCAAAGAACCTGAAATCAACAATCCAAGGAGGCTTAGGCACCCCCATGCTCATTGCAGCATTATTCACTACAGCCAAGAAGTGGTAGCAACCCAAGTGTCCCTCGACTGATGATTGGATCAAGAAGATGTGGTATATATACAGTGGAATACTACTCAGCCATAAAAAACCCCCAAAAATTGTCCCATTTGCAACAACATGGATGGACCTGGAAGGTATTATGTTAAGTGAAATAAGCCAAACAGAGAAGGACAAACACCACATGCTTTCACACATATGTGGAAGATAAACTAATACACCGACACTGAGAGCAGTTTGGTGGTTACCAGGGGTAAGGGGCTGGGGAGTGGGCACAAGGGGTGAAGGGACACATTTATATGGTGGCTGACAGACAAGAATATACAACTAAAATTTCACAATGTTATAAACTATTATGACATCAATTAAAAAAATATTAAAAACAAAAAACCCCACAAAGGACCAGAGAAGACGCTCCACTGCTCTAGTAAGCAGGATTAAGTATTGGCAAAATGTGGGAAAATGGGGATTCGTGTGTCCCTGAAATGAGTGAAAATTTGGAGAAAATTTGGAGAGAATTTGGCAATATGTAGGAAAGCTGATGATCCACATAGAAAAAAATGAAAAATAGAAAATTGCAGAATTAAATGTCCAAGATGATACCAATTATGTAAACCTGAAAATCACAAAATATGTTTTCAGATACAAGAATGTGCTTTAACATCACATTTGTGTGAAAGTAGAAAAACCTGAACGAACAGGATCCACGCCTCTGAGGACATTCTATTCCTTCTTGCTGAAATGAAAAGAACGCCACAAACTGACCTACAACCTTGACAAACAGCGGGGAGATGGCGAGGAAAAGGAAGGGGAATTTCATTTTTGTCGCTTATTAAACTTGAAGTAAATATGACAAAATAGTCATACAGCAGTCAACCAGGAGCTGGGCCCTCCTCTCCCCCTACCCACCACCTCTTCCTCCTCGGCAACTCCAGCTACCCTGAATTCCTTCCAGCTCCTCAGCCACCTGCCACAGGGCCTTAATACAGGCTGTTCCCTCTGACTGGACCTCTTTCCCCTCTCCTCCTCCTCATACTGATTTAGCTCTAATGGTCCTGCCTTTCTCGCCCAGCCCCCGCCCAGACTCAGATGCCATACTTTTCCCTCCCGGAAAGCATGTGGTTATAATTATTCCTTCAGCACACAGCTCCCCCCGACCTGAGTCTGTGAGGGCCGGAGGTGTGTCTGTCTTCTTCCCCCCATTTCTCTAACACCTGGTGCAGTTCCAGGTGCACACAGCAGGTGCACAATAAATGCTAGCTGCATGGGTGAAAGCCTTTCCTCTCCTCCTCCACTGCCACTGCCCCATCTCCATCCCGAGTCCTGGGCCTGGCCCCTGGGACAAGGTGTGGACCCGGGCCTTGCCCTGTCGAATGTCCACCGCCCGGCCCTAAGCCCACGTGAATGGCCAGTGGCCACTGGTGTCCACGAACAGTGTGGTGGGCTGGGGCCAGCTCTGAGCCCCACAGCCTGGGTAAAGTCCACAATTCCCCGAGAAGAGCACATAAGGCTGGCCGGGAGGGCCCAGGACTCCTCCTTCTAGTCAGAATGACGGCATCTCAGAACATGACCCAGGCTGTCTGGGATGACCCACAGTGTGAAAATGACTTAAATCTCCATTACTTAATAACTGGGTTTGGACAGGAAGACAAATCTTCCTAAATCAGAATTGATGACAAGGGAAGGGAGAGCATAAGGCTACAGACACCTTCCATTGAGCACCTACTGTATGCCTGGCCCCGTGGTTGTTTCTGTCCTGTGTGGGGCTGTAGCTTAGAGTGAGAGAGTGCTGGAGGGGGCTGCTCTGGGCTCTCCCAACACTAGGAAGCTTTGTACCCGCCTATGTCACATTCCTCTTCCCACAAGGGTGACTTCATCCTCCCATCTTGGGATGCAGCCTATCTTGGATCTATCCCACTCCTCAGGGAGGGAGAGAGAAACAAACTGACGGTCCGAGTGGTGAGAGGAGTTGCCCACAAACAAATGTTAAGTGAGGATGAGAACATGGGCTTTGAATCCAACTAAATTCACCTCCAAAGATAAACTCGCCAATTGTCATGGTTACAGCTGCCGCAGTTGACTTAGTTCTATGGGGAAACTGTGTGCCTCAGATGAAGAGGCCGCAACCATATTAAATAAGAACAGTAACAACCTGAGGTTGTAGGCTGCCACTCACGTCCCACTGCAGAGTCTCCTTGTTTTACAAATGGGGACACCGGGCCCCAAGAGGAAAGGGAGTCACTTAAGGTCACACAGCAAGTTAATGGCAGTGTTGACTTATTGCAGCCTGAAAGCAGAGGTCACTGAGGGGAGGGCCCATCCATCCCTCAGCACCTGGCTTCCACATGCAAGGAAGGTTTCTGCTCCCACGTGTCAGCCAATCAACGCCCTAGGAGATGTCTTCCCCAAAGTAACTGCTGTCAAACACTGACAGGGGCGCAGCTCGTTCGAGCAGGGCGCTTGGGCATGCTGCAAGGCCACACTCAAAGGTGGTGGGTGAGGGAACCCTGGCAGGAAGAGGAACGTGGCACATCATTGCCCTTGAGTCCTGGGTGGGCATGAAGCTTCCTTGTTCTTGGGAGAGTCCAGAGCATCTCTCTGCTGGGACTTCCCCCCTCTAGCCACAGCCCCCACGCTGCCAGGGAAACACCACATTTCCAACGTCTGTGACCTCCCTGTTGGATGTCCTAAAGGGCCCCCCACTTAATCAGTGACCCAAACTGAGCTCATGAGCTCTGGAAGGGTTTGGGGAAAGGTGATGTGCTCTGTCGTGGATCCCCAGCATTTCTCAACAAGCCCAGGACACCTTCCGCTCTCAGAACACCTTGCCTTTGCACAGGCTGGTTCCTCTTCCAGGAACGCCCTTCCTGTTTTCTCTTCCTGACAAGCTCCTACTCTTCCTTCAAAACTCATCTCAGGGCAACCTGGAGCAGCCTGCCCCACCTCTCCCAGGCAGAGCCGTCACTAGGCTTGTCACGGGCCAGCACTTAGCAGAAACTGAATGCAAGATGGTTTAGCAGGTGAAACTGTCAAGCCCCAGGGAGTAAAGGTTCCTACCCACAGCCAGGCAGGGCAGAACTCACCACACAGAGAACGGGCGTGGCCACGGCCCAGCTGTACTTCATCCACGGCCCAGGCCAATAGCCGATCATGTCCTCAATACCATCATAGAAGTTATCACTGCCTGCAAGAGACAAAGGCAGATGGTGACAAGGTGTCCAATGCCAGCATCCACCCTGGGAATGACACAGCCAGGGCGCAAGGGCTAGGAGGGGTCCCTGGGGCCTGATGCAGGTCCCTGCATCTCTACACCACATAGATTCAAGTGTGGCCGATGTTTATCTGAAATCTGAAATTCAAATGTAATTGGGCATCTGGTATTTTAATGGCAACCTTAGGCAGACCTCAGATCTTGGGCGCGGCCAATCCAAGGCTTCAAGGAGGTCAAAATGGACCATTCCTGCACCCCAGAGTAGTTAGTCACAGACCCAGCATAGTCAAGTTCTGTATTTGTCACAACACACAGTCGCACCTTGCGCCCTCCACACAGGGAGAATCTGTGGTGTGGCTACAGTGGTATTCTTGTGTAGGGGAGGGCAGCCGTGAGAGGAAAATTCCAGGCAGGGAAGGCCTTTCTGTTTGACTCAGAATGAATCCCCACTATAAGGCTCTGTTTCTGAAGCTTCTAAATAGAGAGGCCCGAAGGAGAGACTTGAGGAAGGATATGATAAATCTGTACTCACCATATATCCAGGCAATAACAAAACATTCAAAGAATGCAACCCATAAAAGGCACACACCACTAGCTGCATAGTAGTCAAAGAGCTGAAACACATACATGCCACCCTGGGAAGAAAAAAACCAGAGAAGGTTGATTTCTTATTTGGTGTCTAATTCCCTTAATATATGAAGAGCTCTGGCATATCAATAGGAAATATAAAACCCAAGAGGAAAATGAGCAGAGGCTCCAATGACCAGATACATGTGTAAAAAGATGCTCAACTTCACATTTGACAAATTAAAAACACACACGCACACACAGAAAAATGAAAGCAAAAAATGATGGGTTCACTGAAGCCGGCTTCCACAGGAGGTGCTTAAAACCAGCTGCGGCAACACGGACTTTAGGGATATCCAGCTGCTCAGCGTGGGGACCTGCGATCTGCCTTTGGGGGTGGGGTTCTTACAGACACTTCAAGAAAAAGATTCATTTTTACTTCCAGTAAGGAAAAGTCGTGAAGGGACTTAACTGAGCTCTGGCGCAAATGCAACTCTTTGCTGGAGGATGTGAGGGGGTGCATGGGACAGGATGCCCTAGACCCACGCTCAGCTCACCTGCTTACGTTATTTAGTACAAGAACCTTCTTTTCTGTCCTGCCTCTGGCTAGACATGCGGACCCACTGCTGCCCTCAACACTCTTGCTCCTTTCCTCTCTTTGCTTCTTCTTCCCACTTTAAGTGGATCCTCCTCATGGCCCCTGCCCACCCTCTGAACACATACTCCCTGTCAACCCGACCAGGCCCGGCACTGCCTGCAGTTCTACCAGGAGATCTGCATTCACCCTCGCAAATGTCTCCACCCCTCCAGGCTGGAGAAGGGCCGTTGCACACAGTCGTGGGTGACCAGGGCCATAGTTAACATCGACTTCAATGGAAGCACCCCTTCCCCAGGCCTCTGCAGAACAGGGAAGGACAGGGGGCAGTGGGTGGCCACAGTTTTGCCACAATAACAGGAAAAAGGGGCAGGAGAGTTTGGTTCAACTGCTGGGTCCCCCCCGCAGTGTAGGCCAAGTTCCCTGGGCAGGGCAGGACCCCTGAATTGGGCGGGGCCTGGTCCCCTCACTCAGCCTCTGCCTCCACTGGTAGGGGGAGCATGGAGTTGGCGTGGCCTTCAACTGCTCTGAGAAGTGTATTTAGGGCACTGAGGGCCCTGCAAGGGGAGGACCCTCGTGCCAGTGAGAGAGCCACCTACCTCTGTCACCATTGTCAGCCCCAGCAGGTAGCTGATGCTACTACATATGAAGGCGATGAAGATTTCCCGACGGAAACCCTTCCTTAGGAAGGATGGGTAAAGATCAACCAAGGACGTGATCTGTCCTTCGACTTCAACAAACTGGGGAGGAAAAGAGAGCAGGTAAGCAGCACATGCCAGCACCTCCGTCCGCTCGGGGGGAGTGCCCCGATGTGCGTGGAGTCAGCCTGCAGGGTCAGTCCAAATGCCCCTGTGACCCTGGTCTTCCAGGCTCTGCACGGTGAGCCTCACCCGCTGGCCAAGCCACGGTGTCCACGCACAGTTCACCATGTACCCACACCCCTCGTCTTAGCTGGGCTGGGCATGCCACCTGAACGGCTTCCCCTCATCATTCAAGACTCAGCTCAAGAAGGGCTGCTCCTGAGACCGATGCTGACCCTCCGCCTGGCAGCTTGCTGGCACGTGTGTGTTGACATGACAACCTCCCTCCTCGGTCTTGGTCCTCTCTGAAGCCAAAGGTGCTGCCCCCTCATTTCTGAGCCTCGAATGCCCAGCTGGGCCGGGCACATGTGGCTGCTCAGCAAACACGTGACAAATGGAAGGGTAACCCAGGGCAAGTTGGCCTCAGTTTTCCCATCAGATTCACTCGGTGGTTTTTAACCCTTTGGGAATCATGGGCCCACGAGAGAATTTTGCACATGTGCGTGCACACCCCCATGGCCATGTGTGTAAGCCAAACGCAGCCTATGACTCCAGGGCTCATGGTCTCTGGGAACCCATCCCTGGGCTCCCAAAGGTGAAGACGCTGATTTGAAAAGGCCTCTTCATAGGGAACATTCTGGAATGCCTCTCGATCTTTCTAAATCTTTCCATCTTTGCACCCAACAATTTACCTTGGAGATTGCTCCATGTCAGAGACTGGCCTTGTACTTTAAATGGCAGCATAAAACTCCACCCTGTGGACATGTATCACCATGGATCTAACCAGTGTCCAACGGGCGGTTTCCAGCAGGGACTCTTCCCCTACATCTGTCTTTAGGTGCACATGCACACGTGTCCACAGCACAATCTAGAAGTGCAACTTAAGGGTTAAAGGGCATATAGAAGCAGTTTACATTTGGGTGGCTACAGCCAAACTGCCCTGCCAGCCAACACACCCCAAGGCCCATCTGATTCCTTTAAAAGTTGAAAAGCTAAAACCTCGCCCTGTCTGTTCTTTCTTGGGGAGAGGCGGTTGGGAAGGACGTTTCCCAGCATTTCTACAAGACAAATCCAACCGCTCACTCCTCTGGGGTCATCACAAGAGGAGCGGCAAATACAAACAGGGAGCAGAGCCCTTTCATGTGCCGAAAGGGGCTGGAGAAATGACTCTTGGTTGCCAAAAATTCAGGGAAAAGATGACCAAGATGCTCTCAAAGGGCCCAGAGAGAAGAAAGGGCCCAGAGAGAAGGGGCTGAGTCCTGACCTCTGATTGATATCAGTCAGAGTGATTAGTTGCTGACGACAGAATCCACTCTTTCTGGTTTGAGCAGCGAGGGATTTACTCATGGGTGTTAGGACTGAGATTCCAGGACTCCCAGGGGACCGAAGTTGGGTGCCCCATGGCCAGGGACGACACTGACAATCACCTGGACAGTCACTAACCCCAACCAAGACTGTTGCCATGGAAACCCCACTGCCTGTGATGCTCAGGCCCAGGCACTGGAGCATGCTGCTGTGGGAGAACCAGACCCCTCTGTTCCCTGCCAGCCAGGAGCCCCACCCTCCAGCACCTTGGGTTGCTCACTTCCACCTTTTAAATCTCGGGAGGCGTCTGTCCAGGGGAGCTGAGGCCGCTGGCAGAACCCTAGCTGCAAAGGAGTCAGGGAAGTGTGGATTTCGGTTCTCCAGAGACTCACATGCAGCCACACCTAGAAGGAGGGCTTGGCACACATGTTGAATGAGTCAGCCCGCAGGGTCCACCAGAGAAGTGAAATGCGAGTGAGGAAAATGATCACTTGAACCCTTGACCTTCTGAAGGCCACATGAAGGCTCGGTTATCCACTGGGTTAGAATGAGGACAGCAGGAGGCTCCCTTAGTCCACTTAGGAGCACTGGCTGTCAGAGCCCCTTGCCCCAGCCTCCTCAGTGCACACGGGCCTGACTTCCAGCTGCCAGCACTTCTCTGCCCGGGGACTTTCCTTTCTGCTGGAGACTCCTTGGCCTCCTGTGTGACACGCTGAGGGGTGGAGACTTGCTGTCCCCCAGGAGCCCCTTCAGCCAGTACCCCAGCTGCCTCACCCCTTGGGTGGGAGAGCTCTGAGGGGCGTGCTCTGCACCCGCTGCCAGGGTTCCCTGGTGGGCCAGGCTCCTGGTGCCCGCAGTGGTGGGTGTCCAGAGTGGGGGGCCCCCACAGTGGCGGGCAGCTGGATAGTAGCCGTTAGTAGCCGCCTGCTCTTCCTTCTCTCGCCTCCCAGCCCTCCTGCCTTCGCCTCCCAGATAACCTTGCTCCAGAACCCTCCTCTGCAGGTCTGTGTCTGGCGCCGCACAGGCTGAGGCGTCCGTGGCCTGAGCGTGCGCACGTGTACAGCCTCGTCCTGGCTCTGCAGGACCTGCCCGGGACAGTCCCCCGGGCCGTGAGTTAACAGGTGTGAGGCTGCTTCTGTGACCTCCCGTCTGTTCACTCCGTTTGGAAAGTCGTCCTGCTCCTGGTCCTCGTCCTCGTGGGCGGGAAAGCAGAGGGCTCCAGGACACTGTCCACTGCCCGGTGCCCCACCCGTGCTGCCGCCGGGACCACGTGTGCACACAGGCGTCATCCACCCCAGGGTTCTGCCGGCCCCTCTCTGCCTCTACTCCCCACATCGTTCAGGGCTCCTTCTGCCCTAGGACCGGCGGCGACACTCCATGGGGCTCAAGGGCATCTCTGAATGTGCCCTCCTCGGTGTAAATGGGACTCTGCCGTGTGTTGCCGTTAGTGTGTGAGGCTGGAGCCAGCTTTGTCGCGGGTTCACACAACAGACATTCCCCTGGAGCCTGCTCTGCGCGGTGCACGAGGACGCTGGTCTGGGCCTGAGGGTGGGTCGTCTCCTACAGATGTCAGCTGCCCCCTGGCACTGTAGGTCTGCCCCTGAGCAGTCGCCCAGCAGCCCAGCGGCAGGGAGCTCACGTTCCCATGTTACAGCTTCAGGCAGGTGGTGAGAGACGCAGTTTTACTGGTCAGCGACTCTGGGCCAGGCCTGTGCCTTGTCTCCTTACAGCTTTCGGGGGCTAATTGTTACCACCATTCCCAAACCACAGACGAGGAAACCGAGGCTCCTACAGGTCGAGTGATTTCTGAGGTCACGTGGAGCTGGGGCCGGGATCGTGAAGGTCTGACTCAGGGTCTGTGCTTGTTCCCTGGCGTGTTCTGGCGTCTCAGACATGGGACATCCCGGAATGATGGGGCTCCTGATTTGCTGCATTGCTGTACCTCAGCCATTTAACAAGGAGCCACTGTGTTGTCTTGGCACTGGGGACCCTACAGTGACCCTAACACATCCCTTGTCCTCATGGGGTTTCCTCTTAACGAGGAAGACAGACAGTAAACGGACATCAGTCAGACGGCCTCAGGTGGCCCTGCATGAAGGCTACCCAGCGGGTGCTGGCGGAGAGGCCTTGAGCAGGAGCCTGTCTATTGCTGGCTCACAAATGACCCCACACTTGGCAGCCTACAGCAGCCAGTGGTTATTGTCTCGGTCTGTGGCCCAGGAACCCAGGAGCAGCGTGGCTGGGTGGTTCTGACTCGGCTCTCGTGCGGTCATGGTCGGGGTGTCGTCTGGGGTCGCATCATCCCAGGGGCTGGGAAATCTACCTGTAAGCTCGTGTGTGTGGCTGGTGGCAGGAGGCATCAGGGCCTCACCACGTGGGCCTCTCCACAGGGCTGCTCACAGGCAGGGCGGCTGGCTTCCCAGGGGGAGAGATGGAGACGAACGTTGAGATCTACACACAGATGTGCGCGCGCACACACACACGCGCATGTGCATGCACGCACCGCACCTGCCTGCTCTCGTTCCGCACGGCTGTGGTGAAATGGGCCACAAAACAAGGAACAGGCACCCTCTCCCGCTGCTCCCGGGCCGCCCTTCCTCACCGTCCGCGGCCTGCTTTCCTTCAGGCTTGCTGAGAATGGCCTTGGAACATCCAGCTGACAGAGGGCTGTCTGCACCTTGTCCCTGTCCCCCGGGGCAAGGAGACAGCACAAGTTTCTAACAGCCATTCCGGTCTTCCGTCACTTGCCAGTACAGGGGGCAGTGTGACGGGCACCAGTGACCCCTTGGAATTGCTGGACAGGGAGTCCGGTGTCCTTCTAGAACAAGGGGTTTACGTTCAGGCAGCTGGAACACACATTGCTGCGAGCTACCTGCTTTGGGTCTTATTTGCTGCTGGCGAGAGCGCGGGGGAGATTGGGCGCTGCCAGGGGAGGCCGGGCGGTCCACCTGTGACAACGGGCCTGGATGTTTGAGGAGCAGAGTGGGGGGTCTCTCCTCCCTTTTTGAAATAATAATCCATCACTTTGTTGAACAATTGCTCATGTTTTCCGTTTTAAAATTGTGACATAACACACAGAAGACACACGAAATATATATATGCACACATATGTATACAGTTTAAAGATTCACGCAGTATACCCGTCTGTATTCACCACCTGAGTCAGTAATTGGGACATTTCTGGCAGCCCAGAAGCACTCATATCCCTCCTGACAACAGCCGCTCTCCCGGGGTGCCCGGTGCCCTGACTTTTGTGACAGTCATGTCCTTGCTCGGCCTCATGGTCTCACTCCCCGGTGGGCACCTCTCAGCTGAGGCATTGCGTTTTGCCCGTTTTTCTTCATTCACGTGGATTGTGACACGTGCCCTCTTTGGGGACTGCCTGGGGGACTCGCAGGGCTGCTGGGGGCGGCCAGGGCGCCTGTGTTCCCGTGGCTGTTTAGGGTCCCTTCTGTGGATGGGCCACAGTCATCCATTCTCCCGTTGAGACACACTGGGCCCATTCCAGCCCGGGGCTCCGGGAGCACGCCGGCCCGGGCCGTGTCCCCCACTTCACTGGCGTTTATGAGTAGGAGCAGAACTCCTGGGTCAGAAGGTGCCCTCCCCTTCCTGGGCGCGCCCCCGTCTCCTCTACAGCGGAGCCCGTGTGTGCCGGGGCCTGTGCCGAGCTCGGGGAGGGGCAGCCTGCTCCCGGGAATCTCAGCTGCAGGGCGGCCGTGCCGTGGGGGAGGGGCTGGCTGCTTGGAGAGGGATGAACAGGGAGGGGGGCCTGGCCGCGCGTGTGGTGGGGTAAGAGACGCCCCCCTGCGTTAGAGACACGGTTGCTGAGAGTGACCCACGGTCAGACGTGAACCACGTGGAGCGTTCGGGCAGGAGGAGTGTGTGCAGAGGCTGAGCCTGGGGGTGACCCGTCAGCTCGGCTGCCACAAGCGCCACAGCCTGTATCCCAAGAACAACAGAAGTTCATTTCCCCACAGTTCTGGAGGCTGCAAGTCCCAGATCAGCGTCCGGCAGGGCGGGTTCCTGGGGGACCTCTCCTCCTGGCTGGTGCCTTCCCCCCACGTCCTCATGTGGCGGAGAGAGAGCGCTCGAGTCTCTTCCTCCTGTGAGGGCCCCAGTCCTGCTGGGTGAGGCCCCACCCTTGTGGCCTCATGTAGTCTCCAGCCCCTCCTCACAGGCCCCATCTGCAGACACGGCCACACTGGGGGTTAGGGCTTCAACATATGAATCGGGGGGCACATTCAGTCTGTAATGAGGTGAGGGGACTTGAAGAACTGTGGCATGCGTGGAGCAAGGGGTGAGGTGTGTTTCAGTTATCGGTTGTTGAATAACAAACCACCCCTAAACTTAGCGGTTTAAAACGAGAAGCCTCATTTATTTACTCAAGATTTCACAGTTTGGGCAGGGCCCGGGGGGACAGCTCCTCTCTGCCCTATGTGACATCAGCTGAGACCTTGCTCACAATGGCTGGCACGTTGGTGCTGGCTGACAGCTGGGAGCTCTGCGGGGCTATGGCCGGGGGCCCTGGTCCTCCTCCACGTGGCTGCGGGGCCTTCCTCGCAGCATGGTGGCTGGTTTCTGAGAGTGAGAAAGCAAAAGTTGCCAGGCCTCTAAAGGTTGGGCCTGCACCTGGCAGGAGTGTCATTTCTGCCATCGTAGAAGTCACAGAGCCCAGGTACAGCTACTGGCCATTCGTAACACAGACCTCGTCTTTTTTTTTTGGAATAAAAATGATATATATTTAAGGTGTACAACATGTTTGGGTATACAGATACATAGTGAAAATGGTTGCTACAATAAAGGTAATTCGCACGTCCATCTCTTTACGTAATTGTCTTTTTTTATTTTTACGGTGCAAACACCTGAAATCGATTTTTAGCAAATTTCCAGTATGTGAAACAACATTGTTAACTATAGTTATCGTGCTGCACGTTAGATTTCTAGACTTCTTTATCCTACCTAACTGCAGCTCTGTGCCCTTTGACCACTCTCTCCCCATTCTGCCCCCCCGGCCCCTGCTGACCACCCAGACCTCCTCTGCTCTCGGCCACATGCTGCAGGAAACGCGCCACCTTTTATGTTGGGCATCACCTCCTAGGCTGTATATCTTCTTGTCCTTGAAGCACATGTTGGCCGGCTCTCTCCCCAAGCTAGCACAAACCCAAATAGTTAAGACACGGGGCGGGAGCACACCAAAGCTGTGAAAGTCAGGGCCAGCTGGAAGAAAAAGGAAGAGTGGACCATTCACCCTGCTCAGCGGAGAAACTTCTCTTGTCCCTCTTCCACAACAAACCCTCCTAAAAATAGTGGGCAGAGGAGCTGCATTCGATGACCCAGAAAGGCGATGTCTGGATTTCATTAGCTTGGCTCACTAAGGAACTGCTGGACTCTGAGAGCTGGCGGTCTTTGCTAAATGTGAAGGAAACGAACCCTGAGAGTCCCTCCTGGACCCCACCCCCACCCCGCAGGTCCCCGCTTGCTGAGGTTATTTTTCTTTAGACGCAAGTGATCCTAGCTGCCACCTTTCTGGTTGGGTGTTTCAGCCTCCCGGAGCAGCAGGAACTGTTTTTACCGGAGAAGCCTGTTGGTGAATTCGTGTGCACTGCTTTCCCCGAGGTGAAGCATGTGCAAGATCAGATGTATTCATTTTCCACAAATGAAATTGTTACTGAACCAGAATGGGTTCGCCCACCCATTGCACAACAAGCCAATCTGACACCGGGTGTAGTGGAAGAAAGGAGGAATGTTACTGCAAAGTGCTGAGCGAGGAGAATGGGCAGCTAACGCTGTAACCCCAAACTCCCTGAAAAGCTACAAGCAAGGGGTTTTGTTCGGGTTTTAGGTAGGGGAGGGGGAGCATCCACGTGGCCTTGGGGGCTGAAGTTTTAAGAGTCCTCTGTGCAGCCACGACTGTCTTTCATATTTCTTCATGGGTCACGTGTGCAAATTCGAGGGGGTTCTATGTGTTGCATGCGGTGGATTTTTAGTCTGTGACGTCTCAAGTTTACAATCGGTCATTTTAGCTTATATCTTCTAGCTGTATTGAACCTCTTATTAATATATAATGTCCTTCTTTGTCTGTTGTAAACATTTTTGATGTAAAGTCTGTTTCGTCTCATGTTAGTACAGGAACCCCAGCTCTCTTGTGGTTACTATTTGCATGGACTGTCTTCTCCCACTCTTTCACGTTCAACTTTTTTGTGTCGTTGGGTCTAAAGTGAGTCTCTTGTAGACAGCAAATAGTTGGATAATGTTTTTCTATCAGTTCTGCCAATCTGGCTTCTGATTGGAGAGTTGAATGCATTTATATTTAAAGTAATTGCTGATAAGGAGGGACTTCCCTCTGTCATTTTGCTGTTTGTTTTCTATAGGCCTTAGAGCTTTGTCTGTCATTCCTGCATGACTGTCTTCTTTTACATTCAGTTGACTTTGGGTAGCGAAACATTTTAATTACCTTCTCATTTTTTGTGTGTATTCTATAGCTTTTTTCTTTGTGGTCACCATGGGATTACACTTAACATCCTAAAGTTACAATTTATACCAGCTTAACTTCAGTAATGTACAGAAACTCTGGCTCCTGTACAGCTCTGACTCCACCCCATTTCAGTTACTAATGTCACAAAATTACATCTTTAGGCTTTGTGTGTCCAAAAACTCATACTAGTATTTGGGTTTTTTAATACTTTAATCTCTTAATGTAGAAAACAAAAAGTGGAGCTACGAACCAAAGTTACAATCGTACTAGCTTTTACAATCGTCCGCGTACTGACTCTGACCAGAGACCTTTATTTCTTCACAAGGCGTCGAGTTACCGTCTGTGTCCTTTCGTTTCCACCTGAAGGACTCCCTTCATTGGAGGGCGGGTCTAGTGGAAAGAACTCTCTCAGCTTTGGTTTATATAGGAATGCCTTCATTTCTCCCTCATTTTTGAAGGACAGTTTTGCCAGTTATACGATTCTCGGTCGGATTCTTTTTTCCTTCAGCACTTTGAATACATCAACCCATGCCCTCTGGCCTCCAGGGTTTCTGATGAGAAATCTGCCCGTGATCTTACTGGGGAAAATATGATGAAAGCTCTCTTCCTCTCTGCTTTATAAGTGTCAACGATGTCCCTTCTCATGTCTGATGCAACAGAACGTTTTCCTATAACATTATAATATCAGTTAAGTTGTAGGAGCATTTTGAGACTAATCAGAGTTTAAGGAAAGGGAATTGAATATGTTAAGTGTAGACCTGATGAAGGCTTTAGAAGCCGAAAATTATTACAGATTTTTAAATTAGAAATGAAAAGGCCCCTGAAGCATCCTACAGATTTTAACTTCCAATAAAGTAAATATCACTCCCTAATATCCCACATAAATAAAAAGCTCTTTGGGGTCCTTTATTTTGAAGAGTAAAGGGGTCTTGAGACCAAAAAGGGAGAAAACCACTGTGGCTTATCCCCAGCCATGCTGGCCCATGTCTTGCTCTGACCTCATAAGCAGCCACTGTGATGGAACTGACAAAAACCTATATAAGTCTCTGGCCGGGCCTAGGTTTTTGGTCCTTATAGCCCAGGAAGCTCATTTGTGGTGACCTGTCGCACTTGGACTGCGGTTAGCTTGTTTTCCCATTTTATTTGTTTGTTCTTTTTTTCCCATTTTGTTTGTTTGTTTGTTTTCCCATTTTGGTTCCCCCCATTTTGTTTATTGTTTTTCCCATTTTGTTTTTTTCTTTTTTCCCCATTTAGTTAATAAATTTATTCTATTTATTTTTTTATTTACAGTAAATCAATTTATTTTATTTAAAATAAATTTATTTTTATTATTTAATTTATTATTGATTATTTTTTGTTTATTTTTTTATTTACAGTAAATCAATTTATTTTATTTAAAATAAATTTATTTTTATTATTTAATTTATTATTGCTTATTTTTTTATTTACAGTAAATCAATTTATTTTATTTAAAATAAATTTATTTTTATTATTTAATTTATTATTGCTTATTTTTTATTTTTTTATTTACAGTAAATCAATTTATTTTATTTAAAATAAATTTATTTTTATTATTTAATTTATTATTGCTTATTTATTTTTTTATTTTTTTATTTAAAGTAAATTTATTTAAAATAAGTTTATTTTTAAATTTTTATTTACATTTTTTATTTATTTTTGTTATTTGTTAATAATTAATTTATTTTTTTGTTTATTTTTTATTTATGTATTGTTAGCACAGTTAGTACAGTTAGCTTATTTAGTATAGTTAGTGTCATTTATTAGCATAGTAAGCGTAGGTGGCATTGTTAGACTCGCTAGTTAGTATAGTTTTGTTTGTTAGCACAGTTAGTAAGCATAGTTAGCATCGTTAGTCAGTACTGTCAGTTAGGTAGTGAGGAGGTCACCATGCTTCCGGGCAAGAAGACCCTTATTGACAACTATGAGGTCCTTGCGACCATCGGGCAGGGCGGCTTCGGGAAGGTGAAGCTGGCCCGGCACCTCCCGACCGGGACACAGGTGGCCGTCAAAGTCATTGCCAAGAACCAACAGAACCCCACCAGAATGAAGAGACTCGGCCGTGAGGTCCAGAGCCTCAAGGCCTTGGACCATCCGAACGTTGTGAAGTTGTTCGAGGTGATTGACACCCGTCACACTCTATTCCTCGTGATGGAGTACGCCAGCCGAGGAGACATGCACGCATATATACGAAACCACGGCCGCATGACCGAGGATCAGGCCCGAGGGATGTTTCGGCAGCTCGTTTCAGCCGTCCACTACTGCCACCAGAAGGGCATCGTCCATCGGGACCTGAAGCCGGAGAACGTACTCTTCGACGATGACCTGAACGTAAAAGTGACCGACTTCGGTCTCAGCAACACGTTCCTAGGCCGCAAGCTAGCCTCCTACTGCGGTACCCTCTACTGTGCTGCCCCGGAAATCTTGCAGCACCGAAAGTACGACGGCCCCCCGGTGGATGTTTGGAGCCTCGGTGTTGCCCTGTATATTATGCTCACAGGTCAGGTGCCTTTCCCAGGAGAGGACTTCGCCACAGTAAGACAGCAGGTACTGAGAGGGCGACACCCAGAATATCCTGTCTACCTATCATTGAACTGCCTTATACTCTTGAGAAGAATGATGACCCTCAGCCCCATCCTGAGAATAACTTTGGAAGAGATTATGGATGACCCATGGGTGGGTAAGGGCCAGGAGAAACTCAGGCCTTACAGGGAGCCTCCCCATGACAAGAGGGACCCCTCAGTGATAGAGGCCATGATGCAGATGGGCTTTGAGAGGGACAAGATCCAGAAGTCACTGAGGAAAATGAAATATGACCACCTAATGGCCACGTACCTGATCTTGACCTCCAAGAAACCCAAAGTGGAGGGCCACACTGTCGCTCGTGGGTCCATCCTTTCCTTTGACCCCAAGAGCCGCAGATCTTTCCCAAGCTTTGAGGTGCAGCCGGAGGTCTCTGCACCTGGGGTGAGACGCATTCGCACCGAACCCGTACTCCCCACCTGGTTCCGCAGGGCAGCGGAACCTAAGGAGAAGCAGGAGTCAGGGCTGAAGACCAAAGAGCCTGCCAGTCCCCCACCCAGACCGGAGTCGAGGCCCGCCACCCACAGACCGACCCCCCGGCGTGGCCCTCGGGCCCTCCCCGCCACCCCCGGCACCAGCAAGGGTAGAGGGACCCCAGGGAGAGCCAAGTGCCCTGGTGGCGGTCAGTGCGGCACAGGAGACTCCCTGGATGCGGGGCAGCCTGACGGGACGACCCCAGCCTCTCCCTCTGGCCCCAGCCAGGGCCGGCGGGGCGCCGCCGGGAGATTCTTAAGTTTTATCAGGCACCTCTGTTCGTGTCTGCCCAGCAAGAAGAAGCGTGGCAGGCACAACAGGGTGAAGCCCCTCTAGTCCCTGCCAGGGACAGATCAAAGAGAGTGGGAGGTCAAGCCGCACCCCTGCATTCTAAATGGAGAGCAAGATGCCGAGCTCCGGAGAGCCTGGCAACGTGGTGTGGGAGCTTGGCCAGAGGCTGGACGCACGCGGCTGTGAGTGGGAGCGGTGGAAGGAGTACACGCAGTGCGTGCACGGACGTCTGGGCAAGAGGATTCGGTCCGCTGGACGACGGAGATGCGCACAGTGCTGCACGGGATTCGAATCAGACTGGCACCTCCAGGGCCTTCGGAAGCATCGTATGCAAAATGCTTGGCGAACTTAAGAGGACGGCCTGGAGGTGCCTCGGGGACACGAGAAGAAGCCACCCTAGCTGCAAGTCTGCCCTTCGGCCCCCAGCTGGGTCAGACGTGAGAGACTGGACAGCTTTTCCTGGGTCCCTTCTCCCCTCCCCTGTCCTGTCTCTTCTTCCATGTTTGTGGGGAAGAGGGATGGTTCCTGTAAAGTACTTGATTTTCCAAGGCTTATAATAAATTTGATACTTCAGAAAATTGTGTCACAGCTATGCTGTTTTGCATCCTCCCTGCACGGAATTGGGGCTGTGTGTGCTCCAGTTTGAGAAGCGTGGAGTGATGTAGTACTTGGAGTCGGTCAGAACAACCAAATGGAAAAGTGAGTTAGACTTATTATGGTAACTCGCAAGAGCAACGAATGTGGTTCTGAAGGGAAAAGGCCGTGAGCCATGTTGCAGGGCAGAAAGGCAGAAACTATACTAACATTACCTAACGTTTTCAGAAGGATCAAGGGAAGCTTCTGATCCTGTGGCCTTTACTAACTACAGCCAAGAGTTCCATAAGAGGATGACCAAGTCCCGTGAGCCAGCCTGCGTGGGGAGTCAGAGAAGTGGCCTGGGTGTGGGCCCCCAGGGCAGCTTAGGGGTCACTTACACGTGCATCTGAGTTTTCTGACCGTAAAGCAGGAGTTGGGCCTTCCCACTGTCAGGATTTCTCCTTTTTATGACGGTGGCACCGAGCAGTCCCTCCAAGAGTCCCGACCGGGGTCTGGACTGTTCAGCCAGCTCAAGGCTCCAGGGGAGCTCCACGGGAAGCCAGACACGCTGGGGGGTCCAGAGGGAGGGTTCCTCTGTCGGGGAGCATCTGCAGGGGCTCCTAAGAAGCCTGAGGAACGTCCAGGAGGCCCCTGGCAGCTTCTCACGAGGCTGGGTTGCACTGTGAGCAGAGTCTCTCAACGTGCTCACGAGACTGCCCGGCGATGGTCCTAGCATCTGGCCAGTCACAGAGACT
The DNA here is from genome assembly GCA_031878705.1 of Tapirus indicus. Taxonomy (NCBI): domain Eukaryota; kingdom Metazoa; phylum Chordata; class Mammalia; order Perissodactyla; family Tapiridae; genus Tapirus; species Tapirus indicus. The sequence goes on from CM062920.1 coordinate 99,842,954, forward strand.
TTCCTTGACCCACTGAGAGCAGGGCCAGGGGAAGCAAGGAGAGGACTGGGGACGGGCTGGGAGTCTGGTCACTCCCCCTTCTTGTCCCCCGTTTTGATTTTCTTTACACTAAACAGCCCCATGTGTGGTCAACCAGTGTCGCTCTCCCTGAAAGCTGTGTGTGGCTCATTCCCTTCAGGGCAAGTCCTAGTTCCTTAGTGGACTTTCGGGACCCTCTGTGACCTGTCCCCCTGCACACCTTTTCACTACCACCCCCTCCTTGCACTTGACTCACACTGAATTGTTCGGTTTCCCACAGATACTCTGCCCATGAGGTTTACTCTCTGGGAAGCCCACATGCTGGGCACTTGGCCAAACTCGATCGGGCTCCCCGAGACGAATCAGATATGGGTCCCGCCCGAAGGGCATGGTCCACCTGGGGAGACAAGACAGGGACCCAACTGTAGTGCAGTCACCTGTTCACAGGTACAGAGGAAGGACATTCACAGCACAGCACACGCTCACCGGCTGCTGGCGGTGTCGGGACAGCGTCTTGAAGGAGGTGGCATCTGGCGGGGCCCCGATGCCTGGCTCTGACCACGAGAAATGGGGAGGAGCCATTCCAGACAGAAGGAAGCCGGAGTGTTAGGCACGTACAAGACAGAGGGGGGAGCGAGGCTGGGGAGTGGGGGGTTGGACCAGCACCCCTTGTTTCTAGGACCACCTCCCACTGGTGCATTTTGCTGTGTCTCTCCAAACTGGAATATCCTCCAGCTCACGGCCTGGAAAGCTCAGATAATAGAACGCTCTGCTAATGAGACTTTCTCCTTCTCTCCTGGGAGCTCTGGGCCTTGGCCGGCCGGCCCAGGGGCTGCCCCTGACCTCCCTCATGAGTCCAAGCTCAGTCTCACCGGGAGGGCTTTCGGTTTTGTTCTAAGGAGCAGGGGATCCATGAGCAGGGAGTGACATGATCGACTTCCATTGGAGAAGATGCTTCTGGCTGCACCTGCCAGTGGTCTCTGGGTGGGAGAGAACCTCAGAGTTGGTAATGGAGCCCCACCAGCGATTTGCCAGCAGATCTAATGAAAAGCACCCACTGGCCCATGATTTTCAGCTGGTTCCTGCATCATGAATTAATTGATGCAATTTGTCTGCTGAACAAGTTTCGTAAAACATGAAGTCAGGGTAGGGAGTGGTCGGGTGGTGGGAGGGAACATTCAAAGGGGTGTGGCAGAGAGGTCCAGGTGGCTCCCAACAGCATTGTCCACTTCTCGGAGCAACCGAACAGCTGACTTAGCTGGGCATGGGGCCACCCATGACTGCAGACTTCCCAGCCTCCTCTGCAGCTAGGCTGGGTGTGGAACCAAGCTCTCCCTCTAGGATGGGAAGGGAAGCAATTTGTGTGGCTTCTAGGATATTTCTTAGGAGAGAGAAGCAAACCCTTCTTTCTGCTTCTCCCTCTGTGCTGCTGCTGGGAGCATGAGCTCTGGGGCTGGAGCTCCGTCCTGACCCACATTGATGAGGGCAACTCCTCTGGGGTGACAGGGCAACAGGGAGAGGAGCCTCCTGGGGGAGCCCTGCCAGACCAGCCCTGGACTGTCTGCCTCTAGCCTGAGCATGGGAGAGAGGCCCACTTCTGTTTGCTGCTCTCCTCTGGGGGCCCTTTGTCACATCAGCTGAACCCTAGCCTGATCAGGACAGCAGTCTTGGAGGGGACTTGCTGTGGGCTTCTCTTGGGTCAGGCTGCTCCCAGGGCCACAGCTGTCTCAAATTTTCAGCTCTCCTTTCCACGGGGTGACAGCCAAGCTCAGCTCCAACCCACTCCCCTCTCCCGGCCCTTCTCTGGAAATCTAACGCATCAAGGTCGATGCCCCCAAGTAAACAATTCAGAGCGGGTATCTCCCAGGACATCCTCTTGTTCTGTCCTCCACACTGTGCACCCCCCACTCTCTCCCCAAGGTGCACCTTGTTCTGAAATAGGCTGGGCTGACTGTTTCCCTGCTAATACCTGTGGAGTCTCATTAAATAACTAAGGAAACAGGCCATCTCACGTGTGGTGTAACTGGATTATTGCTAGAAAGATGAGTTTGGAACTGACAAGTTCCCTGCTCAGCTGAGAAGTTTAAAAGCTGAATTTGAAAAACCAACCAAATTCCAGTCACAGTGTGAGGGCCGAGACTGGGACTCGGTCAAGCCTTGGCCTGAGACCTCAGTCCGGGGAGACACATATTTAGGACTTCCCAGGGGTCTGGTCTTGTCCGTGTGATTTCTGATATGCTCTCCACTCTTAGGGAGCCTCCAATTTTATGGGGAGAAGGAACTCTAATGTATATTAAAGTATTGAAGATATTGTCAACGGGTACATAGTTCATTTGTTCTTCATTTGTTTATGCTAAGTGTCTGTAATGTGTCTTGTAGGGCTGGTTTAAAAGGAAATATATTAATGGAAAATTTGAGGTTCAGTAAGGCCAACAGACCAGGAGATGATGCCACTGAAAAGACAGTTTGTTACTCACAGTTCCCAGAGGAGGGGGGACACCACGTCATGCAGGGTCACACGGGGAAACACCCGGGTGGTCAGGAGGCAGAGGGAGCAGGGACACTGTGGGCAGGAGCCTTTACTGTGGGTTCTGCAGGAAGGAACAGCAAGGCAGGGTAAGCAGGCTTAGGACTGGCTTTTCTGAATAGTTTCCCAGGCTCTGGGGCACAGGGGCTGTCCCACTTGGTTGGTACCTGTCCTGGGTGATAAGGGCAGGGGGATAGTGGCCTGGAGAATGAGTGTCCAATAGAAGAGGTGGTTGAGGGGTGGATGGACAGTGGATTGGTTGGTTTGTATTTGAAAAGTGGGCCCAAGAATGATTCTTCCTGGGTGTGGGGGGACGGGGGTGACAAGGGAGGCAGGAGGCCAAGTCGAGGGGATTCAGAACAAGGTGTGTCCCGCGTATGCACACAGGACATATGTTAAAGCACCAGGTTTACAGAAGCTAGAAACATGGTCCAGACAAGGACTCAGCTCAGATGCCACCTCCTCAGAGGAGCCTTCCCTGCCTCCTCCATGTACAGTGACAGTCTCCCCGCCCCAGTCTCCCTACCATCACCCACTTCATTCCCCTCAGAGCATTCAGGGCCCCGCCCCCTGCTCAGTGTCCCGCCCTAACTCTCCCCACCCAGAGGGGAAGTGCTCACAGGGGCACCCAGGCCCTGCACCACCTGGGGCCCTCCACCTCTCTCGTCCCCTCCCACACTGTCCCCGTCCCCATCTTCTGGTCTCCCAGCCCTGCTTTTCCTCTGTAGCACTTCTACCTTCTGACCTGCTGTGGTCTGCTCACTGTCTGTCCTCCTCCACAATGTTGGCTCCACGGGGACAGCGGAGACTGTTTTCTTGTCTCCTTCACTGCCGCGTGCCTACAGCCTCAGTCAGGGCCGGGCACAGAGTGCGGGCTCCACGAACAGCAAATGAGCAAACAATACTTTGCACTCCTGGGAGTGTGCTTGTCTGTGGTCCGCAGTGTTCACTCGCCCCGTGCACGTCACTGAGGCCTTGCTGCATGCTGGGCCGGCTCCAGACGCCGGGCACAGCAGCGAGTGAAGCAGGCAGAGGTCTCCATTCTCGTACAGCTGACAGCCTCATGGGGGAGACAGAGAAAAAGCAAGCAAGATAAACACGGAGTCAGGCGGTGATATGTACCATGCAGAAAAAGAAGGTCAGGAAGGGCATTTGAGCAAATTCCTAAGATTTTTAGGAAATAAGCAATGTGGAGGGTAGTGTTCCAGGCTGTGAGACCAGCAAGTGGTCTGAGGCCACAGTGGGCTGTGTGTTTGAGCATCTCAGTTACTGGTGTGGATTCTTAGTTTTGTCTCGAGTCTATATGCTTTTGTTTGTAGTCCTTGGTTTCACTTTTTTAGCTAATTAACTTGAGTTCCGCAAATTCTATTCCAGTGATTACAAGTAGAAACAGGCAAACTTGGGTCAAGACAGTATGCTTTTATTGAATGGGCTCCCTGGGCCCAGCTGTGTTAGGCACCAGGAGGCTGTGAAATCAACACGGCAGGCTCCGCCATGACGACCCCAGTCAATGAACGTCCTCGACGTCCTCCAGCCCCTTCCCCTGCCCCTCTGCCCCATCTCATCTGGGTCTCAAGCTCTGGCCCTGACCCTCTGTCGCACCTTCCTCCCTGCGTCCACCTCGTCCTAGACTTCTCTGTGTGGGTGTCCCCTGTGCTTCTCGAGGTCAGTGTGTCCCAAACTGAGTGCAGCTCTTGCCCCACGACTGTCTCTCTCCATGAAGTCCCTGTCGGTGAGGGAGCCACCACCAGCAGGGTCCTCAAACCCGGGTGAGCTCCTCACCACCCTGGCCCACTGATGTGTCCCACCCCATGGGTCCACCGCCTCGGGAACCCCGTGACCCTCTCCCCCCACCCCCATCTTCAGCCTTGGGCTGCACACCGATCTCTCCCTCTTCACAAACCCCCAAGAAGCTGCTACAGTTACTGGGGCACAGAAGCGACACATGTGGGTGTGGCTGGGCATGACGAGCAGTGTCCCAGAGCAGAGGGCAGACCAGGGCTCCCGAGTGCCCAGAGCTCAGATGTTGTGGCAGCAAGACAGCCATAAAGGGGGTGAGGAAGGTCCTCCACTGCAGCTCCTCCCCACGTTCCCAGGGTGCCTGGGTTTCACGCCTCAGCTTGGGTGGCTGCGCCTCCTTGCTGTCTGCTGGCGGGTGCCTGTTCATTCGTTCACTCACTCATTTGTTCACCATGTATTTGGTCCCTGCTCGGTGCCAGGCCCTGGCTAGATGATGGCTCGTCCTTGGGGATCCAGCGCAGACGTCACCTCCTCCATGAAGCTGTTCTTGATCCCCACCCCTCCTGCAGCCCCTCTGGCCTCACCTGGCCCCCCCACTGCTGTGATCACACTCCGATGACCTCTCCTGTGATCTCTGGGAGGGCTCTGGGCCACGTGCAGAAAGGGGCTCAGGAAAATGTGGAGACGGCTAAAACACTGAATAGATGAGAGGATTGCACATGGCCGCATTGGGGTCAAGTCCACCTCCTCCCTCTCTCCCTCCGGGACCAGGGCTCCTTCATTACCGGGAACCTGAGGGGCCTTCTCTCACCCTGTGCTCAGACCATTAACAGTATGGATTTTTTTTCAATTTTGTTTTTTTTCAAACTTTGAAGACACGTCATGTTGGTATCCCTCATGTAATTCCTCTGTTGTGTCTGAGCGAAGACAGGACAACATGGAAAGCGCAAGACGTAGAGGAGGAGCCGGCTCAGGGGCTGGGCCTCAGGGCAGCAGGAAGAGCAGAGACCCAGAGAGATGGAGGCAGAGCTGCCAGGGCCGGGGACAAGCCAGGAGGAGGAGGAGTCCAGGGGCTTCCACATGTGAGGGCAGTGGCTTCCTGTGCCCCTCTGTCACATACAAGCCGTGTTTCTCACGCTGCAGCACACTCCAGGCCTTTGCACACGCCGGGTCCTCCCGCAGGAGGGCCTTTCCTCCACTCACCAGCCAGCAGGGCGCTCACCCTGCAAGACTCTGCCCTTCTGGGCGTCTGTTCCCGGGCCTGCCTGTCCAGTAGCCCCGCCCCACCGTGACACACGCAGCCCGCTCTGTGCTTTGTTCACCTGATTGTCACTGCCTGAGGCTGGCCTGTCTCCTTGTGTAAGAGACCCCAGACCTAGCTTCTAAGCCTTCTAAGTGTGCGTGACTTTGGACAAGTCCCTTGTCCCTGTGGAGGCTCAGTTTCTCCCTATAATGGGTCTGGCAGTGGCCGTCTCACAGTGGCGCTGTGCTCTCTGGCCTGTTGGAGGTGGAGCGCTGAATGGGTGCCCGTTGCTGGTGCCCTTGGTGCTGACCCTGGGGTCATGGCCCCCAGCATGCCCAGGGTTTGCAGAACTTCCGGATGCAGGGATATATGAGGGAGAGGAGACAGGCAGGAGGTGAGGGTGCAGCTTTGGAGTCAGAAGACATAGCATCCCTTGGGGACACTTCCCAGAGCCATCCACCCACACCCCTTCTCGGCTGCCTTTGGGGGGCATGCGATGAACCCCTGCTTTGAGGGCTGCGTTCCCAGTCCACCTAGCCCACCTGCCCGGGCTGGGCACTGCCGTGGTCCTCGTGCCGGGTGAAGAAGTGAAGTTCCACGGCGCTAAAGGGAGGATTACAAACTCAGATGCCTGCAGGGGTCAGGCCCGGAGAGGTGGGGGAGGGCCTGGGCCAGGAGACTGTGGCGAACTCGGGACACAAGCTCTGTGCAGAAAGCGGCTCCAGCTCAGCTCCAGAAGAGCGTTGCCCTGGGGGACTGTCACAGGTGGCCAGATCTTCTCATTTCATACAAAAAGGAAAAGCTGGACATCTGGAATTTCATCTGTAACCTTCCAGTTTTTAAATGTTAGAATTAACATTTAAAATCTAGATTTGTCCCTGGGCCCTGGGTTGAGGCTCTTGGGTAAGAGGCTTGGCCAGGGGTGTGCTCAGGACCGGCTGCCCAAAGCAGGTCCAGACTGGGGATGCTCTTGTTGCTGCAGCCCCCTCACCCCCAGGCCTAGTGGCTCCTCATGGATGTGCAGAGGACAGCTTCATCCCCCAGGGCGAGCACAGTTTCCTGCAGGCTGCTGGGTGGCTGGCTGTCGTACGGGGGGCTGGGCTCTTGGTGGAGCTGCCCTTTCCTTCAGTGGCTCCATGGCAAGTGGCTCTGCCCAGGCCCACACACCCACACACACACCTGGTGCATCCAGCCAGCCCTCTGTGAGCCCGACTGGGCTTGCTCTGTGCCTTGCCATTTTTCGGGGCACCCATGGGAAGGAGAGCAAGTATGCCCTTGTCCCAGTGGATGGGACCTTGCAACCTTAAATGTGCACTGAGCGCCTGCTGTGTACTTGGTCCTAGGTTGCGAGCTTGGGGGACCGTGAGGAGGAGGAAGCTTGGGCATCTGTCCACAAGAGACTCAATAACTCCCAAGGAGGAGGCAGTATAGAGAGGGCTTCGGAGAGAAGGGAGGGTACCTCTGATGGGGGAGAGGGGCCGGGGTCTGGGGTGGCCTCGGAGCATCGCCGTGATTTGATCTGGTGGGGATGGGGACAGGGTGCTTGGTGGAACAGCATTGCACGGTGGCTCAGAGGGGAGATGTTCAGTGTGGCGAGTGGAGTAGGCATGATTGAGCCTCCCCAATGTCACCCTGCTCCTGTACCAGGCCTCCTCCCTCCCTCCTCTGTGGTGGTGGAGGTGGTGAAGAGAGCAACTCTTAGCACTCCCGGGGGCCCTATTATTAGCTCTCTATTACAGATGACACTGAGGCACAGAGAGGGAAGCGGCTTGCTCAAGGTCACAGAGCAGGGAACCTTGCTATATCCCAGACCCCACAGCCCATGTCCTTAACTACTGCTCTGTGCTGCCTGCAGGGACACAGGCCTCGAATGGACTTTGAAAGCTGTCTGATCCGTGCCCAAGGGGATGCTGAGCCCTCAGGAAACACCCCTCAACACCTACTTGCACGTCCCCAGGGACAGGGAGCTCATTGCTGTTCCTGGAAGCTGGCTCAGCCTCCCGGTGAATTGGCCCGGGACATCCCAGGAGAGACTTGGGGCAGCCACAGGGCCCCGAGGCTCCCTGTCCCCGGCTGAGCAGCTCCAAGCCCCTTGGCTGTCCTTGGCAGAGGACCTGCTGGAGGTGACAGCCATGCAGCGAGGGGTGCAGTGGAGACAAGGACATGGTGGGCACAATGCATGCTACACACAGATGTTTGGGTATTCACTCAACGAATATTGATTGAGGCTTTGCAATGTGGCCACCCCGGGCTTGAGCCTAGTATCCAGCAGCGAGTACAGCACAGTCCCTTCAGCTGCCGGTCTCGTGGGAAAGCAGTGCTTGGAGAAACCGGCCCGTGGTGCCCCCACCCCGTCCCCCCATGAATCATCAAACTGCTGTGAGGCTGCGGTGTGGGTCCCAGTAAAAGGAAAAGGGAGGCCCCGGACACCCTGTGTGGGCACGCACCAAAAGCTGGATCCTGGAGCTAAACGGCTGGGGTTACAGGATCAGAGGCAGTTACCTCACCTCTCCGTGCCTCAGTTTCCTCATCTGCAAAAAGGGGTGATAATAGTGGTCCCTGTGTCACAGAACTTTCATGGGGGTCAAGTGACTTCATGCTTCTAAAGTGCTCAGGACAGTGTCTGGCAGTGGACTCAGCTGCTGCTCACCTCAGCAACAGCCCTGTAATGAAGGTTTTGCTGTCCCCGCTTTAAAGATGAGAAAACCAAGGCTGAGAGTGGTTATGGGTCACCCTGGGTCACCCCCTCCTCATGTTGCTCCATGAATGTCCATGAGTCCCCTTTCTGCCCAGCTTGCCTGTGTTCACCTCGTCTCTCCATCCCCAGTAGCCACCCAGCAGAGGAGGTACATTAAGGAAATTGCATCAAGTAATTCACGATGCAGGAAGTCATGGGCCGGTGGGTGCTTTTCATTAGATTTGCTGGCAAATCGCTGGCAGGGCTCCATTACCAACTCTGAGGTTCTCTCCCACCCAGAGACCACGGTGCAGGTGCAGCCAGAAGCATCTTCTCCAATGGAAGTCGATCATGTCACTCCCTGCTCATGGATCCCCTGCTCCTTAGAACAAAACCGAAAGCCCTCCCGGTGGGACTGAGCTTGGACTCATGAGGGAGGTCAGGGGCAGCCCCTGGGCCGGCCGGCCAAGGCCCAGAGCTCCCAGGAGAGAAGGAGAAAGTCTCATTAGCAGAGCGTTCTATTATCTGAGCTTTCCAGGCCGTGAGCTGGAGGATATTCCAGTTTGGAGAGACACAGCAAAATGCACCAGTGGGAGGTGGTCCTAGAAACAAGGGGTGCTGGTCCAACCCCCCACTCCCCAGCCTCGCTCCCCCCTCTGTCTTGTACGTGCCTAACACTCCGGCTTCCTTCTGTCTGGAATGGCTCCTCCCCATTTCTCGTGGTCAGAGCCAGGCATCGGGGCCCCGCCAGATGCCACCTCCTTCAAGACGCTGTCCCGACACCGCCAGCAGCCGGTGAGCGTGTGCTGTGCTGTGAATGTCCTTCCTCTGTACCTGTGAACAGGTGACTGCACTACAGTTGGGTCCCTGTCTTGTCTCCCCAGGTGGACCATGCCCTTCGGGCGGGACCCATATCTGATTCGTCTCGGGGAGCCCGATCGAGTTTGGCCAAGTGCCCAGCATGTGGGCTTCCCAGAGAGTAAACCTCATGGGCAGAGTATCTGTGGGAAACCGAACAATTCAGTGTGAGTCAAGTGCAAGGAGGGGGTGGTAGTGAAAAGGTGTGCAGGGGGACAGGTCACAGAGGGTCCCGAAAGTCCACTAAGGAACTGGGACTTGCCCTGAAGGGAATGAGCCACACACAGCTTTCAGGGAGAGCGACACTGGTTGACCACACATGGGGCTGTTTAGTGTAAAGAAAATCAAAACGGGGGACAAGAAGGGGGAGTGACCAGACTCCCAGCCCGTCCCCAGTCCTCTCCTTGCTTCCCCTGGCCCTGCTCTCAGTGGGTCAAGGAAAGTCTCTGTGACTGGCCAGATGCTAGGACCATCGCCGGGCAGTCTCGTGAGCACGTTGAGAGACTCTGCTCACAGTGCAACCCAGCCTCGTGAGAAGCTGCCAGGGGCCTCCTGGACGTTCCTCAGGCTTCTTAGGAGCCCCTGCAGATGCTCCCCGACAGAGGAACCCTCCCTCTGGACCCCCCAGCGTGTCTGGCTTCCCGTGGAGCTCCCCTGGAGCCTTGAGCTGGCTGAACAGTCCAGACCCCGGTCGGGACTCTTGGAGGGACTGCTCGGTGCCACCGTCATAAAAAGGAGAAATCCTGACAGTGGGAAGGCCCAACTCCTGCTTTACGGTCAGAAAACTCAGATGCACGTGTAAGTGACCCCTAAGCTGCCCTGGGGGCCCACACCCAGGCCACTTCTCTGACTCCCCACGCAGGCTGGCTCACGGGACTTGGTCATCCTCTTATGGAACTCTTGGCTGTAGTTAGTAAAGGCCACAGGATCAGAAGCTTCCCTTGATCCTTCTGAAAACGTTAGGTAATGTTAGTATAGTTTCTGCCTTTCTGCCCTGCAACATGGCTCACGGCCTTTTCCCTTCAGAACCACATTCGTTGCTCTTGCGAGTTACCATAATAAGTCTAACTCACTTTTCCATTTGGTTGTTCTGACCGACTCCAAGTACTACATCACTCCACGCTTCTCAAACTGGAGCACACACAGCCCCAATTCCGTGCAGGGAGGATGCAAAACAGCATAGCTGTGACACAATTTTCTGAAGTATCAAATTTATTATAAGCCTTGGAAAATCAAGTACTTTACAGGAACCATCCCTCTTCCCCACAAACATGGAAGAAGAGACAGGACAGGGGAGGGGAGAAGGGACCCAGGAAAAGCTGTCCAGTCTCTCACGTCTGACCCAGCTGGGGGCCGAAGGGCAGACTTGCAGCTAGGGTGGCTTCTTCTCGTGTCCCCGAGGCACCTCCAGGCCGTCCTCTTAAGTTCGCCAAGCATTTTGCATACGATGCTTCCGAAGGCCCTGGAGGTGCCAGTCTGATTCGAATCCCGTGCAGCACTGTGCGCATCTCCGTCGTCCAGCGGACCGAATCCTCTTGCCCAGACGTCCGTGCACGCACTGCGTGTACTCCTTCCACCGCTCCCACTCACAGCCGCGTGCGTCCAGCCTCTGGCCAAGCTCCCACACCACGTTGCCAGGCTCTCCGGAGCTCGGCATCTTGCTCTCCATTTAGAATGCAGGGGTGCGGCTTGACCTCCCACTCTCTTTGATCTGTCCCTGGCAGGGACTAGAGGGGCTTCACCCTGTTGTGCCTGCCACGCTTCTTCTTGCTGGGCAGACACGAACAGAGGTGCCTGATAAAACTTAAGAATCTCCCGGCGGCGCCCCGCCGGCCCTGGCTGGGGCCAGAGGGAGAGGCTGGGGTCGTCCCGTCAGGCTGCCCCGCATCCAGGGAGTCTCCTGTGCCGCACTGACCGCCACCAGGGCACTTGGCTCTCCCTGGGGTCCCTCTACCCTTGCTGGTGCCGGGGGTGGCGGGGAGGGCCCGAGGGCCACGCCGGGGGGTCGGTCTGTGGGTGGCGGGCCTCGACTCCGGTCTGGGTGGGGGACTGGCAGGCTCTTTGGTCTTCAGCCCTGACTCCTGCTTCTCCTTAGGTTCCGCTGCCCTGCGGAACCAGGTGGGGAGTACGGGTTCGGTGCGAATGCGTCTCACCCCAGGTGCAGAGACCTCCGGCTGCACCTCAAAGCTTGGGAAAGATCTGCGGCTCTTGGGGTCAAAGGAAAGGATGGACCCACGAGCGACAGTGTGGCCCTCCACTTTGGGTTTCTTGGAGGTCAAGATCAGGTACGTGGCCATTAGGTGGTCATATTTCATTTTCCTCAGTGACTTCTGGATCTTGTCCCTCTCAAAGCCCATCTGCATCATGGCCTCTATCACTGAGGGGTCCCTCTTGTCATGGGGAGGCTCCCTGTAAGGCCTGAGTTTCTCCTGGCCCTTACCCACCCATGGGTCATCCATAATCTCTTCCAAAGTTATTCTCAGGATGGGGCTGAGGGTCATCATTCTTCTCAAGAGTATAAGGCAGTTCAATGATAGGTAGACAGGATATTCTGGGTGTCGCCCTCTCAGTACCTGCTGTCTTACTGTGGCGAAGTCCTCTCCTGGGAAAGGCACCTGACCTGTGAGCATAATATACAGGGCAACACCGAGGCTCCAAACATCCACCGGGGGGCCGTCGTACTTTCGGTGCTGCAAGATTTCCGGGGCAGCACAGTAGAGGGTACCGCAGTAGGAGGCTAGCTTGCGGCCTAGGAACGTGTTGCTGAGACCGAAGTCGGTCACTTTTACGTTCAGGTCATCGTCGAAGAGTACGTTCTCCGGCTTCAGGTCCCGATGGACGATGCCCTTCTGGTGGCAGTAGTGGACGGCTGAAACGAGCTGCCGAAACATCCCTCGGGCCTGATCCTCGGTCATGCGGCCGTGGTTTCGTATATATGCGTGCATGTCTCCTCGGCTGGCGTACTCCATCACGAGGAATAGAGTGTGACGGGTGTCAATCACCTCGAACAACTTCACAACGTTCGGATGGTCCAAGGCCTTGAGGCTCTGGACCTCACGGCCGAGTCTCTTCATTCTGGTGGGGTTCTGTTGGTTCTTGGCAATGACTTTGACGGCCACCTGTGTCCCGGTCGGGAGGTGCCGGGCCAGCTTCACCTTCCCGAAGCCGCCCTGCCCGATGGTCGCAAGGACCTCATAGTTGTCAATAAGGGTCTTCTTGCCCGGAAGCATGGTGACCTCCTCACTACCTAACTGACAGTACTAACGATGCTAACTATGCTTACTAACTGTGCTAACAAACAAAACTATACTAACTAGCGAGTCTAACAATGCCACCTACGCTTACTATGCTAATAAATGACACTAACTATACTAAATAAGCTAACTGTACTAACTGTGCTAACAATACATAAATAAAAAATAAACAAAAAAATAAATTAATTATTAACAAATAACAAAAATAAATAAAAAATGTAAATAAAAATTTAAAAATAAACTTATTTTAAATAAATTTACTTTAAATAAAAAAATAAAAAAATAAATAAGCAATAATAAATTAAATAATAAAAATAAATTTATTTTAAATAAAATAAATTGATTTACTGTAAATAAAAAAATAAAAAATAAGCAATAATAAATTAAATAATAAAAATAAATTTATTTTAAATAAAATAAATTGATTTACTGTAAATAAAAAAATAAGCAATAATAAATTAAATAATAAAAATAAATTTATTTTAAATAAAATAAATTGATTTACTGTAAATAAAAAAATAAACAAAAAATAATCAATAATAAATTAAATAATAAAAATAAATTTATTTTAAATAAAATAAATTGATTTACTGTAAATAAAAAAATAAATAGAATAAATTTATTAACTAAATGGGGAAAAAAGAAAAAAACAAAATGGGAAAAACAATAAACAAAATGGGGGGAACCAAAATGGGAAAACAAACAAACAAACAAAATGGGAAAAAAAGAACAAACAAATAAAATGGGAAAACAAGCTAACCGCAGTCCAAGTGCGACAGGTCACCACAAATGAGCTTCCTGGGCTATAAGGACCAAAAACCTAGGCCCGGCCAGAGACTTATATAGGTTTTTGTCAGTTCCATCACAGTGGCTGCTTATGAGGTCAGAGCAAGACATGGGCCAGCATGGCTGGGGATAAGCCACAGTGGTTTTCTCCCTTTTTGGTCTCAAGACCCCTTTACTCTTCAAAATAAAGGACCCCAAAGAGCTTTTTATTTATGTGGGATATTAGGGAGTGATATTTACTTTATTGGAAGTTAAAATCTGTAGGATGCTTCAGGGGCCTTTTCATTTCTAATTTAAAAATCTGTAATAATTTTCGGCTTCTAAAGCCTTCATCAGGTCTACACTTAACATATTCAATTCCCTTTCCTTAAACTCTGATTAGTCTCAAAATGCTCCTACAACTTAACTGATATTATAATGTTATAGGAAAACGTTCTGTTGCATCAGACATGAGAAGGGACATCGTTGACACTTATAAAGCAGAGAGGAAGAGAGCTTTCATCATATTTTCCCCAGTAAGATCACGGGCAGATTTCTCATCAGAAACCCTGGAGGCCAGAGGGCATGGGTTGATGTATTCAAAGTGCTGAAGGAAAAAAGAATCCGACCGAGAATCGTATAACTGGCAAAACTGTCCTTCAAAAATGAGGGAGAAATGAAGGCATTCCTATATAAACCAAAGCTGAGAGAGTTCTTTCCACTAGACCCGCCCTCCAATGAAGGGAGTCCTTCAGGTGGAAACGAAAGGACACAGACGGTAACTCGACGCCTTGTGAAGAAATAAAGGTCTCTGGTCAGAGTCAGTACGCGGACGATTGTAAAAGCTAGTACGATTGTAACTTTGGTTCGTAGCTCCACTTTTTGTTTTCTACATTAAGAGATTAAAGTATTAAAAAACCCAAATACTAGTATGAGTTTTTGGACACACAAAGCCTAAAGATGTAATTTTGTGACATTAGTAACTGAAATGGGGTGGAGTCAGAGCTGTACAGGAGCCAGAGTTTCTGTACATTACTGAAGTTAAGCTGGTATAAATTGTAACTTTAGGATGTTAAGTGTAATCCCATGGTGACCACAAAGAAAAAAGCTATAGAATACACACAAAAAATGAGAAGGTAATTAAAATGTTTCGCTACCCAAAGTCAACTGAATGTAAAAGAAGACAGTCATGCAGGAATGACAGACAAAGCTCTAAGGCCTATAGAAAACAAACAGCAAAATGACAGAGGGAAGTCCCTCCTTATCAGCAATTACTTTAAATATAAATGCATTCAACTCTCCAATCAGAAGCCAGATTGGCAGAACTGATAGAAAAACATTATCCAACTATTTGCTGTCTACAAGAGACTCACTTTAGACCCAACGACACAAAAAAGTTGAACGTGAAAGAGTGGGAGAAGACAGTCCATGCAAATAGTAACCACAAGAGAGCTGGGGTTCCTGTACTAACATGAGACGAAACAGACTTTACATCAAAAATGTTTACAACAGACAAAGAAGGACATTATATATTAATAAGAGGTTCAATACAGCTAGAAGATATAAGCTAAAATGACCGATTGTAAACTTGAGACGTCACAGACTAAAAATCCACCGCATGCAACACATAGAACCCCCTCGAATTTGCACACGTGACCCATGAAGAAATATGAAAGACAGTCGTGGCTGCACAGAGGACTCTTAAAACTTCAGCCCCCAAGGCCACGTGGATGCTCCCCCTCCCCTACCTAAAACCCGAACAAAACCCCTTGCTTGTAGCTTTTCAGGGAGTTTGGGGTTACAGCGTTAGCTGCCCATTCTCCTCGCTCAGCACTTTGCAGTAACATTCCTCCTTTCTTCCACTACACCCGGTGTCAGATTGGCTTGTTGTGCAATGGGTGGGCGAACCCATTCTGGTTCAGTAACAATTTCATTTGTGGAAAATGAATACATCTGATCTTGCACATGCTTCACCTCGGGGAAAGCAGTGCACACGAATTCACCAACAGGCTTCTCCGGTAAAAACAGTTCCTGCTGCTCCGGGAGGCTGAAACACCCAACCAGAAAGGTGGCAGCTAGGATCACTTGCGTCTAAAGAAAAATAACCTCAGCAAGCGGGGACCTGCGGGGTGGGGGTGGGGTCCAGGAGGGACTCTCAGGGTTCGTTTCCTTCACATTTAGCAAAGACCGCCAGCTCTCAGAGTCCAGCAGTTCCTTAGTGAGCCAAGCTAATGAAATCCAGACATCGCCTTTCTGGGTCATCGAATGCAGCTCCTCTGCCCACTATTTTTAGGAGGGTTTGTTGTGGAAGAGGGACAAGAGAAGTTTCTCCGCTGAGCAGGGTGAATGGTCCACTCTTCCTTTTTCTTCCAGCTGGCCCTGACTTTCACAGCTTTGGTGTGCTCCCGCCCCGTGTCTTAACTATTTGGGTTTGTGCTAGCTTGGGGAGAGAGCCGGCCAACATGTGCTTCAAGGACAAGAAGATATACAGCCTAGGAGGTGATGCCCAACATAAAAGGTGGCGCGTTTCCTGCAGCATGTGGCCGAGAGCAGAGGAGGTCTGGGTGGTCAGCAGGGGCCGGGGGGGCAGAATGGGGAGAGAGTGGTCAAAGGGCACAGAGCTGCAGTTAGGTAGGATAAAGAAGTCTAGAAATCTAACGTGCAGCACGATAACTATAGTTAACAATGTTGTTTCACATACTGGAAATTTGCTAAAAATCGATTTCAGGTGTTTGCACCGTAAAAATAAAAAAAGACAATTACGTAAAGAGATGGACGTGCGAATTACCTTTATTGTAGCAACCATTTTCACTATGTATCTGTATACCCAAACATGTTGTACACCTTAAATATATATCATTTTTATTCCAAAAAAAAAAGACGAGGTCTGTGTTACGAATGGCCAGTAGCTGTACCTGGGCTCTGTGACTTCTACGATGGCAGAAATGACACTCCTGCCAGGTGCAGGCCCAACCTTTAGAGGCCTGGCAACTTTTGCTTTCTCACTCTCAGAAACCAGCCACCATGCTGCGAGGAAGGCCCCGCAGCCACGTGGAGGAGGACCAGGGCCCCCGGCCATAGCCCCGCAGAGCTCCCAGCTGTCAGCCAGCACCAACGTGCCAGCCATTGTGAGCAAGGTCTCAGCTGATGTCACATAGGGCAGAGAGGAGCTGTCCCCCCGGGCCCTGCCCAAACTGTGAAATCTTGAGTAAATAAATGAGGCTTCTCGTTTTAAACCGCTAAGTTTAGGGGTGGTTTGTTATTCAACAACCGATAACTGAAACACACCTCACCCCTTGCTCCACGCATGCCACAGTTCTTCAAGTCCCCTCACCTCATTACAGACTGAATGTGCCCCCCGATTCATATGTTGAAGCCCTAACCCCCAGTGTGGCCGTGTCTGCAGATGGGGCCTGTGAGGAGGGGCTGGAGACTACATGAGGCCACAAGGGTGGGGCCTCACCCAGCAGGACTGGGGCCCTCACAGGAGGAAGAGACTCGAGCGCTCTCTCTCCGCCACATGAGGACGTGGGGGGAAGGCACCAGCCAGGAGGAGAGGTCCCCCAGGAACCCGCCCTGCCGGACGCTGATCTGGGACTTGCAGCCTCCAGAACTGTGGGGAAATGAACTTCTGTTGTTCTTGGGATACAGGCTGTGGCGCTTGTGGCAGCCGAGCTGACGGGTCACCCCCAGGCTCAGCCTCTGCACACACTCCTCCTGCCCGAACGCTCCACGTGGTTCACGTCTGACCGTGGGTCACTCTCAGCAACCGTGTCTCTAACGCAGGGGGGCGTCTCTTACCCCACCACACGCGCGGCCAGGCCCCCCTCCCTGTTCATCCCTCTCCAAGCAGCCAGCCCCTCCCCCACGGCACGGCCGCCCTGCAGCTGAGATTCCCGGGAGCAGGCTGCCCCTCCCCGAGCTCGGCACAGGCCCCGGCACACACGGGCTCCGCTGTAGAGGAGACGGGGGCGCGCCCAGGAAGGGGAGGGCACCTTCTGACCCAGGAGTTCTGCTCCTACTCATAAACGCCAGTGAAGTGGGGGACACGGCCCGGGCCGGCGTGCTCCCGGAGCCCCGGGCTGGAATGGGCCCAGTGTGTCTCAACGGGAGAATGGATGACTGTGGCCCATCCACAGAAAGGACCCTAAACAGCCACGGGAACACAGGTGCCCTGGCCACCCCCAGCAGCCCTGCGAGTCCCCCAGGCAGTCCCCAAAGAGGGCACGTGTCACAATCCACGTGAATGAAGAAAAACGGGCAAAACGCAATGCCTCAGCTGAGAGGTGCCCACCGGGGAGTGAGACCATGAGGCCGAGCAAGGACACGACTGTCACAAAAGTCAGGGCACCGGGCACCCCGGGAGAGCGGCTGTTGTCAGGAGGGATATGAGTGCTTCTGGGCTGCCAGAAATGTCCCAATTACTGACTCAGGTGGTGAATACAGACGGGTATACTGCGTGAATCTTTAAACTGTATACATATGTGTGCATATATATATTTCGTGTGTCTTCTGTGTGTTATGTCACAATTTTAAAACGGAAAACATGAGCAATTGTTCAACAAAGTGATGGATTATTATTTCAAAAAGGGAGGAGAGACCCCCCACTCTGCTCCTCAAACATCCAGGCCCGTTGTCACAGGTGGACCGCCCGGCCTCCCCTGGCAGCGCCCAATCTCCCCCGCGCTCTCGCCAGCAGCAAATAAGACCCAAAGCAGGTAGCTCGCAGCAATGTGTGTTCCAGCTGCCTGAACGTAAACCCCTTGTTCTAGAAGGACACCGGACTCCCTGTCCAGCAATTCCAAGGGGTCACTGGTGCCCGTCACACTGCCCCCTGTACTGGCAAGTGACGGAAGACCGGAATGGCTGTTAGAAACTTGTGCTGTCTCCTTGCCCCGGGGGACAGGGACAAGGTGCAGACAGCCCTCTGTCAGCTGGATGTTCCAAGGCCATTCTCAGCAAGCCTGAAGGAAAGCAGGCCGCGGACGGTGAGGAAGGGCGGCCCGGGAGCAGCGGGAGAGGGTGCCTGTTCCTTGTTTTGTGGCCCATTTCACCACAGCCGTGCGGAACGAGAGCAGGCAGGTGCGGTGCGTGCATGCACATGCGCGTGTGTGTGTGCGCGCGCACATCTGTGTGTAGATCTCAACGTTCGTCTCCATCTCTCCCCCTGGGAAGCCAGCCGCCCTGCCTGTGAGCAGCCCTGTGGAGAGGCCCACGTGGTGAGGCCCTGATGCCTCCTGCCACCAGCCACACACACGAGCTTACAGGTAGATTTCCCAGCCCCTGGGATGATGCGACCCCAGACGACACCCCGACCATGACCGCACGAGAGCCGAGTCAGAACCACCCAGCCACGCTGCTCCTGGGTTCCTGGGCCACAGACCGAGACAATAACCACTGGCTGCTGTAGGCTGCCAAGTGTGGGGTCATTTGTGAGCCAGCAATAGACAGGCTCCTGCTCAAGGCCTCTCCGCCAGCACCCGCTGGGTAGCCTTCATGCAGGGCCACCTGAGGCCGTCTGACTGATGTCCGTTTACTGTCTGTCTTCCTCGTTAAGAGGAAACCCCATGAGGACAAGGGATGTGTTAGGGTCACTGTAGGGTCCCCAGTGCCAAGACAACACAGTGGCTCCTTGTTAAATGGCTGAGGTACAGCAATGCAGCAAATCAGGAGCCCCATCATTCCGGGATGTCCCATGTCTGAGACGCCAGAACACGCCAGGGAACAAGCACAGACCCTGAGTCAGACCTTCACGATCCCGGCCCCAGCTCCACGTGACCTCAGAAATCACTCGACCTGTAGGAGCCTCGGTTTCCTCGTCTGTGGTTTGGGAATGGTGGTAACAATTAGCCCCCGAAAGCTGTAAGGAGACAAGGCACAGGCCTGGCCCAGAGTCGCTGACCAGTAAAACTGCGTCTCTCACCACCTGCCTGAAGCTGTAACATGGGAACGTGAGCTCCCTGCCGCTGGGCTGCTGGGCGACTGCTCAGGGGCAGACCTACAGTGCCAGGGGGCAGCTGACATCTGTAGGAGACGACCCACCCTCAGGCCCAGACCAGCGTCCTCGTGCACCGCGCAGAGCAGGCTCCAGGGGAATGTCTGTTGTGTGAACCCGCGACAAAGCTGGCTCCAGCCTCACACACTAACGGCAACACACGGCAGAGTCCCATTTACACCGAGGAGGGCACATTCAGAGATGCCCTTGAGCCCCATGGAGTGTCGCCGCCGGTCCTAGGGCAGAAGGAGCCCTGAACGATGTGGGGAGTAGAGGCAGAGAGGGGCCGGCAGAACCCTGGGGTGGATGACGCCTGTGTGCACACGTGGTCCCGGCGGCAGCACGGGTGGGGCACCGGGCAGTGGACAGTGTCCTGGAGCCCTCTGCTTTCCCGCCCACGAGGACGAGGACCAGGAGCAGGACGACTTTCCAAACGGAGTGAACAGACGGGAGGTCACAGAAGCAGCCTCACACCTGTTAACTCACGGCCCGGGGGACTGTCCCGGGCAGGTCCTGCAGAGCCAGGACGAGGCTGTACACGTGCGCACGCTCAGGCCACGGACGCCTCAGCCTGTGCGGCGCCAGACACAGACCTGCAGAGGAGGGTTCTGGAGCAAGGTTATCTGGGAGGCGAAGGCAGGAGGGCTGGGAGGCGAGAGAAGGAAGAGCAGGCGGCTACTAACGGCTACTATCCAGCTGCCCGCCACTGTGGGGGCCCCCCACTCTGGACACCCACCACTGCGGGCACCAGGAGCCTGGCCCACCAGGGAACCCTGGCAGCGGGTGCAGAGCACGCCCCTCAGAGCTCTCCCACCCAAGGGGTGAGGCAGCTGGGGTACTGGCTGAAGGGGCTCCTGGGGGACAGCAAGTCTCCACCCCTCAGCGTGTCACACAGGAGGCCAAGGAGTCTCCAGCAGAAAGGAAAGTCCCCGGGCAGAGAAGTGCTGGCAGCTGGAAGTCAGGCCCGTGTGCACTGAGGAGGCTGGGGCAAGGGGCTCTGACAGCCAGTGCTCCTAAGTGGACTAAGGGAGCCTCCTGCTGTCCTCATTCTAACCCAGTGGATAACCGAGCCTTCATGTGGCCTTCAGAAGGTCAAGGGTTCAAGTGATCATTTTCCTCACTCGCATTTCACTTCTCTGGTGGACCCTGCGGGCTGACTCATTCAACATGTGTGCCAAGCCCTCCTTCTAGGTGTGGCTGCATGTGAGTCTCTGGAGAACCGAAATCCACACTTCCCTGACTCCTTTGCAGCTAGGGTTCTGCCAGCGGCCTCAGCTCCCCTGGACAGACGCCTCCCGAGATTTAAAAGGTGGAAGTGAGCAACCCAAGGTGCTGGAGGGTGGGGCTCCTGGCTGGCAGGGAACAGAGGGGTCTGGTTCTCCCACAGCAGCATGCTCCAGTGCCTGGGCCTGAGCATCACAGGCAGTGGGGTTTCCATGGCAACAGTCTTGGTTGGGGTTAGTGACTGTCCAGGTGATTGTCAGTGTCGTCCCTGGCCATGGGGCACCCAACTTCGGTCCCCTGGGAGTCCTGGAATCTCAGTCCTAACACCCATGAGTAAATCCCTCGCTGCTCAAACCAGAAAGAGTGGATTCTGTCGTCAGCAACTAATCACTCTGGCCCAAATTCAGATTCTGAAATCACCTCTGTTGCTTTGTTTTGTGTGAAAAAAGTATAGGAAAGCTTAAGAAAAACAAGTGAAAGTCATCTGTAACCCCGCCCCTTGGAGGTAATCACTGTAATAGTTCTGCATGTTTACTTCTGGGCTTTGTATTCTATCCATTTTTTTATATGGTCAAGATGACAGTCTGTGTCATTCTACGCCAGGTTTGCTCACTTAACGTAGATTGTAAAAGTGTCCCAGCTGCCTTGTTCACGAGGCCTTCAGCAGCTTTCTAGACCGAGTCAGTTCCCTCTCTACCCACTCTTACTTATTTTAAACCACATTATTGAGGTATAACTGACATACAAAAGCTGTACATATCTGACACATACATTTGATGACTTTGGGGATAAGTATACATCTGTGAAGCCATCACCACAATCTGTGCCATAAACATATCCATCATCTGCAAAAGTTACCTCTACCCTTTTCATTTATTATTGTGTGTGTGTGTGTGTGTGTGTGTGAGAGAGAGAGATAAGAATACTTAACACAAGATTTACCCTCTGAGCAAAGTTTGAAGTAGACAACCCAGCATTATTAACCAGAGTAACTGAGACTCTGTACCCTTTGACTCAAACCTCTCCATTTCCCCTTTCCTCAGCCCCTGGCAACCACCATTCCACTCTCTTCTTCTGTGAGCTCGACTATTTGAGATTCCTCATGTAGGTGGTCTTATGTAGTATTTGTCCTTCTATGTCTGGCTTATTTCACTTAGCATAATGTCCTTCAGATTGGTCCAAGTTGTTGCAAATGGCAGGATTTCCTTCTTTCTCAAGGCCGAATAATATTCCACTGTGAGCATACCACACTGTCTTGATCCAATGATCAGCTGATGCACATGGAGGTTGCTTCCCTGTCTTGGGCCTTGTGACTAATGCTGCACTGAACACGGGAGTGTAGGCATCTCTTTGAGATCCTGATTTCAATTCCATTGGGTATAGACCCGGAAGTGGGATTGCTAGATCATTTGATAGCCCTATTCTTAAGGTTTTGTCTGGCCTTGGTGTCAGGGTAATGCTGGCTTCACAAATGAGTTCAGAAGCGTTCCTTCTTCTAGTTTTTTGAAGAGTTTAAGAGGGATTGGTATTAGTTCCTCTTTAAATGTTTGGTAGAAATCACTTGTGAAGACATCTGGTCCTGGGGACACATTTTATGTTATTGATGTCTCAATTCATGTCTTCTACACTGTGCATCCACTAACAGGTTTTGTAGTTATAGTTATTCTTAATACTTTTGTCTTTTAACTTTTATACCAGGGTTAAAAGTGATTTATGCACCACCACTACAGTACTACACTGTTTTGTATTTGTCTACATATTGATCTTTACCAGTAAGATTTATACTTCCATGTGCTTTTGTGCTGCTGTTTCGTATCCTTTCATTCCAACTTGACGCAGGTCCAGTGGTAACAAACCCCCTCAGTTTTGTTTCTCTGGGAACGTCTTTCTCTCTCCTCCTTTTGTAAAGCACAGTTTCGCCAGGTGTGGTGATCTTGGCTGGTAGGTTTTTTTCTTTCAGCGCCTTAAATATCTCACCCTACTCTCTCCTCCCCTTCGAGGTTTCTCTTGAAAAGCATGCTGACCACCTTAAGGGGTTCCCTTGTATGTGACAAATCACTCTTCTCTTGCTGTTTTCAAAATGCTCTCTTTGACTTTTGACAATTTAACGTGTCTTGGTGTGAACCCTTTTTAAACTTCAACTTATTTGGGGTCTTTTGGGCTTCATGAACCTAGATGTCCATTTCTCTCCCCAGATTTGCAAAGTTTTCAGCTATTATTTCTTTAAGTACGCTTTCTGCCCCTTTCTCTGTCTCTTCTTCTGGAACACCCATTATGTTATATTGGGTTTCTTTATGGTGTCCCTTAAGTCTTATAGTGTTTCTTCATTCTTTTTCATTTTCCTCCTCTGGCTAGATAATTTCTCTGTTTTTTTAAGGAGGCAGTTCAAATTTTAATTTTTCTTTTTTTATTAAGATTGGCCCTGAGCTAACATCTGTTGCCAATCTTTCTCCTCTTTTCCTTTTTCCTGCTGAAAGCCCCAGCAGACAGTTGTATATCATAGTTGTACATCCTTCTAGTTGCTCTGTGTGGGACGCCACCTCAGCATGGCTTGATGAGCAGCGCGTGGGTCCATGCACAGGATCCCAACTGGCAAACCCCGGGCCGCTGAAGCAGAGCACATGAACTTAACCGCTACACCAGCAGGCCGGCCCCGTGACTAGATAATTTCAAATAACCTGTCCGTGAGTTCACTGACGCTGTCTGCTGCTTGTTCAAGTCTGATGCTGAAGCTCCCTACTGAATTTTTCAGTTCAGCCATTGTATTCTTTAGCTCCAGAAGGTATCTGTTTAGTTGTCTATCTGCATTCTCTTGTAGCTCACTGAGCTGCTTGAAGAGGACTGTTGGAATCTTTTGTCAGGCAACCTGTAGATCTCCATTTCTTTGGGGTCAGTTACTAGAGCTTTATTTTGTCCCTTGGTGGTGTCATGTTTCCCTGATTCTTTGTGATCCCTGTAGCCCGTGCTGGTGTCTGCACATCTGAAGCAGCAGTGCCTTCTTCCAGTCTTTACAGACTGTCTTCGGGAGGGAAAGTCCTTCACCAGACAGCCTGCTTAGAGATTCTGGGGATCTCTCAAACCTTTTCTACAGATGCGCCCACTCCACTCCTCTCACTCCCTCTGGGGGTGGGGGCAGTCCTGGGATTCTGGGCCTCCTCTCGATCCCACAGAGCGGTTGGGTGCTGAGAGCTGCTCATTCCTTTTCCCTAGGTCAGTGCCCTGATATGCTGGGGCACTGGCTGCAAGCTCCATTCCCCTCCCTCCCTAAGGGTATGTCTCTAGATTTTGCTCCTGCTCCCTATCCCACAGAGCCATGGCAAGTGCCAAGAGTCACCCATCCCTTTTCTCTAGGGCAGTGCACTGAGATGCCAGGACAATGGACACAAGTTCCACGTCTGTCCCTCCCTCCTGAAGGAACAGTCTCAAGAGTTGTGGCCTTCTCCCAACCCTGCAGAGTCAAGTTGGTTGAGATCCTTGCTGGCTCCTGTGATGCATGTGCTGTCTGTGGGAGTGTGCGGGGCACCATCTGTGGGGCATCGTGGCTTTGGGGGCACATGCAC
Organism: Tapirus indicus; assembly: GCA_031878705.1. Classification (NCBI taxonomy): domain Eukaryota; kingdom Metazoa; phylum Chordata; class Mammalia; order Perissodactyla; family Tapiridae; genus Tapirus; species Tapirus indicus. The sequence continues at coordinate 99,866,815 of CM062920.1, forward strand.
TGGTTGCTCTGAGTCTGTGCACTTTTCTTTGTTCTTAGCTGCTCCCAGAGGATCCAGCCACGCTGATTCCGTCAGTGTTCTGGGTTCATCAAGACAAGCAGGCCTTTTGGATGTTGCCCCTAAGGGCTGGGGAGCCGAACCCTCACTTGCCCGCTCTCTTGTGAAAGTAGGCTGGGGGATCTCTCTCAGCTCTGAGTTTTGCCACCTTGGGGGAGGGCTGATGTGAGCCAAGTGAAACTGCTCTTCCACCCTTTTCAGCATGACTGATCTTGGATTCTGTGGTCCACTGGGGTGCTGGAACCTCTCAACTGGACTCTGGTATTTTTGTCTGTAAATAGTTGTCAGATGGGTGTTTCTGTGGGGGACGAGGGCTGGGACCTCCTATTCTGCCTTCTGACTGATATCACACCCCCTCTCCAGCCACTCTTGTAACATTGCCCTCAGAACAAAACCCCAAGTCCACCCACAGCCTAAGAGGCCTGAGGGGTCTGGCCCTGCTCACGTCTCCAGCTTCCTCATCCTCCCACCTCCCCCGGCTTATCCTGCTCCAGTCACACGTCTTCCATCACATCCCTCACACGGCCAAGCTCCCCGACTGCGACATCTTGCGAATTCCTGTTTCCTCTGCCTGGAAGATCTTGTCCTGGGTGGCCATTTCACTGGCTCCCTCTCATCTATTGGACCTCACTTTAAATGCCAGCTCCTTAGGACAGGCTCTCCCTGTGTCCCCCAGCTGAATAGCCCTCCCCAACCCACCCATGATCCTCTACCACATTATCCCATTCTTCCTTCTGCGTACCTGTCACAATCTGAAATCATCTCATTTGTCCACTTGCTTATTGTCTGTCTTCCCCAGGAGAATGTCAGCTCCAAAGAGGCAGGCAGTGTGTCTGTCTTGTTTATGACTATATTCCCTGCCCATTCCCTGAAAACTTCTTCTAAAACGACATTTAAAGTTGTACCATAACAGTCGATGTACAATGTGCCATACTTGATGATGGATAAATGGCAAGCACTAGGATATATTGGAGTATATGAGGAAGCATTTGGTGTAAAACTAATTCGGCCTGAACTTGTTCTTCCAAAAAGGCCAGACGTGGCCTTTGAACATACACTGTCTATCTGTTTTAAGCATTTACTCTGTTACAAAGACAAGAACAAATGCCCTTAAGATAAAGTAACTTCCCCTACATCAGCATTTCCTTAAGGATAAGCATCTCTCTCTAGGCTAAGGGACTGATTGCTGACCTGCTGTGACCACCCAGCTGGAGACCACAGACCTGCTGCCTGCTGTGTTCACCAGTTGCTGCGTGAATCTCCTTGCCTGCTAGGCAGGCTAGGCAACCTCGCGACCATTGTAAAAGGGACGTTCCTATCATATGTGACACATGCTCTTTGACGGTATATAACCAGTCTGTACACCCCACTTCTTTGGTGCCCTTCTTCTTTCAGGAAGGCAGGCCCCGGGCTATATGGTCCTCAAATTTAGCTCCTAATAAACTCACCCCAGTCTTGATTTATAGATTGATTATGGGTGATTTGTGTCAACACTGACTTCACCCTTTCCTATTTGTGAATGTCATAGTTTCTGATTATAGGTAATACTGCAGTGAACATCTTTGTGCATAGCATTCTTTGTCCCTGTCTCTGATGACCTCGTTAAGTAATAGTCTTGGAAGTAGAAATACCAGATCAAAGAGCATGACTATTTTTAAGGCTCCTTCATACAGACTGCCACACTGCATTCCAGAGAGTCTGAACTAAGTCCTACCATCCCTGAATGTGAGGGCTAAGAGACCAGTCTTTGAGACTAGTGGTGCATGTGAATCATTTGGGGTCTGATTAAAATTCAGATTTTGATGCAGGAGGTCTGGAGTGGAAGCTTGAGATGCTCATTTCCAATGAGCTCCCAGGAGAATTCCTCCAGAGGCTTCTGTCCTGACACATTCTTGCCTGCTCCTTCCTATCCATGTCTGGGCTACGTCCTGATGCAGACCCGGGCACCTGTGCCTCTGCTTGGCCCCCAGCCTACCAGGCCAGCAGGAAACCCTGTGCTTCTTTCCACTCTGTGTGCCTCGGGCCCTGTTTCCATCTGGCTTTCAATTCCAGTCTCCATAATCCCTGATGCCACATGTGGCTCTTAGGGGTTGTGAGTTGGGTTTTCCACCAGTTGTAGGGTGTACTTATCCCTTCAGATCCCAGGATGCTCCACTGCCCTGGGTGGGGTAGTGGACATCTGTGGCTATTTTCCCTGCCTGTCCTCTCCCTCTAGCTCCTCATCTTATGCCAACAGTATCTCTTTTTCACTTTGAAGATCTCCTCCAGCCTTTCCTAGTCCACGTGGTTTGGGGGAACTATCTATATTAACCGTCTGTATACCAGCATCAAAAGGTAAGCATATGACCTAGATCTGGCCAATCAGCGCACTTCATCCCCTTTGACTCAGTAACCAGTCTAAGGATGGACATGTGACCTGGGCCCAGCAAGCCCACGCTAGGACTTGCAACAGAACTGTGAATGAGAAGCTCTCTCCCCTCTGCAGGGCTGGCAGGGCCATCACATGCAGCAAACTGACCAAAGAGTGAGGCCAATATGGAAGGCAGAGCGGAGGTAAATCCTGATGACATAATTCAAGCCCCTGGGTCAAGCCAGACCTGGCGCTGACCTGATTTGGATAGGGGCAGGCACAGTGGAGCTAGGACCAAAGTCATTGAAGCAAAGCACTAGCTTGGGCACTGATGCTCGTGTGTGGTGGTGTGTTCAACACAAAGTAAGGAGGGAGGGGACTTCAGAAAGAGGAACCCCAAGAGTGTCCATGCACACAAACGCGTGTGGGCACACATACAGTTCAGTGCAGATCATGCGGGCACAAAGAGGAGGGCTGGTCCAGTCGAATAGGAGGTTTTCCCACATTACCGGCATCCTTGCATGATACATAATTAGCTTTGAAACAAGAATAAAAATGAGACACACATTAGGCGCTATTAAGTAGCTTAATGGGTGCGTGAGTCAAAACGGCATTTCAGTATGGCACAGCGGCCTATCTGGAGTCTTGAAAAAGCCTCGTGCCATTCACCTCTGCGGAGGAAGGAATCCTCAGTGTTGCTGTTATGCACGTACAGACCCTTCAAATGCACCATCTCCTGGGACCCACGGGAGGAGAGGTGGCCGGGTCAAGGTCACACAGCCTGTCAGTCAAGGGTAGACACATGGATGAAGGTTTTCTTACTCAAACCCTGGCAGCACCAGAGGCGGGTTTCCTGGGAAGCTACGGAAGCTAAAACCACAGGGCTCCTCACTTGTACGAGCCCCTTCCAGATTCCACACGTAATTCTGGGTTCTTTTTCTTTTTTTTGGTGAGGAAGACCAGCCCTAAGCTAACATCTGTTGCCAATCCTCCCCTTTTTGCTGAGGAAGACTGGCCGTGGGCTAACATCCGTGCCCATCTTCCTCCACTTTATATGTCAGCCACGGCATGGCTGACAAGCAGTGCATCGGTCGGCGCCTGGGATCCGAACCCGCGAACCCCGGGCTGCCAAGCGCGAACTAAACCGCTGTGCCACCGGGCCCGCCCCCTGGGTTCTTTTTCTTGAAAAGCTCCACCCAAAAACCTATATAATTCTAAGCTTTAGGCCCCACAAGGGGGGGATCAGCCCCAACCCCCAACCGCACCCGAGGCCATTTCCCACTTCATTCTCCCTCACCTTCTTAAGAACGCTAAACCCAAGGGTGGTGTCATAACCTTAAAACAGGTGCTCCCAGGCCTGTGCTCCCAGAGGCTCTCTGCTCCTCCTCGTTTGCAGTTTCTTCCCTGTTACTGATGATTTAGACATTTGTTAACGCAAACGACATCTACAGAGCACCATTCTATGAAACGCTTACATGCGGCTTTTAAGGTCGTCTTCATCCTAAAAATAAAACCAAACCCTCTTACTTCTCCCCAGGCCAGTGCTTGGGGGCCCCAGCCTGCAGACAGGGAGCAGCTCCATGAAAACCCCCAGCCACCCGCCTGGTGGCCCACAAGAGCCACCTTCATCTCTGGGCCTCCGGTGGACCCTGTCCCGCCTCCTAACCTGTCGGGGCTGAGGAGGGCTGAGAGTCACAGCTGCAGGCTCCCTTGCTTGGCCCTGACTCAGTTTCCACCCAGACATCCCCTCTCGACCCCTCAGGCCTTCCCTGACTTTCAAGGGCCTCCCAGTCACCAGACTGAAGGGATGTACCTGCCCTTCCCACCCCAGGGCAGAGGAGACCCCAAAGCTGGCAGCACTAGATAAAGGCGTGGGGGCTGTCCCGAGGGGGCGGGGGGGCTGGCACCCTGCCCAGAAGCACCTGGGGGCTTCTCACCTTCCTCCCTGAACAGGTGACTCAGCAGCCCTGGGCCTCCAGGCACCTCTACCTCCCAGGATTAGAGGACCCCCGTTTCTCTGGAAGTACATGACGGATGTTGATGATTTTGCAGAGCTGCTTGAAAAGTAATAGTCACAGTCAAAATACTATAATAATAATAATATCATCAACATCACGAGTAACACTTACTCTGCACCGACCGCAGAGCAAGCCCTACTCTAATCACTTTACAAGTATTAACTCATTTAATCCTCACTACGCCCTAGGAGGAAGGTAGTACTTTTATTTAATTTAACTTTTCCACTTTCTGGGGCTTCTTTGTTTTAAATGCAAAAGGCATACATGCTCGGAGCAAATCAAACAGTAGGGGGATGTGTCAAGAGCAAGTTCACAGTATCCCCTGTGCCTGCCGCTCTCTCCCTCTCCATCCCTGCTCCATCTCCACTCTCCTGGAGCAACCAAGGTGACTGGTTTCATGTGTACAGTCTGTCCTTTTGCCAACACATGCAAGCAGTCATCGCAAGGCTCTCTAAGACTTATCCTCCCCATTTTGTGACTAAGGAAAATGCAGCACAGAGAGGTTAAGTGACTTGCCCAAGGTCACACAGCAGGCAAGCAGAGAAGCTGGCACCCTTGACTCCCAAGTTTAACAGCAAAGCCTGTGACCTTATCCACTAGCCTACACTGCCTCCACAGTCATATCGGCGTTGAAGAAAAGCAGTAATAATAACCATAACAAGAGAAAAACAGCAGTGCACATTGAGCACTGAGCATGGTAGCGTTTCAGGTGCATTAGTCACATTCGTTTAAACTTCGCCAATGCCTTGTGAGTTGGTCCTATAATTTGCACAACCTCTCCCCCACTTCACAGATGAGAGAACTGAGGCTTCATGAGGGGAAGCACTGGCTCAGGTCACACAGCTAGCTATAAGCCGTGACAGATCCGGATTCAGACTCAAGCCCTCTGACTACAAAGTCAGCCCAGGAAGGAGGCTGGGGTGGGAAAAGACAGAGTTTGGTCCTGAGTCAATAGGCAGGATGGCCACTGTCCCCATCTTGATCTCACAAGGACATCTTACAGTGCTTCCAACCAGCCACCTCAGGGCCTTTGCACAGGTGGGTCCTCCCCGACTCTCACCTCTCACTTGGTCTAGATAGTGCATGCTCCTTCTTCAGCTCTCAGCTTAGTCAGCGATGAGGCCCTGGAGCCCCTGGGTGAATTTCAGCCCTTGCCGCTGTGTTCCGGAAGCCCAGTGGGGCATCTGGTGCACAGCAGACTCAGGATAAACGTGTTCAGTGAATAATGTGTTCCTTCAGTGGGAGGACTGGGACGAGCTAAGGGGACAGCATGTGCGAAGGAAGAAGGGAAGGGTGTGCTGGGGTAGGGCACGTGGTCTAACAGGCCTGGACCCTGGGAAGGCAGTGGGGACGGTTGGGGAGTGTGGCAGGGCAGGAGGCAAGGCCCACCAGAATGAACGTCAGTGGAAGGCAGCAGGGACCCAGGAAGGACTATAAGCATTTGTCACCTGGGTTCAGAGCCAGACCTCACAATTCCAAACAGCAGCAGACACCTCAACAGCAGAACCCAATGCCTCTGAGGATGCTGCTGCTTCCTGCCACCCCAAGTCTGCTGATCCATCACGGCACGTCTGCCAGGGCCACCTGGGCAGGGCTGATCCTCACTCTGGTGCTGGGTGCAGACACACACACCTGACATGGGACAGGAGTTCTGGAACCCACCTTCTCCTCCCTGCTGTGCAATGTTAGGCAAATCCTACCCACTCTGGGTCTCGAGTTACCTATGTGCAAGATGGGGATATTAAAAACCAGAGAAGAAAAGAGAAAAGGGCATTTTGGAATAAGACAGGTATAAGTGAAAAATAAGCAAACCTCTACCTCTCAATTTGACACAGGATGAGTCATAAATTTTGTGGGTTTTGCAGGGAAAGATTCGCCCTGAGCTAACATCTGTTCCCAATCTTCCTCTTTTTTTTTTTCTTCCCCAAGACCCCAGTGCATGGTTATATATTCTAATTGTAAGTCCTTCCAGTTCTTCTATGTGAGCTGCCGCCACAGCATGGCAACTGACAGGTGGTGTGGTTCCGTGACTGGGAACCAAACCTGGGCCAAAGGGGTGAAAACGCCGAACTTTAACCACTAGGCCAGCAGGGCTGACTCAAAATAAATGTTTTTGAATGAAGAAGCAGATAAATGAGTGAATGGCTGCCCTTTTTCCTTTTCACATCACGACGTGAGACTCAAGTTTAATAGTCCAGATGGCATCTACCACCTTCATTAAAAATCTCCTCCAAAGAGCTTCTGTTTCCCAACAGGAGAAGAGGACGCTGTGAGCACTCTGCATCAGGACCCTCCAGCGGGGAAGGACACCCCATTTCATACAACCAGGCTTGCCTGACCTACATTGTGGGGGGCCAACCACCATGGACACAGGAGGCACCTGGGGCCAGCGTAATTACATGGTCAGTGCAACTTCCAGCTCCAGGGGCAGAAGCCCAAAAGGTTTCCTCCCATAAATGTTCAATCATAAAAGATATTTGTGGCAAAACAATCCACACGCCCTGGATCAGGCTGAAGGCAACAAGCTGAAACCTTAGAAATGGTCCAACCACAGCCACATGCCCTCTTTAAATGCTTCTGCTGTCCCCTTGGTGAGAATTATAAGCTCTTCTGCACAGATGATTTTCAGAAAGGGAGGACGGATTTAGAATAAGAATTACTATCCAAAAGGCTCCATCCAGTCCTGGGGAGTGTGCGTCTTCGGCGGGGCTGAGTCAGGGGCTGGGTTCATCTTCCCACATCAGGTCAGCTCCTCTGTTGGAAACCCCCCCAGACATTCCTCCTGGGAGCACCAGGGATGGCAGTGGGGATGGTCCGTGTCAGTCAGATGGGGAATTCTGGAGGCTTCATTCCCATGAGACATTTTCTCAGCCACCAAAATGAGCCCAGCCCAGAGCTAATTGTCCCATCTGCCCAAAAATTGAGACTAGTTAGGTCTCAGGTGGTGGAGGGGGTGGTGGGAGCCAGAGTGTGTCCAGTGGAGACACCCAGCTGGGGAGGAGTGGCGGGGGCAGGGGAGCAGGTAGAGTCAGGGCCCCCAGGAGAAGCCACAGCCCCACCAGGGAAGGCGGAGTGTGGCTCTCCATCCCAAAAACTGTTGACTGACTGCAGGTTTCTCAGGACAGAGTGGTTGTGCCTGAATGACAGAGCTCCCTGTCCCAGAGCTTGGGTTGGTGGAGGGCGTGCAGCATAAATAAGGGATTGCACTATCTCCAAGGGCCCTTCAGCCATCAGAGGATGAGAGGAGGCTGGGATCTGACTGCTCCTCTTTGTTAAAGCAAGCCCAGAAAGCTCCTCCTGGCTGGGCAGCGTGGTCAGCTGAGCGTGGACTGTGTCTTGCGGGTAAAATAGCTCCACAGCACGTGTGCTTCGGTTTGGCAGTGCTCGTCCTTTCACAGGAAGCATCTCCAAAGCTCAGCTCGGTGCCCGGCCCTGGGACAGACATCAACGAAGTTCAGCAGAGCCACCTGCTCAGGCCTCCGTGTGTGCGAGGCTCCTGGAAGGGACAAAGGTGGGGTCGAGAGACCCAGGCTGCAGGCTCAGGGGAAGCAATCAGAGAGGCTTCTGGGAGGAGACCTGGGGGCAACCGCCACCTGGAGGACAGCACAAAACGTGTCTTCCCTCCTCCAGAATCTGGGGTGTGATATGCAGGTTCCGCCCTGGATGACTGCAGGCGTGGAGAACTGCTGCCGGTCCACACTGGCTCGTGAGTAGAACACACCATATAGAAGTCGTGCCCGAGGGTGGGTCCCATCCTCCCCGTCCAAATTATACTTTGCAAAAAAATTTTTGACACTTTCTTCTTCCCTCCTTCTCCAGCCAAGCCTTCCGAGGACAGCAGGGTCTCAGCCTCCAGCCTGCCACGGTCGACAGGGAGGGGGGTCTGGGGAGCAGTTGCAGCCATGGCCAGGAGGTGCTGGAGCAGGGCCAGGCACACAGTAGGTCTGTCTTCCATAAACGGTTGTTGAATGCAGCCTTGTGACAAGCACCCTCCACTCCCTCACGGGGCACCCTCGGAGGGCGGGGGCCACACACGAGCGTCTCTACAGAGCAGTGGTCCCCTCTGGGCCAGGCACAGCATACAGGACTTCACGGCAGCATCTGAGACTCTCCAGCAGCCTGGAGAGGTCAGACTCCTTACCCCATCCCTCCTGACAGCTGAGGAGACTTGGGCTGAGAGGGCTCAGGGGCTCGTCCGAGGGGACTCGGCACAGAGCCAGACACAGATCTGGGGGCCACCAGCGCTGCTGGCTGCCCTTCAGCTTTCTTCCATGGTCAGCGCCAGACCCTGGGTGGCCCCACGCTTTCTGCTCGGAGGGCACATAGGCTTCCTCTGTCAAAGCCTGTGGTGGCACCTGGAGTCCCACCCGCTGACCTCAGGATCTGCTGGTCCGGAGTGACACGTCCCCAGGCCTCTCTGCCCTCAGCTGGCTGCCCCCTGCAGCCGAGGCAGCAGGGCTGACCACAGACTCCACAGGGCGTCCTTCCCTCTGCTCAGAGTCAAAGCCCCCCTGAGAGCCCTTCCCTGCAAAAGCAACCCCACGGAATTCTTCTTTCCCAGCTTCATTGAGGTGTAATTGACAGGTAAGATCATACATACCTGAAGTATACAATGTGATGACTTACATACGTGTACATTGTGAAATATTCACCACAATCGAGTTAACACATCCATCACCCCACATAGTGACCTCTTTTTTGTTTGTGGTGAGAACACTTAAGATCTACTCTCTCAGCAACTTTCCAGTATACAAGACAGTGTCGTTACCTACAGTCACTGTGCCGTACATCACACCCCGGGACTTCCTCACCCTATAACTGGGAGTTCGTGCCCCCGACCAACATCTCCCCATTTCCCCACCCCCAGCCTCTGGCAACCACCACTCTACTCTCTGTTTCTGATCCCGACTTATATTTTAGATTCCACCATCTTTCTCTGTTGGGCTTTCTTCACTTAGCATAATGCCCTCCAGGTTCACCCACGTTGCAGCAAACAGCAGGATTTCCTCCTTTTCATGGCTGAGTAACATTCACAATAGCCAAGATATGGAAACAGCCTGTGACCTTTGATGGACGAATGGATAAAGATGTGGAGTATATACACAATGGAATACTATTCAATCCTAGAGAAACACACACACCCCTGACCACTTACAAGCAGTCTACCAAGTTGTTTCAACGATGAAAAAACCACGCAGAGAAAACAGCCTGGAAGGAAATTCTCCAAAGTGTCAACAGTGTTTGCTTCAGCTTCATGGAGCCCTGCAAGATTTATTCTCTTCTTCCTGCTTTCCTGGTCTCTCTAAATCTGAAACAATGGTCACACCTTATTCTTGTAACCACAACCACCACCTCTTAAAAAAGGACTTTCATCAAAATTCAAGGCTGGGGCCTTTTTCAGATGAGGAAGTTGAGATGGTGAACTAAGTGCCCGAGGTCACAGGGCTAACGCCTGGCAGGGGAAGGACTGAAACCCGGGTGTGACTGACTCCTCACTGACAGGTGGCTGTGAGGCAGAGAGGGAAGGAAGAAGAACCTCTCTCTTCCCTCTCAAGGACCAGGAATGCTTTAAGGGGGACGGCAGAGCAGGGAGAGAGAAGCCTGCAAGGCCCCTGCTTCAAAAGCCAGCCGGACGCCAACACTTCACGTACACGTGCTGCACTGTTTTGGTTTCATCTGCTCTTATCAGTTCCTGCCTTGCTGTGTGATTCTGAGTGGGTCACTACACCTCTCTGTGCTTCTGTGTCGTCATTTCTAAGTTAGAGATGATTTCTTGGGATGGGCTAATGAGATCATGAGTGTGAGAGAGCTGAGCTAGCTGCAGAAGGCTGTGACATGGGCCAGGACAAAAGTATCTGCAAGATGGGGAAATTGAGTCAAGACCACATTCTAGGTTTCCTGAGTCCCACCTAGTGCACCGCCTCAGCAACAAGAAGCCACACGCAGCCCACTTTTGGGCGGACCACCTGATTATCTCATTTGATCTTCACAACAAACCTGTGAGGAATCGTATGGCTCCCCTTCTGCAGTAGAGGGAACTGGCGATCCACAAGGAAACAGAAATCAGCTTCCCTGGGGCACGCAGCAAGGAAGGGGGGTGAGTGGAACTAAAACATGGGGCCCCCGAACCTCCCACTGCTCCCACCAACTCCCCCTGCGCTCTGTGGCCCATCCTTGCCTGCTGTTTCAGAGCTGGGCAGGAGGCCACCAGAGAGGACACGGGAAGGGCTGATTGAAGAGGCTGTCACGTGCAAAGGGCAGACCCTCATGACCACAGGCAGCATCCTGGACAGAAGCACCACACTTTCTTCCTAGTGATGGTCTAAGACCGAAGCTTACTCTCTGGGGCAGACAGTATTTTCATTTCCAGGATTCCAACAGATGGGGTGTGTTCTAACACCCACAGCAAAGCACACCCACTAATTCAGCCTCAATGTCATGCATCTGTGTTGCTGAGTCAGTTCACTGTGGTGATAAAACACAGTGACTTTTTGGATAGTTTTGTTACATCACAATCCTGCTAGTAGGACAAATGGGGAAAGAAGGTGGGGGAAATTATTACAGAGCACTTTAAAAATATATATTATTTTCTAATCCACAGTGACACACCAGCCAACTGGTAGCCAAGTGCTGCCAACAGGAGTCTTGTTCAATGAACAGATGCTCTCACCAACCAACCATTCACCCATCCCTCCCTCCCAACCATCCGTTATCCATTCATCCTACCATGTACAAAAAAATCTGTGCTGGAACCTCACCCCCACTGGGACGGCTACCCTCAAAAACAGGAAATGACAAAATGTTGGTGAGGATGCAGAGAAACTGGTACCCTCGTGCACTGCTGGTAGGAATGTAAAATGGTGCAGCCACTGTAGAAAACAATATGGCGGTCCCTCAAAAAATTAAAATTAGAATTACTCTATGATCCAGCAATCCCACTTCTGGATATAAACATAAAAGAATTGAAAGCAGGGTCTCAAGGAGATATTTGCATACCCATGTTCACAGCAGCATTATTCACAATAGCCAAGAGGTAGAAACAACCCAAGTGTCCATCAACATTTTTTTCCTAGTGATGAATGGATAAAGAAAATGCGGTCTATACATACAATGAAATACTATTATTCAGCCTTCAAAGGGAAGGAAATTCTGACACAGGCTACAACATGGATGAAACTTGAGAATATTATATTAAGTGAAATAAGACAGTCATAAAAGGACAAATACTGTATGATTCCACTTATACGAGGTCCTTAAAATAGCCAAATTCATAGAGACAGAAAGCAGAATGGGGGTTGCTTGGGCCTGGGGGGAGGGGAATGGGGAGTTAGTGTTTAATGGGAACAGAGTTTCAGTTTGGGGAGATGAAGAAGTTCTGGAGGTGGATGGTGGTGAGGGCTGCACAACAGTGAGAATGTGCTTAATGCCACCGAACTGTACACATAAAAATGGCTAAGATGATAAATTTTATATTATGTGCATTTTACCACAATAAAAAGTCTGTGCTGGATACTGTGAGCGGTAGAAAGAGCCATAAAATAACGGTAACCACCACTTACGAGCATGCTCAGGAGTGCCAGACACCACCCGGGCACTTCATATGAAACAGCTCATTCATCCCCACAGCACCCTGTAAGCTATGTACCCTCATTATGCCCATTTTACAGACGCCTTCCCTGCCCAGCTGTGTGTCCGGGGGGTTGACCTCCACAGACCGCATCAGCCAGGCTCCCCTGTGCTCTTGGCTGAGCTCTTTCAGCCAATGGGAGGCCCAGGGGAGACTGGAAGGACAGGGGACAGAGAGGCCGGGGTAGTTATCCTCTGCTCCCTTCCTGCTGGCCTGGACCTGTGCTCCTCTCCCTCTGCACACAGGCCCGTCGGGTGGCCCTCTCTTCAGGCCACAATGCTTGTGGTTTCCACCAACACCACACACACACACACACGTACACACACCCGCACGCCCAAACATGCGCACACGGCCCTTTAGGCCAAGGGAGTAATCACTCCCCACTGTCGCTCATCCCTGGGTGTGGCACCAGCCCTGTGGGTTTCCTCTGCCTCACACCTCCAAAATCATCTCTCTGTCAAACGTCCCCACGAGTGTGCCTCGGTTTCCCCAGCACCCCCATAGGCCATCTCTCTGCCCACGTGCACAGGACAAACTCCTAGTCAGGGCATCCACAGAGCACAGACTCCTGATTCTATCCCAGCGATGCCCACACTCCAGGCCTGCCATGGGGCAGGGCATGAACAGAGTGACTGGACACAGCAAGCGCGCAGGAGTGTAAGGGTCACCGTCCCGAGAACAAACCAACCTCACCTGCCATGCAAATTAGTAGGACGCACAGACCTATCTGGCAGCCTTCAAACAAGTTAGGGAACCCATTTCCTGGCACGTGAAAAGTGAGTAACAAAGGGTTCAGAGGAAACTGACAGGCAGACCCTGCCCACTGGCAGGTGAAGACTGACCTCAGTCACATGGCCCCAAGTCCAAGAATTACTTCTTCCTCCTGTCCGTCCTTCCTCTCGCATTTCCTGAGCACTCACCACGTCCCAGCCCTGTGGCAGGCAGCAGACACATGCCCATGAACACACAGGGACTCAGGCGCCTCTGGGCATCTCCCTGCACCCACCCTCGGCCTTCCTGCCCTCGTCCCCTGGCCTGTGCCCAGGCCATGCTGACGGTGGAACTGGGCTCCCCCTCGGCAGCCCCAGCTCCACCTCCCCCTGCCCATCTGTGAACCCCCTGCCAGGGTGGGCATTGTCCAGTCTTCAAAAGCGAGGAGCTAGGCATTTTCTACCGAAATAGGCCGCAGTGATAACTCCCTGCTGGTCAGGGAAGATGACAAACCCAAATGAAACTCCCGCGGAGCTGCAGGGTGGGTGCTGCCTCCAGCATCTCCCACGGCCTCCGAGTGTGACTGTGATAAAGAAAACCTGCAGCAAGCAGCTCTGGCGTCAGAGCCACTACAGGACACGGCAGAGCCACCAAGTCAGAAAGGAATGAGGAATTACGATGAGCAGCTGTGCCCACAACCGCACTGGGATTCCAGGCTGGGAAAGACTAAGCAACAGCAACCGAGTCACAGCTGTAACGACGGCAGCATCCACATCAGGCTGCACGGTTTGCAAAGCCCTTTCACATCTCTCGTCGCATCTCGGCCTCCCACAGTCCTCCGAGGCAGGTGCTATTCTTACCCTTGGGGGACAGGTGAGGAAACGGAGGTGTGGAGAGGTGAGGTCACTCATCCAGACGGCTGAAGCTGGTGAGGGACAGCTCATGCTGAGCTTCAGTCTTCTGATCTCCAGGATGGGGACAGCGATGCTTGGCTCTCAGGAGCTGACTGAGGACCAGGTGGGATAAAGGGACATGAAAACCCCTCAGCACCGGGCCTGGCGCTCAGCAGGGGCACAGCAGAGGCAGCTCCCTGTCCCTCTTCCTGCTCTTCTGTGCTGCACCATCTCCCACTTCCCCCAAGTCACAGGTGTTCTGCACGATGTTTTCTGTTCTTACCGGCCACTGCCCCAGGGGGAACCAGGCCAACACGGGTTTCTCATTCCTGTCCTGAACAATTAGACCACAGCAATAAGGGGACATATCTTCAGTCTCAAAATTGGACTCCCCCTGAAACACCAGGGGCCACTCTGTGCCACAAGTTCACCTCCGGGTCAGCCACTCTGCCCATCCCAGAACCACCGGACTGGATTATAAACTCACCTGCCCCATGGCCCAAGGCTATGAAACTGTAGTCACACAGCTTACACATGCGTGATATTTGTACAGGAGATGCCTCCTGGCCACACCATCCATCCACCCATCCATCCATCCCTCCATCCATCCCTCCATCCTTCCATCCAGCAATCTATGTGCCAAGCACTGCTCTAAGGCCGTGGAGACCCAGCAGTGACCAAGACAGAGAAGATTCCCTACCTTGTGGAGCTGACAGTCTCCTGGAGAACGACAAGGCACGGCATCAACATGCCAATGTCCAGGAGCGTCCAGAGAAGGACAGGAACACGACATGATGGGTGAGGTGGGGCAGTGTACATGACAGGTGAAGACGAGGACATTCACACCTTCACACGCCAGCCCAGCCCTCCTCCCCTCACCTCCCAATCTTTCTGAGCTCATTATTTTTACACCATCCAGCTTTTCAACCTCACATTCTGTTCATAACCGCGTCTCCCATTCGTTCTGTAGGGAAATGGACTAAATGTTCACCAGCAGTCCTTTATCACAGCTTCTCCTTCCCTGAGTTCTTCACTCTGACTCACCTGCAAACCGAGCGCACTCCATTGTTCGTCCATCTCTGGGCAAGTCTGCCTGTCGCGTGTGTACGGAAACAGCGGCAGGGCTGTGGGTGTTCTCAGGGACACGCCTCTCAGAACCTTCTGCACATTCCTCCCTTACTCTCTGCACTGAATTAGCAGCGGTGAGACGAGCTGATATTTCTGCCCTCGCAGGTGATGCACCCGTTCTGCCCAGACCTGGAGAATTCCTCCTTTCGTCTGAACTTGGATACGTCTGGGCACTGAGGATTTTGATCAAGTGTTTCTCGGGCACAGTGGGCTTGTCCATCCTGCTAGGGTGGTTCTTTCCTCACTGGTGTAGTCAGCCCATCACGGGTATGTCTTCCCTGGGTCGTGAGCTCCCCTCCTGCAGGACCGCCGCCTGTGCTCACACGCATCGTCGCTGTTTTCTTCTGTACGGGCCGCTGCTCCTCTAACTGCTTTTCTCGCTTCTCTTTTTTTCCAACTGCATTCACTCTGGTTACCTTAAGTCTTCCCTTTAGACACTTTCTCCATTTCAGCGAACTATCTTCCCTTCCTCGCTCTTCCTAATTTATTTACCGCTCCTTAATAATCCTGCTTTGATCTTCAATTTTTCCTTAGGTCTTCAATTTTCCTTTTCATCTCATCCTGATTTTTTTTAATCTTCTAATTTTTGAGCTCTTCAATTGTAATTCTTAAGTTGCTTTATAGCAGGAAGTAATTATGAGAAAATTTCATTAAGTTTCTTGAGTCATTTCTTTTTTTCTAGGTGGGATTATTTTCTTCTAACATCATATCACAAAAATTTTCAACAGAGAGAGAAATTGAAAAATACTGTTAGGTTAAACCATATGAAATTGCTGACACATGACCATTTTTGACCTACAAAGACAGTATTTTCAACCTAACGCTATGAACGTTCAGTTACTTATTTACACACTTTGTTGTTGTTGTTAAAAAGTAAGTTACTTTTTTATGTGTGAGGAAGACTAGCCCTGAGCTAACATCTGTTGCCAATCTTCTCCTCCTTTGCTGAGGAAGTCTGTGCCCATTTTCCTCCACCCTATATGGGACACCACCACAGCATGGCTGACAAGCGGTGCGTCTGTCTGCGCCCAGGATCCGAACCTGTGAACCCCGGGCCACCGAAGTGGAGTGCGCGAACCCAACCGCTATGCCACCGGGCTGGCCCCAATTACTTTCTTTTTTGAATAAAGGATTGTGACACTTCACTCCTAAAGATTTCAGCAAGAATCTCCTAAGAAGAACATTGCCCTCCAAAACCACAATTCTCGGTTGGGTGATTTACCTGTTTCTTCTTCCCCCTGTCTTTCCCTTTTTCCATCCTTCTGGCTTGATTGTATCCTCGAGGGTGTTTGCTCAGCACACTTCATCTCGCACATGCTTGGGCAGCTCCGTGCAGACTCCCTGCTTGCTCATATGTGGTGGGCATGCATCCTTGGCCCTCTCTCCATGGGTCTGCTGTTCCCTCCTTGGTGCAGCATAAGGGCTGAGGGTCTGGGGGTCTCACCCCTTGTTCCCAAGCCTGAGAGGCTGGCAGCAGGAGGCACAGAGCTCAGGGAGACTGTGCAGTCCTTGTCAGGACACCTAAGCTTGGCTCTGCCTGCAACAACGGGTGGGAACCAAATGCCCAAGTCACACTCCAGCCCTGTGCAGCAATCCTGAGTCATCCAGGGGCTCCCCTGCAGAGGTGGAATAGACAGGGAAATGGAGGAAGGGCATTCCAGAACTTTCTGCACTTTACATAAGTGATTCCTTCTGCCTGGATGCGACTTCCCCTTTTGCCCTCCTCTATGCCTGCCTAACCTCCTTCTAGCCTTCAGGGCTCAACTGAGACAACACCTCTTCCAGGAAGCCATCCATGATCCCCTCCAAACTGGGTTAGGGACCCTTCTCTATTTGCTCACTGTCCTAAGGGTTTTCCCCATCACCACCCTGTCGCCTGAGATGTCATTGATGAATTATTCATCTATCTCCTCCCATTAGGCTGTGGGTGTCCCAACAGCAGGGACTGGGTCTTCTTCACCACACACTCCTGTGCGTCATGTGTCACTAAATGATGGGGACACATTCTAAGAAAAGCGTCATCAGGTGATTTTGTTGTGCAAACATCACAGAGCGTACTTACACAAACCTAGAGTGTACAGCCCACTACACAACTCGGCTGTATGGTAACAATCTTATGGGACCACCGTCACATATGCGGTCTGTCACTGACCAAAAGGTCATTATGCGGCACATGACTATACTTCAAAATATGTTTTGAGTAAATGCAACAGCAGGTGGTGTCGAAAGAAACCTGTATCATCAATAATTATATAAAGACATGCATTGAATTATAGTAAATTAAGAAATTGTGTGCACCATAACACCAGAGAGTGCAAAGACAAACCACACAGTGGGAGATGATACTCACCATACAATCTCACAAGGGACGTGCATCCATAATATACACCTTCTAGAACTTCCTACAGGTCAATAAGAAAAGACAGACAACCCCATAAAAAAGTGAGCCAAAGACTTGATGATAATTCTCAAGGAAGAAATCCTAGTGGCTGGGAAACCTGTGACAAGATGCTCAACATCCTCGGTCACTGGGAAAAGCAAATGAAAACCACAGTGAGACTCCACTGCACACCCACCACAGGGGCTGAATTTAAAAGGCCGACAATACCGAATGCTGCTGCGACTGTGAAACGACAGACCCTCATCCTTCGTTGGTGGGACTGAGAAAGCCATTAGGAAAATTGTTTCCATGAAAGCCTTTTGCAGTTCCACTCCTCTAGCAGACACGCACACCCGTGTCCTCCAAAAGATGCAGAACGCTGAACGGCAGTGAAACAAATCAGCCACAATTATACACAAACAAGAAGCCAGACGCAGAGGACCATACACTGCACAACTCCACTTACACAAAGGACAAAACCTTGAAAACCTGATCTATGCGGATGGAAGTCAAGACAGTGGTTGGGGGCGGGGAGCTAACGGCAGGGAGGGAACCCATTCTGGGATGCCTCCTTTCATCTCCCCCAGCCCAAGCCCCTCAGACACACCTCTGCCTAAGTCCCCCACCTATACTTTCTCACATGGTTTCATTTACATGTCCACCTCCCCGGTCAGCTCACGCCTGACGCACAGCCAAGGCTGGCTCAATGGTTCTGAGTGAGGGGACAAGTGAACAGTTCCCCAAAGTGCAGCTTATGGCACGCTGTCCCCACAGTCACCCAGTGTGCTGCTGCAGATGAGCCCACCCTCTCTCAGGTCCACCTGGCCCTCTCCGAAGGCTGCCCACACAATCCACCCTGGTTTCCCTCTTGCCTCACGTCCACCTCCTGGAGGAGGAGCCAGCAGGACTGACCTCTGAGCCCTCACTGCCCTGCCTGGGGAGTGACCGGGGGCCGGCCCAGAAAGCAAAGGCCACACTGGGGTCAGAGCTGACCAGAAGGCAGTGGGTGGGCAGAAATCGCACCCAGACCCACGCCCTCTGGAAACTGTGAATCACCCGTCAACAGCAGTGTCTGAGCGTGAAGGGCGTCACCCCACGTGTCACCCCCACTCCAGCTGCGTGGTGTCTCCAGTGCCATCGCCAGCAGAGAGGCGGCTGCTGTCTCTTTGGCTGAACCCAGACAAAACAGCCAGCTTGCATCCAGGGGCCAGAGCGCGTCACCAGACATGGGACCCACCCCCGCAGGCAAGACGCTCCAGCAAGAGGGATCTGGAACCTAAAGACGCCCTCCCGACCCGGGCCAAGCACGTGATGGAGAAATGGAAGGCACTGGCGTCCCCTATGCAGGTTGTTCTCTTGTTGTCCCTCTGCTTCCCTTCCTCCTTCCCTGTCTCTCCCTCTCTCCCCTTCTCTCCAACGTGGCTAAATTAGCAGACATTAGACGTGACTGTTCTGCAGTCCCCTGCAACGTGTTCCTTTCCGAGTCCAGTGACGTGGCCAGTCGACATCTGCTGACCAGCTGCGGAATCACTCTGAGGCCTCTGGGCAGGGCAGCCTCCTCCTGCGCGCTGGGCCAGGCCCCACAAGTGAGACCAGTTCAGTGTGGGCGTTTCCAGCGGGCACTCACTCTGGTGGCCTGGGCCACCCTGACGCCCTCCCTGCCCGGCCCTGCGTCGGGGCTTGGGCCCTGCTGCAGTTCACTCCTGTCTCCACGTCCTCTCGGGACCACACAGAAGGGTCTCCAGGTGGCTGAGCTGTGGATTTCTAATTCCGGCAGCCTGGTGGCGGGGGCCTTTCCAAGTCCACAGCTCCCTCCTCCTAACAGCCCGGGGAGGACAGGCCTGTTCTGGACGCTGCTGTGTTTGCTCCATCAGGAATTCTCTTTCCCACTTTCCTGACACCCTGCACTAGAGCCACTTTGCTCTCCCGCTCCCTAGGGCCACGGCTCCCATCCTCCTCCCATCCCCGGGCATCAGAGTGCAGCAGGGACACCATGAGTAATGTTGTGTGCTCGCTGTGTGACCTTGAGCAGGTTGCTTCACCCCTCTGAGCCTCGGATACCCAGTACTTGGCCTGGGTAAGAGGCAGCATAGCCTCACCAATGAGTATCGACCTTGGCTGAGTTTTGAATCCTGGCTCCATCAGACACCAGGGATGTGACTTGGGTAGAGTGGCTTTACCTTCCCAGTCCTCAGTTTCCCCGTGAGTAAAATGGGGGTTTCAGTAACATCCCCCATCTGGGGGGATCCAATGAGTAGCATGCGTGTCAAGGGCCTGGCACACAGTAGGTCCTCAATGAAGAGCAGCTGCCCTTATCCCTGGGCGACCTGCAAGGACCTCAGTTCTGCCCCCATCTAGTCACCCATACTCTGGTGGGCGGTGTTGCACGAAGCTGGTAGGGTTTGCACCTCCCTGCGCCGCCCCAGGAGGAAGGGGAACCCCAGGCTCCAAGCCTCCCCCCCGACCCTGCAGAGGCTCCAGGCTGCCAGGCCGCCTGCTCCGTCCCTGGGATGACTGTGCTCCGTCCCTGTGATGACTGTGCTCCGTCCCTGTGATGACTGTGCTCCGTCCAGGGAGCAGAGGCTCATTCGTGCCAGTGGAGATGAACCCCGAGACCCAGCAACTATGCCAGACGATCCAACTGACACAGATTAAGCCGGGTCCCCAGAAACTGCAGGCCGACAGTGTCACATCCTCCAGGGCCTGCCGGTAACCCGGGCACCTCTGCTCTGACTTTTCCTAAGAAGGGGAAGGCTCAGGAGCAGATCTCTGAGGGGTGGAGTGGGCATTTGGGGATCCTCGGGAACCACGGGGGCGTGTTACCCATGTTCCCCATCCCGATGGGGACATTCCGAGGAGGAGGTGAAGGAGGCAGGCCCCAAAGCCCCTGGAACACATGCCGCCCCTGTGGAGGACATGGCCTGCTGTGAACTGAAAGGACGAGTGCCTGCTTAATGATTCTGGGAGGTCTGGTGGGGGGGGACCAGGCTGTGAATCTATGAACACAGTGGAACAGACACCAGACACATCTCTCCTGGTAAGATTCACTCCACAAACATTACCACCCTATCGCCACTGCCCATGGGGTGGGCCTGAGGCTGGACACTGGGAACAAAGAGACGAGAGTCCCCTACAATGTGGGGACCCTGTGTGCTGTTCCCTGTTGCAGCCTCAATGTCTAGTACAGTGCCTGGCACATAGAAGGTATGCAGTGGAGGTTTGTTGAATGACTGAGTGATCCCCACCCTCGAGAGCCCCTAGTCTGTGGATGAGACAGAAGAGCAGGAGGGCAGTGCGCCGCCCACTGATCACCGCAGGCTGGAGCCGCGCAGCCGCAGAGTGAGGACCCAGCCCTGTGTTCACGCCTGAGGCGACGGGGCCTCGGGACCTGCCGGACAGCGCTGACGAGGGAGAGTCTTCCCAGCAGGAGCTCTTCATCCTTTTGTTCCTGAACCCACGATGTCGGTCATTTGTGTTCCATAAAACTTCCTGAATCAGGAGGGGAGGGAGGACACGTCCCTGCCAGCAGTCCCTTCTCTGCTCTCCGGGCCCCACAGACCCCACCTGCTCCCTGCCCCGGGTCATCTTACAAAGACCCGACCGGGGTCTGAGGCCCCTCAGGTGTCCATCCTCCAATTCCCTTCCAGGAACAGGGTCTTTGGCCATCTCGCCCGACATGTCTCTCCTCCGAGGACAGGAGCCCACGGGGCCGGCAGGCGGGTCCTGTCCTTGGCTCTCCACGGGCCCAGGAGGAGGTCTGAGCCCTGGCACAGGGCCAGGCCGGCTCCAAGGACCCTGCCGCCCCAGCCCTGCTCAGGAGCCACGCTCGCCTCAGACGGACTTGCCCTCGAACTTCCCTCCTCCTGGAACCGCCCTCACTGCCACATCCTCGCAGCCACAACCTCTCTGCTCCACTGCATGGTCCCACGTCCCCTTGCTCTGGCCTGAGCACTGAGCACACCCCACGGGACCGGGGCTTATCTGAGCACCTGTGAGCTTCCAGCAGGCTGCACACTTAAGCTCTCTGAGAGGCCCTGGGCAGCGGCTGAGAGCACTGGCTTGGGAGTCAGGCAGTTCACAACCTGAATGCCACCTCACCCACATTTGTGCTGTGTGCCCTAGGTGGGGCAGGTAACCTCTCTGAGCCTCAGTTTTCTTGTCTATAAAGTGGGCATAATTGTACCTTCTTGCTAGGGTTGTTGTAAAGATTCAAAGAGACAATATAAGTCAAACTCCTGCCACAGAGCTCTGCACAAGGAGGTTCTGATAAAGAGTGGTTACTAATAAGAACAACAATAACAATATCATTCCATACGCATCTGGTGAGTTTCAGTGAATGCAGCTGAATCACACAGCCTGGGAGAGACCTTGGGGCAGCAGGTCAGGCAAAACAGCTTCTGGGGTAAAACGGCCAGCAAGCTGGGGAGACAAGCTGGTGCCTGCATGTTCTAGATGGATCCATTCTAGATGGATCCTAGCCAGTGTGTGTGGGATGCAGAGGCAGTGAGGAGTCCTGTCCATCAGTCCTGTCCATCAGCCCCTCAGAGCTGGACACAGGATTTATGCAAACAGCCCCCACCCTGGTAGCTCCACCCCATAACTCCCGGCCCAAGGCTCCGCATGGGTCAGCCAGTGGTCATGGACCCTCTTGGCCAGGGCCTCCGGGATGCTGGTGGCAGCAGCTCCCAGCTGGCTCCCAGCTTCCAGGACCCTTTGCCTCCAACAGGTCCCATCGGCTGAGAGGGATCCACAGCTCTGGTCTAACCAGTGCCCGGTGGGGCCGTGGCCCACTCCCTAGCAGGGTCTAGATGGTGTTGCGGGCTTTGGGGGCTGGTGAGAGGAGAGAGACTACCGAGTGCTGGGAAGACGGTCAGGCCAGAGCCCAAACGCTTCCAAACACTGAGCCCCCCTCCAATGTGCTTCCACTCCCAAACCACAGGAAAACCCAGCATTCTCCAGCTACAAGGCTTCTGAAGTGACTGAGGACCTTCACCATCACTCAGAGCACCAGTTCCCGGTGGCTGTGTGGCCCACACACTGCCCAGGCTCCTGAGATGTCTTCGGAGGAACCCCCACAGATAAACGTTTACGTGTATTTATTTTCATGTTTCAGGAAAACATGCAGCAGGCACATTATGCCCACGATGTCACAGTAATGCTTAGGAAAAAGCCCAGCGCAGTCGATGTAAAGGACGCTTCTACAAGAATCAGCACAGGCAGCTTTGCTCCTGTGACCAGGCTGCCCTCCACCCCGGTCCCACTGCCCCTACGGTCCCCTCTGCAGCCCCTTCCCCGTTCCCTCCCACACAGGCCTGGCCTCCCTCTCTCTGGAACACCTGCCCATTCTCACCTGCTCCAGAGCCTCTGCACCTGCTCCTCCCTCTGCCGGGGGGGCCTCTCCGGCCCTGCATCAGAGACCTTCAGAGGTCAGCACTCAAGGGTCACCTCACCTGTGAGGCCCTCTCACCCCTGGCCAGGAATTCTTCCTTCTTCTTCTCAGCCGCCTCGTGCTGGGATGGGTGGGGAAATGCCAGCCCAGAGCTGGGCCACCGGCCTGCCACCCACTACCCTGCACCTCGATGGGCAGGCCTGTCCCTCATCTGTACCTGAATCTTCTGCACACAGGCCTGGCCTGGAGTCGGGTCAGTAAATGTTTGTAGCAGGTCGGCAGGCAGGAGAAGGGACGGGAGAAGGAAACACCCTCCCATAATTGATAAACCGAGAAGTAACACACATACCAAAGATGTCACATTTTACAGCTTCTAGTCCACCAGGGGGACGGTTCATTGAGTCCACACAGGCCTCTCCTCCAGCTTCCACCTCGACGGGCTGGGGCAGGGACGAGGCCTCATCTGGCCTGCCTGAGGTGCCGGGGAGAGCACAGCTGTCTCTGTGGCAGTGACTCCTGGCCCAGTGGCCCAGGGCTGGGGCATCTCCACGTGCGCCCCCGGATGGTTCCGCTGCACAGGGTCATCCCTGCACGGGGCACCAGGTGGAAGCTGGTAGACTGCACAGCTCCCTCCACCAAGCTCTCAGCAATCTCGCTTCACATACAGGGAAACCGGTGCTCCAGGACATCAGAGAACCGGACCGTAGGCTGCAGGCACAGGTGGTCAGAGGCCCATCCACGGCTGTGTCCTCAGACCCACAGAGCCAGCTTCAGCAAGTGTTTACTGCCCTGAATACATCATTAACCCCACTGATGGATCGGTCAGCAAGTCAGTGAAGGAGATCGAGGTCACAGTGACCCTCCTGTTTTATTCACCCCAACCCACAGCTGCCTCCTCCAACCCAGACACAGAAGGCATTTCAAGAAAAGTACAGAATGTCAATCACACAGGGCTGGGAAGGATTGAAAAGTTCTATCTCAATAAGGCTTTTTAAAAAAATCATCCATCCAACCCCCAACCAAGTCCGGAATCTCCTCTACAGCATTTCCTGAGAGACGGCCGTGAGCTGCTTCTCGAATACCTCTAGGGGTGAGCAGCTCACCCTTGTGCTTTTTCTTTTAAAGTTTTGTTGAAGATTCATTCACATACCATACAATTCATCCATTTAAAGTGCAGGAGTCAATGGTATTTTGTTTATTCAGAGTTGTACAACCATCACCACAATTTTGGAACATTTCCATCACCTCAAAAAGAAACCCTCTATCCCCACACTCCCCCCACCCCAGCCCCTGGTCAACACCGGTCTTTCTGTCTCTACAGATTCGCCTCTGCTGAACATTCCATATACGTGGAAGCACATGTGGACTTCTGTGTCTGGCTTCTTTCACTTAGCCTCCTGTTGTCAGGGTCCATCCAGGTTGTAACACGTGTCAGCACCGCATTCCTCTTTATGGCCAAAGAATAGTCCATTGTACAGATAGACCAGTTTTGTCTGTCCAGTCGTCCATCACTCATCACGGACACTTGGGCTGTTTCATGTTTCAGCAATTACGAATGACGTCGTTGTGAACATTTGTGTACAAGTCTTCACGTGGACGTATGTCTTCATTTCTCTTCGGTGCGTCCCTAGGAGTGTATCCGCTGGGCCGTATGGTGACTGTACATTTAACTGAGGAACTGCCAGACTGTTTTCCACACCAGCTGCACCGTTTCACATTCCCACCAGCAATGCATGGGGGTTCCAATTTCTCCACACCCTCCCCAACATTGTTCTCGTCTGTCTTTTCATTACGGCCATCCTAGTGGGTGTGAAGTGGCACCTCATTCTGGCTTTGACTTGCATTTCCCTGATGACTAATGATGTCCAGCATCTTCTCACATGCTTCTTGTCCATTTGTGTATCTGGTTTGGAGAAATGTCTATTCAAGTCCTTTGCCCATTTTTTTAAATGGGTTGCATGTTTTTTTCATTGTTGCTTTGCTCACTTTTTAGTTGGGTTATTTGCCTTCTTATTATTGAGTTGTAAGAGCTCTTTATATATTCTACATACAAGTCCCTTGTGAAATATACGATTTGCACATATTTTCTCCCATTCTGTGTGCTGTCTTTTCACTTTCTTGGTAGTATTCTTTGAAGCACAAAAGTTTTCTAGTTTGATGGAGTTCAATTTAATTTATCTATTTTTCTTTAGTTGCTCACGTTTTTAGTGTCATATCTAAGAATCCTTTGCCAAATCCAAGGTCACAAAGATCTACTCCTATATTTTCTTGTAAGATTTTTATCACTTTGAGCTCTTACATTCAGGTCTCTGATCCCTTTTCAGTTAACTTTTGTCTGTGGCATGAAGGAAGAGTCCAAATTCAGTCTTCTGCTTGTGGATGTCCCACCATCCCAGCACCATTTGTTGAAAAAACTGTTCTTTCTCCTACTGAACAGCCCGGTGGAAGACAGCTGACCATAGACTATGAATGTACTTCTGGGCTCTCAGCTCTAGTCCATGGATCCCTATGTCCACCGTGTGCCAGGACCACGCAGTTGCTCTGGAGTAAGTTCTAACATTGGGAAGCGGAAGTCCTCCTGCCCCATCTCCTTCTCAGGGTTGTTGGCTGTCCTGGGCCCCTTGCAACTCCTCGTGAAGTGTAGAGCGAGCATGGTCCCTCATCCTTGATCAACATGAGCCTGATGGAGGATTTCATCCAGGGCTCCTTCAAACTTTGTCCTTCACTTTGAGTCAACTTTTCAGCCACAAAAGATCCTATTAAACTGACCAAACCCAATCAACCAGCACATTCAGTAATCAACAGACTGTAAACTAGAGTGACGTTACCTTGTGAACCTGCCCAGTATAACGGGGTCCCCAGGTATGGGACCAGGAATGTGAAGATGAGAAAGATGCTGCCAGTGGCTGGCTGGAAGATAAATGAATGCCTGGGCATCTCAGGACCGGCTGTCACTTGCCCAGTCGCCCAAACCTGGGACCAGCAATATCATGGACGCCCGCATTCCCAGCCGGTCACCAAGCTCCATCAACTACACCTCCCCACAATCTCCTATAGGGCCCTCCCACCTCCCTCCACAGCCCAGACCCCATCATCTCACCCCTGGGCCTCCTCCCCGTGCAAAGTCCTCCTCTCCCACCATGTCCTCTTCCGCCTCGATCTACACAGTCATTCCCCATGGCCAGTGGGAAAGAGTCAAGCCCCTCACCCGGGCAGTTACACCCCTCCCAGCTGTGCTGTTCCCTCAGCTCCCACATCCCTCTCCCTACCCCCAGAGTCCCAAAGCCCTGATTCAACAAACCTCTTTCTCAGAGACCATTTTTAAAAATTTTCTTCAGTTTGTACTTCCCCCCTCACTTTATTACATATCTGAAAGTCTTCCCATGCACTTCATTAAGCATTTATTCAGGGAGCACCTGGGTCAGATGCAGCAAGCACCGGGGACACAGAGGTGAAAAGGGCGTCTGCCTCCCTGGGGGCCACACTCTGGCAGGAAAGACAGTGACAAGCAGACACAGGAAGCCAGGAGTGGGATTGCTGGACACAGAGCAGCCCTTGGTGTGACCTTGGGAGGTAAGGCCAAGCTGTCTCCGCAGGGGTTGGAGCGGTTCCTGCTGCCTCGCCGTGCGGGAAGGTTCCCGCCGCTCCACGCCCTGGGCAACACTCGGGACTGCTAACGACGTCCTTCGTTTTCCATTTCCTTGATCACAAGTGAGGTCGAGGACCTTTTTGTTTATTAGCCATCTGGACATATTTTGCAAAGCACCTCCCTCCCGGGCCCAGGTAAGACTGACCAGTTGTGCTCTGAGCTGCGAAGTCATCTATGCAAACCTCCCTCAGAGCACCCGCGATGCCGCATTGCACTTGGCTCTCTGCCGCTCACGATTCACATATCCAGGAGCCGCTCAAGGGCCATGCCTCACCTCTGAGTCCCGCAGGCCAGCACAGGGGGTCACCCAGCAGGACAGCTGCAAACTTCAGTTGTGACTTTTGGCCATGACCCTTGTGCCCAGTTTCGGGAAGTGGTCTCCTCATCGGCCCTCCCTTCTCTGAGGAACAGACCAGAAAAGGCTCTCCCGGCCCCACTGCAGCTGGAGGTCAGGGGCAGCACGGGGCCTCGCCCTGCCAGCCAGGCGCCGTGCAGGAATTCCACCAGAAGCCTGCCGGGGAGGAAGAGGCACCGCGGAGGACCCATCCTGGCAAGGGGGCGGATGGAGGCAGGGTGACGGCAGGAGCTGGTGTCCAGCAGGGCAGGCTCCCCAGGAGCAGACCTGCAGCCTCATTTGGGGCCATTCCTGACTGCAGCTGGATTCCTTCAGCTGGTGGGAAGCACCCAACATCCTTTAACAACTGATTTCTCTGCTCAAACTCACAAGAGCAGATTCTGTCATTAGCAACTGAGCTCTGAGACTGACCCAGGGTTTGAATAAGCACTGGGTGAATGAGTGAGTGAGGGAGTGAAGGAGTGAGTGAATGCATATCCTACTACATGGTGAGCCCCAGTGCTGGCACAGGGCAGGCCCTAGGCCGTGCTCAAGGACGGGCAGAATGAGCGAGTGCCTACTGGACGTGCGTAGCTGCTGACGCGGGGTACGCTCGCACCCTCTGGGGAGGCGGGATGCAGGGGGCCTCAGCTCATCTGCCACCTAGCAACGGGCAAGAAGGCGATTCCTGCCTCCCCCATCACCTCCCCATGCCAGCAGCCCAGCAGCATGGCCTTCACGACTGAGAGACAGTCCTAAAGAAAGGCTCCCACAGCACACAGGACAGGGACGTGGAAAACATGAGACACAGCCCTCAACTCGGCCAACGGAAGACATTCCCAAATAACCCAGCGGCCAAGGTGCAGAACGCGACTCGCGGACTGGCCCGGAGGACAGAGCGAGCCTCCCCGGCCGCCGATGCAATCTGGAAGGACACACCAATTAAATGAGCGAGAATAATCAGCTCACGACAAAACAACCCCCTGGGGCCTGAGCCCAGGCACACACAGCGACAGCGACCCCACGGGGCATCGTGAAGGTCACCCTCAGGCTCCTCAGAAAAGCAAACAGCAGCAGCAAGGTGTTCGCTTGAAGAACCATTTCGAGCCTGAGTGGCCTCCGAGTCGGCAGGGGCGGGCAAACCGTGGGGACATTAACAAACGCCTCCCTGAGGCGGGGACAGCGGGAGGCAAAGCCACCCAGATGATAAAAAGCCGAGATATAAAATATTCTCAGCACAGATGCGTGGACGTGTCAACAGAGCTTGGAGAAGGTGGAGACGCAGCCGCGGGACCTCGCCCCCGGCGGCTGGCTGGTGCTCAGCGCACTCAGGAAATTTCCGTTGCCTCCACAACCGTGAGGCTCCGAGCTCAAGAGCCATGGACAGCCAACGTCACACAGCGGGGGAGGGGCCGGGACGTGAACCCGTGTCTACCAAGTCTTCCCCAGATTTCTCAAAAACGTCCCGTGATTTCTGGCCTCGGGCACCCGACGCAGGGCCTGCCTGCAGGGCTCACCAGACAAGCATCCTTAAGGCTCCAGAGAAAACCGGTCCCCCAGCCCAAACTGCTGTTCTCAGTTCTCACAGCCAGAGCCTGTTTCCCCAACAATCCGTAAGTGTCCCGGATGCTGGCTCCAGGGGACTGTGCCTCGCACTGGCAGAGCCACACCCCTGGAGCTGGGCCGCCTCCAGAGCTCTGTCCAGTATCCACTGGAGAAACACTGAAGTGGGCATTCCTCTGGACGTTCCAGGATTCCATCCAGAGCACAGTCACTGCACAAAGATGCAAAAAATACTGCCAGTGAGCAACTGCTCAACAGCAGAACATTCAACATGTAGTAACATCACACACGTGGTACATGAATTAGCAGCCGCTGAAAACAGAACAGTCTTTCCTAAGCGGGAGTGTCACACATCACTAGCCCACGTGACCTCCGTGAGAAACACAAGGTCAAATATGTTTAGGGCGCGCTACCCAACAGGGAACAGAGGGCCCTCAAAAGGGGTCACTGGAGCGAGCTACCTGAAGGGGCTAGCACAGAGGTGCGGGCAGGGTTAGGGGAACCAGCCAGAGATGCTGAAGCTCCCAGGGCTGGCAAAAGCGGGGAGCTGCTAACCCCCCAGTCCTAAGGGAGAGGGGAGGGAGCGTTTATGGAACCTGGAAGGTCTACAAGGGGAGAGTCACAACAGAAGCAGAGGGACACAGCCACTGCCCACCCATGGCCCAGCAGGGAGGGGGCCGGAGGATCCCGCCCACTGATCTTGCGTCCATGCCTCCCACGGGTGAGCCCAACAGGAAGCCGGAGGGTGCGGGAGTGGGTGAAGAGGGCATCCTTCCTGCGCACAGAGCACGGTGGAGGGGAGAGAGCGGGTCCAGGGGACGGATGCACACATCCAACACCCCAGACACCCCAGATTCTTCCTCTCGAAGAATCAAAATGCACCTTGATTAGCACATTACACGAACACGTTTAACTTCGTTTATACCTAACCCCATCCCAAAGATATTATCCTTTTCTCCTGGTGACTTTGGGTCACCCTGACCTAGAAGAGTTAACGATGTAGGACACAGCACACCATTAAGTAGGCGAAACAAACTACTAACTTGACTGACGACCTGACCTCGTGCGGTGACGGAGTATCTGCACAGGGAGAAAAGCCTGGAAGGAAGCCCTCCCACGTGATGGACAACTGAAGATGATTTTCATTTTGTTCTGAGTGCTTTTCTTTATTTTTCCAACCAAACAGAGTGAATGTGACTGAGGGTGTTGGTTGGGTAGTTTGCTTTGTTTTACAATTCAATGATTTTTAGCAACTTTACTGAGTGGTGAAACCATCCCCATAAATCAATTTTAAAACATCTTCCTCCCCAGTAAGACCCCTCATGCCTAGTTACACACAGTCCACCCCTTTCCCATCACCAGTCTCTGGCAACCACTAATCCACTTCTGTCTCCAGGGATTTGCCTATTTGGGACCTTCATATGACGGAATCCTACAATATGTGGTCTTCTGTGTTGGCTTCTTTCACTGAGCGTAATGTGTTCAAGATTCATCTACGACATAGGACATATCAGTAGTTCATCCTTTTTTAAGGGCTGAGTAGTATTCCACTGTACAGATGTACCACATTTCATCTATGCACTTATATCGTTTTCCAGAGCATTTCCACCTAGAAGCCACCAAGAGGGGCCCTGCTCTCCACAAAGAGGGCAGAGTGGGGCACCTCCACATCTGTGAAAGCAGCGTGGGCCCTAACCAGCTCCAAATTCCCCCCACTGGACTCATTCCAACCCCTTTCCCCAACCTTCTGCCTGATCACTATTATTTACTTAGTATTTTCCTTTATGTTGGCTCACTTTTTTAACTTAAATACATTTATTTTGAAAAAAAATTCATATTTATTTATAGTCACACTTTAAATGTAAAAATACTATCACTTGCCCAAAAGAGAAAAGAATCCAAAAAATAAGTACCGTGAAAACAAGACAATCTGGCTCCAGGCTATACTGAGCTGTTCTCCCTCGTGGAACCAGGGAGGCTGGAAAAAGCTGGAACGGAGGGGCCTTCTCACACTGGGGTTCGACGCCTCCAGAAGCAGCATCACGACTGCTCGCCCACTTTGAGGCTCTGCCCTGCCAGCTCTGGAATTCCAGGATTCCCATGTGCAGATGGTCAGAACCTTCACCAAAGCCGTGCTGGGAGCCCAGCAGAGCACACTGGCCCTCCGGACAGAGCGAGGGGGTGGCTGGACCCTGCTCTCACTCAGGTCCTTGAAGGTTGAGACCACTCCTGACTCCCATAGGTCACCCTAGGTGGCTCAGAGCTGAGTATACAGCAGGTGCTCACTCAGTGTATAATGAATGACCTAGGTACATGCATGAATGAGCTAGCTGGTAAGAGAGGAAAGACAGACTAAAATAACTGCAATCTGAAAACCGCTCAAACTGTAAGAAAGGGGCTGTTTCTGGGCGAGTGGGGTCTTTCCGCAGGAGGTGAGGGAATCGGAGAAGACAGCAGGGGAGCTGCACTCATAAACAAGGTGGTTTTAACCTCCAGTGATGGTGGAAGGGAAGAGTCTGAAAAAGAAGAGAAGCACAGAAGCTGGAAAAAGGGGTTCACGTGTTCCGTTTGCTCCTGCTCGAGCACAGGCGGAGGTGAGGGGGCGCAGAGAGGGTTCTGTTTGGGGAGTGCCCGAACACCATCCTCAAGGGTGTGCATTGAGTCCTGCAGGCGACAGGGAGCCACTGAACATTCCCGAGCAAGGGTGGCCCGATCAGACCGAGCTCTCGCATGACTCGTGTGGCAGCTGGTGTGCTGTGGGGGAAACAAGCAGGACTCCCCTCACCCCCGGTGAGTACCACACTTGTCCAAACCCCCCGAATCACCCGCAGTGCCTCCCTTTCCCTCGCCCACTACGTGCCATTCATCAGAAGTCCCCGGCAACTCCCTCCAAAATGTACCTGAGCTCCCCCCGCCCTTCTCCCCCGCCGCCAAGCGCGCCACCGGGCCAGAGCACCCTTCCCTGGACGCTGCACCAGCCCCCCGACTGGCCTGGCAGCTTCCTCAGCACCTTCCACAATTCCTCCAGCAGCAGAAGGGGCTTCTCAACCACCGCCACACCACGACCCTCCCGAGCTCCTGCGTAAACCCTCCAGAGGCCCCGCGGGCACTGAGGACCGAAGCGCATCTCCCAGCCCCGTCCGGAGGCCCACAGGACCCACCTGCCCTCTCCACCAGCGGGCCTTCTGGGCTCCCTCCTCTCTGGCCCCCTCGCCTCCTGCCAAGCTCGGGCCATCTCCCGCGTCACCGCCTCACTGGGCCATCCCCCGCCTGGACCGGTCTTCCCAGACCCTCACAGCTCCTTCTCTCCATCCGCGTCCCGGCTCGCGGGCAGCTCCCTGTCCCTCCCATCGCCCTGCTGTGCTCATCACAGCTCTTCTGTGCTTCTGCAACACCAGGGATCTGTGCACTTCTAACTCCCCGCAGGGGACATGAGCTCCCTGCAGGTGGGGACGAACCGTGGCCCGTCTAGGTGGACGGCGGGCCTCGCTGAGCCCGTTCTTCTCGGGAGACATTGTGCGGTGTTCACGACACCTGCTTCCAAGTTCACCAGCAAGAGGCAGCTGAAGGTCGCCCCGAGAACCATCACTCAACACGCTCGATAGTCATGGTGCCTGCTCCGTCCAGGAGCAGGAGTCTCTCCCTGGGGTCCCTTACAGTGATGTCACCTCCCCATGGCCCCCAGGGACTCCCTCATACAGGAAAATATCTCCAGGGCCCTGGGGGCCCAAGCTGCTATGGCCCCCTGGCCACCGAGGAAGTGCCCCCCCAGCCCCGCCCCACCTGGTGGGAAGAACATTAAGCAGACACACCAAACAGAATGCTGCCTCGTTAAAATTCACCACACCCGCAACTGCCCGCCTGTCTGGCGGGTCCTGGAGGAACCCGTGGAGGACATGAAAAATGGACGCATTAAGATGGTAAATAATCCAACGGCAACAGACTCTGCCAAACGTGCGGTAGGCTTTCCGCTCGAGCAGCAGCACCAGTGCTTGCCCAAGGACTGGACACCTCTGCAGGGCCCACCCAGCCTGGGGGGACAGTCCACACCAGCCACGTGGACACGAGAGGGAGGTGGCGCCCTTAGCAAGGAGGGAGATGGTGCCTCTTCATCCGCAGGTCATCACTCGTGTCAGCAAGGCCCCCGGAGCCGCTCACGGCTCATTTCAGGAACATTGGTGCCGCCCAAAACATCACGGGAACTGGACTTCGGGATGTGACTGTGTTTGTGGATGAGAGAACCGGGCGGGTGGGGCCTGGGGCAAACTGGCCCCTCCAGAAGGACGGCACTGTCAGCTCCAGAGCCCCATCCTTCCACAGTCCCCACTTCCAAACTTGGGGAACATGGCATAGGACAAGGTGGCTTCTCACCAACACCTGGGTGCCCAGGGAGGAGGACACCCTAATAATTAGTCATTGAGTCAAATGACTAATTAATAATCAAGCCTATTTTTCTGGTCCAAAGCAAGGTACAGCCTTACAGTGAAAGCTGACTTACTCCTCTGGTTTATTCCTTATCTCAGGAGCCGTTCCCTAAAAAGCACCACGTGAAGTGTTCTGGGTGCCTTTCAGCCCTCGCAGAGGTCAGCCTACTCCCCAGGTGTGAAGGGTGACGCCCATGTGCACGCCCACGTCCTGGGACACGCGGCTAAGTCAGCCTGATATCTAGTCCAGCCAAACTGCTCCTCACGTATCCCCTTCCATCCAGATCCACACAGATGCGGTTTTGCTGCCAAACTCCTGCTACTATTAATAGCTGCCGGCTATGGGAATGCTCCACGGGCAATCATTCTACTTGCTTCTCAAAATGGCACCGTGAGCTGCTCACCCCATTCTTGGGTCAGGAAAAGGAAGTGCAGAGAGGGGCAGTGGTGAGTCAGGGAGGCCAGTGAGCAGGGGAGCCAGATGAGCCCAGAGCGTCCGGCTCCGAGGCCACGCTCGTAACCATCCCTAAGGTCGGCCGCGGGAAGGACCCCATGATGTTGACACCACAGAAAGGCCTCGAGCAAACAGACCAACAAGATGGTGAGAGAGGAGGGGGTGTTTCTGCCTCTGCGCACTGTCCCAGGCCCTGAGGGCAGAGGCC
Organism: Tapirus indicus; assembly: GCA_031878705.1. Taxonomy (NCBI): domain Eukaryota; kingdom Metazoa; phylum Chordata; class Mammalia; order Perissodactyla; family Tapiridae; genus Tapirus; species Tapirus indicus. The sequence goes on from CM062920.1 coordinate 99,900,000, forward strand.
AGACCTTCCCAACCTGGTCCAGGTGGGGTCACCTCGGGGGCGATGCCCAGAGGGTCCTGCCTGCCTGGCAGTGGCACGTGGAGGGGTGCGGTACACGGGGCCCAGGCTTGCCGGCTCCCTGGCCCACTGGCCCTCTGCAGGCCCCTCTGCCTCAAACAGATGGATGTCGTTGCTCCTGCAGCAGGCCCCAGACCCTGCAGGAGGAGCCAGGGCACAGGCAAAGGAAGGACAGAGTCGGGACTCAGACCACCCCCTTCACCCTCACAGTGTCTCTGGGAGGCTCTGAGGAACCTTCTGGGCAGGCCACGTGGAGGCCCCCCCCCCCTTGTGAGCAGCGGAGCTGGCATCCCCACCCTGCCAGCCCACCCCAGCCGCCTGGCAGCCCATTCTCCATGCAACACTGGGCCCAGGGACCCCCGAGCTCACAAGATCCGGGCTCCCAGGGTCCCCGGGAACAGACACTGGGACGTGAGGTGCCACCCCAGCCCTGTGCGCCGACGATGCTGAAGGCAGCGTGGCACACGGCTCAGCAACTGAATCAAAGGGGCAGCCTCCCCCGCACGGAGCTGCAGCACCAGCAGCTGCCACATGACGGGACTTGCCGTCTGCAGTTAGCGATCTGGAAAATGAGGGTCGGTGCCCATGGGGACTCGAGCCATAAAGGACCCCAGGGTGGTGCAGCTGCCGGATCTTGAAATTTAGTCTGTTCCAGAGATGAGAGAGTTTCCTCAACCGGGCCCAGACCCCACCCGGAGATGGGAGCCCCAGGAACCAAGGGCAAGAGGGAGAAGGGGAGGGAGCAGCTGCCCAACCCTCCATGCCAGCAACCCCGAGAGGAGTTTCCTTCTTTTTTACGGTGGGAAAAGATGCCTAACATGAAATTCACCATTTTAAGTGTCCAGCTCAGTGGCATTAAGTACATTCACACTGTTGTACAACCATCACCACCATCCATCTCCAGAACTCTTTCATCTTCCCAAACTGGAACTCTGTCCCCATGAAACACTAACCTCACATTCCCCTCCTCCCACCCCCTGGCAACCCCCATTCTACTTTCTGTCTCTGGATTTGACTACTCTGGGTACCTCACATAACCAGAATCATACAGTATCTGTCTTTTTGTGACTGGCTTATTTCACTTAGTATAACGTCTTCAAGGTTCATCCGTGTTGTAGCATGTGTCAGAATTTCCTTCCTGTTTGGGGCTGAAAAACATTTTACTGTATGGACAGACCACATTTTGTTTATCCATTCCTCCACTGATGGACACCTGGGTTGCTTCCACCTTTTGGCTACCGTGAATAATGCTACTATACACAAAAGTACACAAATGTCTGTTCGAGTCCCCGCTTTCCACTATTTTGGGTGTATGTCCAGAAGTGGAGCTGCTGGGTCAAGTCAATGTTGAACTTTCTGAGGACCCACCACACTGTTTTGCCCGGCAGCTGCACCATGTTGTATTCCCACCAGCAGCGCCCCAGGTTCCAATTTCTCCACATCCTCGCCCCCAGGAGAAGAGTTTCTCGAAGCGGTCTCTGGGGAATGAGCTCTGTGGCGGCCGTGAGAAAGCACTCCCAGGTCAGACAGGTGTGGGGACGGGCGAGCAGGTGTCTCTCCCACAGGACTCCTCTGAACTGCGAACACACCAGTGAGCTCAGGGACAGTGTAAGCGGAGCTGCTCCAAACTCTGCTTTCTTCAGAGCCGCTGAGGAAGCCGCGCTCTGAAAGGGTGGCCCAGGGACCAGCCAGTCCCCCTGTGACAGGACCACGGCAGGCGGAGTACAGAACCCAGGGTCAGCATTCAGAAAAGTTAGCAGCCATTTTACGTTGCTCTGACATCCAACACAGGATTTTGCTTTTACCAAAGGATCAGTTGCGGTGCATGGGAAACAAACAGAAGGGGGTCTTTTATCTGAGAGATGTTGAGAATGATCCTTCCAGAAGACCCCAATACAGAGACTTGGGTATAAACCCCCCAGACCCCTTGGTTTCCCTCGTAAATGTGCCTGTGGTGCACTGGGCTATTTGGCTCTCGGTACTTTGTAAATAATCCCCAGAATGTTATCTCTTAATGGAAAAATTAACACTTCATTGCATAATTAGCCTCTTCTGGGTTAAAGACGTGGGAAAAAATCGTACAAAGACAGAAGCTCAGGTTTAGAAGGGACCCTAAAGGCTCAAATGCCAAGATGAAAACCCTCCAGATTGTGGCCAAGTGGCCGCCTGGTCTCTGCTTCCTCACCCTGCCAGGAAGGGGAGCTTACCACCCCCCGGGGCAGCCTGCTCCATCGCTGGTAAGTGAAAAAGCTTCCATCACACTAAGCAGAGCCCTCCCTGTGCACAGGGACTGCTTGTGGCCGAATTCCCCAGGGCCTGCACACCTACCATGTCAGAGGGAAGCTGGGAATGGATGGGAGAGGCGGGTGAGCCTTGCCCTCCCCAAGGAAGGATGTGGAAGGTGGCCACCCACCGTGCCTGCCCCACCCTTCCCCGCCTGTCACTGCCAGGTCTGAGAACCCAAGCTTCTGCCTACAAGAGATACATTTGGGATACCAAGGAGGCCGTCTGCAGAGGAAGTCAAAACAAAGGCATGAGAGGGAAGAGGAAAAGCTTATTAATTTGGGGACCCTATTCTAGACTTTTCACCTGACCCATTTCAGCATCTTCTGAACTGACAGACTCAGCCAGAAGGAGGGAAGGAAGAGGGACATCTTGTGCCCTAGAAATTTACTGCCCAGGGCCACCTACTAAGGCTACACTGATTGAGAATCACAGGACTTTAATTAGCTTTGGAGGGACCGGGAGGTCGGCACAATGCAGGGATTCAGAGCTGGGCTCCAGAGCTGGGTGGTCAGGCTGAGTCCTCGCTCGGCCACATACCTGCTAAGCGACTTTGAATGAGTTCCTTAACCTCTCTGGATGTCTAGTTCCTTATATGAGAAAGGGAGCAGATGAGGATGCCTAGCTCCTGCGGCTGTTGGGAGGCTCAAGTGGGGAAAGGCCAGAAGATGATGCAATCTGGGGCGGTACGGAGCAAGAGCAGGTGACGGAGCCATTGGAACTGACATCCCCAACTCCTCACCCAGGCTGGGTGTCCCCTCCAGAGCCCAGTCCAGCTAGAGGGAAGAAGAAGACAGCGCTGCTCCAGCCCGAGCCCCTCGAGGTTCCGCAGGAAGAAAGATGCTCACCACACCTCATTATCAGGCCCCAGGAGGAGCAGTGGAAGGGCCTGAAAAGAGAATTATTTCCATCTTGGGGGTCAATGCTTAAACTACAGGGCTTCCCCAGTGCTGGGCCCCAGGCTCAGGTCAGGACTGCTTGCTCTCTAGGGCGCAGTGGCACAAAGGGTGCTGGACACGATGTGGGTGGTCCTCAGCCTCGTGACTTTCATTCAGCCAAAATGCTTCCATTTAGACTCCTGCATGTTGAAACCAGCACACTTCCTTACTCCCCTTCCTTACTCCCCAGGACCGCATCAGGCCAATATTGCATCTGATTTCTGCAACGCCCACCAGAGTGTGTTTCAGGCTTCAACCCAACACAACTACCTTCAGCAACTGTCCACTGAGAAGGACACAGGACAGGGGCACGGCTTGCTGGCAGGGTAGCTTCAAGTGCTCCTCCTCTCTGGCAGCCCCCACAGCCTCCTGGGGGCAATCACCATTGTCACCCCACCTCATGGTGACTGCTCAGGTGCAAGGAGAGGAGACACACATCAGGCAGGGGTGGGAACTGTCCTGGCTTAAAAACTTCATGCCCCACGGAAGCCAACACCTCTATAGACAGTCCCATTGCCAAGTCGCCCAGGCTCCCACAAGGGGCTCTGTGAAGCCCAAGAACAGCGGCCTGTCCAGTGTTTCGAGCCCCAACCCATCCAGATGCAACTTACCAACATTTTATCATAAGCAATGCTGCCCAGAGACAGAGGTGACAATCTGCCTTTACCTGGTCCCAGCTAAACAACTAGAAAGTTAACCAAAGGTCAAATTCTCATGTGGAAGAAATGGCTTTGCCACCCCCAGTCCAGACCTACAACCTTTGGTTAACCCCTTGACACAGAAGTTAGTGCATTTTATGACCACCAGGATTGGTATCACCCAACGGGACACTGAAGTCCCTTCTATCCCCCAACCAAGTAGACTTTGCTATGGCCCTATCAGTCTTAGAGTCCCCACAACCCTGAAGATTCAACGTGACTTTACCTTGGATAACATTAAATGTCTGTGTTTAATACACCAAAGACACAACAGAATTTTACCAGAAGCATTTTCCTCTAAATGAATGACATGAAGAGCCATCACTAGATAGGATTTCATCAGATTTTGCTCAGATCTGGGCCCATTTCTCTCTCTCTGGAACACACAGGCAGTGTTCAAATGGAGGTTCCTCACAAATGGGGTTCAATATGCACATACTCACTCGGCAGGGGCAACACATCCAGACACACGTTCAACAGATATTTATCAGGCCCCTCATCTGTGTGAGACACAGCCTGAGAGACAACAGAAATAAGCAAGGCCCTGCCATCAGAAGACTCAAGTAAATGAGGCAATTAGAGATTCAGAAACTGTAACTAAGTGGATCCTAAGGACTCTGACCAAGGTACATCCACAAGGCAAGGAAAGCAAGGAAAAGAGAGAAATTAACTGCCTGGTGGAAGGGCAATCTGGTTGTGAAGAATGAAAAGGCATTCTTTATGTGAAAGGGCACTCTAACTAGAAGAAACAGCATGTGCAAAGGAATGCAGGCAGGAAAGAGAAGCAAAAGAATGAAACAATTTGATGACCTAGTGCACAGGATGCAAGCAAACTCTAGAAAGTCTATTTGATTCATTAATTCATCAATTTTTAATTAGATAGGCAATATAACTTAGGAATTAAGAACACAGATTCTGAGATCAGTGTGCCTGGGTTTGAATCCCAAGTCTGCCATTTAGTACCTGTGTGGCCATGGATTAGTTACTTAATCTCTCTGTGCTTCAATTTACTCATCTGTAAAATGACAATAATCGTATATACCTCAGATCAATGTCCATTCATTCAGCAAATAGTCACTGGGCACCTTCAATGTGCTGGGGATTGTTTTAGGTACTGGGGACACATCAGGGAACAAAACAAGGATTCTCGCCCTCGTGTAGCTCACACTTGCGTGGGGACAGTAGAGGGGACAAGAGGAAGAGCGGTGAGACTGAGGTCAGAGGTGACGAGGACAGTTGGGGCAGGGCCTGGGGGAGGTGGGGGCCGTGGGAGGGTGCTGAGCAGAGGGGTGAGAGCTGGCTGGGGTCTGGCCAGGATCCTGCTGGCTGAGGGCAGAGCAGGGGGCCGCTCATGGGCTGCAGTCCCAGGGAGGGCTGGCAGGGGCATGGCCCGGGAGGGTAGGGGCCGGATCCTGGGTGCACTCTGAAGGGAGAGCCCCAGGACGTGGTGATGCACGACAGGAGCCATGGGGGACACTCAGAGGAGGGAACCAGTGGCCAATGAACAACCTATGGGGCAGGGCCGGCATGGGGGAGCCCACAGCAAGGGGCGGTGAAATGTGCACTGACACCGCCTATGCACAGAGGACTGAAGGATTCTGGAGACCCCCTCCCAGCGGGGGTCGACGGTGTCTGAGCCGGCTGCGACAGGCCAGCACCCAGCCCAGACCCACAGCCGGGAGGCCAGTGGCACAGGGACTCCTGCAGGCGGCACTGGACAGGGAGTGGCCACTCGTGCAGGCAGGAGCCGTCCCAGGCCCAGGAGGGAGGCTGCAGGGGCCCCGCGTCAGGCAGGTCCACATGGGGTTAGCCACCGGGAGCCGAGGCCAGGGCCGGGCTCCCCCAGCCAGGGCTGCCCACCCCCAGCTCTTCTCCCCACCCTGCAGTCCGCCCCAGCCCTGGAGGCCTGGCCTCAGTTTCCAGCCAGGGTCAAGGCCAGGGGAGGGCTCTCTGCCCACCCTCCTGACCACCTCTGCTTGCCCGGCAGCAGGAGCCTCCTGGTCCTGAAGCCACCCGCTCTCGGCCGGCCAGTCGGTGCAGCAGCTGTGATCACTTCCTGCACGAGCCCGACGCAGCCCGCTGCCGCTAACAGATGCACCGAAAAGTCTGCCTGTCTGCTCCTAGCCCTGGTGAGTGTCCCAGATCTCGCCATCTGGGGACAGGCTGATGTTTTGATGACATTTGCTAAGTTAAGTGCTGCCTTTTCTTTACCAGGCTCACAGGAACACATTGATGTAAGAACTTGCCAGAAGCTTCAAGTTCATGAAAAATCCCCATATACCAGACAGGAAACAACAGAGCGGAGAGAAGGAAGGATCTGCAAAAGGGCTTGGAGGGCTGGAACCTGAGCTCAGCTCCCACGGCCCGCCTCCTACCTCTCCAAAACAACATGCCTATCCCAGCCTGAGACCAGCTGTGTGACCTTGGGCAGGTCGCTGTCCCTCTCAGAGCCTTCCTTCTCAACTGGAGCCTGGAGATAATACTGACCCACCGCGCAGGGGTGGGCAGAATGGAAGATGATGTGCGTAAAGTGGTTGCTGGATGGTAGACGTTAAAAATCATAGCAACTATTTTTATTGATTTTATATTGAAATATATCTTGGAACTCTGAAAAGCCAGAATCTTATTTTAACTTGCAAAGATCTTAACATCTTTAAAAAATTTTTTTGAAATCTTATTTTAAAACATTACCAAATCCCTCTGCATGGACTACAAGGTGCTACATGATCTGTCCCTCCTCCTCTCTCCCTTCTCAGCTCTTCCCTCTCACCGACCTTCTAGTTCTCTAAACAAGAAAACTAATGCTCACCTCAGGGTCTTTGTACATGCTGTTTCTCTGCCTGAAACACCATTCCCTCCACTCAGCTCCTGGCAGGCTCCTTCCCTCCCTTGCTTCAGTCTTCAGTGTACATGCTACTTCCTTGGCAAGGCCTCCCACGCTGCTCAATCTAAACTGAGTCCCTCTCATTTTTTGGCACTTATGACAACTTCTGATTGGTCTGAGAACTCTCCCTACGAGGGTCTGTCTTTTTCCTTTTTCCTCTAGAGCCCAGCCTGGTGTCTGACACATGGTAGGCACACGGTACAGATTACAGAATGAATAAATAAATCTGTGATATTAGTTGGCACCACTGGTACACACACACACACGTTCTCACACAGTCAACATAGTACAGCGTAAAATGAGGTCAAATTCTGAACTGGTTCAAATCCCCCCTTTGCCCTAAGCAGCCCTTAGATAAGTTATTTGCAAATTGTAAAGCTAGAATATGGTTTCAGTATGCCAAGATCTCAGCATCACGATGTTATGCAGGACTGTACACCGTCTGAAGTATCCACGTCCACGTGACAATGGCAGCTGGCACATACATCAACGGCTGCATAAACGTGAACTACCATTAGTATTACAATGATCACAGACACAGACTCTTCAGCCCTCCAGTGTTTACTGAGAGTACAACGGGCCAGGCACTGCCCTCCTGGGGACACTGAGGCAGCAGCCCCCCACCCAGCCCTCAAGCTGTTCACAGCCTCCTGTGTGACAAGAAGTGAACTGTCACAGGCTGCCCAGGAGTAAGTGTCATGAGTGAATTACAGACCAGTGCAGGGGACACAGGGGGACAGGGCTGAGAGGTTGGCAGGGGCTTCACAAAGGAAGAGATTTGAGCTGGTGGGGCAACTCAAGTTCACTTATTCATTCATTCGTTTTTCCTTCAAACTCACCAAGCTTGTTCCTGCCCCAGGGCCTTTGCACACACTCTTCCCCCTCTGCTGGAATTCTTATCCCCAGATCCATCTACAGCTTCTCCTCTGCACGGCTCAGCTCTCAAGTAGAAGATCAGTTTCTCTGATAGCCTCACTCAGTCCAATTCAGCCACTGCCTCTGTACGGCTCTGCCTGGATCCACTACTTCCTAGCTGTGTGACCTGGGGCAAGTGACCCAGCCTCTCTGTGCCTCAGTTTCTTCATAAGTTAAATCAGAACAAGAATAGTACTTATTTCATGGGGTTGCTCTGAAGTTTGGATTAATATGTGTAAAATACACAGAACAATCATATAGTAAGCACTATAGTAACAAGCATACAGTAAGCACTCAACATATATACTTGAGTGTGTGTGTACATCAGTGGTGCCAACTAATATCACAGATTTATTCATTTTATAATATAAATATATAAACCCATTATTATTCTCTGCAAAGTGAGATAATGCCTACTTTGCTGTCACTATCTAATGCAATAATACGAAAGTTTCTATAAACTATAAATTACTATGTGAAGATAATCCTTATGTCATCAGACCTGGGTTCTAGACATGCTCACAACACTCCAGATGTGCTCCAACCAGCCTCTAGCAAGGCAAGACCATCACCTCCTCTGTCCTCCACACCTTACCTCTATTAATGCAACCTGATGCAGCAGCAGCTCTCATGGCTGCTGCACCTTCCAAAGACTCGGGTATGCTTTCTGTCCCCTCACACCTGTCCCTCTCGTGCTGCACGAAGACTGGTTTTTCTGGACTCAAGTCTGAGGATTTATATTTACCTGCTGGAAGTGGAAGTTGCCAAGCCCCTCCACAAAGCCAGCCTGGGTCAGACACACAAGTCGTATGACTGGATATGAGAGAGAAAAACTATGTGGAATCCCCCACCCACCCTGAGAGGTCAGCAGGGGCTCCACCCAAGGAGGAGAGACTTGGGATTCATTTATTCCTTCATTCATTCTCCCCTCAAACCTCTGTTGCTCCTGATAGAAGGACAGGGCCGGCACCGGCAGCAGTTAGTAATGACCAGACCAGTGCAGAGCAGAGGAGCAGCACCAGGAGGTCAGGCCCTGCACTTGACCCTGGCCAGCCATGCATGCCTGGACCAGATCTGGGATGTGGGGATCAAATCCCTTGCGTGGGGTCCTGAGGGCAGTAAGGTTTGATCACTCATGAACTGGCAATTCTCAATGTATTCTCCAGGTCAGTGCAGGGGATGAGCCTCCAGCCCCTCCTCCCGCCTGCCCTGCTCAGCCTGCTCCCCACGGGTCACCCGCCGCCTGCCCAGAGGCCTCTCCTCGCCGCCTTCTGCCCTGTACAGGAACATGGGACCTCACCTGTGGGTCACTATTCTCAGGACCAGCCTCCCAGCAGAGGGGCCGAGGCCCTGCAGAGGATCCAGAGCAGGCTGGAGCAGCTGGAACCCCTCCCTCCTAACACAGAGGATGAGGATGAGGATGAGGCAGAGCGAGGGGTCCCGATAGCTCCCAGGGGTCTGGCCTGGGCGAGTGGGTGGGACGGAGGCCCGAGGAGGAGTAGATCTCGGGGAGATGATGAGTGTGCCCCTGGCTGTACTCGGTGTAGTCTGCATGTGGGTGTCCAGTGGAGAGGCCCCGTGTGTGGCTAGATGTAGTGACCAGGCTCAGGCCGCACAGATTGAGGAGACCCCCCACCTCCACCAGGCAACCTGCTAGTTGCAAATACGCACAGTACTCTCCTGACCCCTGCACGCTGCCCCATCAAGGGATCGGGTTCCCAGGATCTACTGTGGGGAACCTCGGCGCCTGGCCAGCCCCTGCCTGCCATCTGCCACGATGGTCGGCACCCACCATCGCCACCATCAGCCTCTAGCAGGAGACAGCCAGCACCTGAGTGACAGGGACATGTGCAGCATCGCGAGAGCCAGGCTACTCAGCTCAGCTTCTCCTCTGCTCACTTCCTGCCTCAGCCCTGTGCCCAAGTCCAGGCCTGGGGTGCAGCCCAGTCCCTGAAGCCCCAACATGACCCGCCAAGGACAACTTGGTCTGTGGACGTCAAAGCTGACCCTGCTCGGCCCGGCTCTCAGAGCTGAACTTCTGGATCTAACTACACTGAAGAGAAGGCTGCCCCGCCAGGGGCCTGGGCTGGGGGAGACGAAAGGCAAGAGCCCCTGGGCCTGGCTCAGTGGCACTGACATTCAACAAGCACGGGGCTCCCGGCGGCAGGGGGCTCTCAAATGGTAGTGTCCACTATGGTGCTTCCTAAAATAATGAAACAAAGAATGACCACACCATCAGGCAATCCTACTTCTGAGTATTTATCCCAGAAATTGGAAAGCAGGGACTCAAGGAGCTATCTGTACATCACGTTCAGAGCAGCTTTATTCACAACAGCTAAAACATGGAAGCAACGCAGGTGTTCAGAGACAGGTGAACGGATGAACAGAATGTGGTACATAGATACAGTGGAATACGATTGAGCCCTGACAAGGAAGGAAGTTCTGACACATGTGACAACATCCATGACCCTTGAGGACATCATGCTCGGTGAAATAAGCCAGCACAAAAGGACAAATACTGTATGATTCCACTCAAAGGAGGTCCCCAGAATCGTCAGATTCATAGGGACAGAAAGTAGGATCGGGGTTGCCAGGGGCTGGGGGAGGCGATGGGGAGCTAGTGTTTCATGAGGACGGAGTTTCAGTTTCGGAAGACGGAAAAGTTCTGGAGAGAGATGGTGGTGACGGTTGCACAACAATGTGAATGTACTTAACGCCACTGAGCTGGATACTTAGAAAAGGTTAAGATGGTCAATTTTATATTGTGTATTTTACCACAATAAAAAAAAGTTAGTGTCACCTGGGATGCTCATCAGCTATGCTGATTCCAGGTAAGAGTCCCTTAGAGACCCAGACCCTGCAGATCTGGGCTGGGGCCTGGGAAGCTGCATCCCAAAACCACCCCAAGTACCTGGCTGCAGGGGTTCCGGGGAACATGCTTCGAGAAACAAAGCCCTCCCCGCCTGTCCCTTCCTCCACCCTGAAGGGGAGTTTCCAGGCTCTGCCACTTCAGCTGCTGGCTGATGGCCGCACACCTGCTCGTGGCATCAGGCCCCTGCCCTGGCCGCCCCCATGGACTTGCCTCAGATACCTGCTAATAATTCCTGAACCCTCACACTCGGACCCCATGAGATAGAACCACCCCCATATTCTGTGCTGATGGAAAAAGAGGCCCAGAGAGGTAAAGTAAGTTGCCCAAGGTCACACAGAGGTGGGGAGGGGATGTGAGCCCGGCCAGTACAGCCTCAGAGCCCAAACTCTGCCCACTAGACTCTCTTGCCTCTTGCACTGGCCAGGCTACACTCAGCTTCCCCGAGCTGCCTGCTCAAGCCCTCGGCTCCGGTCTAGAGAAAGAGCACCTTGGGGTGAGGTCCCCCAGCGCACCAAGGCCCTGCGGCCCCCGCATGCCCACCTGTCACAGGGCTCCCACGGGCTGACCAGTATTCAGGTCCCAGTGAGGCTGCCCCATGCTCCCCGCCCACAGCCACACCAGCAGCGAGGGTCACTCTGTAGGTGAGGGGCTCTGACAGGCGGCACCCTGTCCACCTGGGAGCCCGGAGTGGCTGGTCCCACAGCCCAGGAGGGGCCTGGTGGGGGTGTCACAGCACAGCAGGTCCAGTCCTGAATTGCTGGCCCAGCCTCTCCCCCACTCCAGCTCCATGAGCCCCCAGAAAGCTTCCTTTCCCTCCTTCCCTCTCTGCCTCACTTTCCTTACAGCCTCGATGAATTCTCCCCACCCAGGGCGGCCCACCATGTGATCTTCCAGCCCTGTTTTAAAGAGTCCTGTCCTCCCCTGAGAAACGAGGCCAGGAGGCACTCAGCTCCCCAGGGAAGAGCGTGGGCTCTGGGCTTCAAACCCAGTCCCACCACTTACGGGCTGTGTGGCCTGGGCAGGGCCCTTGACCCCTCTGCACCTCCCCTGTGAAATGGGAGTGATTCTGGTAACTAGCAAGTCACACAGGGTGGCCAAGAGGTGAATGAGGTAAAACGTGCAGAGCATTCAGAGCAGAGGCTGCAGCCGGTGAGTTCTATCTAAGTATCTGCTGTTATTGTTACTGACAAGGGGAAACAGACGCTCTTGGAAGGTTACTTCTGGGATCTGAATGGAACTGTTAAAAAACACAAGTTTCCTCTAGCTCTTAAATACTGGGTTTGTCTAATTTTATGCTTTAACACTTTGGCACAGATTGTGTCTGTGTGTCCCTGCATGTGCCCCGTGTTTGTCTGCATGTGTGCATCTGCATGTGCCCTGTGTTTGCGTGTGTGCATGCATGTGTGCATCTGCGTGTGCCTGTTTCTTCAAACAGGCTGGCATGTCTCTCCCTGGGGAGACGTCTCTGGGACAAGCCCACTACCAGCAGGACAGCATCGAGGCACCCCTCCCTCCACCCTGTGAAATGGACCCACCTTCCCTCCCAGCTCCTCCTCCTGCCCCCAACGCCCGGAGACCCCATGCCCCCCCCCACAGGCAGAGTGCTGTTCCCTCCACATGCCAGGCGCCATCGGTCACTGTGCCTTTGCTTGCTCTGTCCTGCAGCTGGAACCCCTTTCAGACCCCATGGAAGATCCCGACTGGCTGTCCAACCACCACCTCCAGAGCCCCCAGGGCCTCCCAAGCCCTGCTCTGCCCACACCTCCCCAGCTCCAGGCACTTCTTACAGGTCCCTCCTCTGGGAGTCCTTCCCGCAGGCCCTCCTCCCAGGACAGGTGTGCCCTCCTCCTGGACCACACGGCAGTGCTGTGGGCTCCCAGAGAGGCCACGTGCCCAGGACAGGGCTCTGGGCACCCCAGCCGTGTGCCGGGGGAGCTGTCCTTGCCCTCCAGCCTAGGCCGTGCAGTCACAAGCCCTCGTGTCCCACCTGAGCGCCTGGGGCGGCAGCTCCACAAGGGACGGGGACAACTGAAGCTGTATGAAGGTGATGCCACTCACAGAGGAAGCCCCGAACCTCCCCTTCACCCAGGCGCCCGTCGGACCCTCCCTTCCTGGGGGCACACAGAATTTTCTCTAAATTTACTTCTCCCTGCATGTTATCTTGTCCTGTTGCTGCTGACACTAATGGATTCTTGCAGCTGGACAAGAGGCATCACTGTGGCCCCCCCAAATCATCCCTCCTGGGGGCTGGGATAAAAGAAGAAAAACCAATCCCAGGGGGCGATGTCTTCATGACCAGAGAACGGAGCGAGACTGCCCGGCAGAGCCCAATATCCAACTCACACAAGGAAGACCCACTTTTCCTTCCTTTTTCTCCCCTGCACCTCACATCTCTCGTTGTGCTTGATTAAAGGCAGAAAATATTAGTGCTCCCTTATTCTTTTCTGGCATTTACAACCAATGAGAAATGGACCCTACGATTCTGGTCCTTGTGGTTTCTCACCCCATGAAAGCTAATAAATCTCTCGCTTTCCCCGACCGTCGCACGCGGTGTTTATCCTGAAATGTGATCCGAGTTTGCCAGCAGTCGGCTCCGTGATGTGGATTATTGCCAAGGTGCTGGGAAAGGATGGGGGTAGGAGGGCTCCATGCGTGAACTGGGGCTCCGAGCCCACAGGCCTGGGGCCAGACTCCGGGGGTCCAAGGAGTGCTGGTTTTGTGTCTCTGCATTTTACTTTCTCTCAAGGAGAAGATCCATCAGGCTCCTCTGTAGGATCCAAGGCCCAGAGAAGGATTCACAACAAGGCCCCATAAGAAGCAGGGCTGGGCTGTCCCGGCCCTCCCTCAGGCAGAGGGGCCTGGCGGGGGCTCCGTCAGCCATCCGTCCCTGCACCTGGCTCTCTAGGGAGGCACCAGGGCCTGGCTCCTGCATCCTGACACGTCTCCCTCACCACTGGGGCCTGAGAGGGTGACTGTGCCCTTCCCAGCTGCTGGCATGATTATGTAATCTGCCCCATCTGTGGGCACTGGCCCTGCGAGGACCTGTAGGCACCTATGTCCATGGGCTCAGAGGTGGAGAGAGCCCAGACCATCCAGAAACATCCCTGCTCATGGGTGGGGACTGTGCACCCCCACAACACCCCGACAACAGAAACCCCCGGATGAGACGGCCCGGAGGACTCTCTCTGGGTAGATGCCCCCTCATTGCCAGGCCTCTCTCTCCAGTGTCTCCCAGTAATACAGGCAGATTGCGGGGGGCATGTGGTGGGTGACAGGGGGTCACTGAACTAAATGGAGACATGAAAGTATTACAGCAGGAGGAGGGGATTCTGTCCAGAAGTGTCGTCTGAGAGGGCTTGGGAGTCGGCGCTGTCTGCTGATGCCGAGGTGGCCACCTCTCCTACGGCCTCCAGCCCACTGGTCTCTCTGCTGCGGACATTCACCCAGGGCCGCAGGACCCCAGGCTCCGGGCAGCTGAGGAACGAGATCCTCGTGGTGGTGACAAGTGCCCAAGCAGGTTATTCTCACGTCCGTGAAAGGTCTTAAGTCATCGCCACTACTGGCTTAACACAGAGTGCTTGTGACCTGAGGCACGAGGCCATCACAGACTGGAGACAGAGGGCAGAGGTGAGTGCCCCAGGATGACCCCCATGAGTCTGCTCCTTGAACCCTATTCTCACGCTGCCCTTCGCTCCTCTGAGCGACCGGCCCATCGCAGACGGCAGGCTGGGGCGGAAGGGGCAGGGGTTCTGCAGGCAGAAAGGCCTGGTCCTCATCCTGGCCCTGACGCGTTCCAGATGGGGGACCCTCAGAGGAGATGCAACGTCTTTATGTCTTTGTTCCTGAGAAAGGAGGCAAGTGGATCTCCCCCCAGGACCTGTGAGTGTGGACGTGACCACGGACGCAGAGCCCAGACACCTTGCAGGGCACAGCCGACATCTGCTTACTGCCGTTCCCGCTGCTCCCGCTGCAGAGAAGTCCAAGGGTGGTGATGGGATTGGCACCAGGCCGTGCGGCTCCAGAACCACGTTCTAAACAACCACACACAGCACGCTTCCTCCTGAGAGGAGCTTGGTGCAGGAAGCAGAGGAGAAGCACAGGCGAGTGAGGTCTCCCAACCCGCCTCCAAGCTCCCACTCGTCCCCCATCTGCACACAGACATGCAGCCCTGCTCACACACACTCCAGTGATAGGAGGCTTACCACCTGACCAAGGCCCCCTGCCCCATCTTCAGGCACTTCCAAGTCGCAGAACCCTTCCCAGTGAGCTGACACCCCCCCCCCCCGCCTTCTCAAGGCGAGAACACCCGCTCCTTCTACCTGAGATCTCCCTGCAGAGACGTGGGCCTGGGAAGGGGCCAGCCCCGTGTGGGACCTGGGCTGGGGTGGGGACACAGCAGAAGGGGTAGGGTTCTGCCATCAGCCTCCTGGACTGGCTTTCTGCACCTGGGGCCTCTGGCCTCCACTGGACGCACCCCATGCGACACCCCAACCCTGCTAGCCAGGCCCCAAGCATCCCAGGGGCTTTGGGGAAGGCTGTTCTTGTGGAAGCAACAAAATGCCCCCAGCCAGGTCTTGAGGGCTGCTCTGCTTCTCCGAGGCTGAGGGCCTGGTCCTGGGGGCCTGGGTTGGCCAAAGGCTGCCTCACAGCTGGCTCACAATCCCTAATGCTCCCACCCACTGAGCAGCTTCCTGGTCACGGGGGGGGGATCTCCACGGTGCTCCCCTAGACACTGGGCCCAGGGATGGGGCTGCCTTGAGGGGCCCCGCCCTGTCCCCCCACCCCCAGAGCATCTCTACGCTTCTCTGATTTATACATCCTGGTTCCACCCAGAAGCATTCATTGGGAAGAGGGTTCTGCTGACAAAACTTTAAACATATAACAGGTCTGAAAACCACTGCCACGTAGTTCCATCCATGTGGGGCGGCCCGGCTCTGAATCAAGGGTGGCCCAGAACAGAGTCGCTGGGCTGACAGTGACGGCCCCGTGGAGGATGGAGTCAGCACCCCCTCATTCTCCCATGGTCCCCCATTTGCATACAACTGCATACTGCTGGCCGTCCCAACACCGTCAGGACACACGGAGCAAACACAAAACAGCCCCCCATTGTGAACTTTTCCTCCAACAACCTTTGTTTACCCCTTCAGTCCTCTGCCACCAGTCATCTCCAAGCGAGTGCACACAGATGACAGAACCATTGGGCGAGGAAAGCGAACATTAGGGGACACCCTGGAACAGTTGCAGGGCCTTGCCCACGGGCTTGGCCACAACGCTGGACTGTGCACACATAAGTCGCATTTTCTGCGGCAAAACTACTCCCAGGCTGTGCAACAGAACTCAGTGGAAAGCACAGGGTTTCACACTGGCGGAGGCGGGTCTGGGCCACAGCCCCCGGAAACGTGTGTGTTTGGGAAAGTTGCTCAGCTCTGGGTCAGTCTCATCTGTGAAATGGGTTGGAAGTTGCCCCAAAGGCGCTCAGTGGAAATCAGCTCAAAGACAGCACCTCCCACAGGTTTCAGAGCCCAGCTCAGCTTTCAGGAGGAGACCAGGAGCTCAGCACGGACCCCCAGCCCAGGGAGCGGCCCTGTGGCACTTCCTCAGTCACCCCCAGATCAGCCACGGGGAGCGCTGTGCAGGGGCCCTGCCACTCCCGCCCTGGTGCATTGGGGGCACCGCTGAGCTGAGCATCCGCACACAGACAGGACAACGGTGGTCTGCAGGTAAGTGGGCCTCCATCAACCGTGGCCCCCACCGTGTGCGCTGAGCACCAGCCGGACCTTTCTGCAGCTGCACGTGCTCATCTGGAAAACCGGGTACTGACCGCACCTCAGGAACCACCATGACAGACACTGCCCACCTACTCTCCTCTTCTGGGCCTTTCCAGACACACGCAGGAGCTCACCACTCCTCCACATACCCACGACGGCTCCTTGTCTCACACAGACAAAACTCCAAGTCCAGACCATGCACTCCAGCCCCTCATGTCCGGCCCTATCCTCCTGCCCTGGCACAGCGTCCTGCAGCCCTAGTCCCTGCCTCAGGGGCTTTGCACTTGCTGTTCCCTCTGCCGGGGACGGTCTCCCCAGACACACCCATGGCTCACCTCTCACTTCCTCCAGGCCTCTGTTCAGAAGTCCCCGCCTCCTCAGAGAGGGCCCCCCCATCCCCTGCTTATCCCTTCACAGAACCTGCCACTCCCAGCAGGCTGGATGTTTACTCTCTGTCCCTCCCACCTGACCAGGACAGGGCTGTGTCTTGTCTGGCTGTACCCCAGAGCCTGGAGCAGCGCCTGGCACATGGCTGGCATTCCATCATCAGGGGCATAAGTCATCCTGCCCCTGTCTTACTCTCCTACAAAGAATGAGCTCCTGCCTCATTTTCCTGATGCCCCAAGGA